>OU830616.1:600000-1200000 GCA_917563865.1 Phyllotreta cruciferae
AAAACATTCTATCTAAGCTGGTTTAGTAATAATTATTATTATGTTATTATGCATATCGGGTTAAAGGCAAGTCATCTGACGTGTTATTATTATTAATCGGTTGTTGTTTATTTAAAGCGATGTTTTGTAAGAAAGTGTATGTAAAAATAACAAAAATATTAATGTAAAGAATACGTACACACTATTTTCTTGCATCGTAGATTTTATTGACATTAAATATTATAGAAATTAATTAAAAAAAACCACTTATTTTGTAAATATTTACTATTTTTGACATTTATATTAACCTAACTTTTTCTTCTACTTCCTAATGTCACGTTGACATTAACGTTGGTCTCAATAAACTGAACACAGCCATTCTAAATTTTTGACATGAAAGAAGAAAGAAAGTAGAAATCATAGAGAAAATAAGCATTATTTTGTCTACGGTTATTATTTTATAGCTTGTCTAGTTAGCAGGGCATATATTTAATAGCATAGCACGTCTAACATTTATTTATGTACAAAAAATAAGTAAAAGGCCATCTACATGACAACTCCATATCTTCTTTTTTTAATTAGTCATCTGTCAATACAACATAACCTTACTCTTTTGAAATGTCAGATTATGGGGAGGATGATGATGATGATGTTCCGCAATTATCAGCCGAAACGTTTGCAGTTTTGCAGGAGTTTTACCAAGAACAAGAAGAACGGGAAGAGCAGGTAAAAACGGCGTCAAATAATGGAGAAGTGGCGTTTTTAGAGGACTGGGTAACTTGATTTTTTACTTCTATTATAAAGGAATAATTTTGGAATTGTTTTAGCAATTAAGCCAATTTTGGTATAACAATAACACGATTGAAACACTGGTGAAAATAGCACTGAAATCAGCCGGGCCTAAGGGGAAAATAGCCCTAATATCATGCCCCAGTTTATACAAGAAACTTCGAGAAGAAGCTGGCCCCGATTGCGAAAGTATAATTTCAATAATTAATCAAACATTTCTTTAATATTCTCAATTTTTTAGTAAGTTTATTTGAATATGACAAACGATTCTCAGCAATAGGAGATGATTTTAATTTTTACGATTACAAATCTCCACTGAACGTTCCAAGAGACAAGGCCGATCATTTCGATATAGTTCTAGCAGATCCCCCTTTTCTATCAGATGAATGTCTCACGAAAACCGCTGTAACAATCAGATTTTTAACCAAGAACAAAATAGTTTTGTGCACTGGTAAATATTCTCGCAGAATTTGTAGAATATTCTCTTAATTTTCGAATTTTTAGGCGTTATAATGGAGGATCTAGCTCGTAGATTGTTGGATTTAAAGAAGAGTTCATTCGAACCGAAACATAATAATAATTTGGCAAACGAGTTTGCTTGTTTTGTGAATTTTGATATAGATAATCTAATATAGCAAAAGATATTAATATAGTTCTTATTAAGAACAAAAACCCTTCCGTAGGAAATCTCTCTATCATTAAAAAAAATGTTTAATAAGTCACAGTAATTGAGAGGATAATTTTATTTATAAAAAGAATAAGTATATCCGAATATATTTACAATAGAATTATTACAATAAACTATATAACTATAACAACAATATCATACAACATATAATCGTACAAATAGGGTTTTTGGAAAAATATAAATTATCGATAAAATAAGTCTGGAGATTGGACGAAATACGCTTAATTGCATCGGTGAAAAGGGGAGCAGGATGATGAGATTTCGAGAATTCGAGTTCGTGATTAATTCATAAACTACTCTACACATTCGAACAACCACCGACGCACTCATATCACTAACAATGTTGCCAAATCGACCAACCAAAACAACAGAAATTACACCGCAGAAAATCTACTACATTTCCACGATTTGGCAACAACGTGCGTTGGTTTTTGTTTTACAATTGGGCTCCAATCGTTCATCTAGCAGTTGGATTCAGTCCTTGGAACTGCCAGTTGTTGCACCACTTTTTTCTCTATTGCCTAGAAACAAAACGAACGGTGAAACTAATTAAGCGCGAATATCAAGTGTGCTTATCTTCTCGCAAATCGAAGCAATCGCAGAAAATACAGGGTGGAACGTTAGCATGAAAAACAGCCCAATATATCTCTTACTGTAGATAGTTATGTTGCATAATTAGGATTATACCTACAAAAGTATTGTTTAATAAAAATGAGAGCAGTTCAAAAATGGCAGTGATATCAAATATAGGGTGATCCATTTTTAAAATATAACAGCTATATTCAATTTTTGAATGGGAAACACCCTGTATAAATCTAACCATTTTTAAAATATGCATCATAAAAATAACTACAACTGTTGTAAAGAACTTTTTTTTGATATCATCTACAATAACTGAAATATTGTTTTTTTCCATAATAACGTGCCACCCTGTATGTATGAACAATATAGCAAATAATTACCGCTTTAATTTGCGAGATAAAAGAATTATTATTATTAAAATTGCGTGTAGACTAAATAAATGTGCCATGCTCGCAAGGTGCTGAAAGTTCTCATCAATATTAGTAACAAATAACGAAAATTCATCACATCATGATGACAATTCAAGGGGTTAGTATCGAAATATAGTATACAACAACGTTCCTTTTCGTTTGGCCCAAGCGAGAAGAGTAAAGACGATTTAATCATCGCATCAAGGCAAATACTCCATACCACTAACACCTAAATAAGAAAGCTAAAAAAAATTTAGTAGTGTCTTTCAAATTAATCGATTAATCGATTAATCGATTAATTTTCGTATACCATTCGAATGTGTGTTAGTAGACCAGCACCTGATAGACCGGACCCGCCACCAGCCCGACCCTCTCATCAAATCTCTTACCCTTTGCATCTCTTTGTTTCGCTGGTGTCTGGCCAGCAACTCGGTCTCCGACAAGTACGCCAGGCTTTCCGACTTAACGATAGCCCCTTCCAGTTCAGGAGCCAGCCGCGGCAGCCCGCCCTGCTTTTTCTTGCGCAGCAGCGAGTTCAGCTTCCAGCCCGTTTGCACTGGCGCCGGCTTGAAGGAGGCCAATTTCCTCTCCTTGCACTGCTCGTCTACGAACTCATCCCGTTTGCCACCGCTAATCAGCTCCAAGCCGGCCTCTACATCCTGATTGACGTTGATTTTGGTGCTGTTATTAGCCTGCGAATCGCCCGGTATCCTGACCAGCGTCACCGACTTCCCCTTGGGGTTACCGGGCGAGCAAAACAACGAGATCACCGTCGACGAGCTACTGTTATGAATGGAATACAACGGCTTGCCGCCGTCCGAGCTGCCCTCGGACACGCTGGAGGTGGTGGACCAGTTCGGCGTGGGCCCGTGCGACGGGGAGCTATAGCCGGAGGTGCTCTGGGAGTCGGGGTAATGAACGACAACTTTGGCGCCCTTACCGTTCGCCGGCGGCTTGCCGGGGCACTCCGCCAGCGGGGAGGCCGTCTCGGAGCTGGCGGCGCTGAGGGTCTTCTCGCTGCCCTCGCCGGTGCGCCACACCGCCAGCTGCCTGGCCTGCCCGTCCAGCGACTTCGCCTCGGAGGGGGTGTCGATGGTGTTCGGGCTCTCCAGGTCCTGGATCAGCTGCAGCGCGGCCTCCAGCTCCTTGGAGAAGTCGGCGTCGCTGCTCTTGCCCTCGGACCGGCTGCTGTTCTTCGAGTTGTGGGCTGTATCGCTTTGCGGGGAGTCCTTCTTGTGGACGATTTTGGTCTGGAGCTCCTTCATCAGGGAGGCGTATTGCACGGTTTCCGCGGTGGGGCTGGTGGACTCGGGGCGTCGCATGATCACCGCAGGCTGCCCGTGGTAGGACTCCTCCGATTCGCTTCGGTTGCTGACTGCGGTGTTCAATCTGGAGCGGTAGATGGTGGGCTCGGTGAGCTTCTCGAGGCATTCGTAGATGAGCGGGTTCTTATTGTGGTTGGAGTTGAGGCTGGTTTGGGAGGAGCTGGCCGATAGGATGACGGGGGAGTGGGAGCGCGAGAAGCTCTTCATGTAGCATAGCTTCCTGTCGCTGTTGCTGTTACTGTCGTCGGAAGCTTCTTCTATTCGCACCACCGGGTTGTCGATGATGTGGCCGTTTTCTCTTACCTACAACAAATTTTAATTGCGCTGTAGTAATTGTGCAGAAAATAAATAAATTTGGTAATGGAGAAGACCACGACTTTTTTTTGAATTTTTTTTTCAAAACCGTGTGTTCTAAGAAGGCGCGTAATGAAATTTTTATTTTTTTCTGTTGCCAAATAAGGCCGCAATTAATTTTTAAAGTTTGAAAAACGTCACACAATCGTCATACGTTCGGCTCCAATCCAAGCGAGAGTTGCAAAGAGAAGTCACATTTAGCAAGTTTGCCACGTTTCCTATTACTCTTCTATACTCCGCAAAATGTGCGTTTTTTGTATATTTATTGCAATAAACATTTTCTGATTGATCCATTTCTTCCATTACCTAATGGATAATTCGATATATTAATATAGAAATAACATCTTCATCTGTATAAATTGTAACCGATTTTCGTGTTAAAAACACAAATAATGGTGCTGAAAAATTTATTTGGCAACATTCTTGTCAACTTCAATATTATCATTAAAGTGTTTTATGCCGAACTGCAATTCGTGTAATTTGTTTTGTGCATTTTTCGGAAAAATTTTGACAAATGACAGTTTGATTTTTGTTCGTTTGTGTATTCTTTGTTACTGCGTTCGAAAATTCATATTATTTAATATACAACAAGACGTGAGTGGTTTATGATTGGTTGATGACTTATGAGTCAGAACCCGAAATTTTTAAATTTCGAAGGGCTATATCTTTTTAATTATAACACCTTTTGAGCAACTGAAAACGGTTTTGAGCTCTAATAAATCATTTCTAATAGTATATTTTGTCGAAATCCGCATATCTCACATCGTGGTCTTCTCCATTAAGGATCTAAACTCTATTCCAACTAAAATGAGAATTTGGTGATATTCCTGTCTTTTCCACGCAGATCAAAATTTCCCTAGTGTCAATGTTAATTCTCCCATTCGACTAGGGGAATTTTACGGCGCGCGGTTGAAATCTTTTGAAGATACGCTGTTGCCATATGCCTTTGCAAATTTCAGTCACATGTATCTAGATATTAAAAAAATCGTATAATATTCAACTAACATAATACTCGCAAGCTCATATTGTCATCCTAATCCTCTTTTTATTGTTTAAATTCCTCTATTTACAACTTTTTTCATTTGTAAACATTGAAAGTAAACATAACCTTCAACCTTCAAATGACCATATAACCTGAAAATCAGTAATAGACAGGATTTCAATTGTAAACCGGCAACGTTGGGATCGTAACCTCGTTATAAATTTGTCATTTTAGTTGGAATAGAGTTTACCAACTCTCCCCTACTAAACGTCGTCCAAACTATTTAGACTAATGTGTGAAAAGCCAGCCTGCTGCAACGTTGCCGGGTTGCACTGGAAATCCTATATTTTGCAGATTTTCAGGTTATGGTTATTTGAAGGTCATGTTTATAAATTAAAAAAAGGCATAAATAGTTGAATTTAAACAAGAAAAAAAAACAGGTGGAGATATGAGCTTGCGAGTATTAATATAAATGAATATTATATGATTTTTAAAATAGATAATTACATTTAACAAATTTAACATAACCTATAAATGTCAATGTGCTGAACGCATCGCAACAACGTATCGGCATTTCAACCACGCGTCGTAAAATTCCCGTAGTCAAATGGCAGAATTAACATTGACACTAGGGAAATTTTGAACTGCGTGGAAATAACTAAATTCTGAAAGTTAGTCTAAATAGTTTGGACGTCGTTTATTATGAACGACCATACTACTCTTTTTACCCTTTTTCTAACCTTCCTTGGTAGTTTGGGATTCCAGGATGGGGTATATGCAATTTTTATTAACTATTGGTTCTTCACAATTTGTAATAGGTACTCATGCTTCTGGTTATAGAAGTATGGGAAGTATTCCTAACCCTTTCCCATCCTTCTCTACCTTTTCCTAACCTTCTGCAGCTTTCTCTACCCTTCTCCAACCTTCCCCAATCTTCTCCAACCTTTCCCAAACCTTCCTCAACCTTCCTCGACTTTCTTCAATCTTCCCCAATCTTCTCCAACCTTGACCAAACTTTCCCTAACCTTCTTTAACCGTCACCAATCTTCTCCAATCTTTCCCAAACTTTCCCTAACCTTCTTTAACCTTCCCCAATCTTCTCCAACTTTTCCCTAACCTTCTTTAACCTTCCTCAACCTTCCTTATCCTTCCCCAAGCTTCCTCAACCTTTCCCAAACCTTTCCTAATCTTCCTGAACCTTCCACAACCTTCCTCAACTTTCCTTAATCTTCCCCAATCTTCTCCAACCTTTCCCAAACTTTCCCTAACCTTCTTTAACCTTCCACAATCTTCCTCAATCTTCCCCAACCTTCCCCAATCTTTCCTAAACTTTCCCTAACCTTCTTTAACCTTCCCCAATCTTCTCCAACTTTTCCCTAACCTTCTTTAACCTTCCTCAACCTTCCTTATCCTTCCCCAAGCTTCCTCAACCTTTCCCAAACCTTTCCTAATCTTCCTGAACCTTCCACAACCTTCCTCAACTTTCCTTAACCTTCCCCAATCTTCTCCAACATTTCCTAAACTTTCCCTAACCTTCTTTAACCTTCCACAATCTTCCTCAATCTTCCCCAACCTTCCCCAATCTTTCCTAAACTTTCCCTAACCTACTTTAACCTTCCACAACCTTCCCCAACATTCCCTTCTCTGCCCTACCCTATTTGACATTTGACAACTCCCCCTTACTACACCTCCCTACTTGCATATTCTATGTAGTAAAAGGCGGTAGTAGGGGAGAGTTGGGAAGTAGATGGGGCGATTTTTAAGTATGTACCATAAATTCTTACCGTTCCATTTTGCAGACTGGTGGATTTGTGGGATTGCCTTTTGGGCGTTCCGTTCTGTACAACGTCGAAATAGGGCGCTTTGGCGGGCGTCCCGTTGGAGGGGCCGGCGTTGTCGGAGTCGAAGACCCAACTTTGGGCGTACGCCTCGTAGACGGTGTGCGTGTTAGGTTTGGTGTTCTTTGGCTGGAAATCGGAAAAATAAATTTTTGTGAGAAAAATCGCGACGTTTCGAGTCTACGGCCTGGTAAAGACTGGCCGAATTAATTGGTGATAGAATACGCAACGAGCGACGTGTGCCACTTTACGCCCGATTACTTAACAAGTCTTTCATAATGGAGTACGTAAGTACATCTGAGAAAATCTCTGCGTTTGGCGAGATGTTCGCTAGAAAAATGTAATCGAGTTTGGTATCGCGAGATAGGAGATTATCCGGCTGTATTAAAAAGCGGCGAGTTTAGAAAAAGGAAAACGTATTTGTTGAAAAAATTCCGATATCTGCTAATCGTCATGATATCGAATTCGATAAAAATGTTAATAACAAACGTAGTTTTTTATTACAAATCATTCCGAAAACACACTGAAAAAAGCACACTTTAATAAGATTTATTTTTTAACCAAAATTTGCTTATACCTTCCAGCAAATAAGCTGGATTTTATACGCATTACTTACTATACAGGGTGTTTATTACAAAAAAAAAATACTCGATCAATTCGCATCGATTCGATTAATTTAATCGATTAAATATTGGAATCGAATCAGAGAGTGCTTTGACGAGGCGACGTCACCGGGTGAATTTTTCCTTCGAAAAATAAAACCTCGGATGGTTCGCATTTCGATAATAGTTTTCGCAATAATATTTTTCTATTAGTATACTCTCGCTGGCGTTTCAAAACAATTATTAATCGAAACTTTACTTCGCAAATAATTAATTCGATCTAAACGAGTTGGTAATATGTAAATATATCTCGATTATTAACACAATATATCTTCCTCTAAATACACATCGTTATGCAGAATAAATAATTAAAGTAGCGCGTAGATTGTTTACCTAATTTAGTGGTTAGAAAACAGGAAAAATTCTGTAAACTAGCACACTTATGTGTGGATAATTATATTAATTATACTTGCCTTTTTACAGCATTTACCAATCGAAAACCACAACATTTCAAAAGCAATAATATAGGAGCTCTGTGTGAATTAATAATTGCTGCCAGTGTGTTTTCGGAATAGCTAGAAACTAAATTTTTCGAGACGCGATGGGAAAAATAGTCGAAAACTGATTTACCTTGAAAATAATACATATTTTTTTTCGAATTTTTCCCGACATTCTGACGGTTTAATTGGCGCTTTAGCAGCACGAAAAAAACGGCACACCGCGGAGAATACAACAATTAATAACAATTCATCGTTACTCATTTTATTGAATTAGTAATTTTTAATAGAATTCGAATATTTTACTAATATGTATGAACAATTTCGAATTTCACCAGGAAGGTTTAAATGATTCAAAAATTAATCATAGGAAATAGTTTCGTTAAAATACGGAGAGTTACTGGGTAGGATTTGGTAAATACTTCCGAGAAACTAATTACACCACAAGCAATTATTGTCAATATTTTAAAATTCAAAAATAACTAACATTAACATAAATATCGCAAAAATTGAATAATAAAAAAACAACATTACTTGCATAGATAACATTTAAATACCCCCCCGGTACAGTACATGTAAAACTACATCAAAATTAATACCGGAAACAATTCAATCTACCCTCGTACATCCACGCAATATTCAAATTAACGCAAATTATCATTACTTATTGTTGCCCATTCGATTCTAATGCAATAGGATCGGCTAATTTATTTTTTACATTCTCTCTAACCAAATTTGGACAAACTGTTATTCTCCTAAAACACCCCACCATATCTAAACCTCATTGATAATTCATCTAATTATACCCTTACAATATATAAAATTCACTAATAATTCATCTAAATGCCCTTACACTATCTAATATTCACTTATAATTCATCTAACTACCCTTATTCTGACCTAAATTCACTGATAATTCATCTAATTATACCCTTACTATATCTAAAATTCACTAATATTTCATCTAACTATCCTTACTATGACTAAAATTCACTGGTAATTCATCTAAATGCCCTTACACTATCTAAAACTCACTAATAATTCATCTAACTACACATATTGCGTATTTAAAACTCATCTATAATTGATCTAAAAGCCCTTATACTATCTAACAGTCACTAATAATTCATCTAACTACCCTTACTCTCACTAAAATTCACTAATAAATAAATTAAATACCCTTACACTAACTAAAACTCACTGATAATTCACCTAACTACCCTTAAACTATCTAAAACTCACTGATAATTCATCTAAATACACTTACACTATCTAACATTCACTAATAATTCATCTAACTACCCTTACTATGACTAAAATTCACTGGTAATTCATCTAAAATGCCCTTACACTGTCTGAAATTCTCTAATAATTCATCTATCTATCCTTACTATAACTAAAATTCACTGGTAATTCATCTAAATACCCTTACACTAACTAAAACTCACTGACAATTCATCTAAATACACTTATCGTATTTAAAACTCATCTATAATTCATCTAAATGCCCTTACACTGTCTAACATTCACTAATAATTCATCTAACTATCCTTACTCTGAATAAAATTCACTGACAATTCATCTAAAAACCCTTACCCTCACTAAAATTCACTAAAATAATTCAATTAAATACCCTTACACTAACTAAAACTCACTGATAATTCATCTAACTATTCTTACGTATTCTTCTTACTGATAATAATTCATCATTTAACTACCCTTATCTTATCTAAAACTCATTAATAATTCATCTAACAACCCTTACACTATCTAAAACACACTGAAAAAATAATCTAACTACCCTTTGCCTATCTAAACATCACTTATAATTCATCTAACAGCCCTAAAACTCACTGATAATTTATCTAACTACTCTCCCCCTATCTGAAGCACACTAATAATTCATTTAACCTATCTAAATCTCACTGTATATTTCGAACTACCCTACAGAATGTCCCATCATTCCGGCCATCACGAGTCACGAATAATAATAAATGTCGTGTGGGGTACTCACCCTGGGTATGATGTACTCGATGTCGGAGAGCTGCTCGTGCGAGCCCCTGGGCTTCTTGCTCCTCGGCTTGGGGACGAACTGCATCGAACAGAAGGCCAGCTGACAGTCCAGGAAGGAAACCGCCAACACGACGGCGGCGGCGACTCTCGTCGCGAAACAACCTGCGAAAAATCGGCCGGATGAGTCGAGTTTTCGCGACGAATTGGAACGCGAATTGGCGGTACGCCGCGATTCGAACAGCGATTGTCTGCTGCAGTACCTGATGCGAGAGCGGTGCCCGGCACCAGCGCGGTACTCGATCGAATCCGGTGGATTTGGGGGGTGGGTTTGGTTCTATTGACTATACATTTGGTGGTACTTTAAGAAGGGAAACAGTACCTGCTTACTTACAAACAAAAAACCCTATCGAATTACGAGCTACTTATGGCTAATAGAGGATGAATTATGATGGAAAAATGTACCACTGCATGTAAGTACTATTCCACCGGAGTTAATCCCCTCGACTTCGGTTCTGTAACGAGACAACCCGATGGCCTGGGGCTCTCGGTTTCGCCTTTGCGTGACCTTTACAAATATTTTAAATGCGTATAGAATAGCCGGTTCTGAAAAGGTTTGGTCCATCTCGGCGAGAGAGAGCTCGCCCAGCGGCGTCCCAATCACAACAAAACTTCTCCATATATTATACAAACAGTGGAGAAGACCACGATGTGAGATACGCGGATTTCGGCAAAAGATACGATTAGAAATGATTTATTAGAGCTCAAAACCGTTTTCAGTCGCTCAAAATGTGTTATAATTAAAAAGATATAGCCCTTTGAAATTTAAAAATTTCGGGTTTTGACTCATACCTTATCAACCAATCATAAACCACTCACGTTTTGTTGTATAGTAAATAGTATGAATTTTCGAACGCAGTAACAAAGAATACACAAACGAACAAAAATCAAACTGTCATTTGTCAGATTTTTCTGAAAATTGCACAAAACAAATTACACGAATTGCAGTTTGACACAAAACACTTTATTGATAATATTGACGTTGACAAGAATGTTGCCAACTAAATTTTTCAGGACCATTATTTGTGTTTTTAACACGAAAATCAGTTACAATTTATACAGATGAAGATGTTATTTCTATATTAATATATCGAATTATCCATTAGGTAATGGAAGAAATGGATAAATCAGAAAATGTTTATTGCAATAAATATACAAAAAACGCACATTTTGCAGGAGTAAAGAAGAGTAATAGGAAACGTGGCAAACTTGCTAAATGTGACTTCTCTTTGAAACTCTCGCTTTGATTGGAGCAGACTGTATGACGATTGTGTGACGTTTTTCAAACTTTAAAAATTAATTGCGGCCCTATTTGGCCACAGAAAAAAATAAAAATTTCATTACGCGCCTTCTTAGAACACACAATTTTGAAAAAAAAAAAGTCGTGGTCTTCTCCATTATAGTCTTGTACTGACCGTATTCAATGAGCATGTGGTTGGTGTACTTCTTGAATATCTTGGACAAATCGTGCACGTAGAACCAGTGCTCGGTGATGACGACGTTCACGATGCCCATGGTGAGTATGGAGATGGCCAGGTACAGGAGGATTTCTTGTCGTTTGGGCGACACTACTCCTATACAGGCCACGATGCCGCCCGTTATGCCGATGACGATGTTCTGTGAAATTAGAGCCAATTAATTGGAATTTATAGAAAGTATCGGTACGCCTATGGGGGAAGGTGTTTACAGGTAAAAACATACCTGAATGCGACTACTGATAGCACCTTGAGAACGATAAAAGCGCGCACACCAGTAGGTGTAAAACGTGTTGCATACCTTTCAGTAACATCGTTAATTTCTTATTCAGCGCGGGGCGCGGCTGAGAAACTTGCTTTTTTGAAATGTTAATAAAAACGAAACTGTTGCTGATAAAATTATAATTTTTTTTTCATCTTATCACTTCATCAATGTAGTTTCGAAAATTGCGTCTATCAAATGATGGGCTCTAGAGGTCCCAAACTAAATCTCATGCTTCATAGAGTGATAGAGTGATAGACACAAATTTCAAAATTTGCTAGAAAAAAATTGATGAGTTGATCTACAAGTAGAAAAATTACACTTTTATCTACAACAATTTCGTTTTTATTAACGATCCAAAAAAGTAAATTTCTCTGCTGCACCCTACACAATTCAAAACTCATGATACAACACAAACTTCTTTAATAACAACACCTCTAATACTCTTATTGTTAATCTAATTTTCATCATCAGCATCAGCAACTCTATAAGGGCTGTAATCTTCAACAGACGAATCGGTTTCTACTTCGATATCATCGTCATCATCTTCTTCATCCGCCTTTTTGCTGGTCTCGGTGCATTCGGGGTTGAAGGGTTCCAGTACGTGGGAGGAGTGGGACACGTGGGTGGTGTTGGTGCGGAACCACCTCACTTGCTGCCTGAGCACTACGGCCAGTATCACGGCCAGCACGAAGGTGAGGAAGAAGATGATCCAGCCGACTGTTTTGAAACTCTTGGGCTTGTGGTAGACGTTTCTGATCTGGCATTGGAAGAAATACTCGCTTTTGCTGGAGGCTTCGCGATCGCGCACTGAAGCTAACCTGGACACCATTTTGATGGTTCCAATCTTCTTCTTTTATAGCGAAATATCAAAAGTGACATCACAATAGAATGCCAACGTTCAAACATAAATTATAAATTTTGGCATGTGGCCAAACTAATGTTGATTTTACACTCTACAACAAAGAACTCAGTTCAAAGTTGACTCGCAGTTTAGTTGAACTATCGTTTTATTGTTTTATTTCGTGTAAAAAAGCTCGCTAGATATCGCTATTAGTATGCATGAAAGCGTTATAAAAATAAATTCGATACACAAACCACACGAACGAGTTCAAGAACTCTCTGGATTGTTATAATGTAATAAAAACCAACAGCGTCTTTGACCGTATTTCATAATCGGAGGTGATCGTTAATAAGTTCTATATAAAATAAACTACGTACGTACATAAAAATAGAACCTTCGTGAAATTATGTAGAAAAGTAGTTCGCGTGTGATTGAAACCAACTCACCCATGCTCCATCGATCAGGACCCCGTAGAGCTGCAGGTCAGGCACGGAGATGAGGAAGAAAACTCCGACCATCAATTGAGCAGCGCCGCAAATCACATAAAACGTACTCCATAATACTTGCAAAGCGGTCCAAAGTCGTCCACAAACCAGGCACATTACGTCCTGAAATCAACAAACAAATGTACCAAACTCTGCGAATTTTTAATATGCTCTAATATAAAAATATTTTTCACCCCAATGCGCAATGTTTATTAGCCAAGTAGATTGAGAATCTGGGCTAATAGGTAAGATAGTTAGGGATAGCACACTATCCCTTATGTATAGTAGGTCAATAAAGATTTGGTTGTTTTGGAATTTTGCTCTACTCTACAAGTCTGCTCTCTTTTAGAAAAAAATACAATTCTACAATTTTACAAGTTAGGTACAGGGTTGGACCAGCAACTCTCGCTTCAAATCTTCTATTGGAAGATAATAAACAAATTTTTCTTTGCAAACATGCTACTATTTGCAAGTGTAGTTATTTAATGAGATATAGGCAACCCAATATACACTCGTTTCTATGCTAAAAACGGTGGGAGTGGAGGAGAATAAAATGGAGAAGACCACGACTTTTTTTTTTTATTTTTTTTTTCAAAACCGTGTGTTCTAAGAAGGCGCGAATTGAAATTTTTATTTTTTTCTGTGGCCAAATAAGGCCGCAATTAATTTTTAAAGTTTGAAAAACGTCACACAATCGTCATACACTCTGCTCCAATCAAAGCGAGAGTTTCAAAGAGAAGTCACATTTAGCAAGTTTGCCACGTTTCCTATTACTCTTCTTTACTCCACAAAATGTGCGTTTTTTGTATATTTATTGCAATAAACATTTTCTGATTTATCCATTTCTTCCATTACCTAATGGATAATTCGATATATTAATATAGAAATAACATCTTCATCTGTATAAATTGTAACCGATTTTCGTGTTAAAAACACAAATAATGGTCCTAAAAAATTTATTTGGCAACATTCTTGTCAACTTCAATATTATCAGTAAAGTGTTTTGTGCCAAACTGCAATTCGTGTAATTTGTTCTGTGCATTTTTTCAAAAAAATCTGACAAATGACAGTTTGATTTTTGTTCGTTTGTGTATTCTTTGTTACTGCGTTCGAAAATGCATACTATTTACTTATACAACAAGACGTGAGTGGTTTATGATTGGTTGATAAGGTATGAGTCAAAACCCGAAATTTTTAAATTTCAAAGGGCTATATCTTTTTAATTATAACACATTTTGACCAACTGAAAACGGTTTTGAGCTCTAATAAATCATTTCTAATCGTATCTTTTGCCGAAATCCGCCTATCTCACATCGTGGTCTTCTCCATTTCCAAAATTGGTTATAGGTATCGAATTTTTTTAGTTTCATCTGTGTTAAAAATAACTTGTAAATTATGCGATTATCTACATTATAAATAATTGTGCAACACACACCAATCAGCGAAGAAAAATCTTCAGTATGGTATACGGAATTTCGCGAGGCAATTACGTCGAAAATGGCGACGAGAGGAGAGCAAAAAGTGGAGCAATTACCGATCGAAAGTCAAGTTCAAGGCCGGAAATTACATGCGATATCGATCCGTTTCGCAGAGAATATGCGCCGGATCTCCGAAACCGATTGCAGGTGAACTCGAGTGATACCTCCTGCTGAATTCATTTGGTCCACTTTCGCAGGAATTTTTGGGCCGCTGGAGCTTTACGCCACGTATACAGGATGTCCCAAAATTTAAACAAAGCTACTGTTTATTGTATAGTATTTTGGGACACCCTGTATAATTCTCATATGTAGTCGTATAAAAGAGGCATTTTTTGTGTAAATCTGGCTCGAGAAATTATAGCTACTTGTTGTACGGCTCGTAAATCACGCGATTAAAGGGATTACAACCATCAAGGTTGAGCTATGGCATGAATTATAACATAAAAATTGCGATTCACATAGTTTAAAGCTTCCTCATGAACGTATGTACGAATTTTACAACCGGCGGTGATTAAATTTAACTGTTTCCTGCGCACTCCAACGATTTTGTGTCTAATCAATCGGTTACTTTGCTAATGTTTTGGTTAGCGTCGAGAGAATGATGTGATATAATTCTCTTGTAATTCGTGAGTGAAAGTCTAGAAGAACTTTATTTGCAGTATCGAATTGCAGGCAAAAAAATTATACACGAATAAAAGGAATCGTATCCCGCGCTTGTACGAGTAAATTAACAATGGGAACGTCTCATTCGGCTTATCTCCAAGTACAATTAAATGCATTTAGATAGTATAAAATCGGGTTGATGCACTCGTAAATGTAGTTACATAAAACGTATCATCAAGTCCGAACAAACGCGGGAGATCTCAAGCTCCTGAATTATACAATTTCTCTTCATTGGTATAATTTGGTTTACATGCATTTAAAATATTATAAAAGTACCAAAGAATTAGCAAAATTATTGCTGATGTTACTAATACTATTGTTCATGAATAGGTATTTTTTTTAATGAACATTATGTGTCAAAAAGTCGAAATATCTCGGAAATTTGGGGTCTTTTGAAAATTTTTGATTTTTTG
This sequence comes from Phyllotreta cruciferae, assembly GCA_917563865.1. NCBI lineage: Eukaryota > Metazoa > Arthropoda > Insecta > Coleoptera > Chrysomelidae > Phyllotreta > Phyllotreta cruciferae. The sequence continues at coordinate 615,737 of OU830616.1, forward strand.
AAATTTGTAGAGAATTGATTTTTCAACAAAGTGATCAAAATTTCGGTTATTTATCTCGAATGGTTTTGGAGATAATTAAATTTTTTTGCACTGTTAAACTAATATTTTTTTTTCCATATTATTCACAACAAAAAAGTCGAAATATCTCAGAAATTTGGGGTCTTTTGAAAATTTTTGATTTTTTGAAATTTGTAGAGAATTGATTTTTCAACAAAATGACGAAAATTTCAGTTATTTATCTCGAATGGTTTTGGAGATAATTAAGTTTTTTGCACAGTTGCACAAATTTTTTTTTCCATATTCATAACAAAAAAGTCGAAATATCTCGAAAATTTGGGGTTTTTTGAAAAAATTTTATTTTTGAAATTTGTAGAGAATTGATTTTTCAACAAAATGACGAAAATTTCGGTTATTTATCTCGAATGGCTTTGGAGATAATTAAGTTTTTTTGGACAGTTAAGCTAAAAAATTTTTTTCCATACTATTCATAACAAAAAAGTCGAAATATCTCGAAAATTTGGGGTTTTTTGAATATTTTTCATTTTTTGAAATTTGTAGAGAATTGATTTTTCAACAAAATGAACAAAATTTAGGTAATTTATCTCGAATGGTTTAGGAGATAATCAAGTTTTTTGCACAGTTGCACTAAAAAAATTTTTTTTTCATATTATTCATAACAAATTCGAAATATCTCGAAAATTCGTCGATTTTCCTTCACTACTACTATTACCATATCCTACTACTACTCTACTACTCTACTACTTCTACTAATCTAATCTATTTTCTCTTCTGAAGAGAAGAAACATATGAGTACCTAAATTTGTTAAGATTTCGGTGGTATAATAGGGGAAAAACGGTACAAAAATAACTCTCGCTTTCACGATTTCGAAGCCATTTAATAAAAGAACAGCATCTAATTTTAATTTGGGCCTAACGGAGCATCCGAGAACCAGACGTAACTGTAAACTCGCATCATTGTTTGTATTGTTCAACAGAAGATTAAATCGTGTAACTGACCTTGTTCCCAAGGATGTTCGATTCGTTACCACCACAGGATCAATTTTCACGAAACATCTTGGTGTGCGCGTCATATCCCACTTCTGAATATTCCCCGCGAATTTTCTAATTGAACAATTAACGTTTTAATTGAACGTCTTGACTCTTCGCTGAGTCATTTCTATAAAGGTCGCCTCGTTTCCTAGCCATAGAGAATCGTAAATGATGGTATATATAGGGTGTTCGAAAAATAGACAGAGATTCTTGTAGAAGTAGGGGAAGTATTCCTAACCCTTTCCCATCCTTCCCTACCCTTACTTAACCTTCTCCAAGATTCCTCAACCTTCCCCAATCAAAGGAATTACCATCTAAAATATCTGCGTCTATTTTTCGAACACCCTGTAAATGTATTGGACTAACGTAGGTATAGTTAACAGCTGGCTAGCAGGCTAGATTTCTTGGCTAAACAGAGCCACCCCGTAGGTTTTATTAATGCGTTTCGCAGTCGTAAAAACGAAGAACAAGACAGAAATTCGTACCGGAGGAAATTACAGTAATTCCTTCGCTACTTCTTCGGTTGCATCTGTTTTTTTGTCGGTATAAAAGTTATTAGGTAATAAGAACTGTCTCGGTTTATGTCTCGGTAGCGGCGGGGAGGAAAAAAGTGCTGCAGAAGACTGCACAAGATGCCCGGTTATTATTACCTTGTCGTAATTTACCTTCGATTTTACTATTTTTAGATACTACACGGCGTTATTTTTTTGCACCGGCCTCGTTGAATGTTTGTCTTTAATTGTTTGGAAGTTGAAGGTAAAAATGTTTAAATTTTACCTCACGAATTTTACAGCAAATTGTACAATGGTGTCCACCTCAATTACCCAGTAACCCTTCTACAAGACTGGACAATCTAGACAATTGTACATTATACATTATCCTTTTCTAACACACCCCGCCACTCATATGGGTAGAAAAGGAAGGCGATATTAGTCGATTGTATATACTTTCATTAAATCAATGAGCCGTTTTGGAGAGTCCCATTTGCCATGGTAATAATTTACAATAATATCTAATAATGATAGAGAAAGTGATTATTATTATTATCGGGCTCGTGTTACCTATTAATTTTTTATTTCGATCGTCGTAAAGGCGACGAGAAATTGGACCCGTGACGATGTGATTCATAACATAACGCTGAAATTGCAACAATGGCTAATAAAGTTTTATGATTGAAACAATGAGTTCCCGGCAATTTGTTGTGATTGGGATAAGAGGGGAGTTGGTAGAAATATATTGGCGGGTCCTCGTATAGTGCGAATAATGAAGGGAAAATCGATGCAATTGTTATTAGTAGAAATCATTCGTATGCTCCAGTTGTTTGTAATAATCGATTTTGGTGTTAGAATGAGGAATATGGATGGAAGAAAGCGTGGGTTTGTTAGTTTTGAAATGTTGAAATATCTTGGAAATTTGGGGGTTTTTTAAATTTTTGGTGGAATTGAAATTTGTAGAGTACTGATTTTTCAACAAGATGGCGAAAATTTGGTGTTTTTATCTCGAATGGTTCTGGAGATAATTGAGGTGTTTTGTACAGTTGCTCTAAGAAATAAGTATTTTTTTAATAACATTATGACAAAAAAGTCGATATATCTCGGAAATTTGGAGTTTTTTGAAAATTTTAGATATTTGGAAATTTGTAGAGAATTGATTTTTCAACAAGATGGCGAATGTTTGGTGTTTTTATCTCGAATGGTACTGGAGATAATTGAGGTGTTTTGTACAGTTGCTCTAAGAAATAAGTATTTTTTTAAGAACATTATGACAAAAAAGTCGATATATCTCGGAAATTTGGAGTTTTTTGAAAATTTTAGATATTTGGAAATTTGTAGAGAATTGATTTTTCAACAAGATGGCGAATGTTTGGTGTTTTTATCTCGAATGGTACTGGAGATAATTGAGGTGTTTTGTACAGTTGCTCTAAGAAATAAGTATTTTTTTAAGAACATTATGACAAAAAAGTCTATATATCTCGGAAATTTGGAGTTTTTTGAAAATTTTAGATATTTGGAAATTTGTAGAGAATTGATTTTTCAACAAGATGGCGGAAATTTGGTGTTTTTATCTCGAATGGTTCTTGAGATAATTGAGGTGTTTTGTACAGTTGCTCTAAGAAATAAGTATTTTTTAAGAACATTATGACAAAAAAGTCGATATATCTCGGAAATATGGAGTTTTTTGAAAATTTTAGATATTTGGAAATTTGTAGAGAATTGATTTTTCAACAAGATGGCGAAAATTTGGTGTTTTTATCTCGAATGGTTCTGGAGATAATTGAGGTGTTTTGTACAGTTGCACTGATAAAGTATTTTTTAGTGCAATTATGCCAAAAAAGTCAAAATATATCTGAAATTTTACGTAATTTAAAAATTATTGATTTCTTGCAATATGCAGAGAATAAAATTTTCAACAAAATTTCGGTTTTTTTTATCTCGAATACCCAACAAAGTGAAAATCGATTCGTTATTAATTTTTTCGATTCAATTAGTAGAAACATCGTATGCTCCAGTTGTTTCTAATAATCGATTTTGATGTTACAACGAGAAATATGGATAAAAGAAAGCGTTGCTTATTAAAAAAATTACCAAGAAAATTCCTAATCGATATTTTAATCGATTAATAATCGCAGTTTAATCGATTCGCGAAAGTCGTCCACCCTGTACAAACTCGCATTCTAGCATATTAGAAAGATGAGCGGGATAATTTTCTAATAAACTTCGCGGGTAATCGAATTACCGTTCTCGAGAGAAACTTCCGTTTTCTCTAAATAACGATTATTACCCGGCAAATATCCTCACCTGCTCCATCTTCCCAAATGAGCATTACGCACAATTAGCCTCAAAGGTCAATTAAGGCGGCCATTATGAATTTTAATTATCGACAATTTCACTCGCGCTCTCGATTTTTTCTCCTCCCAATCGGAAAACATCCCAAAATTCCGATTTCACTTCGCGGAAAAAACCGCCTACTTTCCTTTATACAATTACTTTTTTGCATTAAAACAATTACTCACCCGTATTTACAATTTCGTCGAGCCTCTTCGAATTTACATCTGCAATAAAAAATAAAAATCAGTCCCATCTATACAAGCGATTCTAATTCAACGAGCTCATCACAAGAGCTGTTGATAAATATGGTCGATTTTATTTTTATTTTGTTCGATTCTTCGCGTATAATTAGCTACCATATACCTCGAGAAAGTAATTAACGGCACCACAATGGGTATCATCATGATGGCATCGGAATGGCGAGTGGAAAATCATTGGAAATGACTCGCCACTCTGCGAACGTAATTATCATAAAACCAAATGTAATTACGGCGGGAATAAAAGGGAAAAATTGTTTAATAAATGATGATTGCTGGTTGCTTGTGTTGGGTATTGTTCGGTTGGAGTTTGGTTTTTATGTGGATTGGTGTTCGGGGAACACCCGGTATATTGTGCTTGTTATTAAAATGAATTACATTAGAATTAACCTTTTGGAAAACCTTCGTTCGGCATGCGATAATAACGAATTCGTGTGTTTATGTAGTCGATATTTCTTGTTGTAATCACGAAAAGCGATGAATAAACGAAAACCGGTTTAGTTTGAAATTGGAAATGTTTGAAATTATTTTTGGTTTTTTGAGTTATTTGATTGAAATGGTGGAAATTTGGGTTTTTATCTCGATGTATTTTGTACAGATGCATTCATAAATAGGTATTTTTTCATATATTCACAACAAAAAATCAAAATATCTCGAAAATGAGCTATTTTTGGAACATTTTTGATTTTTTGAAATTTGTAGAGAATTGAATTCTCAACAAAATGGCGAAAATTACACTTAATTAACTCGATCATTTTTTAAGATAATTAAGTTTTTTGTATAGATGCACTAAAAAATATTTTTTTCATGTATTCACAACAAAAAAGTCAAAATATCTCGAAAATGAGCCATTTTTGGAACATTTTTGATTCTTTAAAATTTGTAGAGAATTGAATTCTCAACAAAATGGCGAAAATTACAGTTAATTAACTCGATCATTTTTTAAGATAATTAAGTTTTTTGTATAGATGCACTAAAAAATATTTTTTCATGTATTCACAACAAAAAAGTCAAAATATCTCGAAAATGAGCCATTTTTGGAACATTTTAGATTCCTTAAAATTTGTAGAGAATTGAATTCTCAACAAAATGGCGAAAATTACACTTAATTTACTCCATCAATGTTTAAGATAATTAAGTTTTTTGTACAGTTGTGCTAAAAAATATTTTTTTCATGTATTCACAACAAAAAAGTCAAAATATCTCGAATATTAGACATTTTTGGAACATTTTAGATTCTTCAAAATTTGTAGAGAATTAATTTTTCAACACAATGTTGCCGAATTTATTTCTTTATCTCGATCCCTTTTGGAGATAATTGAGCCGTTGTGCGCAGTTGCACTGGCAAATAACTATATTTTTAATGTAATTCGCCAATTAGCTATCTACCTATCGTGACTTGACTCCATACATTTTTATTATCTACATAGATTCCGAGTAATATTGTTTTGCGCTTTGCAATTACGTATAGAAGCCTATTAAATTTCAAACAATTCTTATAAATACCTATTTAATTTAAACGAAACACAACCCACGTATAATAAATTAATCAGAAATTGTAAGAGAAGGAATTAACATTAACTTGATTGTCTACAGGGTGAAGTAATGCACTAACAATTCGAAATATTTTATTTATTTTTCAACTTAAATGCCCATAAAGTTGAGCTGTTAAAAATTTATACCTAACGACATAATTAAAAGCTGTAAGTATAAACAATTTACGATAAATTAAAGTTAATTTGTTAAGTATATTATTAAGTGTTGCATAAATATTGTTTATAATTAAACGCTCTGTAGACGATTTAATTACCTGCTGAGTGATTGCAGGCTTTATTTTTATTTCCTAATTTTTAAACTTAAAATAATCCCACCTTGGAAATATCGAATAACCTTCAGACGAAATTTCCATTAGATATTTATTCTACTCGAATGTTTTTAATGTAGCCATAATTAAAACAAAATTGATACTAAATTACACACAGCTTTGCTTAATTGTATTATGTTTGTTTGTTTAATTAACATGTTTTTGTTAAAACTTGTTTTCATATTACCAATAATTCGATTAGCTTCACCATGTTAACTACATTAACTTTGAATATTTTAGTTCGAATTATAAAAAAGTGTATTCTAATTGAAGCGAAAATAAACGAATTTAATTACCACCGCATAATTCCTCACATAATCTAATTTAGGTAGGTATTTAATAAACTTTTACTATCCCCGAAATTCGCCTTCCTGCTTTCGCAATAATTCGCAAAGAAAATTATCCAATAGCAATTATTTTTTTCTAATTTTATTCGCTTTACCGTGACTCGCTTTAGCTGGCTAAACGAGGTGTACAAGAGAAGTTGGCCTCAATTTAATAATATATGGGGAAATATCCCCATCAGTGGGACAACCTCCGCAACACCTGTGATAATTGCGGCTTGAGCCGAGAGAAATAAAGATGTAATTATTACACGCAAAGCGAAATCATCGGCAGAAGGGCTTTGGGCGTAGAAGTTCATTACACTCGGAGGAGTTCGAAAAAGTCGCGTTACGACATCGAAATGCTGAATTATTGCGAGTACTGTGCGCAAGATAATGCGAATTGAAATCATCTCGAATGCGGAAGGTGCTGTGGCAACTAGTTTCGTTCTAAACGACCGTCATCAGGGTGCAAGTATTGCATAAATTTTAGAGTAGGTACCTACTGGAAATTGCTGCTATGTAAAGTCGTTGCGGAAAGGGAAATTTTTGATTTTGGGAAATTTGTAGGGAATTTATTTGTCGACAAAATGGTGGAAATTTGGTTTTTTTATCTCGATTCTTTTATGAGAAAATTGAGGTGATTTGTACAGGTGCAAACATAAATTGGTATTTTTTAATGTGCATTATGACAAAAATGTCATGTTATCTCGAAAATTTGGCATTTTTTGAAAATTTTTCATTTTTTGGAATTTGTAAAGAATTTATTTGTCGACAAAATGGTGGAAATTTGTTTTTTTTATCTCGATTCTTTTATGAGAAAATTGAGGTGATTTGTACAGGTGCAAACCTAAATTGGTATTTTTTAATGTGCATTATGACAAAAATGTCGCGCTATCTCGAAAATTTGGCATTTTTTGAAAATTTTTGATTTTTTGGAATTTGTAGAGAATTTATTGGTCGACAAAATGGTGGAAATTTGGTTTTTTTATCTCGATTCTTTTTTGAGAAAATTGAGGTGATTTGTACAGGTGCAAACATAAATTGGTATTTTTTAATGCGCATTATGACAAAAATGTCACGCTATCTCGAAAATTTGGCGTTTTTTGAAAATTTTTCATTTTTTGGAATTTGTAGAGAATTTATTTGTCCATGAAATAGTGGAAATTTGGTTTTTTTATCTCGATTCTTTTTCGAGAAAATTGAGGTGATTTGTACAGGTGCAAACCTAAATTGGTATTTTTTAATGTGCATTATGACAAAAATGTCGCGCTATCTCGAAAATTTGGCATTTTTTGAAAATTTTTGATTTTTTGGAATTTGTAGAGAATTTATTGGTCGACAAAATGGTGGAAATTTGGTTTTTTTATCTCGATTCTTTTTTGAGAAAATTGAGGTGATTTGTACAGGTGCAAACATAAATTGGTATTTTTTAATGCGCATTATGACAAAAATGTCACGCTATCTCGAAAATTTGGCGTTTTTTGAAAATTTTTCATTTTTTGGAATTTGTAGAGAATTTATTTGTCCATGAAATAGTGGAAATTTGGTTTTTTTATCTCGATTCTTTTTCGAGAAAATTGAGGTGATTTGTACAGGTGCTAACATAAATTGGTATTTTTTAATGTGCATTATGACAAAAATGTCATGCTATCTCGAAAATTTGGCGTTTTTTGAAAATTTTAGATTTTTTGGAATTTGTAGAGAATTTTTTTGTCGACAAAATGGTGACAATTATATTTTTTTAACTCGATCCCTTTCTGAGATAATTGTGATATACATAAAATGCGGTAGGTACAACATTTAAAAGAAATTCGAGACAAAAATTACAACCAGTTTCGTTCTAAACGACCATCATCAATGCACTTCAATTGTACTTTTTCATCTGCACATAATTTCAAAGTACATTTACTGCAAATAGCAGTTACGTAAATCGTTGCGTTACTACCTTCATCGGATCGTTGTTAAGTCATAGGTCAATCGATAGCGATTGATTTAATTCGGAGCCAATCGATACGAAATAAAAACATTTTGGTTCACTTTTCACCCGTCAACTGCCGATCAAATTAAATCCCCGTCGAGTGGAAACGCATAGGTAAAAATCGATCGTGACTTTTGCGTGTAAAAACTGACGAGCATGACGGCCGAATGGCAATTTTCGATAAATACTTGCCCACTTCCTTGTATTCGTCATATTTCTAATAGGAAAACGTGACGTTGAAATTTTAAGTGAAACTAAACGAGCATAATAACAATCATTTCGAGTTTCCCTAAGTGCGTTTTTATCCACCGATGTATTCCTCATTCTTATTATTAATATATCTACAGACGTTATTGAATCATGAACAAATAACGTTTATTGTCTTTAAGTTAATATTTATATGCACTGGCGCAATATGTGATATCATATCTAAAGATACATCCCAATTAGTCACAAGAAATTGCCATTGCAATTGCGGTTTTTTCGGGAAATTAACAGCAATAAAATCCTGTGTGAATTTATTTAATAAAGAAAATTATCGCTGGAATGATGCGTTTCATTGGAGCATATCAAACCGAATTTTGCGGGTTTCTTATGTTTACTTTGTCATAATTTCCCAGATTTTTGTCCCTTTATTAATTCATATAATTGCAATTAATTTGCGCCAGACATTACTTCTCCTTTTTGTTTATTTTATAACTATTGTAGATGATATAATGATTAGAAAATGAATTGTATATTGAATAGGTATTTGTTTTGGTCCAATTAATGCGCGTATGGGCTCGTATATTAGTCAAAATTGGACCACAATGCGCGAAAGTTTAATCGCCTAAATTGATTATACAGTTATACAATTTTCAAATAGAATATTCCCTCAAGTGGCAATCGTCCAAAACGAAAAACACCAATTTTCGAAATAGAAATGTCCATTTCATGCGGTTTCTACAATCAAATGTCAATCTAATACGTGACTACCACTACACAAAAGATGTAGAAGGTACACAAAAGTACCATCTGAATCCGTTACTCCAATTAATCAACAATATTTAGTCAAATTAAACAGATTTTCTATCTATTTAATACACTTTTGCGGCTTCATCGAAACCCCAACTTTACTTTAATCTTCCGTTTAACGGTAATAATTTTTTTATCAGCGCAAAACGTAATATTTCTGCATGCACGTAGGCCGTTTAGCGAGCGAATTTCGCAGAGAGAAATTACGCATTCCCGTTGTTATTCCTTTTCTTTCGGTATATATACGACCCGGCCATTCGCATAAAAAGCCTTAAGTGCACTTCCACGTTGAACCGTCCGAGTTAATCTCGATGAACGGGCGTTCAGTGGGAAGTCGCGTACGCGGAATTCCCAGATAAACGTGCGAAGAAAACGATCTAGATAAATATTAATAAAGAGATGATAAGACTCATTTGTCATTTGCGTCCTTTAACAAACATAAATTGATCACCCTTTAGGTGTATTATATCACTACAATTTCTCCTTTATTAATCAAAAAATCGCTCCTTTATTCCTACTTCTTTGGTTCTCTTTTATAATTGATTAATACTTGAATCTAAAGAAGTAGGATTGCCATCCCCGGAATGATTATGAACAAAGTACAAACTCAACAAGTTGTAAAAAATGATTTTTTTAGGAAAATCGCCCTGTATATGTACATTCCTAACACCGGCCTCATTTTTATTTATTCATCCACGATATCCTGTTCGATATGTAAGCTAGTAACACGAATACTCGCGCATGTTTATACGAGCACGCGAACGCGAATGCGCCCAATCTGGGTCGACGTCTGATGGACTTGTGTCTTCCATTTGTCTTCTTCATGTAAAACGTTATTTACTTTTTCCACGAAATATGGGCCAGGCACAGTGACACACTGTGTTTGTGCTTCAATGTTTGCTATTGATTTTAGAATAGAAACGCAGCGTTAAAAGCATTCCTATAGCCACAAAAATCTACAGGGGTACAATTTTAATATACAGGGCGGTTTTGGTTGGCTTTTACAATCGACAGGAAGTTGTTTTTCCGGTTTGGCTAACGAAATTTCTCGCTAAGAATTGTTTTAGACAGTTCCCAACCCTTCGTGAAGATTTTTATCGGTCATGGTTGGGTACAACAGGATATTTATCCACCTGCTGTCGTTTTTAATTATCTTTTATTACAAGTGCTGTAGGGTTATCGGTTAAAATATTTAACAAACTATACAGGGTGATAAATTAACTCATTAAATTTCAATATAATTGCGCTATTTATAGTCGAATTTTTTGGCAGAATAACGACCGATTAAATAATCTAATTTAACAATAAAAACTGGGTTACATAATCGCATGATAGAAAGGCGTTGCGATAAATTATTTAATTATTTTATTATTGTGCTATATTTCGTTTTTTCTGAGCAAGACTGGCCAGGTAAGTGACCGTTCTATATTAATATTACGTTCACTTTACGAAAGCCGGTGCAAATATCAAAATTACAATGGAATTGTTATCGTTTCTATCGCATTAGCTTCGGGGTATGTACTTATTTTGATAAAATTATTCAACGTAATCTACTCCTACTCATAAAAATGATATGTTGAGAATAAATGTTATTTCGATTTATGTTATTTTTATTATTATCCACATCGAATTGAAATCGTATCAACAAATTTCGCATTTCAACTAATTCAAATAATAATATCAAAACATTTCTGCCGCTGTAAGTAAATCGGAATTTGAATTAAATGTGAAAATATTAAACAGTTATTGGAATTCGAAAATTCGAGACACCCTAAGCGAATTTCTAAATAATTATGCACTTAAATGCATCTTTAGATAAACTTGACAAACTTTCTACTTTTAGTACAATCAATTGATGAAATATTTACCTTCCTGGTATACCTGCCAGAAATGAAAGTCCAGATGGTAGATAAGTAAAGAGTCAATTAAAATACAAACCAAGTAAATTGCAAATTTTGCACTCTGTATATATTAAATAAGCACATTTAGGAGCACCTTACGTTGTTCTCCATTGAGGATGTAATCTAATTCAAGGTTAATTGTCCCTTCCTCATTATGTTTTTTTCGTCTACTCGTCGTGTAGAATTAAATTTTATTAAATACAGGGTGTATCAAATAAAATTGGGATCTCAATTTCGTGTCCCTGACTCATTATTTCTCGAGTATAGGTATCTCTGTATATATTTTTTCATACACTACCTACCCTGGAAGTTTGTAGCACCCTAGGTATAAATATTATGCTTGTGATATAGGTAAATTTCTAATTTTCTAAAAATGAAAATTATCGATTTAATGGAATTTAAATATCCTCTTGTGGAAATAACAGTTTACCGAATTACCAAACCGGAATAAAAAGCCATATTTATGATAAATGCTCATTAGACGACGAGTCGAGCGAAACATTAAAAAATATTTCTTTTACAACAAACGATTCGTAGAAACACTAAAGGAAATATAAATTTTAATAAACACTAATTACCGATATTTTGATTTACTGTGTTTGGATTTCGAGGCACGTTTTCGTGCACAAGTAAAACATTGTCATGAAAAAATAGTCCTTTCAAATGTAAAAAAAAAACTCTATTGACTGTATTGATTATACAGAGGGTGTTCGAAAAATAGTCGGATATATTTTAGAGGGTTAAAAAGTATGAAAAAAAGTCACTATGACTCGCTGGAGGCTCGGAAAGGGGGCCGCGCTCCCTATCAACTAATTTTAATGAAAAAGTGTAGTTTTCAAGATAGAGGATGTTCAATTAAAAAAGGAAAATATTTACTCGATTCTGTTGGAATTTGGCAATGTTATTTGTTGTATTAAGAGGCTAATTTAGCCCTAAATAATGGATTTGAAATTATTAAGTATAGAAACTTTTTTTTTATTTATATTAACAAGGAATCACCATCTATAATAGGGCCATTTTTCGAACACCCTGTATATTTAGGAGAATTAAGTAAGTGCAAGTGCAAGTGCACACTTGAAGTATTTTATATTCGTGTCCCGATGCAAATTTCACAAGATCCTCCACACGTGCAGCTATTAACTAATCTTGGAGACCGTCCAAACCAAACTCCACCATAAAATTCCTACTTTCAAACCGCACAAACTCGATTATTTTCATCCCTCTAATATCCAGCACTTTTGCAATATCATCCACCAAAATATCTAGTAGAGAAGTAGAAGAAACTCACCGTTGACCAGCAGAATAATCCCGCCAAAAAGCCACTGAAAAAACCCGTGCCAAAAAAAAAATACCATACAAAAACAACAAACAACAAAAACAAAACGTCGATGATCTAACCTCGAATCACACTTACAAACTCACACCGAACCGATAAAACCGGCTGCGTACGCGAAAGTGTCACACGGCGATCGACCATCGGCTACTCCAGCTCGGGACGTTTCCAATTCCAATTCCGACTGCCGCAGGTGCTGCACCGCATTTTTCGCTGCTCGACGCGTAGAAGCGCATTCAAGGCGCATCGGCTGGCGATGCTGCGCTACCGCTGGCTGGTGACCGTCTGCTGCTGGCTGCCGGCGGACCTAGTTCAAGTCGGGACGGTCGCAGGAGGCGGCGCGCTCGCTGCGATGCGGACGCGGCGCGGCGCTGGAGGGATTGGTGCGCCTTGCACCAGGTGGTCCTCTGGTGTAGTTGCACTGGGTATAAAGATGGAGTAGAAAATGGGATGATGGAAATGAATTTCTGGGGTAATGCGTATGGATTTTTGTAATTCAAATGTGGCATCGTCGGCGGGATAACTGGGTCATACGATTATCGATCGCTTTCAAGCGATGCGGACTGAAAGGTCACGCGATTTGGGCTATAATAGCATCATCTCATCTCGATATCGTCTAGTAGATTTTTCTACAAATTTTCATCTACAGAGTGTTTTATATACATGAGTTGATGGTTCTTTTTCAACAGTGTATGAATCTTATTTCTAAGCAACTTTTTGAATATTACATAGAAAATTTTAAAATTTCGAATATTTTCCAATACGGACCTGCTTGATTAAATAATAATTTTATTTATAGCAGTCATCTGTCAAATAAATGCCGAAAAATTTCATATAGCTTGCCCTAAGTAACTTGGCAGTTGAAAATCAGATGAGCAAACTGGGAATTGTACAAATTTCCAATGTAAATCTTACGATTTGTACAATTCGAGCAACAAATTTGTACAATTTCTACAAATTAAGCTTTCATTACCTCTCTAAAATTTGCTATGGAGCATCCAATAAAATATACCAACTGCCAAGCTACATCGAGCAAATTATATTACCTTATGTCATTTGTCAACTTGTACCTCTTCACTTCTTTTATAAACCAATTTCTCTGCCTAATAAGTTAATTTTAACTTCATTCCACTTGAAATTGCACTTGAAATCATTTTAAAGGGTTAATTACAAAGTGCAAAAATCCTACTACGGTCCTGTATAAATTCTCTTCGACAATCAATGAATTCACGAGGTTACGTAAGGCGCAGGCGCCAACTTCGATTACATTAGTTGTCATTTGTAGACAGATTATGTTTTTTGGGTGTTGACAAAAGTTGGATTAGGCGTGATTTTTGCGTAATTTCTGCGTTTTTGTGGTAATTAGTGGTAAAAATGGCCTGGGGATTCGTCACTTGTGGTCCGAATGAAGCTTTGGTTATTTCGGGTATGTTTATTTTGTTTGGAATTGATTTTGCGTGGAAGTTAGGTTAGGTTTACGCTTCATGGTCGTTTGGATTTAGGTTTAGCTGGGAATTAATTAAAGTTAATTGAGTTTTTTAACTGGTTTTAATCGGTTTATTATAAGGCGTGTATTAGTATTTTTATTTCGCTTTTCGAAATCGATGGACAGTTGTTAACTTGATTTTTTTTATATTATGGTATTCTGGTTTCCGGTTTAATGTCAAAATTGTGACATTTTGGCAAATAGAATGACAGTTTCATTCATTCCAAAAGGAATTTCTACGATATCGTAGATTGTAGTAAGACATTCTTGGCAAGGTCGCTCGACAGCCATTTGCCTTCCAGGGCCGTATTTGATATTTTTTTAAAATGACCTATTTAACATAACATATTTTGACACTTTTTTTGCAAATTTTTATTGGAAATTGGTTTAAATTGTTGATGTTTGTGTTTTGTAGGATGTTGCTACAGCAAACCTTTATTGGTTCCCGGAGGAAGGGCCTTCGTATGGCCGTCGATACAAAAAATACAAAGGTTAGTGTATTAAATGAATATTTAAAAATATTTAGAATTTTTTTTCATGACAGAAAAGTCGTAATATCTCGGAAATTTGTAGTTTTTTCGAAATTTTTTATTCTTCAAAATTTTTAGAGAATTGTTTTTTCAATAAAACGGTGAAAGTTTAATTTTTTTAACTCAATTAGTTTTCAAGATAATTCAGTTGTTTTTAAGAATAGCACCAGAAATTTGTTTTTTTATTCATGTACTTTAAGATAAAAAAGTCAAAATATCTCGGAAATTTGTAGTTTTTTCGAAATTTTTTATTCTTCAAAACTTTTAGAGAATTGTTTTTTCAATAAAATGGTGAAAATTTAATTTTTTTAACTCGATTAGTTTTCAAGATAATTCAGTTGTTTTAAAGATTAGCACCAGAAATTTGTTTTTTTATTCATGTACTTTAAGACAAAAAAGTCAAAATATCTCGGAAATTTGTAGTTTTTTCGAAATTTTTTATTCTTCAAAAGTTGTAGAGAATTGTTTTTTCAATAAAACGGTGAAAATTTAATTTTTTTAACTCAATTTGTTTTCAAGTTAATTCAATTGTTTTAAAGATTAGCACCAGAAATTGTTTTTTTATTCATGTACTTTATGACAAAAAAGTCAAAATATCTCGGAAATTTGTAGTTTTTTCGATTTTTTTTATTCTTCAAAACATGTAGAGAATTGTTTTTTCAATAAATTGGTGAAAATTTAATTTCTTTAACTCAATTACTTTTCATGATAATTTAGGTGTTTTAAAGAATACTAGAAATGTGTTTTTCATTCATGTACATTATGACAAAAAAGTCAAAATATCTCAGAAATTTGTAGTTTTTTCGAAATTTTTTATTCTTCAAAACATGTAGAGAATTGTTTTTTCAATAAAACGGTGAACTTTTAGTTCTTCTATCTCCATTACTTTTCAAAATTATTGATATTTCTTCCATACATTCGCAACCATCTTTTTTCAACTCATACTATTTGACCATATTGCAATAAATTGGAATAGTAGGCAGCGCAAAAAATAGCAAGAATACGACTTTATTTTTTCTACGACACAAGCCAATGCCTCTGATGAATAACATCGTTCATTTTTCATCCATTTATTACATAAACATTCGATCGTTTGTAGCATTGCAAGCATCCGTGCATCTTTTAATGATCTATCCTTCCTATACCCAAGCGGCATTGCCGATCTAGAGGTCATTATCATTAACTTCGCCTAACTATTCCTTATTATTACTTAATAATTGTTCATTAAACCGCACCGTGAAATGCTAAATGCATCGTTTGATTAAAATAAGACGATTATTAAATCTTCCAGATAACCATTGAGAATTCAGATCGTTGCGTAATGGAGTTTACTTACCTTTTCCTGCCGAGAGTTAGTTATTTAAAAATCCGCTCGCAATAAATCTTTTTGCAAAATTAATTATACAATTATAGAATTATAAAACAAACACGTTATTTGCGTTAGCGTTGACGTTAATATTCGAATTTATGGAAGAACTGGCGATATTAGGCGTGTTGTGATCATTTTGAAATAACGGGTATATCTGCTGGAAAAATACACATGCAAGTGTTTTACATGACTCGCGGCGCATTATTATATAATAATTTTTGCAATTTACTCGATTATAGAATTGCAACATTACCGCCGACTTATGTAATTTTAATCGGAAGAATTAGAAAATTTCCCTAAGCTATTTTATCTAAATAATAACAGAAAATCGTCTATTTTCATTTCAGGATATCGTTGAATACGATGACCCTTATCGTAGACAGCCCTACAGTCTACACCAGCCAGGGTGTACCTATATCTGTAACTGGAATAGCACAAGTACGTACTATCTCTACAATTAATTGAATTGTGAGTAATTAATTGTACACTAGGTGAAAATCCAAGGTCAAAACGAGGAGATGCTGCTGGCCGCCTGCGAGCAATTCCTGGGCAAAAAGCAGGAGGAAATCCAGCACATCGCCCTTCACACTCTGGAGGGCCACCAGAGGGCCATCATGGGCTCCATGACCGTGGAGGAAATCTACAAAGACCGCAAGAAGTTCAGCAAACAAGTGTTCGAAGTGGCCTCGTCCGATTTGGTCAACATGGGCATCACCGTGGTGTCCTACACTCTTAAGGACATCAGAGACGAAGAGGTAATTATGAGCGGCCTTTGACTTTGTTGTACGACGGTTAGCATTTTATTTAACTTTTCGTTTTTCGTTTGCTATACGATAAGGGCGCAAAGGTACGTTTAAATGTTTTCGTTTTTGTGAACAAGTTGTGGACGAGTTCGTTCACTCGAAGATGTGCATGGAGTATTTGTGTTGTAAAAAATGGTTTTTTCGTTTCATACGGCATGCTTTTATATGATTAGTGTTGTTATAATTTTTATTCGAAAAAAAAATATATAAAAATAATCGGCTTATTAGGCGCTGATTAGCATATTTAGATAAAATATTCTAATTTATAACCGGATTGTTATGGAGTTACGAATCAGGTAATGTTTTTTTTATACTCATTAGGCGAGCCATATTTGTGTTAAAAGAATTTCGTACTATTAGTAAACGTTATAATAAGAACTCTGTTTTGATAAAATTAATTGGACAAATTCCCCCTTTTTTAACTAATTTCATTCATTACAAAACAACAGAGTAGCTAACAATTCCCTTAAATTAACCCCTAATTCATTTTTGTATATTTATTTCTTTGCAGGGTTATGATGGACGGGTGAGATTCACAACTTTATAATATTACAAGTATCTAAATAATATTTAACCCGTGAATACCGTGAGTAGAAATATTTATACACCCCCTAAAGTGTTGTTAAAAAAAATACTATACATTTTTCTCCCACAAATTTCATATACAGGGTGTTCCTTAAACATTCTAATATTTCAGGAGGTTATTCTTGGATCCATTTTAAGGAAAAAACTTCATATGAATCTATGTCCTAAACCTCTTAACTTTTGAGATACAGGGTGTTAAAGTTTTATGAAAAAAATCAATTTTCTATTGACCACTTTTAATTGGCGTTAATGCATTAAAAAACATTTCCAACAGTGGCGTCCGTACTGGACTCAGACTAGATATTTTTGAAGGTAAAAGGGGATACGCCACTGTTTTTTCTCTTAGAATAAAAATTATTTTTGGAATCCCCGGTCATTTTAGAACAAATTAGTAATAGGACACAGATTCACATGAAATTTTTTCCTTAAAATGGCTCCAACAATCACCCCATTAAACATCAGCATATACCATTAAGAAACACCCTGTACATTTTATTGAAACCCAAATTTGTTAACACCACAATTATTTCTAACAAAACAGAGTTCTTTTGTCGCATTCAACTCGCCAATAAACCATTTTTTACCAATTGATGTTTCTCCCAAAAGGGCTACCTGAAGAGCTTGGGCATGGCCCGCACGGCCGAGGTGAAGCGAGACGCCCGAATCGGCGAGGCTGAGGCCCGGGCCGACGCCCAAATCAAGGAGGCCATCGCCGAGGAGCAGCGCATGGCCTCGGTGTTCCTCAACGACACCGAAATAGCCAAGGCCAAGCGGGATTTCGAGCTGAAGAAGGCCGCCTACGACGTCGAAGTGCAAACGAAGAACGCCGAAGCCGAGATGGCCTACGAGCTGCAAGCTGCCAAGACCAAGCAACGGATCAAGGAGGAGCAGATGCAGATCCAGGTGGTTGAAAGAACTCAACAGATTGCTGGTATGATCCTTTGTAATGCGGTTATCTCGAGATTTAATTGAGATAGCAATGCGCTGTTTGCGTTGTATTGTAGAAAAAACCTTTCTTTATAATTTTTGGAGAGTCAAAAATTTTCGAAAATCGCTTAATTTTCTAGATATTTCGAGTTTTTGACGTAATATTATACAATTTTTTTACAGTGCAAGAGCAAGAAATAGCCAGAAGGGAACGCGAATTGGAATCCACGGTACGCAGACCAGCTGAAGCCGAGAAGTACCGTCTGGAAAGAATCGCAGAGGCCAATTCAAAACGTATTCTGCTGGAAGCCGAAGCTGAATCGGAATCCGTGAGATTGAGGGGCGAAGCTGAAGCGTTCGCCATTCAAGCCAAGGCTGCGGCCGATGCTGAGCAAATGGCGAAGAAAGCCGAAGCCTGGAAGGAGTACAAGGAGGCTGCTATGATCGATATGTACCTGGATGTCTTACCTAAAGTATGGGGTACTATTTGTATGTGGTGGATTAGTTTTAATGCGTTGATTTTTAGGTGGCAGCTGAAGTAGCAGCTCCTTTGGCTCAGGCTAAGAAGATCACGATGGTTTCCACGGGAACTGGTGAAGTGGGTGCTGCTAAACTCACTGGAGAGATACTCGATATTGTTAATAAAGTACCGCAGCTGGTGAAGAGTATGACTGGTGTGGATATTTCTAAGGTTTGTAGGAGTTATTTGAATGAATTTACTTACGTTTTTTCATGATTGTGTTATTTTAGTCTGTCCACGCCGCATAAGAAACGAGAAGAACAACAACCTGGCCGCATCAGTGTCTTTTATAGTCTATTCATAAACGAGGCGGAGTAATCATTTAATTAGCCAAATTCCAGCCTATGCAGGAAGAAAATTACTTGGAGGGTTCACCCTGTATTGGTTTTGCAAGGACCACTCCGCCTCGTTTATGAATAGACTATAACATTTGTATTGGGATAGAGTTAAGTCTTAAAATGAGCTAGCTTGTGCTTAAATTTTGTATGTTTTCGTTTATTTTAATGTTACCAAATTACTTTTATGTGTATTTTTCAAATTATCGATTCCATCTACATCTGGATCGTCGTTGTTATTTAGTTTTTGCTTTTATTGAATTCGTTTTATCAGTGTGCAATGTTCGCCGGTGTGAAGCACTTGAATGTTAAAATTAACTTAAGTACCAAATAACAGATATACCTCTATTTTTTTCGTAATCTCGAATGTGTACTACTATATTTCTTCATTAAATATTTACTTAAAATTGAGTGGAATTATTCTAGAAACACGAGATTCATACAAACACGTTACATTACATTTAAAATCATTCACTACACAATCTACGTTTTAAAATTAAACAGTTTCTTAATGGACGAACCGATTCCATTGAATACTTTGAAGAACTTGAAGCTGGTCTCATCTACTTGGTCTCTACCAAAAACAAACATTTCATTCGATTGAGTGGGTGGAATTTCATCCCTTATTGATGTGCCAGTATTTGAGGTAGATGCAATTTGATTATCACAACCCCACGGTGTTCTGGTTATCGCATTACGGCCGGTTACCGCAAACTGGTTATCCCTTAGACATCCTTTACTAGCCTCCTGTAAGAACAAATTATTAGAGATAATTAACGAGAACAATTAGAGGCTCAAATTCGCTTTATAGGAGTCGATTTTAGGGGTATCATTCGAAGCGCCTCGAACCCCTCAAAATGAATTTACCGAATTTACCCCTAAAATCGACACCCTATAAACGTATTTTTATCCAAATAACACTAACAATTTTCCTCTTTTTCAACGGCTTCCCAGGACTCACGCCGACCTCGTGGTACTCGATCAAATTTTTCCTTTTGGCCGGCCTCCTCGACGAGCTCTCCTTCCTCAACGTTTTCTTCCCATTCAAATAATCATTAATACACCCCCCAATCATGTTGATCCACATCTTCGTTTGCTCCAAATGCTCGTGATAGAGTATCAGCTCTTCGTCTTGGCAAATTATCTTCATGCAGCCTTTATCCGGAATATCCTTTACCGTGCATTTGCCCAACGGTAGGATGCTGTGGCATTTCATCGAGTCCACTTTTAAATCTGACGATGATGATTTAAATTTGATGAATACGAGTATATCGTTGGTTAAAACAGTGTACAACTTTTCGCTAGGTTTATTATGAGCAGCCATTTTGCTCAGAACGCCTTCTTTGATCAAAGTTCGACCAGGTTTTATTATATTCGGTTCTCCACTCTTCAGACATCTTTGCAGTTCTACCAACCTCACCATGTTTTCCTGATCTTGGATGACTTTATCGATATGCTCGACTGTTTCTTCGATCTTTGCCAAGCATTCTGCAATTATTGCGTTAATTATTTCGTTTTTATTAGCTTATAAATAACTACCTGTGAGATCATCGTAGTCTTTTTCATCGGGACGAGTTAATTCGAGTAAATGGGTTAATAGTAGTTTGTATCTAGGTACCCGTTGAATGGGTGTGATGAGTAGTGATGATAATTTGCACTGGACTTCCGGTCGGGTTTCTTGATTTTCTACGAACTTTGCGAATTGTGGTGTCAAAGATCTAGCATTCTATGGAATAAAATATATATAATAATTGAAATACAGGATGTATCACGATGAGTCAAAACTATCTGTATATTGAAAACTAATTACCGGAATTTGATGGTAATTTCGTTATTTTAAATGGGACACCCTGTATATTTTGGCATTTTTAGATTCTACTCGATGAGCTGATTACAAAAAGGGTCATACTTGGTGTCTTGGTCTTTTAATAAAGGCTATACAGCCACTAATTAGACTCCAATATACAGATAGTTTTAACTCACCCTGTATATTTACAATTAACTACCTTCAAAATGTTCAAAGCATTCTTGAACTCGCAAGCGTATATCGAATACACTTTAAGAAACGGGGCAATTCTTAGCAATGTTTTCGTTACATTGTTGTGGTTTTTCTCCAATTCTTCCAAGAGTTCTTTATTAATATTATAAATTTGAATGATATTCCCGAATACTGTTTGAAAATCCTCATTACGTAGAAGCTTCCTATCTTCGGTGGGCTTCAAGAAATATCGTATGACAGTCTCGAGTTGCTGCACGTACTTTATTTCGCTGTTTACCACCTCCAACAAGGCCCTTTCCCTCTTGATGAGCCTCTTCTCCTCTTCATCTACAACATATAACAATATAAATTAACCATAAAGAGTGGATAAATTTAATTACCTTTCTTGTTTATCTCGTCTAATGCTTCGAAAACTCGTTTTCTCGTTTTAGATGTCAAAACATTCCTTTCGTTCAACACTAACTTCAGTTCCTGGCTGAATTGAATTTGCGCCTGAGGAGTCACAGGCACCGCTTCGCCCCAGAGGCTCTTTGGGCCTGTAAGCTTCTTCAAATTCAACCTCTCCAGTTTAACTCTCAGAGGAGTAGTGATCTTGTTGTTATTCTTTAAATTGTTGCTACTGCTCATTATTAACGACAATAATGAGGCACCTAAAAAAGTTTTAATACGCTAAATTGTATTAGTTAATTGTTTATAAATATAAATATTGTCAAGGTGAACCGGTACTAAACACAAACAAACGGTAAAAATGAACAATAAAACAACCGCGCTTGTCAATAAAACGTCATCTGTCTAATTACTGTCAATCTTCTCTTACAATAAATGACGTTTCCTTTATGGTTATTCAGTTCAGGACTTTTTTTCAACTAATAAGTAGTAAAAATCACTTTTTAAGTATTTTCCTCAATATTTAAATATTTTATTAATAATTCTCACATTGTAATTGATGCATTATGTCATTCTGTAATCTTTTCCTGTAAGAAAAAAGAAGAATAACATATGACAGTGACAGTTATCCTAACCTAACTTTTATTTAGATAAAACAAACAACAAAACAGTTGGCAAAGTGATGAATATTTCAACAATATGTTTCGCAATTACATCGATAAAACCGCTTATATCGTGTTAATTCTCAGCGCGTTAGTCAAATTATCCAACAATTCGGCTTTGAATCCTTTTGAACAACAAAAGTACAAAAAGCTATCCGAAAACGTCGGACTGTATTCCCTTCAAGACGACGTGGAAATCCTGACAATAGAAAACTTCAAGAACGAGCTGTACAACAACGAAAGGGCCTGGGTGATAGAATTTTACAACAGCTGGTGCGGCTATTGCCAGAGATTCGCCCCCTCCTGGAAAGCCTTCGCCACAGACATAAAAACCTGGAAAGGCCTCGTCGGAGTGGGAGTTTTGGACTGCTCCAACGACGACAACACGCCGTTATGTAGGGAATTCGAAATAATGGCCTACCCCACCATCAAATACTTCCACGAGAACTACAAGGAGGGCCCCCAGAACTTGGGGCAAAAGATCTCGGTGGGTACCCATGTTCACGAACACAGACAGAAGCTTATAGAAACGATCCAGAAGGAGCAAATTGATAGTAGAGGCAAGCAGTTTCCTAAAATTGTACCGTACGTGTCCAACGGGCTGCAAGGAGTGTTCGATTCGCATAAACAAAACAATTTCTTGATCGTACAAAAGGATAACGATTACATCGGACCTGAAGTTATAATGGACTTGCATAGATTGAAATCAACTAATATAAATTATGCTTTTAGTAACAACACAGATTTGGTATCGAAGTTCGAAATAAAGGACGTTCCGGCTTTAATTTACATTGAAAACCTGGAAAAATTTCATATCCTGAAAGCGGAGGGTAAAAGAGAAGCGTACAAATCGGTTATAGAAAAATACGTTCACCCTACGAATGATTTAAACGCAGAATTAAAGCCTGTTGTAACGGGAAATAAAGAAGCTAGTATGGCCGATTACCTCGAAACCAGAGAAAAGCAAGCTTTAAAAGAACGAATAAAAAAAATGGGCGATGTAGTCTTCCAAATGGACCAAGAAACAGCCCTCAGATACTCCCTCAAGCACGAAATATCCACCCAAAAAGAAATCACCGGCGACAAACTATCCGCACTAAAACTCTACCTAAACGTGCTATCCAAATACTTCCCCTTCGGACGCAACGGAAGGCTCTTCCTGCAAGAACTCAAAGACTTCGTGTGGTACAAAACAGTAGTAAAAGGCCACGACGTAGCCAAGCTGCTCAAAAACGCCGAGAGCGAAGACCAATCGGTGTTCTCATCCCCCCAGCACTGGCTGGCCTGCAAGGGCAGCTCACCCCAGCTCAGAGGCTACCCCTGCGGGCTCTGGAAGATGTTCCACTACCTCACGGTAAACGCTGCAGACACCAACGAGGGTAGTAGGGGTTCGAACCCCAAGATTGTATTAGAGGCTATGTATGCGTACATTACGAATTTCTTCGGGTGCTCCGATTGCAGCAGGCACTTCAAGCGAATGGCTGAGAATAGGGAGATTTTTAAAGTGGGCTCGTGGGATGAGTCCATAATATGGCTGTGGATGGCCCATAATGAGGTTAATAAACGGTTGTCTGGCGATCAAACGGAAGATCCGGAGTACCCCAAGCAGCAGTTTCCGGCTAAAGCGAACTGTCCGAGGTGTTTTAATATAAACGATAACTGGAATGTTAGTGAAGTGTTGATTTATTTGAAGCATGTTTATAGTAATATAAATGTTAGGTATATTGGATCTGATACTCGAATTTTGCATTTGGGGTTGGATGGTTCGTTTAATTATAAAGTTGATGGGGGGTTGTTTAAAACTCTGGATACTACGATGTGTCTTGTATTGTATGTGGCCTCGTTTTCGTTGATTTTGGCTGTAATTTACATGTATTTGAA
Organism: Phyllotreta cruciferae; assembly: GCA_917563865.1. NCBI lineage: Eukaryota > Metazoa > Arthropoda > Insecta > Coleoptera > Chrysomelidae > Phyllotreta > Phyllotreta cruciferae. The sequence continues at coordinate 639,772 of OU830616.1, forward strand.
AAGGGGCTACAGGAAGAAGATTTACCGGCATGATCTCTTGGGTAAAGTTTAGAAGTTGTTCGGGTATTTTAAAATTTGATTTAATGCAGCACTAACCAAAGAAAAATTGGAGCAATTTTGTGGGTAATTTACGTAATGAATTATTTAAAGACTCGTTTAATTCCGATCATTCATTATTAGATTTTATTTAAATATTTTTGTATTTAATTTGTATGAAAATATGTGTGTTTCAGAATTTAGCTATGCAGGTTGTTGTAAATTAATGTCTAAATATTGTACTATTATTTATTAATTTTATTTAAGTAGCTTGTTTTTTTTTTGAATGATTTTATATTTATTGTTATAAATATTTTTGATATGTATCGAAGTGCAAATTTGTGTGCAATATATGAGTGCAACAATTTAAGAAGTATCCCCTGAAATCTCGGAAATTAGGGCATTTTTCGAAAATTTTTATTCTTTAAAACTTGTAGACGATTGTTTTTTTGATAAATTGGTGAAAATTTCATTTTTTTATCTCAAATAGTTTTCGAGATAATTCGGGTTTTTTAAAGAATAGCACTAGATTTTTTTATCATGTACATTATGACAAAAAAGTCAACATATCTCGAAAATTAGTGTTTTTTTAGAAATTTTTTACTCTTCAAAACTTTTAGGCAATTGTTTTTTTGACAAAATGGTGAAAATATCATTTTTTTGTTTTTATTAGTTTTCGAGATAATTCAGGTTTTTCAAAGAATAGCACTAGATTTTTTTATCATGTACATTATGACAAAAAGGTCAAAATATCTCGGAAATTAGTGTTTTTTTCGAAATTTTTTACTCTTCAAAACTTGTAGAGAATTGTTTTTTCAATAAACTGGTAAAGTTTTAATTTTCCTATCTCAATTAATTTTCGAGATAATTGATGTTTTTTTTATAGAATAGTGAGATTGCAACTTTCTCACTCTAACCGACTGTTATTTTAATACCATCTTTGTTCAACTCATAGAATTGCCCATATTGCTACCAAATTTACATTTTATATGTATTTAGAGTTGATAGAAAATCAAAAAGATTATCAAACATCCTTCTATCAACTTTTAATTTTCCAACATTCCTTCCTAATATAAACAATTTTAAGTGCATTTTATTATTGTGATGAACATCATTTCTTCGACTGAAAACATTACGATTTGTACTGAGATTATTGTTATTTTTTGTTAACTAAAGCACCACTTACATTTATTAATTTGAACCTTTTGGGTATCCACTGTTATTATTTCTGTTGTTTTGGGAGTCTCTTTATTCAATAATAAATCAAAATATATTTCTAACTTGTCTCTTATTTTATTATTGACCTAATTAGTACATACTAAAATGAGTAGGTACGACTCTGTACTATAAATATAATATTATATCCGTTCAATGGATAGCCAGTGTTTATCAAGTGCTCTTCAATGGATAAATTTAGAAGGATTTTTAACAAAACCTGCTCCATTATCGGAATGGTCCACGTTGGGGCACTTCCCGGTAAAACAAACTTCCACTTTTTTTATTGCAATTCCATAAAAATAAACGAGCACTCGGAGAGTTTAGTTTCAAATAGGTATCATCAATAAGTTTGGTTATAAAGAGATATTATTTATCTACAAACGACCAAAGATAAGTGTAGTTTAGTTCAAGTGTGTTTATTAGAAAACAACAGCACCGTATTAAGTTGGATTTATTAAATTCCAGGCTGCCCCCTATTCTCTGGATCAATAGACAAAATCGTTAAGAAAGCTTGCCAGGAAACCGAGTTGTATCTTAAACATGACATTGTAAGTAAAATTCCTGCTATATTAAACATGTTTGCTATTTTTTTTATCGACTCCCCAGGATGCTATACTTGTGGAAAACATGCACGACATCCCTTACATCCAATCCAGACATTTCGGTCCAGAATTAACAGCCTCAATGTCCAGAATCTGCACAGAAATCAAAAAAATTGTACCAGAAAACAAGCCTGTTGGTCTCCAGGTAATTCTCCTTTCTCAAGCTGATAAACTCCAAAGTATCCAGTTTTTCGGGTACTGGATTCACCCAGAAATTTCTCCATCTTTTCCAGATACTCGCCTGCGGCAACAAAGAAGCCCTGGCAGTCGCTAAAGCTTGTTCCTTGAATTTTATAAGGGCTGAAGGGTTTGTTTTCAGCCATATAGCAGATGAAGGTTTCACTGACGCTTCAGCAGGATTAATCCTGCGGTACAGGAAGCTGATAGAAGCTGATGATGTGCTGGTGTTTACTGATATAAAAAAGAAACATAGGTGATTATAGCATTAATAGTGCTTGTGGTGTTATTAATTATATTATTGTATGTTTAGTTCTCATGCTGTAACTGGTGATATCTCCTTGCTGGAAACTGCTAAAGCTGCTGAGTATTTCTTATCTGACGGGTTAATTTTAACTGGAACGGCAACCGGTTGTGCTGCTGATGTTGAAGAATTGAAGCAGCTCAAATTGAATATAGATATACCGATATTAATAGGATCTGGAGTAACAGTAGATAATGCAGAAGATTACCTCTCTGCAGATGCTTTGATCGTGGGTTCCCATTTCAAGAAGCATGGGCATTGGAGGAATGAAATAGAAGAACAACGGTTGAGTAATTTTATGAGTAAAATTCGATTAATGTGAAAAAGTAAAAATATCTCGGAAATTTGTGGCTTTTTCGAAAAATTTTATTCTTCAAAATTTGTAGGCAATTGTTTTTTTGATTAAATGGTGAAAATATCTTGTTTTTGTTTTAATTAGTTTTCGAGATAATTCAGGTTTTTCAAAGAATAGCACTAGAATTTTTTTTCAAGTACATTATGACAAGAAAGTCAACATATCTCGAAAATTAGTGTTTTTTTCGAAATTTTTTACTCTTCAAAATTTGTAGCCAATTGTTTTTTTGACAAAATGGTGCGGATATCATTTTTTTTATCCCAATTAGTTTTCGAGCAGATAATTCAGGTTTTTCAATGAATAGCACTAGAATTTTTTTTCAAGTATATTATGATGAAATAGTCAACATATCTTGAAAATTAGTGTTTTTTTCGAAATTTTTTACTCTTCAAAATTTGTAGGCAATTGTTTTTTTCACAAAATGGTGAAAATATCATTTTTTTATCCCAATTAGTTTTCAAGATAATTCAGGTTTTTCAAAGAATAGCACTAGATTTTTTTTTCAAGTACATTATGACAAAAAAGTCAAGATATCTCGAAAATGAGTGCTTTTTTCGAAATTTTTTACTCTTCAAAATTTGTAGGCAATTGTTTTTTTGACAAAATGGTGAAGATATAATTTTTTTATCCCAATTAGTTTTCAAGATAATTCAGGTTTTTCAAAGAATAGCACTAGAATTTTTTCTCAAGTACATTATGATAAAAAAGTCAACATATCTCGAAAATTAGTGTTTTTTTCGAAATTTTTTACTCTTCAAAATTTGTAGCCAATTATTTTTTTGACAAAATGGTGAAGATATCATTTTTTTATCCCAATTAGTTTTCAAGATAATTCCGGTTTTTCAAAGAATAGCACTAGATATTTTTTTTCAAGTACATTATGACAAAAAAGTCAACATATCTCGAAAATCAGTGCTTTTTTCGAAATTTTTTACTCTTCAAAATTTGTAGGCAATTGTTTTTTTGACAAAATGGTGAAGATATAATTTTTTTATCCCAATTAGTTTTCAAGATAATTCAGGTTTTTCAAAGAATAGCACTAGAATTTTTTCTCAAGTACATTATGATAAAAAAGTCAACATATCTCGAAAATTACTGTTTTTTTCGAAATTTTTTACTCTTCAAAACTTGCAGAGAATTATTTTTTCAAGTAAACAGTAAACTTTTAGTCGCCCTATCTCAATTAGTTTTCGAGATAATCGATGTTTTTTTAAACGAACATCTCCCGACGCAACGTTTCCATTCGCCTCTCCTCTCTTCCCATACACGCGCGAATCGATCCTTCCGTTGCGGGCCCGAAGTTATTAAAAGTTAAAACATAGTGACTGAGGGCAATTTGCGAGGATATGGACGCGCTGTATGTGTGTTGCAGACGTGCAGCCTCATCAATCAAACTCTGAAGGATACCTCGACGCTCTCCGGTCTAATCAAGATATCCTCTGCCAGGCCCTCCGCGCCGCGATCCTCATTAGGCTGTAGGTACATTCGGAAATGGAAATACCATTAGTAGGTGTTAGCGAGTTAATTAATATTAAATTCGGTCGACGGCATTAACGCCACTTCAGTGATAACTAATTAGCGCGTCTATGTTGAGTAGATCTACCTAAGTGAATATGTGTGTGTGTATTCTGTATTATAGATATTTAGGTAAATGTTTGAAGAAATTTTATACAGGGTGTACCTATTAGTACATGTAAAAATGGACCCAAAAGTTCTAATAAACTTGTGCACTAGGAGGTTTCGTTTGGGACCTGGAGCACTATGAAGATGGTATCTTCAAATACCTAATTTTATTGTACTTAATAAGTAAGATATTAAATGAAAAAAAATAACAGATATGTGAAGCCCTACAGGTTAGGTAGATACATAAATACCGCGGAGCTGGAGCAAATATTCCCAATAAACTTCTGGAGAGGGTCCATAAATTTTTATGGAGTTCAATGTTTTCGCTGGCGCGCCGCCTTCGATTCCCCGCGTGTATCTACATCGAAAAGCGGGAAAAAATTTATACAAAACGGTCGTATTTCATGAGAGAGGACTAATGATAATAAATTTCGACGGCGACCTTTCTGCGTCCGCCGCAGGCCGGCTGGATGCCCGAGCGACATTTCCACTTCAAAATGCTAAACCGGCGTTCCTGCTACGTGATCTGGAACTTCGGGAACGGTCCCGAACCGAACCCTTTTGTGCCCCGTTCCCGATTCATTAATTCCCCATCGATTCGCTAATATCCAGGAAATTCGGCGCCTGATATTCATCTAATACAGGATGTTAAGAAATTAAGACATATTAAAAATATTAATTGAATGCAAATTTTTGATATTTTTTTGAAAATCATTGCATTTATCATTATTTATATTAATCAATTTAGAAAATTTCTGAGTAATTTATAATGATCCAGATCGAATAAAAACTGTCCAGAACATTTAAAAACGCCCTATATAGAATCAATTAAGATTGTTCAAAACAATTAACAATGCTTTAGAATGAATTTTGATATGTTCAGAACAATTTAAATCGCTTGTGTACGAATTAGAACGGTTCAGAACACTTTTAGAATGCTTCAGAACGAATTAGAAATGATTCTGAACAATTTTGAACGTTTCAGAATGAATTAAAACTGTCCAGAACAATGTAGAACTGTCCAGAACGAATTAGAACGGTTCAGAACACTTTTAGAATGCTTCAGAACGAATTAGAAATGATTCTGAACAATTTTGAACGTTTCAGAATGAATTAAAACTGTCCAGAACAATGTAGAACTGTCCAGAACGAATTAGAACGGTTCAGAACACTTTTAGAATGCTTCAGAACGAATTAGAAATGATTCTGAACAATTTTGAACGTTTCAGAATGAATTAAAACTGTCCAGAACAATGTAGAACTGTCCAGAACGAATTAGAACGGTTCAGAACACTTTTAGAATGCTTCAGAACGAATTAGAAATGATTCTGAACAATTTTGAACGTTTCAGAATGAATTAAAACTGTCCAGAACAATGTAGAACTGTCCAGAACGAATTAGAACGGTTCAGAACACTTTTAGAATGCTTCAGAACGAATTAGAAATGATTCTGAACAATTTTGAACGTTTCAGAATGAATTAAAACTGTCCAGAACAATGTAGAACTGTCCAGAACGAATTAGAACGGTTCAGAACACTTTTAGAATGCTTCAGAACGAATTAGAAATGATTCTGAACAATTTTGAACGTTTCAGAATGAATTAAAACTGTCCAGAACAATGTAGAACTGTCCAGAACGAATTAGAACGGTTCAGAACACTTTTAGAATGCTTCAGAACGAATTAGAAATGATTCTGAACAATTTTGAACGTTTCAGAATGAATTAAAACTGTCCAGAACAATGTAGAACTGTCCAGAACGAATTAGAACTGTTCAGAACTCTTTTAGAATGCTTCAAAAAGATTTAGAAATGATTCTGAACAATTTTGGACGTTTCAGAATGAATTAAAACTGTCCAGAACAATGTAGAACTGTCCAGAACGAATTAGAACGGTTCAGAACACTTTTAGAATGCTTCAGAACGAATTAGAAATGATTCTGAACAATTTTGAACGTTTCAGAATGAATTAAAACTGTCCAGAACAATGTAGAACTGTCCAGAACGAATTAGAACGGTTCAGAACACTTTTAGAATGCTTCAGAACGAATTAGAAATGATTCTGAACAATTTTGAACGTTTCAGAATGAATTAAAACTGTCCAGAACAATGTAGAACTGTCCAGAACGAATTAGAACGGTTCAGAACACTTTTAGAATGCTTCAGAACGAATTAGAAATGATTCTGAACAATTTTGAACGTTTCAGAATGAATTAAAACTGTCCAGAACAATGTAGAACTGTCCAGAACGACTTAGAACTGTTCAGAACTCTTTTAGAATGCTGCAGAAGGAATTAGAAATAATTCTGAACAATTTTGAACAGTTCAGAATGAATTAAAACTGTCCAGAACAATGTAGAACTGTCCAGAATGAATTAGAACTGTTCAGAACACTTTTAGAATGCATCAAAACGAATTAGAAATGATTCTGAACAGTTTTGAACGTTTCAGAATGAATTAAAACTATCCAGAACAATGTAAAACTGACCAAAACGAATTAGAACAGTTCAGAACACTTTTAGAATGCTTCAGTAGGAATTAGAAATGATTCCGAACAATTTAGAACGTTTCAGAATGAATTAAAACTGCCCAGAACAATTTAGAACTGTCCAGAACAAATTAGAACTGTTCAGAACACTTGTAGAATGTTTCAGAACGAATTAGAAATGATTCTGAACAATTTTGAACGTTTCAGAGCGAATTAAAAAACTGTCCAGAACTAATTTTGATATTTTCATAAAATTCACTGCATATTTTTGACATTTTTTTTTGAAAATCACTGCATAATTTTAAATAAATCGTTACATATACATATTATTATACAATGCTCATATTTTAGCAATTTTTTTGCGTATATTCCTCTTTACTTATATACGTTTATTTTTAAAAGCTGCTATGACGACATCAGTGACGCGCATCCAACTTAATTTCGCGCAAACTACACCTGCAAATGTCGGCGTATCTAAACGGCTAGAACAAACGCGTTACCGTAAAATTTGATGTTCCCTTCATCTTCGGCTGAAGCGTTACCTGGGCGAACGCCTTAAACGCCTGTTTGATGTCCTCGCGCGCGATATTCGACGTTTCACCCCCCATTAGGGCCGCCCGTACGTCCTTCCAATGCCACCATTCGCACCGTATCCTTTCATTTATCGACGCCACGGCGGTGTTAAAATTTATTTACCGCGCAAGACGCCAGTGGAAGGATTAATAACAACGCTGATCGGCCGGTTAAAATAAAAATTGAATAAACCGGCGAGTGTTTGCGACGTAAAGAGGCCCCGTTAAAACTCGAACAATACGACACTGTTGCCCAATCAGGATGTTCCTGGGCTCGTTGTCATTCATTTGATGTTTTCGAGCGTCCTTCTGGATGATTATTTTATTAAATGCGAGATATTGTGAATTCCTCCGGATGGCTCGAGAGGCTCCCGTTAGATTCTAATAATGAGTAATTAATTGTCGGTAAACAGTTTGTTCGAGCAATTATATTTGCGAAAAGAGCCCTCTCGGCCCGTCGAGTGGCGACCGTGCAGCGATTTTCGTTTTGTTTCCGAAGAATTTGTTGTTGCGAATCAACAAAATTTCAGCTCTGTTTGAGTTCAGCTCTCCCGTTTGCGAATAGAGAACTTGCGAATTGTTTCGACTGTGAATCGTTTATTCGTAGAACGGACGGTTTGTTTTATTAACGATAATTAATCGGGGGGTGTAGGAGAATTTTCGTGCGCTAATAGGAGATGTTCGGGTTGAGGAAACCATAAATCTTTTGGAATTTTCCTTGCAACAAAGCGGTTATTAATGAAGTACAAAAATAAACTGGGAAAGGGTGCGGTTTAAGGGCGCATTTTAATACAAGCCAGGGACGTGTCTTGTACACTCTCGCTGTGCAATTAATTCTAATTTTTTTACATACTTTAACCTTTAAACAAATCTATAAATAACCAATTTTCGGGTAGTTAAATCTTCCTTAAGAATTTAGTATAGTTGTATATATAAAGTTCATCTGCTCAAAAAAGACTATTACGTCATTTTTAAAGAAGAATTAACATGGTAGTTAGGAAAATCAACGTTTCGATTTTCTGAAATTTCATCTTCAGGTCCGAATTTGCGAAAAATGCGCTTCAAAAATATTATCCACATTTGTTCCTCCAAAAAACTCAAAATATCTCGATAATTAAGCGATTTTCGAAAATTTTCGACTCTCCAAAAATGATAAAGAAACGTTTTTTCTACAAAACAACGCAGACAGCTTGTTGCTATCTCAATAAAATTTCGAGATAATTGCAATTTTCTAAACTAAATTCGCTATATTATTACATCAATAAAAACTCATAACATCTCGAAAATTAAGCGATTTTCGAAAATTTTCGCCTCTTCAAAAATTATAAAGAAATGTTTTTTCAACAAAATAACGCAAACAGCGAGTTGCTATCTCAACTAAATTTCGAGATAATTGCAATTTTCTAAACTAAATTCGTAGTATTACTACATCAATAAAAACTCATAATATCTCGAAAATTAAGCGATTTTCGAAAATTTTCGCCTCTTCAAAAATTATAAAAAAATGTTTTTTCTACAAAATAACATAAACAGCGCGTTGCTATCTCAACTAAATTTCGAGATATTTACAATTTTCTAAACTAAATTCGTAGTATTACTACATCAATAAAAACTCAAAATATCTCGAAAATTAAGCGATTTTCGAAACTTTTCGCCTCTCCAAAAATGAAAAAGGAACGTTTTTTCTACCCAATAACGCAAACAGCACAATCCTATCTCAACTAAATCTCGAGATAATAGCGATAATTTACTCCTTGGCCTATTAAACACCTCGAGCTCCACCAACTTTTAGTTCGCACCTCCGCCGGGGGAGCAAGGGAGCGCCACGGCCAATCAACCCCCTAATTAAGGAATAATAAATCTTTATTAGACAAGTGTTACAAACAAAACCCCGCTGGAACATCGGACGTTCATCAATCACGCAGATTGGGCCGTCATTACCATAACACTTTCGTGTCGGGTTATCGGCTATACTATACAAATTCCCCGGTTATGTTTCGGGTCACTTTTCGAAATCTTGTTACAACAAAATATTACATTTTGTAATACTCCGACGGCAACAAGACGGGGAATAAAAAAACATTATTACATCTTGGCCGGGGGAAAAAATTAATTACAGCCGTCGCTTTGATGTTTGTTAAACAAAAAGTCTGGAGATATCGACAATGCGAAACGGTTAATTAAAATGACTGCGGGCCATTCCTCTTCTTTGCTCCAAATCATCCGAACGGCATTAAACTTGTTTCACGACCAGTTTCGTTCGATTGATATTATTTTATATTCGCCTCTCATCCGCTCTAAGGGGCTCTTATTATTGCGTTTAAGTTTAACTCGCTGTCGAAATAATTAATTAATTAACTAATTGGCGATGTATCGCGTAACATGAGGACAAAGCGGGGTGTTTTTCATCGAAAATAGAAACAAATTCGCTGGTTGCGAATTAGATATTTTACAATACACTTGCTGTGTAGTCTCAAAAACCGAGCAGAGGACAATTTGACCCAGTTTTTGCGAAAAACAAAAACCGCGCTGGGGAGCTTTATGTCGCATTACATAATGCTCGCAGAAAATTTGCTAGTTATTATGCTACATATGAGTGAGATTTTTGGCGAATAAATTGTACTAGACTTGGCAACATTGTAGTTAAAAAAGTTTCTATATCTGTGGAAATGTATTAAAATTGGCAACTATGTATGGAAAATCGGCAACAACTGGCAATGTTGTAGGGAATTACGAAAAAATTATGCATGAGTAAATGGGGAAAAATTGCCAAAAATCGCTACATTTATTGAAATTGAACTCAACTTTGCAACAATGCATTTCAAAAATCCATAATTCTATGGAAATTGTACTAAACTTAGCAACACTGTATTTTTTTCATATGAATCCCTAAATGCCTATATGGAAATTGTACTAAACTTTGGAGTAATTTGTTCATAAAAATTCCTAGAGCTACAGAAATCCTTTGAAAAACTGTATTTAAAAAATCCCTAAATATATGGAAATGGTACAAAACTTTGCAACATCCCTAAATCGCTAAATCTATGAAAATTGTATGAAACTTTGCAATTAATGGTAAAAAAAATTGCTTAAAATCGCTACATTTATTGAAATTGAACTCAACTTTGCAACAATGCATTTCAAAAATCCATAATACTATGGAAATTGTACTAAACTTCGCAACACTGTATTTTTTTTCATATGAATCCCTAAATGCCTATATGGAAATTGTACTAAACTTTGGAGTAATTTGTTCATAAAAATTCCTAGAGCTACAGAAATCCTTTGAAAAACTGTATTTAAAAAATCCCTAAATATATGGAAATGGTACAAAACTTTGCAACATCCCTAAATCGCTAAATCTATGAAAATTGTATGAAACTTTGCAATTAATGGTAAAAAAAATTGCTTAAAATCGCTACATTTATTGAAATTGAACTCAACTTTGCAACAATGCATTTCAAAAATCCATAATACTATGGAAATTGTACTAAACTTCGCAACACTGTATTTTTTTTCATATGAATCCCTAAATGCCTATATGGAAATTGTACTAAACTTTGGAGTAATGTGTTCATAAAAATTCCTAGAGCTACAGAAATCCTTTGAAACCTTGCAAAACTGTATTTAAAAAATCCCTAAATATATGGAAATGGTACAAAACTTTGCAACATCCCTAAATCGCTAAATCTATGAAAATTGTATGAAACTTTGCAATTAATGGTAAAAAAAATTGCTTAAAATCGCTACATTTATTGAAATTGAACTCAACTTTGCAACAATGCATTTCAAAAATCCATAATACTATGGAAATTGTACTAAACTTCGCAACACTGTATTTTTTTCATATGAATCCCTAAATGCCTATATGGAAATTGTACTAAACTTTGGAGTAATGTGTTCATAAAAATTCCTAGAGCTACAGAAATCCTTTGAAACCTTGCAAAACTGTATTTAAAAAATCCCTAAATATATGGAAATGGTACAAAACTTTGCAACATCCCTAAATCGCTAAAATTGCACTAGTTATGTACTATAATTGTACTATAATTAGGGGTGGTTTTTAGTAAAATTTCAATAGTAGACCTACAGAAAAATTCCTCCAATTTATCGTGGATATAAATTCCATGGCAGAGACGATTTTTGCAGTATAATCATCCTGTTCGACTTGTAAAGTGATTGTATCCTAAACAAACAGCGACAGCGGCTGTAAAATAAGGAGCAAATTCAAATATGTTCCGTTCCTCGGGGGGATGTTCGCTAACAAACGAAAATCTCGTCGAATTCGACGGGCGAGAAATAGGGCGGCAAACGGCGAAAATCTATGAAGTATAATGGCGACCGATAATCATGTCTGGAAAACAGCGAAATATAGCGATAAAGCTTCAGTGGGACGCTTCACGCTTTCGACATAAATCTAGGATTCCCACTCGGGAGCCGGGAATCCTCTTAGTGGAGCGCGTGTGTGGCTTCCCCATGGATCTTTCTTACGCGGGGGATTACATCCCGCACATATTCGGCAACGTCGGCGTGATGGCTATTGATAAATTAGCGGGATTCCCCTTTGAACACTTTTTTATTGATGGGTTTTTTTATTTTATACCTATACAAGACGATCCAAAAACAACCCCTTTCTTAAAATTAGATATTAGTTGAATTGCTTATGCGTTGTTGCCATGTCTTAGTCACGAAATCGAACAGCACGTTGCCATCTCAACTAAATTTCGAGATAATTGCAATTTTCTAAACTAAATTCGCTATATTATTACATCATTAAAAACTCAAAATATCTCGATAATTAAGCGATTTTCGAAAATTTTCGCCTCTCCAAAAATTATAAAGAAACGTTTTTTTCTACCCAATAACGCAAACAGCGCGTTGCTATCTCAACTAAATTTCGAGATAATTGCAATTTTCTAAACTAAATTCGCTATATTATTACATCATTAAAAACTCAAAATATCTCGATAATTAAGCGATTTTCGAAAATTTTCGCCTCTCCAAAAATTATAAAGAAACGTTTTTTTCTACCCAATAACGCAAACAGCGCGTTGCTATCTCAACTAAATTTCGAGATAATTGCAATTTTCTAAACTAAATTTGCTATTTTTATTACATCCATAAAAACTCATAATATCTCGAAAACTAAGCGATTTTCGAAAATTTTCAACCCTCCAAAAATGATAAAGAAACGTTTTTTCTACAAAATAACGCAAACTGCGCGTTGCTATCTCAACTAAATTTCGAGATAATTGCAATTTTCTAAACTAAATTCGCTATATTATTACATCAATAAAAACTCAAAATATCTCGAAAATTAAGCGATTTTCTATAATTTTCAACCCTCCAAAAATTATAAAGAAATATTTTTTCAACAAATTAACGCAAACAGCGCGTTGCTATCTCAACAAAATTTCGAGATAATTGCAATTTTCTAAACTAAATTCGCTATATTATTACATCAATAAAAACTCAAAATATCTCGAAAATTAAGCGATTTTCTATAATTTTCAACCCTCCAAAAATTATAAAGAAATATTTTTTCAACAAATTAACGCAAACAGCGCGTTGCTATCTCAACTAAATTTCGAGATAATTGCAATTTTCTAAACTAAATTCGCTATATTATTACATCAATAAAAATTCAAAATAACTCGAAAATTAAGCGATTTTCAAACATTTTCGCCTCTCAAAAATTATAAGGAAACGTTTTATCTACAAAACAACGCAAACAGCGCGTTGCTATCTCCACTAAATTTCGAGATAATCTCTAAAATTTACTCTTCATATAGTTTACTCCTCGCGTAGCTCGCGCAGCTCTCGAGACCCTAACTAACTCAACAAATAATTTACGTAACATAAAATTTGAACTATCTCCAATACGACTGTACATAAATAACACCCTGTATGTAAAAACTTTTCCATACACTTATCTATTCCTCAAAGGAAAATCCAGCGCAAACAAAAGATTAAAACTAAAGCGCATAGCATAAGGGAAGAAAATTTTCGGATAAAAAGAAACAGCACGTGCAGTCTACATGCTGTCTACATAATTCACGTTAGTTTTTCGAAACGATGCATTTCTTTTGCGAAATCCATTCACGTAACGAAACATCCACTTCAATTGCCATTTATATCCGAAATCGAACATGCATAGATACACAACGCCCTCTTAAATATTTAATATACATCCCAGAAACTTTCATGTAGCATATATACATTCAAATACGCCCGAAATTCGCAGCACATTTTCGAGCAATAATTACTAAAAATTGCGCCCGATAACCGAACAACAATCACCGCAAAGAATCGATGATGGGACACTTGCGAGCGCGCGGGGCCCGAGTCCGGGCGATTGCGGAAGAAGAGAACATATACCGGACTATCGGGCGCCCGGACTGTGGACGGACACTTGACCGCAACACGGCATTTCGCTTTGCCTCGTCCGCCCAACAAAGTGCAGCCTGCAGATATTTGATCAAGTAGCGAAAGGGCCGGCCGGATCGCCGAACTATATCCTTTTCCTATCAGGCCCCGATTTTCGCAGGCTTCGATTGGCTAATATTAACGAAACTTGGCGCAAAATGCCACAGAAGAATGTAAAGTATAAAGTTTTTCTCATATACTTGAGAGAGCGTCGTAAAGCTGGCAACATTGCTATGGCCAGTCGCACTCGGACTTGGTACTGTTCGTTTCGATGCAAGTCCGAGTTCGACAGGCCTGGCCATAGCAATGTTGCCAGCTTTCTCATGACGCCAATTTGCTATGACCAGGCCAGTCGAACTCGGACTTGGTACTGTTCGTTGCGATGCAAGCCCGATTTCGACTGGCCTGGCCATAGCAAATTGGCGTCATGAGAAAGCTGGCAACGTTGCTATGGCCAGGCCAGTCGAACTCGGACTTGCATCGTAACGAACAGTACCAAGTCCGAGTTCGACTGGCCTGGTCATAGCATCGTCATGGCCGTATTCCCTGTATGCATATGAACTATGTGCAATAGTGGAAAGCTTGCAGGTAGCTTTTCATCACGCAATTAGGCGAAGGGAAAGCGTTCGGGAAGGATGCGATGGGGCTATTATAGCGTTGGAATTCCTTGCGCATTTCGACTTTGATTACCGGGCTGAAAAATCGGTGGGCGGGGTGTTGTCATAAAACACAATTAGAGCCCTTGGTGCAAGGCGGTGCGAGCCCGGGAGCGGTGATGAATGTTCCGTCAACGGAATATAACTGCAACACGCGACATTCTGGTATTCCCCTGCTATAAAAAAAATACTAGTCGTTTTTTTGGTTTTTGTATTGAAGGGGTTTTGTTTAGTATTTTGGTCGATTTTGGTACGCACAAACAGATTTTTTTTTATTCATTATTTTGAGTATAATAGGGGTGGTTTTGGGGATGTTGCTAAGTTTAGTACAATTTCCGTAGATTTAGGGATTTTTAAATATAGTGTAGCCATTTTTTTTATACATTCTTGCAATGTTCTGTTGGTAAAATTTCTATAGATTTGGGGAATTTTTTTTTTTTAAATACGGTATTGCCATGTTTCATACAGTTTCCATAATATATAAGATTTTTTTTAAATACATTTTGCTGCAATGTTTTGGTAAAATCTAGCAATTTTTTGGTCGAATTAGGTACAACCCAAAAGGTTTTTTTAATTCATAATATTTTTTGTCTAACTGCTAAATTAGGGATTTTAGAAAAATTACTCAAAAGTTGCTCCAATTTAGTGTTCAAAAATACCCGTGACGATTTTTCCAGTATCATCATACAGTTTCCATGGTTATAAGATTTTTTTAATACATTTTTTTGCAAAGTTTTGGTAAAATCAAGCAATTTTTTGGTCGAATTAGGTACAATCCAAAGACTTTTTTTAGTTCATAATATATTTTGTCTAACTGCTAAATTAGGGATTTTTTAGAAAAATTACTCAAAAGTTGCTCCAATTTAGTGTTCATAAATGCCAGTGACTATTTTTCCAGTATAATCATACAGTTTCCATGGTTATAAGATTTTTTTTAATACATTTTTTTGCAAAGTTTTGGTAAAATCAAGCAATTTTTTGGTCGAATTAGGTACAACCCAAAGAGTTTTTTTAATTCATAATATTTTTTGTCTAACATCTAAATTAGGGATTTTAGTAAAAATTACTCAAAAGTTGCTCCAATTTAGTGTCCATAAATGCCAGTGACGATTTTTCCAATATAATCATACAGTTTCCATGGTTATAAGATTTTTTTTAATACATTTTTTTGCAAAGTTTTGGTAAAATCAAGCAATTTTTTGGTCGAATTAGGTACAATCCAAAGACTTTTTTTAGTTCATAATATATTTTGTCTAACTGCTAAATTAGGGATTTTTTAGAAAAATTACTCAAAAGTTGCTCCAATTTAGTGTCCATAAATGCCAGTGACGATTTTTCCAATATAATCATACAGTTTCCATGGTTATAAGATTTTTTTTAATACATTTTTTTGCAAAGTTTTGGTAAAATCAAGCAATTTTTTGGTCGAATTAGGTACAACCCAAAGAGTTTTTTTAAATCATAATATTTTTTGTCTAACTGCTAAATTAGGGATTTTAGAAAAATTACTCAAAAGTTGCTCCAATTTAGTGTTCATAAATGCCAGTGACGATTTTTCCAATATAATCATACAGTTTCCATGGTTATAAGATTTTTTTTAATACATTTTTTTGCAAAGTTTTGGTAAAATCAAGCAATTTTTTGGTCGAATTAGGTACAACCCAAAGAGTTTTTTTAATTCATAATATTTTTTGTCTAGCATTTAAATTAGGGATTTTAGAAAAATTACTCAAAAGTTGCTCCAATTTAGTGTTCATAAATGCCAGTGACTATTTTTCCAGTATAATCATACAGTTTCCATGGTTATAAGATTTTTTTAATACATTTTTTTGCAAAGTTTTGGTAAAATCAAGCAATTTTTTGGTCGAATTAGGTACAACCCAAAGAGTTTTTTTAATTCATAATATTTTTTGTCTAACTGCTAAATTAGGGATTTTAGAAAAATTACTCAAAAGTTGCTCCAATTTAGTGTTCAAAAATACCCGTGACGATTTTTCCAGTATCATCATACAGATTCCATGGTTATAAGATTTTTTTAATACATTTTTTTGCAAAGTTTTGGTAAAATCAAGCAATTTTTTGGTCGAATTAGGTACAATCCAAAGACTTTTTTTAGTTCATAATATATTTTGTCTAACTGCTAAATTAGGGATTTTTTAGAAAAATTACTCAAAAGTTGCTCCAATTTAGTGTTCATAAATGCCAGTGACTATTTTTCCAGTATAATCATACAGTTTCCATGGTTATAAGATTTTTTTTAATACATTTTTTTGCAAAGTTTTGGTAAAATCAAGCAATTTTTTGGTCGAATTAGGTACAACCCAAAGAGTTTTTTTAATTCATAATATTTTTTGTCTAACATCTAAATTAGGGATTTTAGTAAAAATTACTCAAAAGTTGCTCCAATTTAGTGTCCATAAATGCCAGTGACGATTTTTCCAATATAATCATACAGTTTCCATGGTTATAAGATTTTTTTTAATACATTTTTTTGCAAAGTTTTGGTAAAATCAAGCAATTTTTTGGTCGAATTAGGTACAACCCAAAAGGTTTTTTTAATTCATAATATTTTTTGTCTAACATCTAAATTAGGGATTTTAGAAAAATTACTCAAAAGTTGCTCCAATTTAGTGTTCATAAATGCCAGTGACTATTTTTCCAGTATAATCATACAGTTTCCATGGTTATAAGATTTTTTTTAATACATTTTTTTGCAAAGTTTTGGTAAAATCAAGCAATTTTTTGGTCGAATTAGGTACAACCCAAAGAGTTTTTTTAATTCATAATATTTTTTGTCTAACACCTAAATTAGGGATTTTAGTAAAAATTACTCAAAAGTTGCTCCAATTTAGTGTTCATAAATGCCAGTGACTATTTTTCCAGTATAATCATACAGTTTCCATGGTTATAAGATTTTTTTTAATACATTTTTTTGCAAAGTTTTGGTAAAATCAAGCAATTTTTTGGTCGAATTAGGTACAACCCAAAGAGTTTTTTTAATTCATAATATTTTTTGTCTAGCATTTAAATTAGGGATTTTAGAAAAATTACTCAAAAGTTGCTCCAATTTAGTGTTCATAAATGCCAGTGACTATTTTTCCAGTATAATCATACAGTTTCCATGGTTATAAGATTTTTTTAATACATTTTTTTGCAAAGTTTTGGTAAAATCAAGCAATTTTTTGGTCGAATTAGGTACAACCCAAAGAGTTTTTTTAATTCATAATATTTTTTGTCTAGCATTTAAATTAGGGATTTTAGAAAAATTACTCAAAAGTTGCTCCAATTTAGTGTTCATAAATGCCAGTGACGATTTTTCCAATATAATCATACAGTTTCCATGGTTATAAGATTTTTTTTAATACATTTTTTTGCAAAGTTTTGGTAAAATCAAGCAATTTTTTGGTCGAATTAGGTACAACCCAAAGAGTTTTTTTAATTCATAATATTTTTTGTCTAGCATTTAAATTAGGGATTTTAGAAAAATTACTCAAAAGTTGCTCCAATTTAGTGTTCATAAATGCCAGTGACTATTTTTCCAGTATAATCATACAGTTTCCATGGTTATAAGATTTTTTTAATACATTTTTTTGCAAAGTTTTGGTAAAATCAAGCAATTTTTTGGTCGAATTAGGTACAACCCAAAGAGTTTTTTTAATTCATAATATTTTTTGTCTAACATCTAAATTAGGGATTTTAGAAAAATTACTCAAAAGTTGCTCCAATTTAGTGTTCATAAATGCCAGTGACTATTTTTCCAGTATAATCATACAGTTTCCATGGTTATAAGATTTTTTTTAATACATTTTTTTGCAAAGTTTTGGTAAAATCAAGCAATTTTTTGGTCGAATTAGGTACAACCCAAAGAGTTTTTTTAATTCATAATATTTTTTGTCTAACACCTAAATTAGGGATTTTAGTAAAAATTACTCAAAAGTTGCTCCAATTTAGTGTTCATAAATGCCAGTGACTATTTTTCCAGTATAATCATACAGTTTCCATGGTTATAAGATTTTTTTTAATACATTTTTTTGCAAAGTTTTGGTAAAATCAAGCAATTTTTTGGTCGAATTAGGTACAACCCAAAGAGTTTTTTTAATTCATAATATTTTTTGTCTAGCATTTAAATTAGGGATTTTAGAAAAATTACTCAAAAGTTGCTCCAATTTAGTGTTCATAAATGCCAGTGACTATTTTTCCAGTATAATCATACAGTTTCCATGGTTATAAGATTTTTTTAATACATTTTTTTGCAAAGTTTTGGTAAAATCAAGCAATTTTTTGGTCGAATTAGGTACAACCCAAAGAGTTTTTTTAATTCATAATATTTTTTGTCTAACATCTAAATTAGGGATTTTAGTAAAAATTACTCAAAAGTTGCTCCAATTTAGTGTTCATAAATGCCAGTGACGATTTTTCCAGTATAATCATACAGTTTCCATGGTTATAAGATTATTTTTAATACATTTTTTTGCAAAGTTTTGGTAAAATCAAGCAATTTTTTGGTCGAATTAGGTACAACCCAAGTTTTTTTAATTCATAATATTTTTTGTCTAACATCTAAATTAGGGATTTTAGTAAAAATTACTCAAAAGTTGCTCCAATTTAGTGTTCATAAATGCCAGTGACGATTTTTCCAGTATAATAATCTGTTCGAATAGTAAAGTGATTTCTGAGCCGATAAAGTGCCCCAAAAAATACAAAGATTCGGGATTATGAAGTTCTTCTTATCAATTTATTTTCAATACATTGTTGCCAAGTTTTGTACCATTTCGTTTCCTCTCTCCCTCCTCTCTCCCTCCATCCTCTCTACCTATTTTCCCGCTCGCTCCTCAGCTACACCTTCTTTCTTCCACTCGTGCCATTCCTATATAAGTATCCAAATCGCCGCGGACCGACCAGGTATAAATAAGCCGGCGCTCTCTAACGAACCATCGAAGAAACTCCCTGCAAGCTCTCCGAAGGATGATAATAAAACAACGCACCGTACAATATATACCGGGCCTGACACATCCAATTGTATCGCTCGTTACTCTTCCGTGCGTTAGCCAGACAGCTTTATCTGGCAATTCCAGGTTTTCCGATCGGAACGCGTCCGATCGCACGAGTGATTCGTCATCGGGAACAACCCCTCGACGGCGTATCCTTTCTGCATTAATTACCCGGCCGATGGGATGTAGGTGTATTTATTTATTTTTCCCTATTCTCTATACCGTTCCGTTTCTCTCCCGCTGTTTGCGTTAGTTACGATCGCGTGCCGGCCGGCGATTGAACCGGATTTTTCGCGTTCCGGCAAATGCGCTTTAAGGACAATTAATTGTTACAAGTCGCAGGACTTGTATGCGCAACTAGATACGTACAATTCCGCTCTCCTTGAAGTCGCAAGGCAAAAAACCAGCGTCTTGTAAAGCTGGCAACGTTGCTATGGCCAGGCCAGTCGAACTCGGACTTGGTGCTGTTCGTTTCGATGCAAGTCCGATTTCGACTGGCCTGTATCTCCGTAGGGAGGGCCCGTAGGGAAAAATTTTATAGGAACTTGTCGACTTATTTTTCCATGTTGTATCTGGATCCGGGAGGTATGCCACGTTTTGCGGGACACCCTGTACGGATTGTAATCGGAAAAATCGCGGCGCTTCCATTCCGGATGATAGATACAAAATACAAATTGATATAGGAACAAAGGCGGCGACTAATTGAATCGGGATTTCGGAGCTAAGAAAACTGTTAGCGTCTACGCTGCGACAAAGGAGCTTCGCATCGTCGATGTCTCTGTAATAGTCATTAACCCACTCGAAACATCGCCGGAAGGGTTTTCCCAAATTAATGACAAGGTATAGTCGTTTATTTACGGCCGGCGGGTATGTTCTCGTGTGCGCTGCTGCCGGTCTCAAAGGATAATGGAACGGTAGCGAGAGTTTGATGAAACGGGGGAGTTGAATTTGATGCGAATTGAAGTGGACCGCCGGAGATGATTTCTAAATTCAATACCTGGTGGTTGTTTACCTCTGCATGGGTGACTATTTTTTTTTTGTTGTTGACAAATGAACGCAAATTAAGATTTTTTTTTATTGACTTTAAGTATCCCCTGAAGAGTCCTGAAAAGTTCTGAAGAATCAATGTAAGGTATAGTTTGGAGAAACAACGTTTCGACTTTCTGGAATTTCATCTTCAGGGAAGAATTTGCGTAAATTGGTCTTCAAAAATATTACCATATTAATTTATTTATTTCGAAATTTCTTGTTCATCTCTCCAAAGAAGTTGTAATCAAACCTCGTTTTTTTCTAAATCTCGAAAATTAAGTGATTTTCGAAAATTTTTCATTCTTCAAAAATTGTAGAAAAATGATTTTTTATAAAACAAAAGAAAAGCGTATTTTTTATCTCAATTAACTTTCGAGGTAATTGCAATTTTCTAAACCAATTCGTAATATTACTACATAATTAAAAACTCAAAATATCTCGAAAATGAAGCGATTTTCGAAAATTTTCGACTCTCCAAAAATGATAAAGAAACGTTTTTTCAATAAAATAACGTAAAAAGCACGTTGCTATCTCAATTACTTTTCGAGATAATGGCATTTTTCTAGAATAAATTCATAATATTACTACATTAATAAAAACACAAAATATCTCGAAAATGAAGCAACTTTCGAAAATTTTCGACTCTTCAAAAATGATAAAGAAACGATTTTTCAACAAAATAACGCAAACAGCTTGTTGCTATCTCAATTAATTTTCGAGATAATTGCAGTTTTCTAGAAAAAATACATAATATTACTACATCAATAAAAACACAAAATATCTCGAAAATGAAGCGATTTTCGAAAATTTTCAACCCACCAAAAATTATAAAGAAACGTTTTTTGAACAAAATAACGAAAACAGCTCGTTTCTATCTCAATTAATTTTCGAGATAATGGCATTTTTCTAGAATAACTTCATAATTTTACTACATCAATAAAAGCACAAAATATCTCGAAAATTAAGCGATTTTCGAAAATTTTCGACTCTTCAAAAATGATAAAGAAACCTTTTTTAAACAAAATAACGCAAACAGCTTGTTGCTATCTCAATTAATTTTCGAGATAATTGCAGTTTTCTAGAAAAAAATCATAATAATACTACATCAATAAAAAAACAAAATATCTCGAAAATTAAGCGATTTTCGAAAATTTTCGACTCTTCAAAAATGATAAAGAAACGATTTTTCAACAAAATAACGCAAAGAGCACGTTGCTATCTCAATTAAATCTCGAGATAATCGCGATAATGTATCTGGTTATTTTTTTTGGATGTGAATCAAACACAAATTATAATAGAGGACATATATTACCAATGATTAGTACATAATAGAAGTACTCCTTTACTTACATAGAGGTACATAACATCATTAGCGACGCTACCGAAAACGAAAGCTATTCATTCATAATTAATAACGTCATTCGAAAAAGGCAAATTTTTTATACTTTTTATTTATTTAATGATTGTATGGATAAAGAGAAATGCTGGATAAATCAACATTGACACAATTCTATTCGCACCAATATTGAGCCACCCTGTATATTGGTCATACGGCGGTTTTTACTTTACTCATTAAGTTATACAAAAATAACGTTAGTATAATACAAAAAGCGATATGACGTAAGTATATTTTCAACAAATACGAAGTATAGTTTATGCAAATAAAAGTTAGATGCACGTCATTAGTGACGTCATATTGTGCCCAACTTTTAACACATAAAACAGACGTAGTAAATTTATAGTGACGCGCTACTAACTTTATTTTGCACAAACTATAAAAATAAATCTAACAGGCTGGTTCATTATCAAAAATTTTCATCAAACGAAACAACCCATTAGTAACAAATTAAACAGCCGGAGTATTTCTTATTTAATTCTATTTACAATTCTCCTCGATAATGTTATCTCTCCGGCCATTCGCTGCAAAAAAATCGTAATGTACACATAAATGTCATAGAAAGCAAACGAAAGGGGCTAGTTAAATACGAATTACAAAAGGTTTTTGCTATTATTAAAGTTGTAAGCAAATATTTACGCTTCGTATCAGCGTTTCCCATCGCCGCACGAATTATTTTTAATTATAATTGGAGGTATTTACATTTGAAATTTAGTACGAGCTGATATGCAGGAAATAATAAACATCGTTGGATTCGCGGCGGAAAAAGTTCTATGACATTTAGTATTAATTTTAATCGATACATTTTATTCAATTCGTAACTTACGGGTTACTAAACAGGTTAATTTAATTAATTTCTATTTGGTATGATAGATTTTAAAAACGTTAAACGTCGAAATAAACGATTTGGTCTCTCTTTCTCGCGTACGAAACTCTAATATTTTTCTTCTCTCTAATTTTATTTTACAACAAAACATATTTATTTGTATCGCGTGGCAATTGAACCCATCGATCTTCGATATTTATTTTTTTAACACAGTTTGAATACTTTACCTGATGCAAAATTTTCAGAAGTGGGATAACAAGGTGGATAAATTCTCAAAATCAGTCTCAAATTTTTTTGGAAATTTATAATCAGATCGACGAGTGGCGCCACTCGATTGCTCCGCTAAATCTACGAACTTCAATTCAACACGTTTTATTCAATGTCCATGACATCTATTTCTAAAGATATTTGAAAAATTTACAAATAAATCATTTTCTTTTGTATATGTATATGATATGTCCGTTTATTTCTTTACACAGAAATATGTACAGGTCGAGATTGTTCTTGTTTTCTACTTATTCAAAGAGCGAAAATAAATTATCTACTAATATGAAAATTGGGAAGTGGGCCCATTTTACAGTTGTATTAATAAAAAAAATAGGGATAATATACAGGGTGTTATGAATACTGCCGTCCCCTGTATACTATCTACCCTAGCAGTTTGTAACGTATGCTCTATAACACCCTGTATAAGTAGGTACAGAGTTTGAAATTGTAGCGTTAAATACAAGTGTAAATTGGAGTAGGCGGGTTAATCTAAACTTCAGTTAGAATCGATTGATAATCGATTGCTAACTAATCTTAAATTGTTTGTAAAAATAGTTTGTTTACATTTTGTATATATAAAATAAAATCCTCGTTCAATATTGAGTAATTTTCGATTAAAAAATGCGCGTATTGTAAAGCCTGAATTAAAATTTCATTAGTTTCGATAACGACAGGTAAAGTCGGACATAATTCAAATCGCGGCGCAATTGTCAACAAAACGTTTCGAAAACTTTTCGACCCTCATCAAATATTGAACGAGGCTCGAAACGAGGGTAGAAATTAAACCGAACTGTAAACAAAGGTATATATAGTAATAATAACGATATATATATTTAATTCAGCCTATATAACGACTCCGACTAATAGGGTTGCTGTTGTAGTTTGGGCGACAGCCGCGTGTGGCCCTGCGGCTTCCAGCCGTCCCCGTTCTCGGTGAGCGGCGCGACGGCGGCCAGCGGCGGCGGCGACGCCCCCGGCTGCGACGCCGGGGCGCTGACGATGCTCAGGGCGTGCATGATGCACGTCTTGGGCGCCGCGTCCATCTCCATCAGGTCCTCCAGGTCCTTGTCGGTGCGGGAGTGGCCCGAGTCGGGCGAGCTCACCAGCCCGTTCTCCAGGAATTCCGGGTCCGGCTCGATCTCGCCGTCCAGGACTTCGTCCGTTTCGTCGGGTTTTTCGTCCTGAAACAAACAAAAAAATTACAATTAAAGTTCGTTCGATTAAAGAACACAACAGGACTGTTCCAAATGGTCTTGAATCAGTTCTAAATAAGTTCGGACAGTTCCAAATCGTTCTAAGACTGTTTGAAATTATTCTAATCAGTTCTGGACTGTATTAATCTATCCTGGACCATTCCAAATAGTCCTGATTCAGTTCTAAATAATTTCAAACGATTCTAAATGGATCTAAGATTGTCCTGAATTATTTCAAATGCTCCTATTAGTTCTAAATTCATCTCAACAATTTATCAAAGAAGACAACAGGACTGTTCCAAATAGTCCTGAATCAGTTTCTAAATGAGTTCGGACAGTTCCAAATCGTTCTAAGACTGTTTGAAATTATTCTAATCAATTCTGGACTGTATTAATCTATCCTGGACAATTCCAAATAGTCCTGATCAGTTCTAAACAATTTCAAACGATTCTAAATGGATCTAAGATTGTCCTGAATTATTTCAAATGCTCCTATTAGTTCTAAATTCATCTCAACAATTTATCAAAGAAGACAACAGGACTGTTCCAAATAGTCCTGAATCAGTTCTAAATGAGTTCGGACAGTTCCAAATCGTTCTAAGACTGTTTGGAATTATTCTAATCAATTCTGGACTGTATTAATCTATCCTGGACCATTCCAAATAGTCCTGATCAGTTCTAAACAATTTCAAACGATTCTAAATGGATCTAAGATTGTCCTGAATTATTTCAAATGCTCCTATTAGTACTAAATTCATCTCAACAATTTATCAAAGAAGACAACAGGACTGTTCCAAATAGTCCTGAATCAGTTCTAAATGAGTTCGGACAGTTCCAAATCGTTCTAAGACTGTTTGAAATTATTCTAATCAGTTCTGGACTGTATTAATCTATCCTGGACCATTCCAAATAGTCCTGATTCAGTTCTAAACAATTTCAAACGATTCTAAATGGATCTAAGATTGTCCTGAATTATTTCAAATGCTCCTATTAGTTCTAAATTCATCTCAACAATTTATCAAAGAAGACAACAGGACTGTTCCAAATAGTCCTGAATTAGTTTCTAAATGAGTTCGGACAGTTCCAAATCGTTCTAAGACTGTTTGGAATTATTCTAATCAGTTCTGGACTGTATTAATCTATCCTGGACCATTCCAAATAGTCCTGATCAGTTCTAAACAATTTCAAACGATTCTAAATGGATCTAAGATTGTCCTGAATTATTTCAAATGCTCCTATTAGTTCTAAATTCATCTCAACAATTTATCAAAGAAGACAACAGGACTGTTCCAAATAGTCCTGAATCAGTTCTAAATGAGTTCGGACAGTTCCAAATCGTTCTAAGACTGTTTGAAATTATTCTAATCAGTTCTGGACTGTATTAATCTATCCTGGACCATTCCAAATAGTCCTGATCAGTTCTAAACAATTTCAAACGATTCTAAATGGATCTAAGATTGTCCTGAATTATTTCAAATGCTCCTATTAGTTCTAAATTCATCTCAACAATTTATCAAAGAAGACAACAGGACTGTTCCAAATAGTCCTGAATCAGTTTCTAAATGAGTTCGGACAGTTCCAAATCGTTCTAAGACTGTTTGGAATTATTCTAATCAGTTCTGGACTGTATTAATCTATCCTGGACCATTCCAAATAGTCCTGATTCAGTTCTAAACAATTTCAAACGATTCTAAATGGATCTAAGATTGTCCTGAATTATTTCAAATGCTCCTATTAGTTCTAAATTCATCTCAACAATTTATCAAAGAAGACAACAGGACTGTTCCAAATAGTCCTGAATTAGTTTCTAAATGAGTTCGGACAGTTCCAAATCGTTCTAAGACTGTTTGGAATTATTCTAATCAGTTCTGGACTGTATTAATCTATCCTGGACCATTCTAAATAGTCCTGAATCAGTTCTAAACAATTTTGAACAGTTCTGTATGAATCTACAACTGTTCTTAACAATTTGAATATATATTTAATTAATTTAATATTGATATAATAAAATGGTTGTCAATTATTTACCTTAATATATTTAATGAAAAAGAGGGGTAATTTTAAAAGATTGGAAAACACCCGAAACATCCATTGTTTTGTACAAACAGAATATAACGAAAGCGAATCGAAAAGGAGAATTTGACGTCTTTATAGTCCTCCATTCGGCGGAGACAAAAACCAATTCCTTAATTTAAATAAACATTCTACCCCGGTAATAACGTTATACGAAATTCCGAAAATGTTATTGTTCGCCCTGTCATCCGCAAGTTCGCAGACTTAGGGCTTTTAAGCAAATTCTTAAGGAATATAAATTAGGAATTCGTCTTGTCTAGTCGCTCCAATTGCGAAACAAAGAATCGCGCAATCCGAAACGGCTTTTCCACGGCTGTTTCGATGGTAATTACCAGATCGTATCGTAAGGATTTACAATCTTTTTATACCACTCTACCACCACCAATCTACCACCCTTCTTCGGGAATTAGATTGGTAAAGCACACGTGGTTAATTTTCCCCTTCGATTCGATTACCTTCACTGTTAATTTTCATCCAATAGAAAATACGCTGTTTATATTTTATTTTATAGAAAAATCACGTTTTTACAATTTTTGGGAGCATCAAAAACTTATTAAAACGGTTTAGAATCATTTAGAACGATTTTAGAACTGATTAGGACCATTTAGAACTATCCACAATCGTTTAGAAATATTTATAACTGATTAGGATCTTTTGAAATAGGTTTTAACAATTTGGAACCAATAAGAACTGTTCAGAATCATTTAGAAGCCTTTCAGAAATGATTAGAACCATTTGAAACTGTTCGGGACAATTTTAGAACCATTTAGAACTGTCCAAACTCATTTAGAACTGACTAGAACCATTTGGAACAGTCTAGGAAAATTTCAGAAAGATTTGGAACTGTCCAGAAACATTTTATAACTGACAAGAACCATTTGTAATAGCTCAGGGCGATTTGGAACCATTAAGAACAGTTCAGAATCGTTTGGAACGATTTTAGAACTTACTAGGACCATTTGGAACAGTTCATAACAATCTTAGAACAATTTAGAAATTGTGCGAAAACAGTTAGAACCGATTGTGGACTATTTTGAACAGTTCAGAACCATTTCGAACTACTAAAAAAATGGAATTTCGGGTGTTTTCCAATATTTAAAATTGTCCTATTAAATAGTAAAGTAAATAATTGATCAAGCATTTTAATAAATCAAATTAAAAATAATTAAGTATCCAAATTGGTGAGGACAGTTGTAGAATCAAATAGAACTGTTCAAAATGATTGAGAACGATTTTAGAACTGATGAGAACCATTTCAAACAGATCGGGAGAATATTGGAACTGTCCGAAATCTTTTAGAACTGATTCAGGATTATTGGGAACGGTCCAGAACCATTTAGAAACATTTCAGAAGGGTAAGCACGATTTGAAACAGTTCAGGAATAAACTTAGAATTATTTAGAATCATCAGAACTCCTTTAGAACTGATTCAGGACTATTTGGAACTGTATAGGATAAATTTGAAAAGTTTAGAACCATTTAACAGTAAAATGAACTAACTAGGACCATCTGGAATAGTTCAGAACGATTTTACAACTGTTTAGAACTGTGCAAAACATATCTTGAACTTCCAATACCCCATATAGAATACAAAATTTAATATCCAATGTGTATATTTGTGTGAATGAGAGTTCTTTAATTAAAAAAAAAGGTTGAGTTTGGTGAACGAACCGGCACGGGATATGCAACGTTAGGGTTTTTATATATATTTTCCCTCTTCCTGGAAATTTATACGGCATTCGAAACAAAAACGTAAGGAATTACATCTGCATCCGTCCGAGCATTTTATCTACAGCTAATCTGTAAATATGGCCAGAAGTGCTTTTCATGCAGCCTTTCTGGAAAGTTCCAGATAAGCCCGATGGTGCGTTTCAAAGCGAAACGGTCAGATGCACCGTGTTTAGTCTCTGCGCTTTCAAAAGAAAACTCATTTGTGCTTTCTCTCTGCATATACTGCACATATTATATAGGAATTCGGCGAGGCCGCCTCCGATGAATGATCCTTTTCCCGTATATATTTTCTAATTCCCCGAAAAGGATTCGCCGGTGTGGATTTTCTAATGTAATTTTTCCCGTCTATCGAGCCCGTTTTCTTTTAGACGTAATTCTCTATTATCCGGCTGTCATGCAAAACGCCCTTCCGACGGATAACGTTACTAATTGGGGATTTTCTTTTTTCTTTCCTATTAGGGAAAAGTGGGACAATATATCTACCATTTAGCTACATTATATTTCATTTAATTTGTTAAACATAACAAAATCACAACAAAATCAAACAGAATTGTTCGAAATCATGTAGATTTTAGAACGACGATTTTAGAACTGATTAGAACCATTTCAGGACAGTTCAGGACGACCTCAGATCCATTCAGAATCGTTTTAAATCGTCCAGAAACATTTGGAAACCTTTCAGAACAGATTAGAACAATTTTAAACAGTTCGGGATAATCTTAGACCATTTATTATCATAAAAAATCGTTTGGAACTGATTCGAGACTATTTGGAACGGTCCAGGATAGATTAAAATAGTCCAGAACCATTTAGAAACCTTTCAGAACTGATTAGAACCATTTCAGGATATTTCAGGACGACATAGTATCCATTTAGAATCGTTTGAAATAGTTTGGAACTGATTCAGGATAAATTAAAAGAGTCCAGAAACATTTCGAAACCGTTCAGAACTGATTAGAACAATTTTAAACAGTTCGGGATAATCTTAGACCATTTATTATCATAAAAAATCGTTTGGAACTGATTCGAGACTATTTGGAACGGTCCAGGATAGATTAAAATAGTCCAGAACCATTTAGAAACCTTTCAGAACTGATTAGAACCATTTCAGGATATTTCAGGACGACATAGTATCCATTTAGAATCGTTTGAAATAGTTTGGAACTGATTCAGGATAAATTAAAAGAGTCCAGAAACATTTCGAAACCGTTCAGAACTGATTAGAACAATTTTAAACAGTTCGGGATAATCTTAGACCATTTATTATCATAAAAAATCGTTTGGAACTGATTCGAGACTATTTGGAACGGTCCAGGATAGATTAAAATAGTCCAGAACCATTTAGAAACCTTTCAGAACTGATTAGAACCATTTCAGGATATTTCAGGACGACATAGTATCCATTTAGAATCGTTTGAAATAGTTTGGAACTGATTCAGGATAAATTAAAAGAGTCCAGAAACATTTCGAAACCGTTCAGAACTGATTAGAACAATTTTAAACAGTTCGGGATAATCTTAGACCATTTATTATCATAAAAAATCGTTTGGAACTGATTCGAGACTATTTGGAACGGTCCAGGATAGATTAAAATAGTCCAGAACCATTTAGAAACCTTTCAGAACTGATTAGAACCATTTCAGGACAGTTCTGGACGACCTTAGATCCATTTAGAATCGTTTGAAATTGTTTGGAACTGATTCAGGATAAATTAAAAGAGTCCAGAAACATTTCGAAACCTTTCAGAACTGATTAGAACCATTTGAAACAGTTCGGGATAATCTTAGACCATTTATTATCATAAAAAATCGTTTGGAACCGATTCGAGACTATTTGGAACGGTCCAGGATAGATTAAAATAGTCCAGAACCATTTAGAAACCTTTCAGAACTGATTAGAACCATTTCAGGATATTTCAGGACGACATTAGATCCATTTAGAATCGTTTGAAATTATTTGCAACTGATTCAGGATAAATTAAAAGAGTCCAGAAACATTTCGAAACCTTTCAGAACTGATTAGAACAATTTTCAACAGTTCAGGACAATTTTAGAACCATTTAGAACTGATTCAGGACCATATGGAACGCTCCTGGATAAATCAAAAAAACTCCTGGAGTTAATTTACCGGTATTAATGGGGTAAATTTGAATCATCCCCCAGGTGACCTGATTCTTTATTCAAACAATTATTACTTCCAAACTGGAATCGATGAATATTAGAGCCCGAATCTCCCCCAAGCGGTCTAGTAGGAGGAGGTTATGCACCGCGGGGTATATTCGCCCCCCCCGAAAAGTTATTTATTTATAAGTTGGGGAAAGCACGCAATCGTCCCGCCTTCTTTGCGCCATCCATCAGGCTCAATATGGAAGGCGAGGCCTCATCAACCGGCTCCTATATAGATAGTTAAAGATTGATAAATCGGGTAAATTAGCCCCGCTAGATGCGCCCCGTTTGACCGATAACGTCGTCTCGCAGCGATTCCGTTCGAATTTTATATCACTTTCGCTCGTTAGAGAGAACATGCTAATGCCTCCGCTGCTCCGCTATATTTCCCGGCTGGAAGTGTCACTGGGAATCCCCCCCTGTAAAAATTGCCAAATTCTTCTTTTTTTATGCAATATTAAAAATAATGCAAATAGGAACCTTCACTGTAGTGATTATTCAGCCACCTTTTGAAATCTTCTTTTATTTAATATTGACAGCAACAATAATAGCCTTCACTGTAGTGGTTATTCAGGGAATTTTTGTTGCGGTGATTACGATGTGGATCTTATTGGCTGTAGAGCTAATTTATATTTGATTTTGGTATAGCTAATAAAACGGTTTAATTAATATTGCTCGTATATTAAAATCGTTCGGGGTTTTATTGACAGCTTTATTTGCATACGTATCCTTAAATCCCGGATAATTATAACGAAACTTTGGCTCCAGAAATCGAATTTCGTATATTAAAATCGGAACAAATATACAATGGCCATCATTTATAGGGGTCGGTAAACATTTTACTGTGGAAATTCCGGGGCGTTTTACAGGTTGTTAATCCAGGTATTTTCATCAATTACCGTTGCGCTTTTTTTTAATAGCTCGCCGAATAAAAAACCGAACTGGCGTAATCGGAAATTGGATGAAATTTCGCAGATATTATTACGCGATATAAATATTTCTACCGGCGCTCTACAGGGTGTTAATGAAAAAGCGTTAAAAAGGTGTAATAATTCTTTTTTCACCTTATAGATCAAGCAGGGGTATGTAACTCTTATGATAGTGACATTTCCTTGCCGATTAGTTGAGTACACAGACACGAGAGGCGCTGACATGCAAGTTTTCCACAGAACATTGGCAAACCTGTTCTGAAAATAGTGTTTTCTGAATGTGTGACACTTGTGACAGTGACAGACTTTGTGTCGGTTATCTTATTTAAACGATTGTTATTGGAAAAAACTTAAGAACTTTTAATACTAATAATCTAATAATCTAATTATACCGAACAATAGGAGCGAAGTGTTGTGCTAAAAACTGTGGAAATACTAGCAAAAATTGTCAATTACATATCTTTCCAAACGATATGAAAGTAAGCTAAATTTTTATTATTTACATGCATGGTTCTAAAATGCTTAACATCATTCTCAGGGTGGTAAAACTTCGTGGCTAAAACCCCTATTTCTCGACATTTTTTAACCATACTGTGTACGTATACTTATGCATGTATATTTCTAATTTAATATTTTTGGTTTAGATTTGTTCTATTTGGTTAAAAAATATTGGTCGAGAGGATTTGACAAGTAAAACCGTGAAGAATTTAAGGGCAGCTTATCTTGTATATGTGACAAACATTTCGCAGAAGATGCAAAATATATTGGAACTCGCCATACAATTTTTCGCCATGGAATATTTTTTTTATTATTTATACTTATTTCTTATTTTTATTTAATATTTATTTGCTTTTAATTAAATTAAAATATATATTTAATAATAAATGATTTTTATTTAACCTTTCAAATTCTTTCAATACGTATAACGCATAATACGCATAGATATTTTTTAAATCGCCCGCCAGCGAATCTTAATTCGGTACACAGACACGAGGGGTCGCAGGAACTTTTGTAGCAGCGAGAGTTACCCATCTATAATATTATAGATATCTATGTAGATCAAGTCATCAATTTTTTTTTACATCTGTCAAATCATTGATAGACAATGGCTGTCATAATTTGACAGACGCAGTTTTCAAAACAAGTTGAAAAAAAAATTGATGAATTGATCTATAAGGGGGACAAAGAATTATACCGATATCTTCATTAGTTTCGATTTTATTAACGTTTGAAAAAAGTAAGTTTCTCTGCCTCACCCTGTACTTATCCTAAGAGTATTCATTAACACCCTGTATAATTCCGGTTAATAGGGAAACGTGTTTATCGCGCCTTACATGCTAATCAACGGGCACGCCATTACGGGAAATTATCGAATTAGAAATCTGGAGGAAATTACAAGAAAAAAGCCTAATTTGCTCGATAACTATTTGTATTAAAATTTTTACTCCCCGAAATATTCGTAATGTCATTACACCTATCGCGTGCCGGGCCCTTATTCCCGACAATTTACACTATGACAGTTGAATTTAATGATTTTTTCACCACTCCCACGGACACGGCGTATCAGATTTAGCATGAAATTCCCGTGTAAATACATTCCACTTCCACACACGTAATCATTTCTACTCCTTTCGCAAGGCAAAAATCTACTTATAAGTCGCATGGAGAGAGCTGTATTTGTCAGAATTAAGTTCATTAAAAGGATGGGCGAATAAAAAATTAGGGTGGAAGTTAATCAACATTAATCGCGCTCGCGGGGGCGATATTTTAGAATACAAACTTGAATCCGACAGGATCATTAACTTGAGGTATAATTCCGGCCTCCCATTAGGATAGAAGAAAGGGAAAACCGAAGTTCCCGATTGTGTTTTTACTCCCCGTTCGCTCTCCAGAGCCTCGAATAAACAATTCCCGAGCAAGCTGCGCTATACGCTAATCAATGGTGTTTTAATATATGCATTTAATACTCTTATATTTGCGAATAAATTCACTTAAACTTGAAGTAATTTTTCAGCAACTTGAAGCACTGGTTGGCTCCTCCACCACCACCACCGTCGCAATATTTAATCTTCTTGCACTCGTACTTTCTTTTCTTCTTTTTGTACTTCTTCAATTTCTTCTTCAAACATTTACACTTCTTCTTAATCCTCTTGTACTTCTTCCTCAACTTCTTGCACTTTCTCTTCTTTGCGCAAGAACCACAGCTCAGCTTGGGCTCGCCTCGTACCGGAGGAAACCACAAGGGAACATCCCTCACCGGAGGATAATAAGGAATGCTGGTCTTCCAAGGATCCTCGATTTTCCTCTTCCAGACATTGTCCAGGGGACAGCCGGGATACCGCAGAGGAAATCTATCCAGACGTGGTGGTACCGCTACCGCTACATTCTTGATAATCGATTTGATGGGCAGGAATCTGGCTGGGAATTTCGATGATAAAATTTTCAAATGGAACATGAATGGATGCACTTAAAATTTACCTACAGTCAAATTGACATTTTAATTGAGCTTGAAGTTACCAAGATAATAAACAAAAGTTGTGGACTGCATAACACTACAGGAAGATCATTTGATTTATTTGGTACTATAATCGGAAAAGATTGTACTGGAAGTTGGAGAAAAGAAGAAGAAATAGTTGGTGTTAAATCAATTGATCAGCTGATCAACAAATTGTCACCAATTTTCATCTAAACAGCTCTTTAGATTCGTTCAAAATTGGCTATAATTGCCGATATGGATGTGGCAATATACCGTTAAAAATTCTATTAAAAATGGTGTTAAATTGGTGTAGAGTATATCCAGTTAAAGAATATTCCAGTTCCTCCCTCACGTTTATTCAAAATCCCCAATCAAACAAAAAACGACAAAAAGAAATGTAATAATGTATTTGCGTCCGATTAAATTCCAGTAAACCATTCAAAGCTTGCCCTTGAACGTAAAAATCTTCTTCTGCACCACCGGCAGCTTCGCCTTGATGACGGGAACGTTGGGAATGGCGGGAACCTTCTGCGTGGGCCTCTTCTCCAAATTCTCCTCCTCTCGCATAATCGCCTTGCCCTCCTCCTCGAAGAAGATGTCGTAGATCTCCTGCTTGGGGGGCGCTTTCACCACAACAATCTTCTTCTCGGCGCTTCTGAGCTTGTGCTTGCGCCTGGGCGTCGCAAATTCCCTGTCTTCAACGCTTTCTTCGTTGGTTTTGTAGCTGGTTTCAAACGAATTCGAACCTACTGGTACTATATCTAAGGTGGAACGAAATGGTTTGCTATCGCGCTTGGACCTAACTTTCTTCACTGTTCTTGTAGCCTTCAGCAAAGGCTCTGTTTCGTTGTTGTCGAAGCTCAACGAGGTCTTTGGAGCAGCTGGAATGAAGAAGTAATTCGATGGTTTGCGCTCTTGGTCTTCTGCATCTTCTTTCTTGGAGTCGTTGCGTTTTGCGATCGTAGTAAATGATAAATTCTCCGGTAGAGGTCCAAATGGTATATCCAAATTTTCTTCTTTTTTGTTAGTACTGTTTTTAACGCTAATGGAACTTTCTACTTCTATAATCTCGTGGGTAGAGGCTTCTGCTTTGAGGTTAACCGGCGGTACTTTCGATTGGGTGTTGTTGATTTGTACTTCTGATAAATTGTACATTACCTTCTTAACGATTTCTTCGATCAAAGCGTTTTCAGTTTGCAAATCGAGTTTAGTGGGCTTTGGCGGGTTCAATCTAGAAGCCGATTGGTTCTTGTTGAAGTTGCTCAATTGAGCGTTATTGGCCAAAAACCCGCTGATCAGCGATTGGGTGTTGTTGTTGGAGCAAATCTGGTTCAAAGCTCTACGACGTTCGTCTTTGATCTTCCTCAATTGCTGCAAATACGATTCCCTGTCTGCTTTCAATTTTTGTATGTAGTTGTCTCTTAGCAATTTAATCTTCTGTTTCCTCTTCTCTTCCTTCTGGTTGTCCATTAACTGCTTGTGTTCCGTTCTGTACTGTTCCTTAATCTCTTGGATTTTTAGTAAATGGGTCTTCCCCAAACTCGACCATTTGCTTTCCAGCTCTTCGAATCTCTTCTCGCATTCGCTTTTGGTTTTGTTAACTTCGCTGCTCTTTAGCGTGCTACTAGAGGAAGATTCTGGTGCAGCTTTAGCGGTTTTTTTGAGCACAACTTTCTTAGATTGCGCTTTGCTCTTCACGTTGACTTTAACCTTCTTGGCTGGTGCAGTTTTGCCCAAATTCTGGTTCTTCTCGAGCTGGTTGACCAACTTTATGAGACACACATCCTGCATGAGGGTACAAAGAAACACGTACAAACTGGGATTGCTGCAGAACCCCTTCAAGTTGTTCAACAAATTCGATGTCATGTTAGCGATGTCCTGCATGGAATGCATGTCATTCAAGAGGTTGTCGTTGTTCAAGCGATCTGTGGGGTCGATGATGGGGCATTGCTGGTTGCTGATGTCGATGAAAGGTTCGAAATTCGTTGCACATACTTCTTCGTCCACGTTGCATCTATTGTTGTCCAATTGCTTGCTTAGTTTGCTTAGTAACTCTGATGAGGTGTTTAGAGTATCCTGCATTGTAGCTGCATCGGTTCGCGCTGGTTCCTGGCGCGCGCTGTTATCATCAGGAGCCGGCAGCATGAAGCAGAGCACGGATATGCCGGTTAAAGTGAGCAGCAGAGCAGCTATGGAGATCACGGTGAAGGCGTCGCTGGTGCGCTGCCTCCTCGGCCTGCAGCCGGGCTTCCTCTTGGTCTTCTTGGCGGCGGGCTCCTCCGGCATTTCCACGAAAGTCGCCTCCATCTTGGCAGCGGCCGGTGGCTCGTCGGCGCTCAAATTCTCCAGCGAATCGCAGCGCGACTGGTCGCTCTCGCTGATCACCTCCCACGATGACTCCGGGCAGGCGTCGGCGTCGTCTTTGGATGGCGTTTGGTCACTCATAATTTAAACGGGGGTTTCTTGGCGGAGACGGGAAATTTTGACTTTCGGTTATTCGAAGTGGTGAGTGACAGTCGGGCAAACATTGCTCAACGCGTAGCCATGGTTTTTGCTATTCACATACACAGGGTGGCTCGCTACTATCAAAAATTTACAGTACCTTATCTGGCGTGTTGTTGTCTCTGGCTAAATTCGATATCGAGCAATTGGTGATGGATGGCACTCCTAATTCGTAGATATTCAACATGTGGGCCGCCTGCGCGTGCACCATCAAGTCCCAGGCGTTCTGGAAAGCGTCCTTGCATTGAACACACAGCAGTGATGTCGATGTATTGGGATCATCTTGGTGTGAATCTGGCGACAAAAATTCCACTGTGAAATCCAATCAAGCGGGACGCTCATGAGCTGTTAAGTAGGCGGCGGTTAACCGGCGAATGAACCCCGGCAATAAAGCAGGATTAAGGGATTAGAAGGTGGAGGGTTTGTAATTTATTATACTCACTGGGTTTATTCGAATCGCATTTGCAGGTGAAGCGCAACTTGCAGTAGGTTTTCTTGTGCTCGAGCAGCTCCTGGAGCTCGGAGAAGAGCTCCCTGCAGTTGCCGCAAATTAGTATATCCTGGTTACCTGCGAACGAAACGAGATCCATTCATGAAAATTGTAGATGGTTCGTATAACAAACGGTTGGTCTCTGACCGAGAGACCGATTTAAATATTTAATTCAATCCAGATTAATATAGAGTGGCTCATTAGGCCCCCGCATTGTACGAAAACTCGGGAGAATTAAAGGAGTTTAAAGGAGTTAACGTTAATGTCGTCATGCATACGACGTCGTTGCCGCGATGAACGCAAGATACAATAGGGCTGATAAATTAATTGGGGATTCTAACTGTTACTCACTGTAGATTTTCAACTGGTCGAGAGGCGGGATCGTCACCGTCATCTTCTGCGACTGGTTCTTGCCGTTCCGCGTGGTGGTCATCAGCCGCTGTCGCTTGATGGGAGGCACCAGCCGCGTGGGGCCCACGTGGAAGGCCGTGGAAGCGTAATAACTGCAACAAAAAACAATATAATAGTATATATTTAGTGCGTTTCGGGAAGGATAATGTGTATCAAGTGAAGCCTGTAGGAGCCTAAGAAGCCTATCGAGCATAAGAAGCTTAAGGAGCCTAAGTACCTTGTGGAGCCTAAGAAACGGACGAAAATAAAATTTTATTCTTTTAAATATGATTTTTATCTGGGCCTAATATTTTACTGTACTTATTTTACTACAAACTGTATATAAGGACTAGCGAAAAGGTTGGAAAGGGGTCTTCGACCACTTTCGGCCTTGAAACTGTATATAAGGACTCGCGAAAAGGTTGGAAAGGGGTCTTCGACCACTTTCGGCCTTGAAACTGTATATAAGGACTCGCGAAAAGGTTGGAAAGGGTTCTTCGACCACTTTCGGCCTTGAAACTGTATATAAGGACTCGCTAAAGCTCGGAAAGGGGGCTGCGCCCCCTTTCAACCCCCCTTTTCGATCCTGTATATCAATTTTTCATCTTTTTTAGAGAGAAAAAATTGAAGTTTATATAAAGGGTGTCCCAAAAACTTCGTCACAGAGAAACTTTCTCCCCTTTATAAATAAACGTCCTGTGCCACATTCATATCGATTCGCGATGCAATTGTAAGCTGAAAAGTTTGCCGTCCCCGTAACGTCGTTATTGACACAGCGTCGCATTGTTGCATATTTTATAGTAATCCGGAGAGCTCGAGGGGGGACGGCGGGCGCCGCCGTCGATCCGGAAAAAGACGCAAGGTACATACAGCCGGCTTTTCCGAACGGGATGGGAAATAACTTGCGGTCGGCGGCTCAACAATGGGCGGCTGTCGAGTAAATGACATTCCGATGTCTGCCGGCGGTTTTTCGCGTCCGAATTCTCGACGGGCGCCCGCCAAACGCAGCGGCGCCGGCGTTGATTCACCCCCGGATTCGGGAAGCCAATATCCTCGATTTCCGTTAGAATGGAGCCGGATTGTTCCCTCCATCGTTGATATTCAAGTCGTTTGGAATTCACGACGTTGTCGCGTCCAAAGGGAAAATTGAGTGTAGTCTCCGAGCGAGCAGGGCACCTGGGATACACTCCATTTCTGGCAATTGGTTTTTATACCACCCCCAGTGTAATCGCGTAAGTATTACGCAATTGCACGTTTCGATGGATCCAATACGTGCTGTTTTATTCGCTGCGCGAAAGCTCCTCCAATGGCGTTATTAAAAATAATTATTATGGATACGGCGGGGTAGGAAAAAAGAAGAACATAATGACGTACATTATTACCGCATACTTTCTACACGTAAACGAAAGTGTTTCCGAAGTTTCATTATACTTTCTACTGTAGCGAGGAAAAAGCAACATCCTCATTATTTTATAATAGCGACGTAATGATACATTCATACCTATTATTTTAGGACCTCGGGGAAATAAAAGAGTGAAAGTTTCGACGGTATATACGAAAACTCGAAAAAAAAAAACACAACGAACTTCGTGAGTTACGAAATTTCTGCTGTGCCATAATTTAACAATTGTTGTCGATCGAGGATTTTGGTCTAGTTTGAAATAAAACATTGAAGATTTGTATTACTATAGAGCCTAGTTAATGGAGAAGAGCACGATGTGAGATATGCGGATTTCGGCAAAAGATACGATTAGAAATGATTTATTAGAGCTCAAAACCGTTTTCAGTTGCTCAAAATGTGTTATAATTAAAAAGATATAGCCCTTTGAAATTTAAAAATTTCGGGTTTTGACTCATACCTTATCAACCAATCATAAACCACTCACGTCTTGTTGTATAGTAAATAGTATGAATTTTCGAACGCAGTAACAAAGAATAGACAAACGAACAAAAATCAAACTGTCATTTGTCAGATTTTTCTGAAAATTGCACAAAACAAATTACACGAATTGCAGTTTGGCACAAAACACTTTACTGCTAATATTGAGACAAGAATGTTGGCAAATAAATTTTTCAGGACCATTATTTGTGTTTTTAACACGAAAATCGGTTACAATTTATACAGATGAAGATGTTATTTCCATATTAATATATCGAATTATCCATTAGGTAATGGAAGAAATGGATAAATCAGAAAATGTTTATTGCAATAAATATACAAAAAACGCACATTTTGCGGAGTAAAGAAGAGTAATAGGAAACGTGGCAAACTTGCTAAATGTGACTTCTCTTTGCAATTCTCGCTTTGATTGAGCAGAGTGTATGACGATTGTGTGACGTTTTTCAAACTTTAAAAATTAATTGCGGCCTTGTTTGGCCACAGAAAAAAATAAAAATTTCATTACGCGCTTTCTTAGAACACACTGTTTTGAAAAAAAAAATTAAAAAAAGTCGTGGTCTTCTCCATTAAGAATAAGGAAGAAATGTCAAGTTCTTTAATATCTTCATCATTATCAGTTATCGAGTACTACAAAATAGTAGTCCATTATCATTAGTATATTCTTAATATACATGGTCCACATTTATAGGGTTAGTTCATAATTTATTTTACTTTTGTTGCTCATAGATCTAGTGAGACTTTTATTTAATCCTTATATTTACTACTTTGTTAAAAGAGTTAGTGTTCAATAATCCATCGATAAACATTTAGTTATTCGTAAAAAGAAGTGTAATTTCTAAATTCGCGAAACACGCGCTTAATGCGCCGGAGAAAAACTAGGTAAGCGAAGTTTTGTTTGGAGCGAAAAGCTGACGAACACAAAGTCAGCTTCCTAGATAAATATTGAAAGAGACTCATTAAAGTTTCCTCGAGGTTAAATATAAAAGTTCCCGGAGGTTAAACATAAAGCCTCAGTGTTAATTACTTGTGAATTTTCCTTTAAAACTTCCCGTCTGGGCGAAATTCGACGAGTTAATGTTCAAACGCCTAGACCAAGTTTTCGCGGTTTTCGATAGGAGAAAAAAACCCACAAGGCCCGGCTTGTCCGGAAAACTCCGGCTCACGGATTTTAAGATCTTCGACCAAACTTCAGCTAATTTTTTATTTCCTCTCTAAGCAACTTCATGGCTCATAATTATTACCCAAATCAGAAAGCCATTACAAAAAATTGCAATATAAAAAATCCTTATATATATAGGGTGTTTCATTTTGTATATAATAGAAATTTCTAGAAAAATAGTACACCACTGTTCCCCACACCGCGTAATCAATATCTATAAGAATTCATAGGCATTAATCATCTTGGAATGGTCCGATAATATCCCGGAATTCCCCGGGGGGTTCCCCCGGCCTACGCTATATACCTACCCTTAATCCTGGCTTAATAAGATTACAATGCAATTAAAGTTGAAGAAGTTTTTTCTGCTAATTCAATTAACCCCCTATAGGATTGCTTATACTTTTAATTAATTTGGGTGACTGCCGGCTGTCACAGTGAACGTTGAATACCTGCACTTCAGAACCAATTAGATACTCTTTGTTCTGGAAAACGGTAACTGGATGGCTGCGGTCGCCTGCTCGATTATTTGGAACGGATTGCGAGTGGCTGGAAAAATAAAATCCCGGATTTTAATTTAGTTTTCCGGCGATTATTCGAGTTGTGTGGCAAGTAAAACGTAAGGAAATTCCTGGTATTGTTCGCTCTATTCTCGTTCGAGCGATTTGGTATTCAGAAGAGTGAAATTTTGTATATATACACGGCCGGATCTTGGGAGAATTTTCTCGTTTTTCCGGGTGGAGAAAAGTCCGGATGGCGGCAGGTAGGTGCAGCTCACGACTTTCCTAAGCGAATATCAATCATTGAATATTTTTGCGCGTTGAATTTTTCAATAGGCGGCGGTTCCCCCGTTAGATTCCATTCATATGATCCCGGAAAGGGTCGTCCCCAAATCGGGTGAATTCCCTTCGATCAGCCCCGAGGGAATATCTAGTTTTATTAATTCTAGAAACTTATTTTTTTTTATATTATGTTTAGGTACATTTTACATTGAGTAGATGTATTCAATAAGTAATTTTATTTGTTCTATAGACTCTTTTTGTCTTTAGCGCCCTTTCCAACCTCTTTGCGAGTACTGACGATACAACCTTAGAGAAGAAAAATGAGTGTATAGGATGTCCCAAAAAATTGTTACAGAGGAAGTTTCTCTTGTATCCTCTATACTGACGATACAACCTTAGAGAGGAATCATTAATGTATAGGATGTCCCAAAAAATTGTTACAGAGAAAGGTTTCTCTTGTATCCTCTATACTGACGAAACAACC
This sequence comes from Phyllotreta cruciferae, assembly GCA_917563865.1. Classification (NCBI taxonomy): domain Eukaryota; kingdom Metazoa; phylum Arthropoda; class Insecta; order Coleoptera; family Chrysomelidae; genus Phyllotreta; species Phyllotreta cruciferae. The sequence continues at coordinate 681,007 of OU830616.1, forward strand.
TTAGAGAGGAAAAATTAATGTACAGGATGTCCCAAAAAATTGTTACAAGGAAAGTTTCTTTTATTTCTACTCTTCTCCTATTGATGTTGAGTAAAAAATTCTTTTTGTCCTTTAGCGCCCTTTCCAACCTCTTTGCGAGTACTGACGATACAACCTTAGAGAAGAAAAATGAGTGTATAGGATGTCCCAAAAAATTGTTACAGAGGAAGTTTCTCTTGTTTCCTCTAGACTGACGATACAACCTTAGAGGGGAAAAATTAATGTATAGGATGGCCCAAAAAATTGTTACAAGGAAAGTTTCTTTTATTTCTACTCTTCTCCTATTGACGTTGAGTAAAAAATTCTTTTTGTCTTTAGCGCCCTTTCCAACCTCTTTGCGAGTACTGACGATACAACCTTAGAGAAGAAAAATGAGTGTATAGGATGTCCCAAAAAATTGTTACAGAGAAAGTTTCTCTTGTTTCCTCTATACTGACGATACAACCTTAGAGAGGAAAAATTAATGTATAGGATGTCCCAAAAAATTGTTACAAGGAAAGTTTCTTTTATTTCTACTCTTCTCCTATTGACGTTGAGTAAAAAATTCTTTTTGTCTTTAGCGCCCTTTCCAACCTCTTTGCGAGTACTGACGATACAACCTTAGAGAAGAAAAATGAGTGTATAGGATGTCCCAAAAAATTGTTACAGAGAAAGTTTCTCTTGTTTCCTCTAGACTGACGATACAACCTTAGAGGGTAAAAATTAATGTATAGGATGTCCCAAAAAATTGTTACAAGGAAAGTTTCTCTTATTTCTACTCTTCTCCTATTGACGTTGAGTAAAAAATTCTTTTTGTCTTTAGCGCCCTTTCCAACCTCTTTGCGAGTACTGACGATACAACCTTAGAGAAGAAAAATGAGTGTATAGGATGTCCCAAAAAATTGTTACAGAGAAAGTTTCTCTTGTTTCCTCTATACTGACGATACAACCTTAGAGAGGAAAAATTAATGTATAGGATGTCCCAAAAAATTGTTACAAGGAAAGTTTCTCTTATTTCTACTCTTCTCCTACTGACGTTAGAGTAAAAATTTTTTTTGTCTTTAGCGCCCTTTCCAACCTCTCTGCGAGTACTGACGATACAACCTTAGAGAAGAAAAATGAGTGTATAGGATGTCCCAAAAAATTGTTACAGAGATAGGTTTCTCTTGTTTCCTCTATACTGACGATACAACCTTAGAGAGGAAAAATTAATGTATAGGATGTCCCAAAAAATTGTTACAAGGTAAGTTTCTCTTATTTCTACTCTTACTAGTAAAAAATTGTTTTTATATAATATAGGGTGTCCCAAAAAATGTCCTGGAGCTATGCATATCAAACCGCACGTTAATTAAATTCCCCGAAAAAAAAAACCGCTTTTTAATTGCGCCCCGACTCGGAATAATTCGCAGTAATAACCGCGCTTTCAGCCGACCCTTCCTCGGTAAAAACGCCGTTCCGAAACAACTTCTGAATATCCGCCGTGTTTGTCGTTCTAATGAACTTCCTTGGACCACTTTTTTCGCTTCCCCGCTCATTTTTCGTATATACACGGCCCCGGCTTTAATTATATTTACTTTGGAAGTGCTTACTTGGAGATTTACATTCCGATTATTGTCTATGTTTGCCTAAGCCTGATAAACTCCGGCTCCTCCGGAGTTTATTGTCGCATTATCATCGCCTCGTTGCCGTGCGGATTTTTAATTGCACCTTTAAACTACGTTAAAAATAACACACAGCTACCCTCTCGCGCTCCGGGAATTTATTCGACACATTGTTCCGGGCAAAAAGTACCGCTTTATGTAGGCAGAGTTTAAATGCCGGAGATGCCCGGAACAATTAAATCCGTTAGCGCCATTAGGGGAAGCGTTCTCAAGACGCATTCCCGGACTTACATGTGTGACCAACAGTCGACTTAATCCGGAGTATTCCGCGAATGAGGGTCGTTACGTGCCGGCGAATAAACGAGACGTCCGGGCCCGGAAATACGTGACAAAAACGACGTTGCAATTTTACCTACTGTTTCAGCGTATTTTAATATAATGCACTGCACTAAAAAAGTTGTTTTTACGAGGGGTTTTTACCAGATGGCCCCCGTTTTGTTGAGTTTATGCAATTTAATACCAGTGAAGGGAGAAGACCACGACTTTTTTTTGAATTTTTTTTTCAAAACCGTATGTTCTAAGAAGGCTGGTAATGAAATTTTTATTTTTTTCTGTGGCCAAATAAGGCCGCAATTAATTTTTAAAGTTTGAAAAAAGTCACACAATCGTCATACATTCTGCTCCAATCAAAGCGAGAGTTTCAAAGAGAAGTCACATTTAGCAAGTTTGCCACGTTTCCTATTACTCTTCTTTACTCCACAAAATGTGCGTTTTTTGTATATTTATTGCAATAAACATTTTCTGATTTATCCATTTCTTCCATTACCTAATGGATAATTCGATATATTAATATAAAAATAACATCTTCATCTGTATAAATTGTAACCGATTTTCGTGTTAAAAACACAAATAATGGTCCTGAAAAATTTATTTGGCAACATTCTTGTCAACGTCAATATTATCAGTAAAGTGTTTTGTGCCGAACTGCAATTCGTGTAATTTGTTCTGTGCATTTTTCAGAAAAATCTGACAAATGACAGTTTGATTTTTGTTCGTTTGTGTATTCTTTGTTACTGCGTTCGAAAATTCATACTATTTACTATACAACAAAACGTGAGTGGTTTATGATGGGTTGATAAGGTATGAGTCAAAACTCGAAATTTTTAAATTTCAAAGGGCTATATCTTTTTAATTATAACACATTTTGAGCAACTGAAAACGGTTTTGAGCTCTAATAAATCATTTCTAATCGTATCTTTTACCGAAATCCGCTTATCTCACATCGTGGTCTTCTCCATTGTATTTACGGTGCACTTAAGAATAATTGCTTTAAAGTGTGCAAAATAAAGTTGTATGCACGTCACTAATGTCGTCATAGCATCGTGCAAAAATCGCAGTGCATATGCGAAAGTTCGGCAACACTGTCTATTTGTGACGTAGCAAATTTATGGTGACTTTGTTTTGCATAAACTATATACTATTTTCGGATGATTTTTCCTCGAAATGGGCGGAAAATTATCCGCTCGATTTCCTTTTATTGCGTCGCGGCGAAATTACTTTGCGCAATTATTCCCAAATTTTCATCCCATTTTTTAAATATAAAATTCACCATTCACCATTTCTGTTTCCTTCATACGAGACTAACGCAAGTTGTCTTTGTTGCACCACATTGCATAGAAATTTGCGCTAAAACATGATCATGTACATGGCAAGGGATGATTTTTTGCGAGCGAGGCCTCGAACTGTTTAGCATCTCCGGCGAATCGGTTGCATTGAAAGCATAATTGAATGAAGCAAAAAAAAGCGGAAGAATCGAAAAGGGAATCTCGCGATAATTTAAACGGTTTACTCGATTTCCAACTCCGGGCATTCATCGGGGGCGGGCCGCGCGCTATTTGAAATGCAGAACGGCCCCGGAAAATCTTCTCCTAAAGACTGAAACATTAATAAGAACGGCTTAGGAGACTACTTAACGTTTTGTTGCACAAAGGAATAAATTGAAAATATGACCGGGATTCGTCAATGCTGCAGGAAAATTAGCTGGTTTTTTGCGATCTTATAGAGTACAACTCCGCAATGTCTATAGATCATTACCCAATTAACAGTGGAGTAAATTCCAATGGAGTAAAATCTCTGGAATAAAAACCATAGAAAATATCCTCCCTTATATATCAAATTTGGAATTATTTTGCCCCATTTTCTCCAAAATCAAGTATTAAAAATTTCCTTCAAAAAGTAGTAGTAAGCAAAAAATACCAATAAATAGGGAGAAGTGGGGTTAAATGTACATAATTAGAAAATCCGCCCTTACAATATCAAATTTGGAGCGCTTTTACCACATATTCCACAAAAAATTGTAGTTTAAAAAAATATCAATACATAGGGAGAAGTGGGGTCAAATTTAGATCTGACCTTAAATGAATATCAAATTTGGAATTTTTCACCCCATTTCCCCAAAAACTACTAGACCAAAAACTGGAAAATTGTCTACTATCCAATCATCAGTGGAGTAAATTCCAATGGAGTAAAAATCTTCTGGAATAAAAACCATAGAAAATTCGCCCTTATCAATTTTGGAATTTTCTCCAAAATCAAGTATTTCAACATTAAAAATTCAAAAATTCAAAAATTTCCTTCAAAAACTAGTAGCCTACCAAAAAATTTCAATAAATAGGGAGAAGTGGGGTTAAATGCACAAATGTTACAAAATCCGCTACATCAAATTTGGATTTTTTACTACCCCATTTCCCCAAAATTAGCTGGTTTTTTGCGTTCTTATAGAGTACAACTCCGCTCTTCATAATCTCCCAGGCCAATAAAAGCTTCTTGAGAGCGCATTGTAAAGCTGGCAACAGTGCTATGGCCAGGCCAGTCGAACTCGGTTCTGTTCGTTTCGATGCAAGTCCGATTTCGACTGGCCTGGCCATAGCAATGTTGCCAGCTTTACTACGCGCTCTCAAGACCATCTAAATACGTGGTAGGCCGCGTTAAACAAGGAAGCTTCTATTGGCCTGGGGGATTATGTAGAGCGGAATTGTACACCAGCTGGAAAATAGCGCAATTTTTTCCTCTACCTCACCGTTAGGTAAGCGGTTTTAATTCGAAAGCAAAAAAAATAAACCAGTCATTAGCTTCCGGTTTTTCCGGGTATATATATATATACGCGAGAGTTACACATATCCCTCTCTCTAAACTTCTATTTGTATTCAACTTGACACGGCGGCGTTTTCCAATTTTATAGGATAAGGATTTAATGCCGCCGCCGCGTTTAAACTGAAACATACATTGGCTTTTATTTGAAATCCGAAATCAATATGGCCAGTGTAACAGACACGCCGTTTATCTGGGGCCACCCATTAATGATGTAGCACAAATCTTATACGCTCGGGGGTTTTATCTTCGTGTCAACACCAGTTGCCGTTAACAATACACATTCGATGCGGTTACTCTTATTTTTCCCGCCCTGTACAGGACCGTATTCACCTCAATTTTTTTCTGTTTAAAACACCATCTAAAAGCCTCATGATTGTTATTTTTTTTAGTGTAGAGTCCGGTACTGTTTCGCGTACGATTCCAGACTTTCCGGCTCATAATCCAGGCCGGCGGCGCTCCTTTAATAGAATTTCACCCCGCTCTGAATAATTCCGGTGTTGGCGTTATGCTTTATAAAGTGTTATTCGAAGTTTACAGGTATTAGTCATCTTTAATGATCGCTCCCGGAGATAACCGGATTAATTCCGGCGGAGACGGCGTAATTTCTTTCTAATTCGATCCTATGGTAATGCCGCCCGATGGGAATGGGAATTTGAGTGCAATATGGAACAATTCCGCGTCTTCAGAAAGCTGGCAACGTTGCTATGGCCAGGCCAGTCGAACTCGGACTTGCATCGATAAACGAACAGTACCAAGTCCGAGTTCGACTGGCCTGGCCATAGCAATGTTGCCAGCTTTCTCAAAACGCCAATTTGCTATGGCCAGGCCAGTCGAACTCGGACTTGCATCGAAATGAACAGTACCAAGTCCGAGTTCGACTGGCCTGGGCATAGCAATGTTGCCAGCTTTACTATATGTTGCAAAAGCTTGTATTATATAGTTATATGGAGCAATTTTGAATGGGGATTATTAGCATTTTTCAACTTTGAAGCTTGATGCGCAGCTGTGTTCTATTCTTTGCAGCGATGCAGAAGACAATAAAATTGCATGTGCGCCGTGGCCCTTTCATCCAGATCGGAAAAATTTCGTCAATTAAAATTTTTCGCCGCTCTTGAAAACCGTATTTTCGCTAATTAAAGTCGGCCGATCATAAAGCGAAAAAATCGCGACAGATGCGCCCGGGAAATTTCTCCCCTAACCTAATTAACTGCAGCTCGCACAGTCTCCATTCGCTAGACTTTTTGTTCGCGCGCGTTAATTAGGAAATATTTTTAGCGAAATCGAATTCTTTTTTATCTTGAAATCCATCGGCTCCATGTCGATTCCGAAACGATCCGTTCGAGCGCAAAAACGACTAAAAATATTGTGAGCTGTACATTTTTATATTTACATTACCTTATACCTGGGACATAAAGAATTTTATTTCGAATAAAAGTGAGGACCGAATGAATTTCCCCGTATTTATGACGACTCGAACATTTATGGCACGCCGATGAGCTCTACGGTTTTTATTGAGTTGTAAATATTTACTTATGTATTTCCAAAATGGTGGTGGCTTAAAACGTCTTTTTAAAGCTCATTTGCCATCAGGAATGAGGCAAAAAAGTGTATTTTTTTGTATAAACAAACTGGAAAAATACCTACAGATCATTACTCAGAATAAATATTAAATATACCAGTAGATATAGGCAGGCGTGGGGTTAATCAAGATGGTAATTTTTTTTACCCCGTTTCCCCCCAAAATTAATAGCACCAAAAAGTATTAATAAACAAACCAATAGATAGAGAGACGTGGGGTTAAAAGTAGTTAGAAAATCCCCTCTTTTACAATCAAATTTGGATTTTTTTTACCCCATTTCCCCAAAAAAAGTAGTGTCAAAAATATCAATACATAGGGAGAAGTGGGGTAAAATTTAGTTAGTAAATCTGCCCTTATAATATCAAATTTGGAACGTGTTTACCTCATTTTCCACAAAAAATAATAGTTTCAAAAAAATATCAATACATAGGGAGAAGTGGGGTCAAATTTAGTTAGAAGATCTGCCCTTAAATGAGTATCAAATTTGGAATTTTTTACCCTATTTCCACAAAAACTACTAGATCAAAAACTGGAAAAATGTCTACTGATCATTACCCAATCAACAGTGGAGTAAATTCCAATGGAGTAAAAATCTTCTGGAGGAAAATTCGCCCTTATCAATTTTGGAATTTTTTTGCACCATTTTCTCCAAAATCAAGTGTTTCAAAATTCAAAAATTCAAAAATTTCCTTCAAAAAATAGTAGCCTACCAAAAAATTTCAATAAATAGGGAGAAGTGGGGTTAAATGTACATATTAGAAAATCCGCCCTTATGTATCATTTTGGTGCAAATTTTACCCCATTATTCCTCCAAAAAATAGTACATAGTTCCAAAAAAATACCAACACATGGGGAGAAGTGGAGTTAAATGTAGTTAGAAAATCCGCCCTTTTATAACAAATTATTTGCCCCATTTGCTTCAAAAATAGCAGTACAATAAAAAAATACCAATACATAGGGAGAAGTGGTGTTAATTGCAGTTAGAAAATTCGCCCTAATAGATTAAATTTCGAATTTTTTTACCCCATTTCATCCAAAAACTAATAGTACAAAAAATACCAGTACATAGGGAGAAGTGGGGTTAATTGCAGTTAGAAAAATCGCCCTTATAGACTAAATTTCGAATTTTTTTTACCCCATTTCATCCAAAAACTAATAGTACAAATAATACCAGTACATAGGGAGAAGTGGGGTTAATTGCAGTTAGAAAAATCGCCCTGATAGATTAAATTTCGAATTTTTTTTACCCCATTTCATCCAAAAACTAATAGTACAAAAAATACCAGTACATAGGGAGAAGTGGGGTTAATTGCAGTTAGAAAAATCGCCCTTATAGACTAAATTTCAAATTTTTTTTACCCCATTTCATCCAAAAACTAATAGTACAAAAAATACCAGTACATAGGGAGAAGTGGGGTTAATTGCAGTTAGAAAAATCGCCCTTATAGACTAAATTTCGAATTTTTTTTACCCCATTTCATCCAAAAACTAATAGTACAAATAATACCAGTACATAGGGAGAAGTATGGTTAATTGCAGTTAGAAAAATCGCCCTTATAGACTAAATTTCGAATTTTTTTTACCCCATTTCATCCAAAAACTAATAGTACAAAAAATACCAGTACATAGGGAGAAGTGGGGTTAATTGCAGTTAGAAAAATCGCCCTGATAGATTAAATTTCGAATTTTTTTTACCCCATTTCATCCAAAAACTAATAGTACAAAAAATACCAGTACATAGGGAGAAGTGGGGTTAATAGTACATACAGTAAGAAAATCCGCTACATCAAATTTGGATTTTTTTTCACCAATTTCTACCAAAATGAAGTAAAAAATCCCCACAGATCATCACCCAATTAACAGCCCACTGATAGCATCGAAATCGAGCAAAATCTCCGGATAAATTACAATTTCAAATACGACCTCAACGTAAAAACAAAACGAGCAAAGGGCCCCGGAACAACGCGAAAGCAAATATCCCGAAAACCGTAATAACCGGAAAAGGAGAACCGCGGTGCATCCTCTGCAAGACCCTCTTACATATTCATCAGGGGGTTATCTGTCGGACAAGCTGGCGGCCTGTTGGAGACGATAAAGGAATATTTACTTTACTTTACAGACTGTAATTAAGCACACCTATATTTGCATGGGAGATTAAATCGGGTAGGGGACGGTCTGATAGTCGGATTCCTCCAGTTTTGTTTGTGTTCCGGTAATCACGCGTCATATTCTAAACGGTGAATTATCCACGATGAACTTTACCGTTGGCAATAGGAATGGGAATTTCTTTCGCAGGTGTAACGCAGAAGCATTTCAAGCCCGAGTATCGTGCTAAAAATTATTTATATTCTGTATTAATGCTAATAGAATTTGTTGTGGAGCCTCCACTCCAAGAATTTCAGCTTAAATTTCTCTAAAGTGATGTTAGGTTTAGGGAGGGTTACGCCACCAAAAGAACACACGTTTTCGACTTCCACTTCCACATCGGACACTTTCTCGTCTTCAAGCATCTCCGCGGGGCGCTTCCTCCTCCTGGGCTGGCCCAGGTGGCTCTTGTAGGCGCTCTGCACCTTGCCCACGGCGGCCTCCTTCAGGGCGCGGCGGCGCTCCACGTCCTGCTTCATGCGCACCACCCGCAGCTCGGCCTTCCTGGCCTCCACCTTCTGCATCACCAGCTCGTTCATCATGTCCGAGCGGCGCTTGGCCTCCTTCAGCATCCTCCAGGTGTCGGTGCTCTCCTTGCGCTCGGCGGGGCGCGAGCTGGCCTTGGGCTTCTTGGAGGTCTCCAAATTTAGCATGTTGGGGGTGGATGGGTTGGGAAAATGTACACGGGGGATTTTGGGACTTTGACAGATGGAGTGAGAATGTGAGTGATAGATGTCACTGATGTCAATGACGTTGTGATGATTAAAGAGCGGAATATATGCAAAATGCATTTATATGTAACATTTGAATATATTTAATGATTTGTCCAGTTTTTGCATATTTTGAAATATGTAGATATTTATGTACTTACTACTTTTTGTTTAATCATTCAATTTGATCAATTTAATGATTCAATTTTGATATTTTTTTGAAAATCACTGCAAATTTTTGTTATTTTTTGAATATCATTGAATATTTTTGCTATTTTTTTGAAAAATCAATTCAAATTTTTAACATTTTTTGATAATTATTGAATAATTTTGGTATTTTTTGAAAATCATTGAATATTTTTGATATTTTCTTGAAAATCAATTCAAATTTTTGATATTTTTTGAAAATTATTGCATAATTTTGGTATTTTTTGAAAATCATTGAATATTTTTGATATTTTCTTGAAAATCAATTCAAATTTTTGATATTTTTTGAAAATTATTGCATAATTTTGGTATTTTTTGAAAATAATTGAATATTTTTGATATTTTCTTGAAAATCATTTCAAATTTTTGATATTTTTTTGAAAATTATTGCATAATTTTGGTATTTTTTTAAAATCATTGAATATTTTTGATATTTTCTTGAAAATCAATGCAAATTTTTGATATTTTTTTGAAAATTATTGCATAATTTTGGTATTTTTTTAAAATCATTGAATATTTTTGATATTTTCTTGAAAATCAATGCAAATTTTTGATATTTTTTTGAAAATTATTGCATAATTTTGGTATTTTTTTAAAATCATTGAATATTTTTGATATTTTCTTGAAAATCAATGCAAATTTTTGATATTTTTTTGAAAATTATTGCATAATTTTGGTATTTTTTTAAAATCATTGAATATTTTTGATATTTTCTTGAAAATCAATGCAAATTTTTCATATTTTTTTGAAAATCAATTAAAATTTTTGATGTTTTTCGAAAATCAATGCAAATTTTTGATATTTTTAAAAAATTCATGTATATTTTTGGTATATTTTGAAAATCATTGAATATTTTTGATATTTTGTTGAAAATCAATGCAAATTTTTCATATTTTTTTGAAAATCAATTAAAATTTTTGACGTTTTCCGAAAATCAATGCAAATTTTTGAAAATTCATGCATATTTTTGATATTTCTTGAAAATCAATGCATTTATTTTTTATTTATATGTATATTCTGAATCAATTTAGAAAATTTCTGAGCAATTTATAATGATCCAGATCGAATAAAAATTGCCCAGAACATTTAAAAACGCCCTAGAATCAATTAAGATTGTTCAAAACAATTCACAATGCTTTAGAATGAATTTTGATATGTTCAGAACAATTTAAAACGCTTCTGAATGAATTAGAACTGTTCAGAACAGTTTTAGAATGCTTCAGAAGGAATTAGAAATGATTCTGAACAATTTTGAACGTTTCAGAGTGAATTAAAACTGTCCAGAACAATTTAGAACTGTCCAGAACGAATTAGAACTGTTCAGAACACTTTTAGAATGCTTCAGAACGAATTAGAAATGATTCTGAACAATTTTGAACGTATCAGAGTGAATTAACTGTCCAGAACTAATTTTGATATTTTCTTAAAAATCTGTGCATATTTTTGTATTTTTTTTGAAAATCACTGCATATTTTTAAATAAATCGTTGCATTATATGCGCATATATTAGCAATTTTTTTTTGCATATATTCCGCGTATAATAGTATCAATACCAATACATATAGGGAGAAGTAGGGTCAAATGTAATTAGAAAATCCGCCCTTATAGATCAAATTTTGAAATATTTACCCCATTTGCTCCAAAAAAATAACAGTACAATAAACAATACCAATACATAGGGAGAAGCGGGGTTAAATGCAGTTAGAAAAACAGCCCTTAAATATCAAATTTGTAACTTTTTTACCCCGTTTCCTCCAAAAAATACCAATACATAGGGAGAAGTAGGGTCAAATGTAATTAGAAAATCCGCCCTTATAGATCAAATTTTGAAATATTTACCCCATTTGCTCCAAAAAAATAACAGTACAATAAACAATACCAATACATAGGGAGAAGCGGGGTTAAATGCAGTTAGAAAAACAGCCCTTAAATATCAAATTTGTAACTTTTTACCCCGTTTCCTCCAAAAAAAATACCAATACATAGGGAGAAGTGGGGTTAAATGCAGTTAGAAATGAACCTCTTGTGTATATGAAAGACGGGGGTTGTAGGGCACGTTCGAATCGCTCATTAATCCGAAAATTTCGTCACGCTTTACGCATTTTCGCCCCGGAAAAGCCGCGCCGGAGTGTATATAGCAGGAGGGAAAAGTCATCTGCCGCCGTCTAGTTGGCGCGATAACGGAATAATGGGAAGGGAAAAGGAAAAGTTGCCAGACCTCCGGCTGGTGTTCACTTGTGCTCGGCTTGTACCTGTTGCTCCCTACCCGGAATATCGAATGGAGCGGCCACGCAGGAATGTTCCGGGGCGCGTAATAAAAGTTTCGCGATATTCATCTCTAATTCATTGGAAATTTCATTAATTCCTCCCGCCTGCTCGATCAACCGGTCCTGACGGGTTGCTCATATTCCAGTAAATGAAATGTCTGGAGAAAGCCGATCCCCGATTGCCGAAGATTAATATCCTAGGCACCATCTTCGTTAGGGAATTCACCGGAGAGAAGCTCCAAATAATAAATAATATATAATAATAAATTATGCGTGATGAGGTGTGTAAGTTGATGCTGGTTGTAACATAAGAATTGATTAATTCATTGTTGTCGTATAGCCAACTTGGATATGCGAGGTTGGGGTTTTTATTTCCGGAATGATAATGGGAAACGAGGAGAGCAAACTTCCTTATTAATAATAAACAGGGAAATCGAGCGTAGTAGGGAAAACTCCGAAAGTACGAAAAACAATAAAAAGAAGAAACAACGTTTGAAAATTTATAATTTAAATTGACATAGCGAAATTAGATGAAGCGCTCCGTTACGGTAGAACGGAGCCGTTGAAAACTTAGTTGATAATAAAATTCCGAAAGTTGCGCTTTATTTAAATATTCCTGAATATTAAGTTTCCACGACTTTTATAATGCCAAGCAAAGATACCGGTTCATCGACAATTCATTTTTCCTCTATACATGTCATATTCATTTATATAGTGTGTGCAAAACAATGTCATCTCCACGTCACCATTACGTCACAAATAAACAATGTTGCCAAACTTCTATAAAGTTTACAAAAAGAATTTTCTAAAATTGCCAAGAAAGACTTCTAGAAGGTCCCGTTGAAAGCTATTCACCCTGTATAAAAAATGTACGAAATCCTTTATTATTTACCAACATTCTTATAGGCATTTATGTGTGTATCTTTAGAGTTTGTTTTTTTTTAGCAAACCTTTTTACCTGGAGCATGTAATATTTAAGCGAATCGAAAACACCGATTTTGCATTTATATGGCGGGATAACGATCCCTTTTTCGATATTTTACCGAATAAAAGTAATGTAATTTTAAAGTCCGCTGACAGGTAGATAAGGCGGTACTATCGTTTTCCATTCCGGGTCGAATTAAGGCCGGGGGGGATCGGCGTCCTTTTTCGTTTGGATTCGATTGCGGGACATTAATAAGTAAGCCGATATTCTGGAAATTCCATAACGCTTCCTAATAGAACCCTGTCTGCATAATTTTCGGGTTTATATCGATTTAGGGGCTGGGTAACTCATCGGATCGCGTTAAGAGGTTTACCTAGAAAATAGCCGGTTCATTTCTAGTGATAATACTACTGCAATAATACACTGAAAAAATTATTTATAATTCATTTATTACACATCAAAATATGATCAATAAATATGCAAAAAATATAGCGGAATATGTGCAAAAAAAATTGCTAATATATGCAGTGATTTTCGAAAATATATCAAAATTAGTTCTGGACACTTTTAATTCATTCTGAAACGTTCAAATTTGTTCAGAATCATTTCTAATCCCTTCTGAAGCATTCTAAAAATGTTCTGAACAGTTCTTATTCGTTCTAGACAGTTCTACATTGTTCTGGACAGTTTTAATTCATTCTGAAACGTTCAAAATCATTCAGAATCATTTCTAATTCGTTCTGAAGCATTCTAAAAAAGTTATGAACAGTTCTAATTCGTTCTGGACAGTTCTACATTGTTCTGGACAGTTTTAATTCACACTGAAACGTTCAAAATTGTTCAGAATCATTTCTAATTCCTTCTGATTCATTCTAAAAGTGTTCTGAACAGTTCTACATTGTTCTGGACAGTTTTAATTCATTCTGAAACGATCAAAATTGTTCAGAATCATTTCTAATTCCTTCTGAAGCATTCTAAAAGAGTTCTGAACAGTTCTACATTGTTCTGGACAGTTTTAATTCATTCTGAAACGTTCAAAATTGTTCAGAATCATTTCTAATTCGTTCTGAAGCATTCTAAAAGTGTTCTGAACAGTTCTAATTCGTTCTGGACAGTTCTACATTATTCTGGACAGTTTTAATTCATTCTGAAACGTTCAAAATTGTTCAGAATCATTTCTTTACGTTCTGAAGCATTCTAAAAGTGTTCTGAACAGTTCTAATTCATTCTGGACAGTTCTACATTATTCTGGACAGTTTTAATTCACTCTGAAACGTTCAAAATAGATCAGAATCATTTCTAATTCGTTCTGAAGCATTCTAAAAGTGTTCTGAGCAGTTCTAATTCGTTGTTACTTATGTTACTACTTATTAATGTTACCTACATTTTTTCGGGCTCGTGATGTATTAGAGGATGAAATATTCATTTATTTCAACAATATTTGTGTATATTAAATTTACACTTGTTTCCTTGTAAAAGTACTTATTGTAGATTACACAATAATTTTTTTCAGTGTAAAAATCGCGCTAAAACTGTACGATTTTGGGGGGAAATTTGAAATGAGCGATTTCTGTTGGGGCTTTATTCAAATTATAAATAGGTAGTTTATCCACTTGTTTAGATTTTGAACTATCCTATAGAACAGAGCTGGGTAATTCCTTGTAATTTCAAAACAATTACAATTACAAATTACTTTAATAAAAAAAAGGAATTAATTCCAATTACAGAGTAGATTTCAAAAAAGTAATTAGTTACAATTACAATTACTTTGTTGAAATAATGTAATTAGAAATTACTTTTGCAATTACAAATTACATTTATGCGGCTGAACCAAAAACCCATTTAAAAGTTTTAAAACTACGGTAGTAGTTAACAAAAACGGATTATTTTTTACAATATTTTAATGTGTTAATCCGGAATAATCATTAGACTATTAAAATATATGTTTAGATAATATTTAAAAAATGAAAATTGATCAATAATTCAATATAAATTAAGGAAAATAGAATACTATTTTATACATCCTGTTATCATTTGTTATGTTAAGAAAGCTTTTTTTAGTTATTATTGAATTAAACAAAAGGACAACTCACAGTGGGTTCTAATTTCTAATGATCATTATGAATGAACTTTTCAAGATTTGCAATAGTCATGCATTTTCAGGGAAATACATATACTACCGTACTTGGACACAGGAGGTAGGACACATACCTAAATAAAATAACAATTGTTCTTTTTATTCAATTTTTAATGAACAAATTATTAAATTTTAACAAAGGAAACAAAAGCAAAAACAAAAATAAACGAACTTTAAACGAACAAAATTTAAACTTAAAATATAGTAGTAGGTACTACTTAGTTAGATATTATAGAATTATTTTGTAATCATCACTTTATTACATTTCATGATTACTAATTTTTCGAAATTCGTATCCGATAAGGCATTTCTTTTGGGAGCGTTCACAATTGTTGCGAAGGAAAATAATCGCTCTACTGGACCAGAAGATGGCAAGACAGTATTGTATTTAAAAAAAACTTTTTTTATTAAAGGATAACTCTCCAGCATAGAAATATTGTTACGAATATCGCTTAAGTATTGCAGTACTTCCAAATGTACTACATTTGGATTTTCTGCAGGAGAAGGAGTTATTTCTTCGTTAAAATCGAAAAAATCTTTGCTTGTGTTGAAGGTGGTAGAATCTTCTGTGATAGGGGAAGAAAATAATTGCGCACCTCTGTCCTGGAAATGAATTTTCTCGCATTCTTCTATTAATATTTTTTTTACGTCCTCTTTATTCATAAAAGATGTTCTCGCTGCTACTGTAAGCCATCGTAACTTGAATTCTGGATGAGAAATTGCACTCAAAACGGCATGGTGATCTTGTAATGTAAAAAAAGTTTTAAATCTTTTCTCTAAGCCAGCCAGTGCACTGTTTAATAGAACACTTCCACCAAATTTGAAAGTGTCCCGTTCCTTTAATTTGTTTAACTTATTATTAAGGGACATTATACTGGGTAAAAGGGAACCATAAAATATATTAGTTTCAGATTGAAGAAAGTCAAGGGTTTCTGCTAAAGGCTTAGAAACCACGCAGTATTCTTCAAGGTAATAGAATTCGTTGTCGGTAAAGGGCTGCAACTCTAATTTAGAAAAAAGTTGATACAATTTTGTTTTCTCAGATATTATTTGCTTTATGCTATCATAAAAGGAATTCCACCTAGTTACTCCAGGAGAACTAAGTGTATGGCCCAAACATGCCTCAATAATTTCTGACGTTTTTGGTCGATTTGCCTTTTTCCAGAGTTCCCTACATTTTGAAATAGCATGCATATGCTTTTTGCGAATATTAATATTACGTTCAATGGCATTGTTCATGTCTGTTGTAGCAATGAGGTTGATAGTGTGACTTGCACATCGTTTATGTTCTGGTAAAATTATTATATCAGCACCATAACTATAATCTACATTAATATCCAGTGGGTCCTGGTCCTGGTCGGGTACAACTTCGAATGGTTGATCTGGGATTTCAACGAACTCTATCGGATAATCTTCGTCTTCGTCCTCATCAAGTCCGGCTTCCTCGTCATTTAAGATGAATGGTTCAACTCCCCTTTGTTGTGTTTCTCGAATACCATAAATTTCAAATGCTTTTATAAAATTTGATGCATTATCAGTTATTGTAGCAACAATCTTTTCACGCTTTATTGAATATTTGTCATATATTGCTTTCAATTTAGTTGCGATATTTTCATAATTGTGGGAGCCTTTAAATCGTTCACAGGATAATGCTACCGATGTTCTCGAATAATCTGGATTGATCCAATGGCAGGTAACTCCTAAAAAACTCTTTTTTTTGGTAGACCATATGTCTGCGGTAGAGCACACAAATTCCTGATTTGCAATTTTTTGTATAATATCATTTACATGTTCAAAATATAAGGTATCCAATCTTTTTACGGCTGTTTTTCTTGTCATAACTGACAAACTTGACCCGCTAAATAAATCAGAAAAACTTTGGTTTTCGATAATTGAAATTGGGCTCATGGTATTTATGATGAAACTTAAAATTCTTCTGTCAAACTCTTTTTGGTTTGTAAATTTTGGACGTGCACTTTCTTTTAATTTAACACAGGTACTGGAAGATGCTGACAATTTTCTTTTTTTTGCGTTTTCATTTTTATCTTTTTGGTAAATTTCAAATTCTGATTTGTGTTTTCTTTGCAAATGTTTCAAAAAATTCGTTGTTACGCCTTTGGTACCCCTTATTGTTTTAGCTGGTAAACATATTTGGCATTGAGCTTCAATATTAGATTTATCAGTATTTGTAATTTTAAAGTATTTCCCATTCAGCACATTATAATTGCACTGAACTTCATCACACTGTTTGCTTGAGGAAGGTAGTGGAGTGGCGTCTTCATAATTGTCCTCTGATATTTGTTTAAAAAAATTTTGAATGGTTGATTGTTTTTTATTTTGACTAAGAGGATTAAAATCCGGATCTTCATCAGATGAATTATGAAATGGATCTGATGATGAATCTATACTGTTCATCGATTCCGATTGTGACATTCTGTTCTTGTTCTTAATCTGTAATATAAAAAAATAATTCTTATTTTTGCTTAGGTTTAATTATACTTACTTATACTTAAGTTCATTCGCATTCTTTTAATTATTTGTAATTTATAATTATAATTGAATATTGACGAATTTTTAGAGAAAACTAATAGTTAGTTCATATTGTTCATAACTTGAAACTTGAAATGAATGTACATATTGAAACGGGCTTATCATTACACTTTTCTAGAATGGGGAAAAATATTATTTTTTTAAAATACCTTTTATTAAAGGAGTTATTAAATTTTGAAAAATAATTTTAAAATGAACGTACGCCGCTGCATTATTGAGATAGGTCTGGGAATGATCTATTTGTCACTAAGAGTTCACTAATTTGCAAACAGATACGTCAGATATACACCGCATAGAACTAGGCGCACTACAAACTACAAGGCGTAGTGTAAAGGTCGGAAGAGGGGTATTTTGCCCCAGATTTATTTGTTTGGATTTAATAGTAAAATTAGTGCCATTCATTTTTTGATATCAAATATTCTTCACAGTTTAAATATGTACATTGATTTCAATAACACCCTGTATTACACAATTTTACCGACACCGACAAAGAGCAAACATTTAATTTATTTCTATTATTTCTAATAAGTTTTAACCTATAGTAGATTTAGATTAGATAGTAGGTACTATGTACTATTAATTGTAAATTCTCTGTGTTCGCTATTCTCTGTTTTCTCATCTCAACACCTAATAATACATACGTATATTATGCATAATTAATCTACTTACCCTTATGTAATGATTCTTTCACTAAACACTTTAAATACGCCTCCAAAAGAATAAAAAACTTTGAAAAACTGAACGCAAAACGCAGAACGCGATGGCACATCTCCCGTTTTTAAAATTTTGGTAGTAATAAAGACTAAAGGAATGCGGGCGGCTAGAGCGGGGAAGACTGCGGACGAGTCTATCCTACTTTAGGTGGTGTTCTCTAACAAATTTCGCAGCGTTTTCACAAAAGTAATTTGTAATTGGAAAACATCAGTATACAATTACAAATTACAATTCCTCCAAAAAATTTTCCATAATTACAATTCCAAATTACTTTTAAAAACAAAATGTAATTAATTACAATTACAATTACATAAAAAACATGAGTAATTGTAATTGCAATTACTTTTTTAAATTACTATACCCAGCTCTGCTATAGAAACTATCCGGGGCGCTAAGAAAGTTGGAATTGCTCATTAATATGCAAAGATACACCCCGAATCTCGCTAATAACGCAAACTAAAACACCTTTGTTTCGCCCCCTCGTGCGCCTCACATAGAAAATAATAAGCTTAGAATCGTTAATTAATGCCGACAAATTCCGACAAGATTAAACGGTGTTCCATGGCGGCGGAGTGGTGCAACATGCAGAGAAACTTGCCAGGTTTCCAGTGCCGCCCCCGGCGCCCCCGCGCCGTTCGCCCGCCCCCCGGCGACTTGAATTATCGCATTACTCGACTTCCCTTTTGCCGTTTTATTTTACGGGTCATTTTATTTTGTTAATTACTTCCGAAGATGAATTTTGCGCCGCTCTCCCCCGCCTTCGCGGCGATTAACAGGTTCATTACGGGACGAAGACGGTTTTTGTAACGGCGCTAATTCGATTTTTAACGCGTAGAGTATGGTTTTTTTTTTTTGGAAATTTTCTCATCTCGAATTTTCTTGATTTTTTTTCTCTTCGTGCATTCGCGCACAAACAATTACTTAACAACTTTAATTAGTCTCAAACAATTTAATTATGTTTTCCTTCATCCGGAAAGCCATTAGGGAAATTCCAAGTTCAATTATCTCGCTCCTTTGCAAAAGTGATGATACATCAATCTTCTTAATATAGTTTTAGGTAGATTTTGTTATTTTTTTCTCAAAAATTTTCTTAATTATTTTTTGCTCTTTAAGTAGACTTCATATTATCTTCTAAACAAAGTTCTAAATAGTCCTGAAAGCGTTCAAAATGGTCCTGGATTTTTCAAACTTCTCCTGAACTATTTCAAAACAGTCCTTTATATGTTCTAAATATTTTTGTACAATTTTAAAATCGTCCAGAACTGCTTCTAACAGTCTCAATTAGTTCTAAAAAATGTAAATAGTTCTGAAAGCTTTCTAAATGGTTCTGGACTTTGCTAGCTTATCCAGAACTGTTCCAAACAGTCCTTAATTTGTTCTAAATAATTTTCTGCAGTTCTAAAATCATCCTGAACTGTTTGAAATAGTCTCTAAAAGCAGTCCTAAAATGTTCTAAACGGCTCTGGCCTTTTCTGGTGAATCCTGGATCGTTCCAAACAGTACTTAATCTGCTCCAAATAATTTTGTACAGTTCTAATATTATCCTGAACAGTTTCAAATGTTCTCAATTAGTTCTAACTAGTCCTGAAAGTGTTCAAATGGTTCTGGACTTTGCTAGCTTATCCAGAACTGTTCCAAACAGTCCTTAATTTGTTCTAAATAATTTTGTGCAGTTCTAAAATCGTCCCGGACTGTTTGAAATAGTCTCAAGCAGTTCTAAAAACAGTCCTAAAATGTTCTAAACGGCTCTGGCCTTTTCTGGTAAATCCTGGATCGTTCCAAACAGTACTTAATGTGCTCCAAATAATTTTGTACAGTCCTAATATCATCCTGAACAGTTCCAAATGGTCTCAATTAGTTCTAAATAGTCCTGAAAGTGTTAAAATGGTTCAGGACTTTGCTAGCTTATCCAGAACTGTTCCAAACAGTCCTTAATTTGTTCTAAATAATTTTGTGCAGTTCTAAAATCGTCCCGGACTGTTTGAAATAGTCTCAAGCAGTTCTAAAAACAGTCCTAAAATGTTCTAAACGGCTCTGGCCTTTTCTGGTAAATCCTGGATCGTTCCAAACAGTACTTAATGTGCTCCAAATAATTTTGTACAGTTCTAATATCATCCTGAACAGTTTCAAATAGTCTCAATCAGTTCTAAATAGTCCTGAAGAAGTTTTAAACAGTTCTGGGCTTCTATAGTGAATCCTTTACGGTTCCAAACAGTATAAACAGTATAATTATTTTCGAGCCTGAATAGCACGAGTCTAGATTAAATAACGCATTTCATCCCTAATAAAAAAACCACCCTTTAGGCAAACGAAGGGGTGAAAAAAAAACAAAAAAAAATTATAATAAAAAATAAAACAGTCCGCCTATGGTCGGGGGAGCTCCCAAGGTGCTCAACCATTCGAATGCCTCCGGAATACGTCGCCGCCTTCACGGTCATTTCCAAGTCAATTTAGCGGGCCCCGACATCCCCGCAGGCGGACGCCGAAAGGAAATTCAATTAACTTTAATGGTCGATCCGGCGGCGGCCCGAGCCGCGAGTCGCCCGGAAAAATCGCCGGTTTTTCGCGACACCCCCCGCCGATAATAACCTTGTAATGGATTCGGAATTACGGGGGCGCGTGTTTTTTTTTCCGGTTATTTTCCATATTCGCGATCAATTGCGCGGGGGTAATCTTTCGCTCGGGCTGCGGTATATCCGGGTTTGATTAAAAAATGGTAATGTAATTTTTTTTTACTTGTTTAAATAAGTACAAGGGGTTGCGTGGTTTTTTAAGAAGTACGGTTTGTGCAAAATAAATTTAAGATGCACGTCACTGATGTCGTCATATTTGGCAAGGATTGTGGACAAATTTTAAAAATAAACAGATAAAACTGATGATAAAACATGATAAAAATAATTATATTACTGAAGCCGACTAAGTTTAATACCTACAGAATTTAATTTAATATTAACAAGGGATGATAGAGAATGTTAAAAAACAGAATTAATTCAACTAATGACTGATTTGTGATTTATATTTCAGATAAAAAAGAGAGTTCAGCGCAACCAACGTGACCTGAACGGCGTTCAACCAAACTAACGTTGATCTAGCACTCTACAACAGAAACCAAAATGAACTCGGTTCAAAGTTGACTCGCAGTTTAGTTGAACTGACGTTTACCTGTGACATCTACAACCATACATTAGAGGCAAATGGTAAGTGATTTTTCGAGTGTCTGGTGACTATAATTTAGAATTATTTGGACATATACAGGTTGTCCCAATTTTGAAAAAAAAACATTGTCACTTCTAATAACGCGTCCCGTTGATAGTGAGTCACCCTGTATACCCATAATTAAGTATATGTTGTAATGGAAATTGGCGATATTTTTAGTCTAATGAAATATCTATACCAATCTGTTTGATTTTTCTATTTAATTTCCACATTTCCATTATTTTAACGCTTGTTTTTAATTAATTTTCGAATAAAACAACAAGCGCGGCATTCGCAATTAAAATTTTCGAAATGTTTTCCCAATATGGCCGGCGCGATAATTTTAATTAAGTCCGACTGAACAAAAAACAAAATATCTTCTTCGCCCGAAAAATAAACATTTCCACGTCGATATGCCCATACATTTTACACGGAACTGAACAAACAAATTCTCGTTTGTAACGAGCGGAAGCTTAAAAAAAGATGCGGGGAATTGGAAATTTACGTACCTGTCATAGTAGTAATCCCTGCAACAAATAAAAAAATAATTAAAAAAATGTTACAAATTCATATAGTACACATAGCAGCAAATATATAGAAGATATTTGAGAACTAATTGTTGTGCAATTCGGTTGATCTATTGTTAGGAATTGTGTTGTAAGCAAAACCCTTACGCATAGTTTCGCTATCTTAGCTAACAATACGGAATTTCCCTCTTCAACAACCCCAAACCTACTAAATCTTCGAGCAACCCCACACGAATTACTCGTGCCAAAAAAATACAAAATCACAAATATTTTTTCTACTAATTCTCACACACAATCGCAAATATTTGTCCTGTAATACAACTTAAGTAGAAAGGGGGCACAGCCCACTTTCCTCATGTTAGGATTTTTTATGCTTAAGGGGGTTAAAAGGGGGCTATTTCCTACGCTATTTTTGACGTCAGGAGGTCAGGTCACCGCCCGCTCGAAAATCCTCCTTTATCCAGTTTTATTACTTATCTATCTGCGTATTTCTTTTGGAAATCGCATGATACTCATCCTCATGTCCCAATTTATTGTACTGGAGGAATTTTATACTTACCATTTATCCCACAATGCGCCAATTATCAATCTTTTAAATGGATGTATGTTGTTATTTTCGAATTTATCCTACAGACTGCGCCAATTATGATCAATCTTCACCTTGTTTTACATGTACTCGTTTATTTTGAAATTTATCCTACAGACTGCGCCAATTATGATCAATCTTCACCTTGTTTTACATGTACTCGTTTATTTTGAAATTTATCCTACAGACTGCGCCAATTATTATTAACTTCTGCCTTGTTTACATGTATGTGCAATTTTTTTGAGTCTATCCTACAGACTGCGCCAATTATCAATCTTTTAAATGGATGTATATTTTTATTTCGAATTTATCCTACAGACTGCGCCAATTATGATCAATCTTCACCTTGTTTTACATGTACTCGTTTATTTTGAAATTTATCCTACAGACTGCGCCAATTATTATTAACTTCATACCTTGTTTACATGCATGTGCAATTTTTTTGAGTCTATCCTACAGACTGCGCCAATTGTGTTGTATTTTTGTTATGGGATGGCCGGTTTAATTGAAAATCCATGCGCTCAGAAACAGTAAACAAGTTTATTTTTCGACGTAAAGATCACGTTCGCACTTATTACGGCGATGATTGTAAAACCGTAAAAGTTTTAGGGCCGGCCGTCCATTGTTTGATGTTAAAATTGGCGAAAAAGCCGTTCCGTCGTTGCGCTTTATGTCCACCATTGCATTAGTTAAAAGAGGTCAGTTCGGGCCGTAAATGTAACCACATTACTTCAAGGTATACTCGTATACACAACTTTAACATCGCCTCTTATCGCGAATATTTTCGGCTCCTCCGTTTAATTCTCTAATTCCTAAAACTCATCCGGTAGAGAGTAGGGGGATAGACGCATAGAAAAAACAACCGCTGGTGGCGAGCTTTCAAATATTTACTTTCGAAAAACTGGCGAGCATTTGTACTCCGATTTACGACCTTCTGTTGTATAAATTTACCTCGGGAACGAAAGTAGAGACTTCTCTCCCGGGTAACCGCCGAGGAGATGAATCGACGCGAACACACAAAGCAGAAAGTAGTTTACTCACCCGCTAGATAGTTGCTTGTGTACAGGGTGAGCTCTAACTCGCCAGCTACAATTCGAGCTGCTCTATCCCGCCGACTGCGCCACTTTAATTTCGAGCGGGATTTGATGAGGGTAATCGCATAATTTGTGGGTGATTTGGGGTGAAAAATTCCGGCGGTGAGACAATCGATTAGGAATCCTGCGTATAGGGTTAGCGCCACCCGGTAGCCTTAGGAGACCGGTCAGTGAAAACGGATCCACAACGGGAATAAATTACAGTTTGATTTGTATTCCGACAATGTAAATATTTAATCCGCTTTACCTTCGGAATTAAAACCGGCCTTTGTTCGGATTCGGTCAGGTAGAATAGTGGCATTAGTTCTTGGATTGGATTTAAGTGGTTTAATGCCCGCGGGGTGCGAGGCTATTAATTTTATTTCTAAATTTTTCCATCTTTGAATCGTTCAATCTGTACCTTATTTTAAATGGATGTGTCTATATTTTTTAGAATTTATCCTACTGACTGCGCCAATTATCATCAATTATTACCTTGTTTTAAATGGATGTGTCTATATTTTTTAGAATTTATCCTACCGACTGCGCCAATTATCATCAATCATTACCTTGTTTTAAATGGATGTGTCTATATTTTTTAGAATTTATCCTACCGACTGCGCCAATTATCATCAATCATTACCTTGTTTTAAATGGATGTGTCTATATTTTTTAGAATTTATCCTACCGACTGCGCCAATTATCATCAATCATTACCTTGTTTTAAATGGATGTGTCTATATTTTTTAGAATTTATCCTACTGACTGCGCCAATTATCATCAATTATTACCTTGTTTTAAATGGATGTGTCTATATTTTTTAGAATTTATCCTACCGACTGCGCCAATTATCATCAATCATTACCTTGTTTTAAATGGATGTGTCTATATTTTTTAGAATTTATCCTACCGACTGCGCCAATTATCATCAATCTTTTTGTATTATTTTAAACGGATGTTTGTTTTAATTTATCCTTTAGACTGCGCCAATTATTGTCAATGTTTGTACATACCAATTTTGAGACTTTTTGAGACACGTTCACCCAATTTTTTAGTAAATGGACTATCTTTGGCATAAATTGTGGCTTATAAATTCAGCAAATAGTACCATCTTGTTTACCTATTAGGAATTTGTAAAACATGACTAGTATTTTGAAGACCATTAAGCAATTTTATTCGAATCGCTGTTGTCAATGTAGCGCAAGTTTCATATAGCAAAAGCCCATAAAAATATTTCCATCGGTAACGAAACAAGCTTGCATTGTCTGGCCTGACGATAGCGCATCGCACAATGTGAATTCGAAACGTTGTAAAAGAGGTAACGAAGACATCAAAAGGTTTTTTGCCGGCCGTTCGTTCGGAAGAAAACGCATCGAAACAAAGGGGACTTTTATTTACAAATCGAATGTTCCTATAACAGGTATATAAAATAATGGATAATTAATTGGTTCCTTTGTTGCCGTGCAATTCGACTATTAGATCAGTCTTTTAGTCCGTTCGGACGCTTTCATCTGAAATTACGAAACGTTGTAATTACACTCGGAATCAGACGGGGCCGTGTGCAAGACGACCGGCGGCGGCGTCGGCGTCGGGACGGCCAATTTGCATTATTTCGCCGGAGCGGGAAATTCACCGAATGTGGTTTTTTTTTGTGTAAAGATTTTTGTCGACACTAATTAATGCTTTTACGATGAAATCTTTTATTTATGAATACTTTCAATAATTCATGAAATGAAGCAGCTTATTTAGTACAGACTTCTTGATGAGGCGCATTAATAATTCACGGGGAAATATACAGTATTAACTCGGCAGATATAATAGCCATTAATGGACCTAATTCATCTAGCGAACGCAAAGTTAATTATTTCTGTTAGTCAATAGATTGTGGCGCTGATGTGAAAATTTAGTTTGGGATTCGATAATTGGAGGAAAATCGAATGCCAAATTAATATAGTGGCACACGGAATACAATCGATAATTTATAACCCAAAATCATCTACAATTATTACAAAAAAAATATCTATGTATGTACAAAAAATTACTGAACAATCCAAAACTGTAATTATTATTTCGGCGTTGTTGAAATTCGAATATTTTTCGAATCGAATAATTGCGTAAATTTTAATTAACGTCATTTGGAATTCGATGCGTTCGATTGTGTTCGATTCGTTGAACGTCCGATTGAAATTCGTAAATGACCAATTAGCGCCAGTTAAAAGAAACGACACAAAATTCGAAAATTTCATACCAAGCCCAAAAAAAAATTTAATTGCCTCGCATTAACAAACTTCTCGCACTATATTTGCAATAGGTAACCAAGTAATGGTTCTTTTTGCTCAATTTGGGTCATAAAAATTGGATGAAAATGTCTCAAAATTGTGCTTTAGCTTGCAAATCAAGGTACAAACATTGATAATAATTGGCGCAGTCAGTAGGATAAATTCAAAAAAAATACATTTTTCTATTTAAAGCAATGTATACAAATATTGATAATTGGCGCAGTCTGTGGGATAAATGTAACTGATACGCATAAAAAGTCACCAAAACTCTATTTTTATGCTATACAAGCATTAACAAAGTTCTTCAACGATAAGAAATTAATATAGTTAGCCCCAAACTAATTAAAGTTGAAACTTCCACGTACAAATAGATAATTAATCACCGGCGGAAGGTCACCTTTCTTCCGGGTAAAACGACGTTTGTTCCGGTGCTAGTAGGCATAGTCTTGTTAGAGTAGGCGGCGAAGGACCGCAGCGGCACGTTTAATATTATGTCAAGAGTGTTAACCGACATTAACATAATTCATCTAGATTGTAAATTCCAACAGGCACTGGATTCGTTATACATCAACTTAGATCCTAATGGATTACGTATAGCGTTCCTCTCGAAACGTTCAGTCAATGTTATGAATGATGTGCCTAATTGGTTTACTGTGCGAAGCACAAAATCCCACGTATACAGTGCGCTATTATGAGCTTTCCAATGCATATTGAAGCTAGGTGATAAATATTCATGTATAATATGTGCTATATTTGCGTGACGCACGGGCCCAATTTGCATTTAAAACTTTTTAAATGTTGCAAAAAAAATCCTAAATTAAGGAATCTTTTACTCCAGATTTCTTGCATAAGTAATTAAGGTACAAACATTGATGATAATTGGCGCAGTCAGTAGGATAAATTAAAAAAGATACATTCTTATATTTAAAGCAATGTATACAAATATTGATAATTGGCGCAGTCTGTGGGATAAATGTAACTGATACGCATAAAAATCCTGCAGTAAAAAGTCACCAAAACTCTAGGAAGTAGGATAGGAAGTACTTAAATAGGATGCATTCGCTATAAAAATTGTTGGTATAGAGTAGAAATGTATTAGTTATTTCACCAAACTGTCTTTAGGTATTTCTTAACTAAGTAATTTCACCAAACTGTCTTTAGGTATTTCTTAACTAAGTAATTTCACCAAACTGTCTTTAGGTATTTCTTAACTAAGTAATTTCACCAAACTGTCTCTAGGTATTTCTTAACTAAGTAATTCCTAAAGGTAGGAAGTATTTAAATCATCGAATTTCACCAACCGAAGAAATCCTGTGCTGTAGATAAAAATTTGACGTGCAAAAATTCCATGCAAATTATGAATTTAATGCGGCGTTGCCAAGGGTTTGGGTTAGTCAGATTTCTAGGGAAAACCGTTTAAAATCGATAGTCGATCGAGCGAAGCAAAAATTTATGATTTAATCAACGCGAACAATTTCATCTGGTCAATAATGCAGGCCGGGCCCGCCGTCGTTTAACCTCAGGAGAACAAAAACCTGGATCACATGATGAAACCGGGCGCTTCGGCAGGTGCGATTGTCGAAAATCACGGCTCCGGAAACCCTCTATACATAATTTCCCCAGCGTTCATCGACGATGCTTTTACTAAGTTACGATATAACGAAATTTGGATGGGAAATAAGTTCCGATGCGCGGCGCACTCTTACACAAACGCCCTTGTACAAGGGCTCGAATTAAATGCATTACCCCCGCTGATTGCTTTTCTAATCCTTTCAGGATTTATATGCCTACAGTACGAGCTTTCCTTACGAAGCATTAAAGTTATACACACCACTTTTCTTATTGCCACATTGCTCGATTTCACCAACCAATCCTTAAAGTTAGTATAAGTCTCAAAAAGTCTCAAAACTAATGAATTTGCCCCTGTTTTGGCAACGCCGCGCAAAATTGTAATAACGTGCATGTAATTTTTGCGTTGGGCATTTCGTTCGCTTTATTTAATTATAAATTCGTTTGATATATGCATAATAATGTTTTTTTTTGTAATAAATAATGTATGTGATTGGCAACGTAATGTTGTATTAATGGCGGTGCTTTCAAATTTGCGGCCGGCCATTTCATTAATTGATCCAAAAAAATCGTTAATTAATTAATGATAGAGTCGGGCACTTTTATTAATGACGCATCGATCAATGTGATTAAATATAAATAACGTGTGTTTGCCGGAAAAACGAAGATTTATTCGGGAATTAGTCTGATTGAAAATTAATGGGTAAGTAGGTAAAAAAGCATCAGCGGAGAAATCTCGACGGAGATCAATTTCGAATGTAATTTTCTTTACTTAACCGTCTCACTACAAACAAGATATTAAATGCCGAAATAACTCATTTTGCGCGAGAGAATTCCGAAGTTTTCTAGCTAATCCCATCAAAAACTTGTTATAATACAGAAGTAATCTTTCAGGGCATTAAGGTACATCAAAGATGGCCCTCGGCGAGGAAGTAGGAAGTAATTGGATTTGTCTCTATAGGTCCCTAAAAATAATAAAAAAAATAATAAACAATTCCTACTCACTCTTCCTATATATTGCTATTATTGCAGTGGCGTAGGGTAGAAGAATTTAAAAAATATCGTACAATAACTTGTCCTGTTATAAGCTTGAATCATCCTGTATAAATTTTTTTCATCTACACCACTGCCAGTATCATCCTCTGCAGGCCATTAAAATTCCCGAAAATTAACTTTCGTTTTTCTCGGGCTCCATTCATTCGTCATTTATTCGGGGACTTTTTCGCTACGCGATTATTGTTTCACTCGAAAGCAATTTTGGTAATGTAACCGAATTTCCTTCGTCCTTTCTTCGCGGGACCTCCACTGAAGTGGCGCAAATTCCATTAGAACCGGGACTAATTCCGGATCGGCGTTTCGACGGCGCCTCCTATTGTTGTAGCGCCAGATCAACGAACTCGAAACCAATTTTGCTAATTTATTGAAATTAACTTTCGCATCACAAAAACGGATAACGTGTAAATTACTTTCGGAATTGATTGCATGCGATTTATAATAAACCAACAACTGCGCTATTTCTCATATACAAGACAATGTCGATTCGACTTTTATATACAGAGTGTTAATTAGAAACATCCTGTATAGCGAATGAAAAGAGGAGTTTTTTTTGTAAAGGAACTATTCCGGTATTGAATTCCGGGTTGTGTAGAATTTGTAATTTATCGCAGAGCTGGAAATATCTTAGGAAGGAAATTATCTAAGTTTTTAACGGGTTTAAAGTTGATCAAAGCCGCGTCGACGGAATAAGGATATCAAATTATTTTTGTTTCGGTGGAAAAAGCCGTTTTGCTAACGCGCCCGGGAAGTTTTCTATTGATCAAAGACGCGAAACTTCATGACCTTATATCGAGGGAGTTTAATTGAAAACGAATCGTTTGTTTTGTGCACGATAAATATTAATTAATAAGAACAAGTCAACAAACCGCTTTTCCCTTTTTTCCGGAAAATTAAAAACTGGAAAACTATAATAATTCCGAAACGTCCTAATAACATGCAAACAATTCATAAATAGACCCGTAAATTTTCTTAGCGCACGAACATACCGCAACTCAAATTAATTATTAAGCGGATTCGACTAGTACATGCACAAAAATTTCCCTCTAATGCATTAAAATAATTCAATTAGAAAAACATTAATGGAGACGAGCATAAATCCGCCAGTACCTAAATCCTCGAAATCCTTAATTTAAACAACCGTGTAATCCCGAAAGCAGAAATCGACGTTAACGAGTAACCCAGACTCGAGGACAAACTCGAGCGCCGCTACAGAAATGACACCGAATTTGCATTATTCCGTTAGAAAATTAACATTCAGTCCAAAAATCGATTATTTTTTTTCGATTCCAACAAACCCCCTAATCGTTATTTATACTCGAATCGAAGCCGCCGATATGCAAATCGAGGGTGGCCAACGAAAAAAATAGCGGGCACATCGAGTCGACCGCGAATCCCCCTGTTAAGTCCGGGATCAAGGGGGCTAAAAGGGCTCGAATCGATTCGACTTTGTCGCGGCACGTTCTCAAGGAACGCCGCTTAAATATACGAATTAATCCGGGCGCTATAATACCATCTCGATTGGAAATTTTGGCGGAAGCACCAAAAATCTCGATGAGCCATCGATGACACATAATCGAAATTTTGGCGGAGGCACCAAAAAACTTAATGAGTCACCGATGACACATAATTGAAATTATGGCGGAGGTTCCAAAAAATCTTGATGAGTCATCGATGACACATAATTGAAATTATGGCGGAGGTACCAAAAAAATCTTGATGAGTCATCGATGACTCATGGTTGAAATTATGGCGGATGCGCCTAAAAATCTAATAGATTCTAATGGAAATCTAATGGTGGAGCCAAAATTAACGATTCAGTCTGATCGCTTTGATTACCAAACGCTTAATGGGAGAGCTACAAATTAAATTTTAAATGCGATACCGAAGCGCGACAGTTGAATGGAATTTCACCTCTGCATAATAACAGCTCCTGAGGAAACGTAAACGTCGGTTGTTATATAAGTTGCCAACGGGAAATTATAGATTCCCGGTTTTGCGACGATTACACGGCGAGCTTTCGGTAATTGCGGGCCGGTGTCTTGTCAGTAAGGGTCGTTTTTTCCCTGCTGTAGGTAATTACAATGGCGATGCGTAAATTGATTTATTATAAGAGTGTCTCAGCGAAATTCGAATAAGTTGAAGCGATAATTTCCAATTAGTAGAGAAGAGCTTTCGCAGTAATAGAAAAGTCGCCGTTGCCCTGTAAAAATAGAGTCCTCATTCCGGAGCGCGATTATCAAAAGCGACTCCGGCGTAATGGGATGAGAAATAATGGAGATCCGCCGTTACTTCGTTTTATTTTTCGAAGATAGATTAATTCCCGAACTGTCGCTTACTTCATCGCCCGGCTTCCATATAACTCCCGGTAACTTCGACAATTGCTCCGCCATCCGAACAAGAGGTGTAATTATTTTTCCGTTTTTATTGGCCCGATATTTTCCTTTTTCGCCGGCGGTTCGAAATTGCCGGAAATTCTGCGAATTCCTTATTCTTAAACTCCTCTAGGTGAATTGAGGTCTTTGGCCTAAATTTCACTCTAAGCAGTAATTTTATTCAGTCACTTTTTAGTGAATACTCCAAGCTTCAGTTTCTTATATTATTTCAAATATGAAACACCCCAATTGGGATGTTTCAAACACACTTAAATTCCTCCACCATAATTTAAAAAAAAATATCCAAATGATCTATTTAAAACTTTAGTAGGCACTAAAATTCCTCCACCATAATTTCAAAAATATCCAAATGATCTATTTAAAACTCTAGTAGGCACTTAAATTCCTCCACCATAATTTCAAAAATATCCAAATGATCTATTTAAAACTTTAGTAGGCACTAAAATTCCTCCACCATAATTTCAAAAATACCCAATTGAACTATTTAAAGCTCTAGTAGGCACTAAAATTCCTCCACCATAATTTCAAAAATACCCAAATGAACTATTTAAAGCTCTAGTAGGTACTAAAATTCCTCCACCATAATTTCAAAAATACCCAATTGAACTATTTAAAGCTCTAGTAGGCACTAAAATTCCTCCACCATAATTTCAAAAATACCCAAATGAACTATTTAAAGCTCTAGTAGGTACTAAAATTCCTCCACCATAATTTCAAAAATACCCAAATGAACTATTTAAAGCTCTAGTAGGTACTAAAATTCCTCCACCATAATTTCAAAAATACCCAATTGAACTATTTAAAGCTCCAGTAGGCACTAAAATTCCTCCACCATAATTTCAAAAATACCCAAATGAACTATTTAAAACTCTAGTAGGCACTTAAATTCCTCCACCATAATTTCAAAAATACCCAAATGAACTATTTAAAGCTCTAGTAGGTACTAAAATTCCTCCACCATAATTTCAAAAATACCCAATTGAACTATTTAAAGCTCTAGTAGGTACTAAAATTCCTCCACCATAATATGAAAATTTGCCAATTGAACACTTAAGTACATACTGCAGGAAAATTTCTAAACTATATGCCCAATTGAGCAACGAATTTGATTGATAAAAAAACCGAAACAATTCGATATTAGCAGCAACGTGGATTCCACTAAGCTTTTAAGTATCATTTACGCCGCAAGTCGGGGCTCTACAGGCGATATTATTATGCGAGGAAAACGTTCGAGCGGCTTATTGAGTTCCGTTTAATAAGAAGCCATCGAGTGTCTGCATCGTGGAAATTGAACGATGGACTCGCCGCGTCCAGTTTCAATCGTAGGGGGTGTTCGGCTCTAATCCGTTTTGCGCGATGAACTTCCAGCCGGCTCTCGGCTTGCATCAAGCAGATTCGATTCGATATTCCCGGCGTAATTGCTCGGATGGCTCCGATATCGTCATAATTTACGTCCAATTATGACGGGGCGCTCGATGTAAAATTTCCTGCCCGATGATTGGGTTTTTCGCCGATGCTTAATTCGATTCGGGCGCCTAATTGAAGGGCCAAACGAGTTCGTAAATAACGAAGACGAATTAAGATGGAGCTTTTTTTCTAGTGCCATTCGTTTATTTGTAGTTCGGCAAGAATTAGGTGGAGTCGCGTTGATGTAAAATGCGGATTTAATTCGGGATCGAAAATGAAGGAAGGTTCCTCGAGGGATTATCACCCGGTCTGTGTTTCGCAAAGATTTGTAGTCGATGAAAAAGCGGTAAAACGGGGGAAAACTCTAGCCGGTTAACGGGCGTACAGAGCCGGATTCCCCGCGCATAATAACCAGATAACGGCTGTTTACCGCACGCTCGCGAATTTTCTAGCACTATCGCGGTTCGAGAATCGGCCCACAAATCGCGAATTTCGAAATAAATAGTCCTTTTAACCGAGCGCCAGAGCTCTCCAGACGAAACTATGATTGATGTAGCTCGAGAGGCGGGCATAAAAGGAATCGTTTAAACCGAAATTCGCCTAAAACTAAATCGAAAAGATCACCTTTCATTATACTCGCAGTCCGCCGTTAGTTCTATCGCCCGGCCCCTCCACCAGCTAATGGAGATAAGGCCGGCGCTTCGCCGGAAGCCATCCATTTTTGCGCTTTCATAAAATCGCCGACAAGAAAGAAAATAGAGGAGAAGAATAAGCTCGAATTTGCGGGTCGCGAAACCCGAGGTTGGCCTCTTTTTTGACAGTGATACAGCGGCATATATCCTTTGCTGTAAATAAAGAGTCGACTGGTCGACCGAACGGACGAGACCATATATACCCGGCACAAACCTTTGAGATTACTGTGTGAAAAAAATTGTCATATTTTGTTGTGCCAGATGGCTGCACTTATAAAAATGTCAACAAATTCAGTAAAATAAATACAGGTAATTGTAATTTGTGTACTATATAATACAATTCAGTTCTCCTTAAAGTCGCAGGGCTATTGTAAAGCTGGCAACATTGCTATGGCCAGGCCAGTCGAAATCGGACTTGGTACTGTTCGTTTCGATGCAAGTCCGATTTCGACTGGCCTGGCGCCAGCTTTACAAAGCGCTCTCAAATCACACAAAAAAATTCCAGTAAATTAAAGAGTACTCATAAATTTTTATTCTAGATAAATCGAGTGTATAGAGCAATTTTCGCGGAGCAGCGGCCGAAATAATACAAATATCTGCCGTGACTCCGGCGGGGTAGTTAATATGCAATTTCCCTCACGATTTATCGCCCGAATTAGCCGTCTCTTTCCTGCGCCATTGTAAAACAAACAGCCGACAGGAATATAAACATTTCCCATCTTTATGGCTCGATGGATGCGCCGCGCCGGGGCTACATCGAAATCTATCAATAATCAAATATCGAGAATCGAACGATAACCGAGTTATAACAGATGACACCGCAGGCCCGTCGCCTCGTTTGACATTCATTGAAATTGATGGAATTGTTCGGCAATTCGAACGAATCAATCACACGTGGGGAATGATTGGCGCAAAAATCCCGCGTCCTTTTCGGCGCCCGGGCCCGGTCACGAGGAATTAATTTTCCCGCCCCGAAATTGCTCTTCGACGCGTCGATTTTTGTTTATTTTTTACACGCACCCTCGTCCATTAAAATGTCCTACGCACCCCCTCTGTAATTGCTATCAGGGGCGATTAACGTCAAATTTCGTTTGGCTCCAGTCATTTAAGAACTAGTAAAAATGAGGATTTTGTATAAATTCGGTCAAATTCAGCCATATCAAGCTGTGCCAAATCATATTGAGCCAAGTCAAATAAAGCCAAAGGTGAAGTTCAGCCATATCAAGTAGAGTCATTTTAAAGCGAGCCAAATCAAGTAGAGCCATTTTAAAGCGAGCCAAATCAAGTAGAACTTTGCCAACTCGTGTATAGTCAAGTAAAGTCGAGTCATGTCAAGGGGTGCCAAGTAATATCGAGTTAAGTGAAGTTCAGCCATATCAAATCGTGCCAAATCAAGTAGAGCCATGTCAAAAAGCGAGCCAAACCAAGTAGAGCCATTTTAAAGCGTGCCAAGTCAAGTAGAACTTTGTCAACTCGTGTATAGTCAAGTAAAGTCGAGTCATGTCAAGGGAAGCCAAGTAATATCGAGTTAAGTGAAGTTCAGCCATATCAAATCGTGCCAAATCAACTAG
Source organism: Phyllotreta cruciferae (assembly GCA_917563865.1). Taxonomy (NCBI): domain Eukaryota; kingdom Metazoa; phylum Arthropoda; class Insecta; order Coleoptera; family Chrysomelidae; genus Phyllotreta; species Phyllotreta cruciferae. The sequence goes on from OU830616.1 coordinate 715,361, forward strand.
AGCCATGTCAAAAAGCGAGCCAAATCAAGTAGATCCATTTTAAAGAGTGCCAAGTCAAGTAGAACTTTGTCAACTCGTGTATAGTCAAGTAAAGTCGAGTCATGTCAAGGGGAGCCAAGTAATATCGAGTTAAGTGAAGTTCAGCCATATCAAATCGTGCCAAATCAGGTAGAGCCATGTCAAAAAGCCAGCCAAATCAAGTAGAGCCATTTTAAAGCGTGCCAAGTCAAGTAGAACTTTGTCAACTCGTGTATAGTCAAGTAAAGTCGAGTCATGTCAAGGGGAGCCAAGTAATATCGAGTTAAGTGAAGTTCAGCCATGTCAAATCGTGCCAAATCAAGTAGAGCCATGTCAAAATGCGAGCCAAATCAAGTAGAGCCATTTTAATGAGTGCCAAATCAAGTAGAACTTTGTCAACTCGTGTATAATCAAGTAAAGTCGAGTCATGTCAAGGGGAGCCAAGTAATATCGAGTTAAGTGAAGTTCAGCCATGTCAAATCGTGCCAAATCAGGTAGAGCCATGTCAAAAAGCGAGCCAAATCAAGTGGAGCCAAGTCAATTAGAGCCAAGTCAATTAAAGCCAAGTCAATTAAAGCCAAGTCAAATAGAGCCAAGTCAGTTAGTGCCAAGTCTGGTCTGTAGAGGAGATTCGTAGGGAAAAGATATTAGGAAAAACTCCGTTTTTATATGGGAAAATTCCCATTAAAAATTCAGTCGTGGAAATTTTTTTTTGTCGCCTCTCCGAATGAAACACGGAAACGTTTTATTAATATCAAGCTCGAGAAAATTTCGCTCGTCGTTACGCCGAAACGATCTTCTATTTTGCATAAACCCCTCAGGTGAAAGTCGGGCGTGGAAATGACATCTCTTATAATCCGGACGAGGTGAGGCGACGGGCGAGCGAAAGACGCTCTGTAAATTTCTATTAGATTATACGCGGGAATGTGTAACGCGGAAAATTCGACGGGAAAACGCCGGAGCCGGCGTCGCGACGCCGCGTAAACACTAACGGTTGCGATGTGTATTAAATAAACGGCGCTAAATGATATGTGTATAGGGGTTTTCTTTACTCGTTTTTGTTCCATGGGAGCGATGGAAACGGAAATAGATGGTCGTTTTTCCGCAGGAAATGAAAGCTCTCTAGATATACCGGAACTTCGCCTGTGATTGTTCGCAGGACTGCTAGGATATCCCGATTAAAATGTACCGAAGACTCCCTCACTTTTTCCATCAATAAATTATTTTGTACTGGCAAATGCAAATGTTCAAAACTTGTTGTAGGTAATTGTTTTTTTACCGATGCAAGTCCGAGTTCGACTGGCCTGGCCATAGCAATGTTGCCAGCTTTACAATAAGTCTCTATAGTCAAGTATAGTCAAGTAAAGTCGAGTCATGTCAAGTGGGCCAAGTAATATCGAGTTAATTGTAAGTGAAGTTCAGCCATATCAAATCGTGCCAATAAATTGTGTTGTACTGGTAAATGCAAATGTTTTATTCTTCAAAACTTGTAGGTAATTGTTTTTATACCGATGCAAGTCCGAGTTCGACTGGCCTGGCCATAGCAATGTTGCCAGCTTTACAATAAGTCTCTATAGTCAAGTATAGTCAAATAAAGTCGAGTCATGTCAAGGGGGCCAAGTAATATCGAGTTAATTGTAAGTGAAGTTCAGCCATATCAAATCGTGCCAATAAATTGTGTTGTACTGGTAAATGCAAATGTTTTATTCTTCAAAACTTGTAGGTAATTGTTTTTTTACCGATGCAAGTCCGAGTTCGACTGGCCTGGCCATAGCAATGTTGCCAGCTTTACAATAAGTCTCTATAGTCAAGTATAGTCAAGTAAAGTCGAGTCATGTCAAGGGGGCCAAGTAATATCGAGTTAATTGTAAGTGAAGTTCAGCCATATCAAATCGTGCCAATAAATTGTGTTGTACTGGTAAATGCAAATGTTTTATTCTTCAAAACTTGTAGGTAATTGTTTTTATACCGATGCAAGTCCGAGTTCGACTGGCCTGGCCATAGCAATGTTGCCAGCTTTACAATAAGTCTCTATAGTCAAGTATAGTCAAGTAAAGTCGAGTCATGTCAAGGGGGCCAAGTAATATCGAGTTAATTGTAAGTGAAGTTCAGCCATATCAAATCGTGCCAATAAATTGTGTTGTACTGGTAAATGCAAATGTTTTATTCTTCAAAACTTGTAGGTAATTGTTTTTTTACCGATGCAAGTCCGAGTTCGACTGGCCTGGCCATAGCAATGTTGCCAGCTTTACTATAAGTCCCTAACCATCTATTTGAATTGTTATTTTCGAGTACTATACGGAATATTGGGACGTCCTGTATAAGAAAATTCAATTTCGAGCGCGAGACAAGAATTTTGCAATAAACAAAAATTCACCGGCATCAACCAGTCAATCTTGTCAGAGATTTACAGTGGATGTTTCCAATTTAGCGAGCGGAGATCCAACCCCTTAGAAGGAAAAGAAATGTCGCAGACGTCGATGCGACACCTCCGACTCGTACGAAACTAATGCGGGGGCGGCTTCCCGTCGGAGGAATTGCGCCTGAATTAGAAACGTGCAGGTTTGATGGCCCTCGCTCCGTCAGGATAACGGCGAACAGCGCCCGGAAAGCCCCCAGTTACCCGACCGGTTTTCCTATCGGGGCTGACGGGGATTCGCGTGGAATTTGTATTGAGGCGATAAAACACTTAATCAACCCCCGAAGGGAAGACGTTCCTTTTTCGCTAACTGCCTCGCAGAGATTTTTTCTTGATTAACTCACCTAGCCGGTTTCCTAGCGTCGGGCGCCATTTACTTTTCGTGCGTTATTGATGCGGAATTTACGGGGGAATTTTCGCGGGGGGAAAACTGTTTATGTGTTGGTGTATTTCAGGAAATATGAGCGGCACCGGCGGGGATTAGCAGTTTTAAATTCGTAATGGCGGTGCGCATTCTTCGGGGAGCGATTATTAGCTTCGCATGCGGCTGCTGGAAATTCTTTCGAAACCGATAAAATTGGAATTACAAAAGGAACGGGAGCGGCTCGTGAATAACTTACCAATCGTTTCCGGTTTTCGCTACGTTTTGTCGCTTCCTGCCGGTTTGGTGCGGCTTGGGCTCCGCCACCATATTTACATCTGGAACAAAACAAATTAAATGTATGAATTTGTATGGCTGCGTTCGAGATAGAAGTGCGCTGTTTGCGTTGTTTGGTAGAAAAAACGTTTCTTTATCGTTTTTGGAGAGTCGAAAATTTTCGAAAATCGGTTAGTTTTCGAGATATTTTGTGTTTTTGTTGATGTAGTAATACTGCGAATTTAGTTCAGAAAATTGTTGTTATCTCGAAAATGAATCGAGGTAGCAACGTGCTATTTGAGTTGATTTTTAGAAAAAATGTTTCTTTATAAATTTAAAAAAGTCGAAAATTTTCGGAAATTGCCTAATTTTCGAGATATTTTGAGTTTTTGTTGATGTAGTAATATTGCGAATATAGTTTAGAAAATTGCAGTTATCTCGAAATCTAATCGAGATATAACAACGTGCTGTTTGCTTTGTTTTGTAGAAAAAACGTTTCTTTATCATTTTTGGAGAGTCGAAAATTTTCGAAAATCGCTTAATTTTCGAGATATTTTGAGTTTTTGTTTATGTAATAATTTTGCGAATTTAATTTAGAAAATTGCAATTATCTCGTAATATAATTGTGATAGCACCGCTCTGTTTCCGTTATTAGATAGAAAAAACGTTTCTTTATAAATTTAAGAGAGTCGAAAATTTTCGAAAATCGCCTAATTTTTTGAGATATTTTGATTTTTTATTGATTTAATAATTTTGCGAATTTAATTTAGAAAACTGCAATTATCTCGAAATTTAATTCAGATAGCACCGTGCGGTTTGCATTATTAGGTAGAAAAAACGTTTCTTTATAATTTTTAAAGGGTCAAAAATTTTCGAAAATCGCCTAATTTTAGAGATATTTTGATTTTTTATTGATTTAATAATTTTACGAATTTAATTTAGAAATTTGCAATTATCTCGAAATTTAATTTAGATAGGACAGTGCTGTTTGCGTTATTAGGCAGAAAAAACGCTTCTTTATCATTTTTAAAAAGTCAAAAATTTTCTAAAATCGCCTAATTTTCCAGATATTTTGATTTTTTATTGAAGTAATAATATTGCGAATTTAATTTAGAAAATTGCAATTATCTCGAAATATAATTGAGATAGCACCGTGCTGTTTACGTTATTACATAGAAAAAACGTTTCTTTATAATTTTTAAAGAGTCAAAAATCTTCTAAAACCGCCTAATTTTCGAGATATTTCGAGTTTCTTAAAAGTAATAATCTTTCAAGTGCCATCCTTTTGAAGGAGCTTTAACTTATTTCCGCCCAACAAACACAGGGTTAAAAATTCGCCCGCTAATTCTGGGACACCCTGTATATCCATTCGACTGGAATTTCCCGTCTAAAAGAATGCGTCGAGTATATAGAATACCTGGCGTAGGTAGGCATTCGGAAAACTCGACGCGAACACACGTTGGAAATATCTGGCAAGAATTCAATGCGGAACGAGAGCAAAGGTAATGCAGCGGAATGCAACAAGGCCTAAATAAATAACCGGCCGGTTCTAAATTTGTCTACGAAATATTACGCTATATCGCACAATGTAATTTGACACGTAATAAAACCCGGAATTTCCAACGGAATAATTATTCGGAATTCGGAACCAAAAAAAATGCTCGTACGCCACTGACTCGGTGATACGTGTTCGGACCTAACGGGGGCAGTAACTCCGATGGGGACCCGAAAGGCGATTTCGCCATCCCTACACGGGTACTGCATTAACGGAAGAAGCCTACGAAAATTGTGGACTCGCCTAATATCGACGTTATTTTATATGTACAAAATACGTGTGTAACGGCTCTAACATTCGTTCTTGGCATCCCCGGATTTGCCGCTCCGGCGGCTCCCCGTGCACTGATAAAAGCGCAGAATTATCGGCGGATTTTCGGATCGATTTTCCTCGGGAAATATCGGAAAATTAACGGCGAATCGTACCACTTGTGCGGGTCCACGCATGCATGTATCGCATGCAGGGGCCTGTCGTTGACAGCCTTCATTATTATTTATGGTTGTAACATGTATGAATTATCAGACTCGGCGAATCTTCGACGCCCCGTCGAATTTCATTCATTGATGAATCGTTCATTAACTGTTTGTATCAAACCGAATAATTAAATTCCATATTATACGCCATATACTCGTTAAATAGATAAGTTACACTGTTTGTGTACTGTACAGGGTGTTTATTAATTGACTGTCGATGATACTTAAGGGTGTAGTTACTCTTAGTTTAGTAACTATTTGTTTAGGACAGTTCTTAAATCATTTAGAACTGTTCAAAACTGTCCAGAACCATTTTAGAACTGACTCGAACCATTTAAAACAATTCAGGACAATCTTAGAACTATATAGAACTGTCGAAAATCATTCAGGACTGTATGGAATTGTCCAGGATAGACTAGAAAAGTCCAGAATCATTTGGAAGAATTATATCAGGAATATTTAGGAACTTTTAGAAGACTATTTAAAGATTATTTGTTCAGGGACGTTTTTGAATAATTTAAAACTTATCAAAACTGTCTAGAAACATTTAGAACCTTTTTCGAATTGACTAGGATTACTTCAAACAGTTCACCACGATCTTAGAACCATTTTGAACTGTCCAAAATCATTTAGAACAAATTCAGGACTGTTTGGAATGGTCCAGGAGAGACCAGAAAAGTTCAGAATCATTTAGGACTATTTAGATTTTTTTAGGACTCTTAAAAAAATATTTAAAGGACTCTATTTAAAGAGTATTTGTTCAGGGACGTTTTTGAATAATTTAATAATTTTCAAAACTGTCTAGAAACATTTAGAACCTTTTTCGAATTGACTAGGATTACTTCAAACAATTCACCACGATCTTAGAACCATTTTGAACTGTCCAAAATCATTTAGAACAAATTCAGGACTGTTTGGAATGGCCCAGGAGAGATTAGAAAAGTTCAGAATCATTTAGATTTTTTTAGGACTCTTAGAAGACTATTTAAAGGACTGCTTAAAGAGTATTTGTTCAGGGACGTATTAGAATCGTTTCAAATCGGTTAAAGCTGTCTAGAACCATTTAGAACCATTTTCGAACTGACTAGGACTATTTCAAACAGTTCCAAGTGCAAATTCCCTTTTATTTGTATGTATGATGAATGTATAATAAGTATCAGCAATAAAAAAGAAAGGAAATGCTCGTTTGAGAATAGTAAATTAGAAATGCGCATTAAACCCTTTAATTCGATTCGAATATAATCGAGTATATATGAGCCGATTCTCCTCCCAAATTATTCCATTCGTCTCGGCGAAAATTAGATATTTGACAGCAACAAAGCCGGTTACGACCGGTAAAATTGGAAATTATTCCTCGGCGAATTTTGCATTTCAATTAAAATTCATGGAAAATCCTGTCGGCGTCTGTACGAAAGCGAACGACACTTATTATCAACGCCGCGAAATCGATTTATAACGATATTAACCCTATAATTGCGAGATAATGACGCATCCGAAAGGGCCACTCGCGCAAAGCCAATCAAAATAATCGTTCTAACGATTGACGCAAATTCGATAAACTCATTTATTATAACACACAAAAATTCGCCCTATTTAATTTCAATTTAATTTTGCGATTGCCCCAACAAATTAGCCGTCTTGGCATATTGTTATAATGAGATGAATCATTCCGCTCGATCGTAAAATATTCGATTTTTTTTAATTATCCCGTAATCTGGTACACAAGATTTAAATCGCTCGCACCTGTGTAAACAGGTGCCTATTCAACATGACCCAAAATTAGGTATATATAGAACAACCTTGTGTACATAATTCTGCATTCGTGTAATAAAACAGGTAAATTATAATGAGTACATAGTTTAAAATATACCTGAAATATTATGTTTCTTCTATTGATTCAATCAATGATACAAAATAGTTGTAAGTATCTGTTCCGAATGGTTCCAGTCAGTTCTAAAATGGTTCTAAATGGTTCTAGACAGTTTTAACCAATTTGAAACGATTCTAATACGTCCCTGAACAAATACTCTTTAAGCATTCCTTTAAATAGTCTTCTAAGAGTCCTAAAAAAATCTAAATGATTCTGAACTTTTCTAGTCTCTCCTGGGCCATTCCAAACAGTCCTGAATTTGTTCTAAATGATTTTGGATAGTTCAAAATGGTTCTAAGATCGTGGTGAACTGTTTGAAGTAATCCTAGTCAATTCGAAAAAGGTTCTAAATGTTTCTAGACAGTTTTGAAAAGTTTTAAATTATTCAAAAACGTCCCTGAACAAATACTTTTTAAATAGAGTCCTTTAAATATTCTTTTAAGAGTCCTAAAAAAATCTAAATAGTCCTAAATGATTCTGAACTTTTCTGGTCTCTCCTGGACCATTCCAAACAGTTCTGAATTTGTTCTAAACGATTTTGGACAATTCACAATGGTTCTAAGATCGTGGTGAACTGTTTGAAGTAATCCTAGTCAATTCGAAAATGGTTCTAAATGTTTCTAGACAGTTTTGAAAATTATTAAATTATTCAAAAACGTCCCTGACCAAATACTCTTTAAATAGTCTTCTAAAAGCCCTAAAAAATGTTCCCAAATAATCCTGAAATAATTCTTCCAAATGATTTTGGACTTTTCTAGTCTATCCTGGACCATTCCAAATGGTCCTGAATGATTTTCGACAGTTCTAAATAGTTCTAAGATCGTCCTGAATTGTTTCAAATGGTTCCAGTCACTTCTAAAATGGTTCTAAACAGTCCTGAACAGTTCTAAAGGTATCTGAACATTTCTTAATGGTTCTGAACGGTTTTACACCGTTCTAAATGATCTAATACGTCTACAATGACATAAATTCAAATTCCTCCTCACCGCAACTCTCAGATATGCGATCCTGAAGGGCTGATGAGACGATTTCGCGCTATCAGATAGCGCTCTCATCAATTTTTCACGGCAACACGCAGGTGGACGAGGAGGTCTCGAGCCGAAGGATCGGCCGTGACGCGGGTCGGGGGTGCCCGGCCCGACGTGACGAGGGGCGCCCCATCGGGCAGGTTATCAGTATGCCCGGCGACGGGTCAAACCCGCTGTCAATGCCTCGTCTCCGCGGCCCGGCAGTTTGTAACCGTCAGGTCGCGACCTCTAGCGGGGAGATTTATTATACGCTTGTCTTTGCTGGAATTTTACTAAAATGACGGGACTAATGTATGCTGTTTGTTCTCGCTGATGGGTTAGAGAATTAGAGAAAATCGCGTCCTTTTTGGGTTGTTAGAGGCTCTATTGGAATGTAATAAACATGGCGATCAAAGAATAATTGCCTGCTCATCGCCGGTGAGGGCCAGCTGGGCGTGAAATTACAAACTAGCACATGTAGCTAAGATATACGGGGCCAATGTAAGTGCGAATGTAATAATTTCGGCTGTATCTTTTGCGAGAACAGTTTTATTGGCCGGGTTATGGATGGCCCTTGTAATTGGTTCCGGGCCCGCCGCCTCGATGAAAAATCGGAAAATAATCAGTTTTTCTAATTTTAATGTAACGCGCGAGACGGACGGAAAATCTGGCGAGCGTTCAAGAATTGCAGCTCTAAATTTAGGGCATTAATGAGCCGGCCGATCAGGTAGAAAGCAAGAAAATTGGGATTAATACGCGCCATATATTCGGGAGCCATAAAAGCGTGTAACGCGTACGAGGAAAACCCGAACGACAACAGCTGGTGGCGTTATTTTTGCCCAATCTGTTACGCGTGTCACTGTATAGTGGGATATTTCGGCCCCGCTGAACATCTATAATACTCGTTAGGTTGTAACAAATATCTTAATTAAATCGAATATTTCGAAAATACCAACGAAAAAATCGTACTACGTATTTTATTATCCAAAACTTGCCGGGCAAATAGCGCGGATTGAATAGCAGGACGATTTTATTTCCAGTTAATCAGCACAGTATTGTTCCAGTAATAATAACTGAATACTCAATCGAGCCGGCGCGATATGTTATTCGGGAAAAACCTGTTGATTTTCAATCTCTTGGTTGTCTGATTGCGAATTAGGCAGGTATTCATTTGATTAAAAGTCAATATTTACGCTCCGTTTGATTGATACAACGCGCATTCGACAAGGTATTTTCGTTTTCCACATATCAAACAAATCATTAGTAATTTATGTAGCTCTTTAAGACTCCAAAAAATGCCACTCTCCAATTAAAATATCGATACAACCAGAGCTTTTCATGGTAACAGACCATTAGAAGCTTTCGCGAATGGACAAAATGGTTCTGGACAGTTTTGAATAGTTTTGAACAGTTCTAAATGGTCCTGAAATGATTATGAACTTTTACAGTCTATCGTGGACCATTCCAAATAGTCCTGAATTTGTTCTAAATGATTTTGGACAGTTCAAAATGGTTCTAAGATCGTGGAGAACTGTTTGAAATAGCCCTAGTTAATTCGAAAATGGTTCTAAATGGTTCTAGACAGTTTTGAACAGTTTTAAATGATTCAAAATCGTCCCTAAACAAATATTCTTTGAATAGACCTTTAAATAATCTTTCAAAAACCTAAAAAAAGTTCTAAATGGTCCTGAAATGATTATGAACTTTTACAGTCTATCCTGGACCATTCCAAATAGTCCTGAATTTGTTCTAAATGATTTTGGACAGTTCAAAATGGTTCTAAGATCGTGGAGAACTGTTCCAAATAGCCCTAGTTAATTCGAAAATGGTTCTAAATGGTTCTAGACAGTTTTGAACAGTTTTAAATGATTCAAAATCGTCCCTAAACAAATATTCTTTGAATAGACCTTTAAATAATCTTTCAAAAACCTAAAAAAAGTTCTAAATGATCCTAATATGATTATTTTAAATGATTATGAACTTTTACAGTCTATCCTGGGCCATTCCAAACAGTTCTGGATTTGTTCTAAATGATTTTGGACAGTTCCAAATGGTTCTAAGATTGTTCTGCACTGCTTCCAATACACTTAGTCAGTTCTAAAATGGTTCTAAATTATTCTGGACAGTTCTGAACAGTTTTGAGAAGTTCTAAATGATTCTAAAACTATCCTGAATAAATAGTATTCAAATAGTCCATTAAATAATCTTCTCAAACTCCTAAAAATAATTCTACATAGTCCTGAAGTGATTTTTCTAAATGATTTTGGACTTTCATAGTCTATCCTGGACCATTCCAAACAGTCCTAAATCATTTTGGACAGTTCCAAATGGTTCTAAGATTGTCCTGCACTGTTTCCAATGCGCTTAGTCAGTTCTAAAATGGTTCTAAATTATTCTGGACAATTCTGAACAGTTTAGGGTTCTAAATGATTTTGGACTTTCATAGTCTATATCCTGGACTAATTGTTTATTGTCCAATTGTTCTAAATGAATTTCCATATTAATTACCAAAAACTAAGTACTTTCATTCGTTAAATTTTGATTAATTCGCCCATAGCTAAGTTGATGCAGTGCAAAAAAAACGTATATAGGAAACGAACAACGCAACGACATTATAGATTGCCATCAAATTCTCCGGTTGAGCTGGACCTAAAGAGCTTTCGTTATTAGAGAGCCGATGATGCCGCGGCAGCGAACAGCCCTTTTCCATTTGGAATCCGTTGGAGAGTATGATGTACGCCGCGGAAGAGTGCCTAGATGCCTTATTTTCACTCCATGGCTTCCTATAAATAGATACAAAAAAAAAGAATCCATTTAACTCTGTTGTACAGTATGTATTTCCAGTCAATATTTAGCCGTAATTTCTCCCGGATTTCTCTCTTTTTTTTTGTTGGTATTAACAGAGCGGACGTGTATTCTTCTCTAACAATTCTCGCCGGTTTACTCCCATCAATCCCTTTTGTCAATTTCACTTAAAACTTAGTTCCCGTCTAATCGCCGGAAAGAATTTGATTCGATCCGGGGTGGAGATTTATATTTTATTTAGGAGCGCACGAGGAGGAAAGTCGAGAGTTCGGGGTCGTTTCGAATTAAGATCGGTCTGTTTTTGAACTGTTACTTACTCCAATATATCAACGTATTAATCCCGAAGGCGACATTCTTCGCTGGAAGAATTCTCTAACAAAAGTTTCCTATTTTTTTGTTGTTCATATGCGACATAATACAGAGAGCTTTTCAAAAATCGCAAAATTTTGACTGGAACCGTTTGAAATAATTCAGGACGATCTTAGAACTGTCGAAAATCATTCAGGACTGTTTGGAATGGTCCAGGATAGACTATGAAAGTCCAAAATCATTTAGAAAAATCATTTCAGGACTATGTAGAATAATTTTTAGGACTTTTAGAAGGCTATTTAATGGACTATTTAAATACTATTTATTCAGGATAGTTTTAGAATCATTTAGAACTTCTCAAAACTGTTCAGAACAGTCCAGAACGATTTAGAACCATTTGGAACAGTCCAAAATGATTTAGGTCCAGCTCAAACGGAGAATTTGATGGTAACCAAATTTCGTTTCCTACATTTTCCTACATTTTTTTTGCACTGCATCTACTTAGCTGATTGGCGAATCATATCGATTAATGAAATTTAACAATCCGTTTGCAACGCGCCGAAAGTAATTAGTTTTTGTAAATTAATATGGAAATTCGATTTTATTTCACTCCGACTAATTAAAACAACATAACGAATCAAACCGAAACGTACTTTCGGTTTAATTAAAGGAAAACACACATTGGAAATTATTTTATTCGAAACGGCCCAATGCGATGCGAGTAATATAATTTTTGAGTAATTCGAACTAGTGGAAATTATCCCTACCCGGAAAATTCACCCCTTATGATCGCCTAATTACTCGACATGCACACAAGTACAATCGTGTCCACCTTAATTTCACACTAAAATAAACTGCGCACTTAAGATGGACACCATAATACAATCCTATCGCGTTCCTTTTCTAGCACACTCCGCCACTCATTTAGATATATAATCTGATTCTTTTATACGCTCAAAACGAACTGGTTGTGATGCGTAAATATTTAGAGCAACAAGCTCTAATCCTCGTCTAGGAAATGAGGCTGTAATTCACACTACAAAATGCGGTTTGGGTTAATCCGAACAACGGCGGATGAATTATGAACGGCCCGAATAGGAGACCAAGTTGATTGCAATCCTACTAATGTATCTTGGTAATTTATTGAAACTGCATCCAAGATATTCGCGCTTCGTACATAAGCGATATTGCTGCTCAAATATTTTCGGATGTCGTCTTGGTGCAAACGCCGCATCTGCTATATATCCAATATCCAATATGCCTTATTAGCCCGGTCAAATTGTACTTAATTACGAATAATACGAGCGCGAGGGAAATGGGATTATACACAGAACATGTACTTGCTCGTGGTTCAGAAACATTTGGAACTATTCAGAACTATCTAGAACCATTTTAGAACTGAATAGATCCATTTGAAACAGTTCAGAACGATATTAGAACCATTTAGAACTGTTCAAAGGTAATTATAACGGTCTAGGATAGACTAGGAATGTGCAGAATCATATTTATAATAATCGTTTTTGGACTATTTAGAACTATTTTGAAACTTTTAGAAGACTATCTAAAGATTATTTGTTTAAAACAGAGTTTTAGAATCATTTATAGAACTGTTTAAAACTATTCTGAACTGTCCAGAAAAATTTAGAATCATTTAGAACTGTTTAAAACTATTCTGAACTGTCCAGAAAAATTTTGAACCATTTTAGAACTTTTTTGAAACAGTTCCGGACAATCTTACACTATCTAGGACAATCTTAGAATAATTTTAGGACTATTTAGAACTATTTTGAAACTTTTAGAAGACTATCTAAAGATTATTTGTTCAAAACAGAGTTTTAGAATCATTTATAGAACTGTTTAAAACTATTCTGAACTGTCCAGAAAAATTTAGAATCATTTAGAACTGTTTAAAACTATTCTGAACTGTCCAGAAAAATTTTGAACCATTTTAGAACTTTTTTGAAACAGTTCCGGACAATCTTACACTATCTAGGACAATCTTAGAATAATTTTAGGACTATTTAGAACTGTTTTGAAACTTTTAGAAGACTATCTAAAGATTATTTGTTCAAAACAGAGTTTTAGAATCATTTAGAACTGTTTAAAATTATTCTGATCTGTCCAGAAAAATTTAGAACCATTTTAGAACTTTTTTGAAACAGTTCCGGACAATCTTGCACTATCTAGGACAATCTTAGAATAATTTTAGGACTATTTAGAACTATTTTGAAAATTTTAGAAGACTATCTAAAGATTATTTGTTCAAAACAGAGTTTTAGAATCATTTAGAACTGTTTAAAACTATTCTGAACTGTCCAGAAAAATTTTGAACCATTTTAGAACTTTTTTGAAACAGTTCCGGACAATCTAACACTATCTAGGACAATCTTAGAATAATTTTAGGACTATTTAGAACTATTTTGAAACTTTTAGAAGACTATCTAAAGATTATTTGTTCAAAACAGAGTTTTAGAATCATTTATAGAACTGTTTAAAACTATTCTGAACTGTCCAGAAAAATTTAGAATCATTTAGAACTGTTTAAAACTATTCTGAACTGTCCAGGAAAATTTAGAATCATTTAGAACTGTTTAAAACTATTCTGAACTGTCCAGAAAAATTTAGAATCATTTAGAACTGTTTAAAACTATTCTGAACTGTCCAGAAAAATTTTGAACCATTTTAGAACTTTTTTGAAACAGTTCCGGACAATCTTACACTATCTAGGACAATCTTAGAATAATTTTAGGACTATTTAGAACTATTTTGAAACTTTTAGAAGACTATCTAAAGATTATTTGTTCAAAACAGAGTTTTAGAATCATTTATAGAACTGTTTAAAACTATTCTGAACTGTCCAGAAAAATTTAGAATCATTTAGAACTGTTTAAAACTATTCTGAACTGTCCAGAAAAATTTTGAACCATTTTAGAACTTTTTTGAAACAGTTCCGGACAATCTTACACTATCTAGGACAATCTTAGAATAATTTTAGGACTATTTAGAACTATTTTGAAACTTTTAGAAGACTATCTAAAGATTATTTGTTCAAAACAGAGTTTTAGAATCATTTATAGAACTGTTTAAAACTATTCTGAACTGTCCAGAAAAATTTAGAATCATTTAGAACTGTTTAAAACTATTCTGAACTGTCCAGAAAAATTTTGAACCATTTTAGAACTTTTTTGAAACAGTTCCGGACAATCTTACACTATCTAGGACAATCTTAGAATAATTTTAGGACTATTTAGAACTGTTTTGAAACTTTTAGAAGACTATCTAAAGATTATTTGTTCAAAACAGAGTTTTAGAATCATTTAGAACTGTTTAAAATTATTCTGATCTGTCCAGAAAAATTTAGAACCATTTTAGAACTTTTTTGAAACAGTTCCGGACAATCTTGCACTATCTAGGACAATCTTAGAATAATTTTAGGACTATTTAGAACTATTTTGAAAATTTTAGAAGACTATCTAAAGATTATTTGTTCAAAACAGAGTTTTAGAATCATTTAGAACTGTTTAAAACTATTCTGAACTGTCCAGAAAAATTTTGAACCATTTTAGAACTTTTTTGAAACAGTTCCGGACAATCTAACACTATCTAGGACAATCTTAGAATAATTTTAGGACTATTTAGAACTATTTTGAAACTTTTAGAAGACTATCTAAAGATTATTTGTTCAAAACAGAGTTTTAGAATCATTTATAGAACTGTTTAAAACTATTCTGAACTGTCCAGAAAAATTTAGAATCATTTAGAACTGTTTAAAACTATTCTGAACTGTCCAGGAAAATTTAGAATCATTTAGAACTGTTTAAAACTATTCTGAACTGTCCAGAAAAATTTAGAATCATTTAGAACTGTTTAAAACTATTCTGAACTGTCCAGAAAAATTTTGAACCATTTTAGAACTTTTTTGAAACAGTTCCGGACAATCTTACACTATCTAGGACAATCTTAGAATAATTTTAGGACTATTTAGAACTATTTTGAAACTTTTAGAAGACTATCTAAAGATTATTTGTTCAAAACAGAGTTTTAGAATCATTTATAGAACTGTTTAAAACTATTCTGAACTGTCCAGAAAAATTTAGAATCATTTAGAACTGTTTAAAACTATTCTGAACTGTCCAGAAAAATTTTGAACCATTTTAGAACTTTTTTGAAACAGTTCCGGACAATCTTACACTATCTAGGACAATCTTAGAATAATTTTAGGACTATTTAGAACTATTTTGAAACTTTTAGAAGACTATCTAAAGATTATTTGTTCAAAACAGAGTTTTAGAATCATTTATAGAACTGTTTAAAACTATTCTGAACTGTTCAGAAAAATTTAGAATCATTTAGAACTGTTTAAAACTATTCTGAACTGTCCAGAAAAATTTAGAATCATTTAGAACTGTTTAAAACTATTCTGAACTGTCCAGAAAAATTTTGAACCATTTTAGAACTTTTTTGAAACAGTTCCGGACAATCTTACACTATCTAGGACAATCTTAGAATAATTTTAGGACTATTTAGAACTATTTTGAAACTTTTAGAAGACTATCTAAAGATTATTTGTTCAAAACAGAGTTTTAGAATCATTTATAGAACTGTTTAAAACTATTCTGAACTGTCCAGAAAAATTTAGAATCATTTAGAACTGTTTAAAACTATTCTGAACTGTCCAGAAAAATTTTGAACCATTTTAGAACTTTTTTGAAACAGTTCCGGACAATCTTACACTATCTAGGACAATCTTAGAATAATTTTAGGACTATTTAGAACTATTTTGAAACTTTTAGAAGACTATCTAAAGATTATTTGTTCAAAACAGAGTTTTAGAATCATTTATAGAACTGTTTAAAACTATTCTGAACTGTCCAGAAAAATTTAGAATCATTTAGAACTGTTTAAAACTATTCTGAACTGTCCAGAAAAATTTTGAACCATTTTAGAACTTTTTTGAAACAGTTCCGGACAATCTTACACTATCTAGGACAATCTTAGAATAATTTTAGGACTATTTAGAACTATTTTGAAACTTTTAGAAGACTATCTAAAGATTATTTGTTCAAAACAGAGTTTTAGAATCATTTATAGAACTGTTTAAAACTATTCTGAACTGTTCAGAAAAATTTAGAATCATTTAGAACTGTTTAAAACTATTCTGAACTGTCCAGAAAAATTTAGAATCATTTAGAACTGTTTAAAACTATTCTGAACTGTCCAGAAAAATTTTGAACCATTTTAGAACTTTTTTGAAACAGTTCCGGACAATCTTACACTATCTAGGACAATCTTAGAATAATTTTAGGACTATTTAGAACTATTTTGAAACTTTTAGAAGACTATCTAAAGATTATTTGTTCAAAACAGAGTTTTAGAATCATTTATAGAACTGTTTAAAACTATTCTGAACTGTCCAGAAAAATTTAGAATCATTTAGAACTGTTTAAAACTATTCTGAACTGTCCAGAAAAATTTTGAACCATTTTAGAACTTTTTTGAAACAGTTCCGGACAATCTTACACTATCTAGGACAATCTTAGAATAATTTTAGGACTATTTAGAACTATTTTGAAACTTTTAGAAGACTATCTAAAGATTATTTGTTCAAAACAGAGTTTTAGAATCATTTATAGAACTGTTTAAAACTATTCTGAACTGTCCAGAAAAATTTAGAATCATTTAGAACTGTTTAAAACTATTCTGAACTGTCCAGAAAAATTTTGAACCATTTTAGAACTTTTTTGAAACAGTTCCGGACAATCTTACACTATCTAGGACAATCTTAGAATAATTTTAGGACTATTTAGAACTATTTTGAAAATTTTAGAAGACTATCTAAAGATTATTTGTTCAAAACAGAGTTTTAGAATCATTTAGAACTGTTTAAAACTATTCTGAACTGTCCAGAAAAATTTTGAACCATTTTAGAACTTTTTTGAAACAGTTCCGGACAATCTTACACTATCTAGGACAATCTTAGAATAATTTTAGGACTATTTAGAAATTTTTAAGGACACTTGAAAATTTTTCATCCGAGAAATAATGACTATTGTATAATGAAACGATCAAATTCTTGTAATGCAAACGAGCAGGTCTCGACACTTAAAATTTACACAATTTTTGATTCACAAAAACCGAATTTTTCCTCTTAAAAAAATACCCCTACAACCTATAGGATACCATAAAACCCTTCCCGATTATTTCTCTCCCCCGGCCCGTAATGAGCCGGGAGGACGCATCCTGGAAACTCGTCGACTTACTAACATGTTTCTTTACTTAAAAAGTTTCGTTTTCGGGAGATTTCGGCGCGATCGCGATGGCGTGAAACTTTTTCGAAATCAGTTACTCGCCGTATAATTTTTCCCGCTTAGCCGCCGAAAGACGGGCGGGAGATCGCTCCTCGGCCGGGGAGTTTAAACTTTTCGATAACTCCTCTTCTCTCCTCTCATCTCCCGCGTACGATGAGGCGTATAAAACGCTCGGCGATTTAATATTTCGGGCCGGGGCGATTTGCATTTGCGAGTTTTAAACGTTCTTTAATATCGGCAATGTTATTTCTAGTTCTAAATGTTTCTGCTCGAAATATGTACATTAATGATACGAGTTTTATAGTCGTTTTTTACGGAGTTTCTTTGTACTATAAAGAGATTAAATTGCGCTAATTGCGTCGCAGATAGACAATAAACTTCGCCTGAAATTTTCGAGTTTACGTTAAAATATTTCATTTCGTTTTCGCAATATTCACTAATTCCGGAGACAATTTCTAGAAATGGCAATTTAACCGAGTATTGTACCTACCCTTAAAACTTTTAGATACTCATTAGATTTACTTGTCTACTTGTTGCGCAACCTTAATTGTCTCTACTTTAGTATTAAGTCAAATTCTCCAACTTCAATTTCGCCGCGGGGCGAATTTCGCGAAACAATTTCAGCCTCGATGATCAAACTCACCCCTTCTCGCGCCATTTTTCCACTCTTACCAACTTAATTAAAACAAGTTGGTACCACTGGCATCAATTTTTATCAATAACATTCCAAACGTCAACTAGAAAACCATTTTTGAACTGACTTGTACCAAAAACAATTAAACTGGGTTCAACGCAGAACCACAGTTGATCTATAATAAGAATTTTTAGCGTGGTTATACTTGAACTCATTTTATTACGTTACATGTTACATTTCATGACATTACAATATGTACTTTCGTTTCTTCAAAGGCTTCTTCAGCAATCGCTCGAATTCCAGTTCCCTTTGCAGCTTGGTCTTCTCGCGCACATCTTCGATTTTCTTCTTCTTTATCTGCGTCCTCAGCTCCTTCATCTTGCCCATGAGTTCCTCTTCGACCATCAGCTTCTTGGTTTCCTTCTCCTTCTTCTTGTACCACTCCTTCACCTTCTCCTCCCTTTCCTTGGGGTCCAGCAATTCGATTTTGATGCTGCGCCGCGGCTGGATCGGGAATTTCCTGCTTCTGGTCATACTTGAAATTTATCCGGATTCGTTCAGTTTGTGAATACGATTTTATGCAACTGATGACATTAATGATAACATTGTCAAATTAAAGGCTGCTTCAAAATATTTCTAATTATTAGATGCCCTATCACAAAGCTTGGTAACAAAATGTAATTCTAGTTAAAAGATTAATTGATATCTTTATTTTACTCGTAATAATATTACAAACGTTTGCTAAGTATGAGAGAATTAATGAAAGCAGGTGTTAATTTCCTTTGCTTCGTCTTCTGCTTCTTCTTCTTTTCGATTTTCTTCTTGGTCTTCCTTTTAATCTCCTTGCCTTCTGTGGGCGGCTTCTCTATGGGTTTCTCCACGCTTTTCTTGAGAACGTCCCGTTTCTTCTCCAGCTCCTGCTGGACGCGGCCTTCCTTGATATTCGCCAGTTCCTCTTCGATCAGATCCAGGCTGATCTTTTCCTCGCGTTTCTTCAGCCACTCCATGATCAGGCTGTCCGGCTCCTGCGGCTTGCACATCTCCTTGATCGTTTCCAATCTGAAGTACTGGTCCATATCGGTCATGGGTCTCCGTCTGGGCGATGTTAGAATTTTATAGGCCGATCCCATTGGTTTTTGTTAATGTAAACTTTAATTTCTTTAGTGGTTCTTCAATTACATATTCAATTTTCTGGTCGACGTTTGGTGTATGTCATCGATAGAAATTGTTGCCAGTGGTACCAACTTGTTTTTATTCGTTTGGCAACAGTGGGAAAATAAAACAAATGACACCACAAAAGTCAAACAAACCCATTCTCATCCATCATCTCATCCATCCACCACATAGTTGTCATCATTATCATTTAAGAATCCCCGTCTCCCTCCGCAGTGGATACCATCGACCTCGACCTCGCCTTCGACCAGCCGGAGGTGAAGAAGAAGAAGAAGAAGAAAAAGCGCGGCTCCAAGTACCCCATCAAGGCGCGCAGGCGGGTGGACATATGGGCTCTGTCGCGGGAGCAGCGGGTCGACAGGGTGAAGAGATGGTTCGACCGCAAGCTGCGCCAATACATGAAGCTGTTCGAGGCCGAGGACCTGCTGGAGAAGAAGCTGAAGCTGGAGAGGGAGCTGGCGTTGCGGGCCAAGCGCGAGGCCTGGTGGCTAGCCAGAGAGGAGCGGCTCAAATGGCTCGCTTGGCTCAGGAGGAAGTTCAAGATCAGGAAGTTGGGCTGGGGTAAGAAGAAGAAGGGCGAGAAGGAGAAGTACGAGAAGGGCGGTAAGAAGAAGCGCAAGAAGAAGGGCAAAGGGGTAAGTTTTGTTATTATCTACTACATTATAGACATGTTTACTACATTTTTTGTGTATATAGGGTCAAGATGGAGCCCCCAAGAAGAAGAAGAGGAAGGATCTGTTCCAATATTGTTAACGCATTCATAAATATACTGATGACAACTATAATGCGATTGTGTTTCTGTTGGTAGCCATTGGTTAATATAACTCTGCTTTCAGGAGTAAAACCAACAAAAGTGCATTCGTTGCACTCCAATTCCTTTATTGCACCGGGACAAGGAGAATTGCGCATCGGAGAGCGCGAAACTATGCAAGGACTTATTTTACTACGCTAGGAAAGTTTCACCCGCCGGAACATTATTGAGTTTAATAAGTTGAACTTTGCTCGAATTTATTGTGCGACTTCTTGATTTTTCATCCCTTAATTTTGTACGGATTTTTGGGGAGGGAGTTCATGAAGTCATCAGTAGTACCAACCTACATTTAGTTGCAAAATGTCAGTGGTACCAACTTGTTTGCTAGTTCGTAAAAAAGTCACCAGTGTTGCCAAATTCCCCTAAATTTCGCAGGCGCCTGTAAAGCGCGGTTTGCTAATAGAATCATGTAGGATGTGTTGGGCAAATAAGGTTTTCTCGTCGGGAAATTTGTTATCTGTCTAATCGTAAAATTTTATGGATAGACATTTTGAAAGGCTCGTTCGCGCGGTAAATAAAACTGCGCAGTGTCGTGGGTGCCGGCCCGCGAACATGGCACTGTCGTGAGTTGTTGCACGGTCGGGGAAAATGCAAATGAAGGCCCCGCCGGCGGGGCGGGGGCGCCTTTTAACGCGCGGCCCGACGTTACGACTCTCTTATTTACATGATAAATGGCCCCATTTCGATGTTGATTCTTTTTTATTCATTATTTATTTAGCAATTTCCTAACAGGTGATTTTAGCGAATTCCGAATTCGCCGGCATTTGGGGCGATGATTTATGGGGAAAAATTGTAGGTATTTAAAAGTTGCTGACGAAATGCATAGTAAGAGGATCGCTTGAAAATTTAATTAGCTTCCTGGATAAATTCTTCTCCAGATTGAGGCCTCTGTTTCTAAGGCAATTCGGCTTTTACTAACAGTTCTTCTTTTTCTCCTTCATCCGTGTTTGGCCTCAGCTATTGGGGCTATTTGGCCTTATTTGCTGACAGTTTAAAATTGACATTGACAATTGACTTAACAACAGGGCCTAGGTATAGTTCATGCAAAACAAAGTTAGATGCACGTCACTAAATTAATGGTGACGTGCATCAACATTTTTTTGAACTAAACTATATATAAATTATTCGATTTTTCTAGTAGGTAACAGCGCCGTTTTAACAACCTTTTTCCACCTATAAAAGGGCAATAATTCCGCGTCAGTTTCGAAGAATGCACGAGGTAGAGTTGAAGTTGCGGGATATAAACATATTTCAATTTTACGTTTACGGTATTTATACGGCCGCTGGGAATGTTTCGGCGGGAATTTACATACAAGACGCTTTTATTCCGCGTTTCTTTTCGCCCGTTTTTTCGGCCTAATCGCCGGATAATTCGCGCTAAAAACCCGGATTAATTGCGTACCAGGAGCGACTTTCGCCGTGGGAAAGCGCCAAGTATTCAGTTTCCCCCCGTCTTACGTATAGATCATATGGCTTCGCTATATTAACGGTCTAAAA
Organism: Phyllotreta cruciferae; assembly: GCA_917563865.1. Lineage (NCBI taxonomy): Eukaryota > Metazoa > Arthropoda > Insecta > Coleoptera > Chrysomelidae > Phyllotreta > Phyllotreta cruciferae. The sequence goes on from OU830616.1 coordinate 736,877, forward strand.
TACAAACAGATTACGTCCTGATAGCCGGCTATAAACATGACAACTTGATTTAATAAACCCCATGATAACTGTTCTTTAACATGAACCATATCATTGTATAGTTTGCTGCAATAATAAATATACGAGTGTTAGAGGAGAAATATATTGACTTTTTGATACCTGTTACGCGTAAATATTAGCTCAAAATATACCGATTTTTTGAGAAATAGTTAATGGACTTGTATAGCGTAATTTGTGGGTTGCGGTTAATTTAACGCATTATCGAGATTAGAGGCTTTAACGACTTGCTCTAATGTCCCTGTTACTTCGGCGTATTTCCAAAAACATCGACTAGTTAGAAATCACGTGCTGGTTTTGCTGATATTGATCAGTGTTATGGAAATTACGTTAACGTGTTTCCTCCACCAGAAAGCATAATTTATTTTTTCTAAATTAATTTCTATTGGCTAATAAAATTTATTCAAAAAGAAGAAAGTTTTAAGCTAATGCATATATCAAGACCCAATGCTCTATATTATATACTCTACTCTATTTTCAAGTAAATAGTGACGTGCATGTAACTTTTAATTTTGCCCAAACTATATACATATTTTTACTAATTACAATTTTATCATCCAATTTTTTACACATTTCAAACTACCCATTCTGTGGGAATAATTTATGGATCCTTCGGTTTTGTTTTTCTTACAGTTTAAAACCGACTTTTTTCGCCTGTAAAAATAAACTGTGAAAGTTTGGCGAGCAGTTGCTTTATAAAATTTCGCAAAAACGACCCGGCCGGATTATAATTAATCGAGGTAGTTTTAAATTCTTAATACTCGGAAAATAGTTCGGTCACTCGGGGGAAGGTCGCTAAAAAGTTTCCTTCCCTTGTTAATAAAATTACACCAGGATGATTGATTAATGCGCCCGCTGTACAAAATATCTAACAAGTCGAGCTCTCGCAGCAATCCAGACCTTACCCATTTAAGTATCTCAAGTTTTTCTACAAAAAATGAACCATATTAGTTCAATCATTTTTCTTATTTTCAACGAAATATTCATACTGTCGAGCTCTCGCAGCAATCCAGACCTTACCCATTTAAGTATCTCAAGTTTTTCTACAAAAAATGAACCATATTAGTTCAATCATTTTTCTTATTTTCAACGAAATATTCATACTGTCGAGCTCTCGCAGCAATCCAGACCTTACCCATTTAAGTATCTCAAGTTTTTCTACAAAAAATGAACCATATTAGTTCAATCATTTTTCTTATTTTCAACGAAATATTCATACTGTCGAGCTCTTGCAGCAATCGAGACCATGCTCATTGTCGAGCTCTCGCAGCAATCCAGACCTTACTCATTTAAGTATCTCAAGTTTTTCTACAAAAAATGAACTATATAGTTCAATCATTTTTCTTATTTTCAACGAAATATTCATACTGTCGAGCTCTTGCAGCAATCGAGACCATGCTCATTGTCGAGCTCTCGCAGCAATCCAGACCTTACTCATTTAAGTATCTCAAGTTTTTCTACAAAAAATGAACTATATAGTTCAATCATTTTTCTTATTTTCAACGAAATATTCATACTGTCGAGCTCTCGCAGCAATCGAGACCATGCTCATTGTCGAGCTCTCGCAGCAATCCAGACCTTACTCATTTAAGTATCTCAAGTTTTTCTACAAAAATGAATCATATAGTTCAATCATTTTTCTTATTTTCAACGAAATATTCATACTGTCGAGCTCTCGCAGCAATCGAGACCATGCTCGTTGTCGAGCTCTCGCAGCAATCGAGACCTTACTCATTTAAGTATCTCAAGTTTTTCTACAAAAAATGAACCATATTAGTTCAATAATTTTTCTTATTTTCAACGAAATATTCATACTGTCGAGCTCTCGCAGCAATCGAGACCATGCTCGTTGTCGAGCTCTCGCAGCAATCGAGACCTTACTCATTTAAGTATCTCAAGTTTTTCTACAAAGAATGAACCATATTAGTTCAATAATTTTTCTTATTTTCAACGAAATATTCATACTGTCGAGCTCTCGCAGCAATAGAGACCATGCTCATTGTCGAGCTCTCGCAGCAATCGAGACCTTACCCATTTAAGTATCTCAAGTTTTTCTACAAAAAATGAACCATATAGTTCAACCATTTTTCTTATTTTCAACGAAATATTCATACTGTCGAGCTCTCGCAGCTATCGAGACCATGCTCATTGTCGAGCTCTCGCAGGAATCGAGACCTTACCCATTTAAGTATCTCAAGTTTTTCTACAAAAAATGAACCATATAGTTCAATCATTTTTCTTATTTTCAACGAAATATTCATACTGTCGAGCTCTCGCAGCAATCGAGACCATGCTCATTGTCGAGCTCTCGCAGCAATCCAGACCTTACTCATTTAAGTATCTCAAGTTTTTCTACAAAAAATGAACCATATAGTTCAATCATTTTTCTTATTTTCAAAGAAATAATCATACTCTCGAGCTCTCGCGGCAATCGAGACCATGCTCATTGTCGAGCTCTCGCAGCAATCCAGACCTTACTTATTTAAGTATCTCAAGTTTTTGTGCAAAAAATGAACCATATAGTTCAATCATTTTTCTTATTTACATCGAAATATTCATACTGTCGAGCTCTCGCAGCAATCGAGACCATGCTCATTGTCGAGCTCTCGCAGCAATCGAGACCTTTCCCATTTAAGTATCTCAAGTTTTTCTACATAAAATGAACCATATAGTTCAATAATTTTTCTTATTTTCAACGAAATATTGGTCAAGTTTCGGTACACACAGGCACATAAGAAAAGCGGTTTTCCTAGTGCAGGTGCGAATCCTGCGGGCCGCTAATCCAGCAGGAACGTCCGTCCGAATTTCCCCATCAAATCCGGAACGACCCGGACTCGAAACGAGGAAAAATGCGCCGGCAAACCGGTTCCGATGAATCCCCCGGAATCGGATTTCAAACTTAAATTAGTTTTCGCGCCCGGCCGTCCGTCTGGGGGATATATCCAGGTGGCCTCCGATATATCGAGGTCTCCAGCAAAAGACGCCATCGCGGTTGTTATTCGGTTACCAAAAACTTACTTCTTTTCGCATTCTCTCGACCTGAAACCTGCATAAATAAAGGCCACTTACGAATAGAAATTTATATATACAGTTGTCTTTTACAGTGCTATTAACCAGTCAAAATTTTAAGTTGGTACGATGGTTCCTTTTCTGTGTTGTTTTGGATTTTCTAGGCGTATAATGGAGCAGAAATATTCAGTAAAAGGCGTTTAAATTTCGATGGGAATCACAGCGAAAAGCGCTCCATAAATTTATATCGCCTCCGATGTCCGGGGAATCCCTTAAATCCGAAATATATAAAAACACGAAACGGTTAAAATGAGGTGTATAATTGACGCGGTTTCGATGCGGCTCACGTGCCGAATCCGGGAATATATACGTCCCTCCATGGGTTATTTATCGAGGGATGAAGTGAATTTAATTTTTTTTTAAATTCCCGATTGTGATTCGTTAATAAGCCGGGAAACTGAACGAATTTTTAAAAGTGTTTATACAGGGTGTTCGAAATATAGTACGCAGATATTTTAGAGGATGAGTCCTTGGTAAAAAGTTTCTATAAACATGGGTATAAAAAATGCAGAGTTTTCAAGATACAGGATGTTCAATTAAAATTCAATTATAACGGTCTTTTTGTCATATTTTTGAACAATTTTATATTTTTTGAACACCCTGTATAGTTCGAATGCAAATGGATTTGCGTCGAGAAAAAAAGTTAATGGAGTTCGAAACGTGAACGGGAAATTCGATATTTCATAAAAGAGATTCAACGATTTATTCAAAGAGTTTTTTTAATACAATTCGAAAGAATCGTTATTGTAACATTGTAATTTCGTAATCGCCTAAGATAGTCGTAAAATCCTCTCCATGATGACGGTGTTAAAATTTTATTACGACACTTTGCCCTTTTCGTGTTGCACCCTCTTCCTGAGATTCAATATCTTCAGCTGCAGCTCCGTCCATTTGGATTTCCTGTTCTCGTAGGCCTCCTCCTGCAGCTCGTGCAGCTTCCTCCTCGTCTGCTCTTCGATCTTCTTCATCAGCTTCAGCTTCTTGCGCTCGGTGGCCTCCTTCTCCTTCTCCGCCAGCCACTTGGATATCTTCTCCGTTCTATCGTCACTTTTTCCTGCCGCATCTCCATCCTCCTGCTTCCTTTTCTTCACGCCCTTCTTGCGCATGTTCCCCCCTTCGATTTCCACCCTTAACCGGGAATTTTTTACATACGATATTGAAGCTATTAATCAAATTTTGACGCGCTGTCGTCTGCCAATTCGCGGAAATAATAAAGCGTGTTCTGTATGAATTATTTTTAAAAACTCACCTAAAATTTGACTAAGTACGGTCCTGCCGTCCTCTCCTAAACAGGCACTTCTAGCGTCGAAGGGATTGGTGAATTGAACGAAGGCATACCCTTTGTGCATCGATATACCTGCAAAATAGGAACAAAGGGTGCAATGGCTGGCGAATACTTTTGCTCCGAATGAAATTTCAATATTTTGAAGCAGTTGCGCAGTAATTTAATTACGACGTTTTCCCTACAGGACCCGCCGCATTTCATATCGACTTAATGATCTTTCCGTTACGTATACGCCCGGCATTTCCCGGTTTCAAATTAATTCCCATAAAATCGCGGCAAAGCTACAAAAGGTAACTTTAGAAAATCTACCTATAAACAAATACAAAGCAAACATAGATATTGACTTGTGACAGATGACATTAGACATAAGACAGGTGACAGATGATTTAGGAGAGTTGAAAGATGATTCAGGGCATCTGACAGATGACTAGATGATGTAGGACAGTTGACAGATGAATTATGACAGTTGAGAGATGACTTATGACAGTCAAAAGATGATTCAGGACATCTCACAGACGACTAGATGACTTAGGACCTTTGGATTTAGGATAGTTCAAAGATGATTTAGGGAATCTAACAGCTAACTAGATGACTTAGGACAGTTGTCACTTGATATAAGACAGTTGAAAAAGGATTTTGGGCATCTGACAGATGATTAGATGACTTAGGACAGTTGATAGATGATGTAGGACAGTTGACAGATGATTTATTACAGTAACTAGATTATTTATGACAGCCGAGAGATGATTTAGGACAGTTCAAAGATGATTTAGAGAATCTAACAGCTGACTAGATGACTTAGGACAGTTGTCACTTGATATAAGATAGTTGAAAAAAAATGTTGGGCATCTGACAGATGATTAGATGACTTAGGACAGTTGACAGATGATTTATTACAGTAACTAGATTATTTATGACAGCCGAGAGATGATTTAGGACAGTTCAAAGATGATTTAGAGAATCTAACAGCTGACTAGATGACTTAGGACAGTTGTCACTTGATATAAGATAGTTGAAAAAAAATGTTGGGCATCTGACAGATGATTAGATGACTTATGACAGTTGACAGATGATTTATTACAGTAACTAGATTATTTATGACAGCCGAGAGATGATTTAGGACAGTTCAAAGATGATTTAGGGAATCTAACAGCTGACTAGATGACTTAGGACAGTTGTCACTTGATATAAGTTAGTTGAAAAAAAATGTTGGGCATCTGACAGATGATTAGATGACTTAGGACAGTTGATAGATGATTTAGATCAGTTGACAGATGATTTATTACAATGACTAGATGAATTATGAGTGTTGAGGGATAATTTAGGCAGTTGGCGGTATAATAGATGACTTATGACAGTTGAGAGATGATTTATGACAGTTGACAGGTTAGTAGATGACTTGTGACGTTTGACAGATGTCAAATAATAAGAAAAACTTGGAGGTAAGCGAAAATTTCGCGTGGTTGTTTGGTTGTTTCCTGCCGGTTGATTCGATAAATATTTCATGGGGGGACTTTTATTGAAATTAATAGCCGGAGCCGTACGACGTATTAAAAGGTCGATACGACGAATGGCCGAACGGCGGGCGGGGGTCGCGTGTTTTCGCGTGCGCCTCTTATTCTTTACGTTCGTCGGCTAATAAAAATTTGTTGGTCTCGTTCGGCGTGTTTTATATTTTTTTTTCGGGTTTTTTCGCTCGATAATGAACGAGATAATCGGAAAGTAACGGTTTAACGTCCGGTCGTGTAATTTCGTCGTGTACTAACGAGGGTGCGTCTTTCAGCTGTCCGAATTGATTTTTTTTTATTTCTACTACGCCCGGGGAATATTTATTACATCAACGGAGGCCGCGATAACGCTGCTATTCGTAGATAACACAGATGTTGATTCGTGACAGTTGACAGATGGCATAGGACAGTTGACAGATGATTTAGTACATCTCACACTTTACTTGATGACTTATGACAGTTGAGAGATGATTTAGTGCAATTTGGCGGGTCATTGGATGACTTATGATAGTTGATGTGATTTAGGACAATTATTCATAATTGACTAGATGATTTAGGACAGTTGACACTTGATTTAGGACAGTTGAGAGATCATTTAGGACATCTGACAGATGACTAGATGACTTATGATAGTTGAGAGATGATTTAGTGCAATTTGGCAGTTGACACTTGATTTAGGACAGTTGAGAAATCATTTAGGGCATTTGACAGATGACTAGATGACATAGGACAGTTGAGAGATGATTTAGTGCAGTTTGGAAGTTGACACTTGATTTAGGACAGTTGATAGATCATTTAGGACATCTGACAGATGACTAGATGACTTATGATAGTTGAGAGATGATTTAGTGCAATTTGGCAGTTGATACTTGATTTAGGACAGTTGAGAAATCATTTAGGGCATTTGACAGATGACTAGATGACATAGGACAGTTGAGAGATGATTTAGTGCAGTTTGGAAGTTGACACTTGATTTAGGACAGTTGAGAGATCATTTAGGGCATCTGTCAGATGACTAGATGACTTAATTAGGACAGTTGAGAGATGATTTAGTGCAGTTTTGCAATTAACACTTGATTTAAGATAGTTGAAAGATCATTTAGGGCATCTGTCAGATGACTAGATGACTTAGGATAATTGAGAGATGATTTAGGGCATCTGGCAGATGACTAGATGACTTAATTAGGATAGGCGAGAGATGATTTAGTGCAGTTTTGCAATTCATTTGATTTAGGACAGTTGAGAGATCATTTAGGGCATCTGTCAGATGACTAGATGACTTAATTAGGACAGTTGAGAGATGATTTAGTGCAGTTTTGCAATTGACACTTGATTTAGGACAGCTGAGAGATCATTTAGGGCATCTGACAGATGACTTAGGACAGTTGAGAGATGATTTAGTGCAGTTTGGCAGTCGACAGTTGATTAAGGAGAGTTGAAAAATGATTTTTGGCATCTGACAGGTGATTAGATGGCTTATGACAAACAGGGTAAAATTTATTTCGATCGAGGAAGGCCGATAACATGGCTATTCGCGATTATTAAAATTCAGCGCGTGGAGAGGAGCCGAGGAAATGTATCGTGATAGATTGGCCGGCTGGGCTATACAAAACTGCATTAACTTTTCATGGAGTTAAGGTGGATGTTGCGAGTCGGATTTGATCGATTTTAAATTCGCAATGAGCACCGCGCGCGGCGCCGCTCATGAATTTAATCATATATACATATTTGACGGTTTAATGGGATTCGTACAAATTAACAGCGCATCATACTATTAAGCGGGATAATGTATACATATAAGTCGAATCAATAATTCAGCTGCTCCTGCACGTTTTGCGGTAAATAAGTAACCCGGTGAAAGTTTTATGAACGCGGTAATTTACTAGACAACGCACGGGCTAATATATCTTCGGCTGTATCGTTTCTAATAAAAAATTAAATGCTCGCTCGTCATTAAGGAGCAGCTCCATTAATTCGTTGAGTGGTCGTTACTTTTTTTGCGCAGCTTCGAAATGCGAACGTGGTGAATGATTCAAAATTTTACATCTTTCGGTTATCACGAATTTATCGTGACAATTAGAAAAAAACCCGGGCGTATTACGAAAGAATAACCGGGTATCCGCGTCAGGGTTTTTTTTAGCTCTCTCGCTCCCCGATCTGTTTAATATTTCATGTTTCAATTCATATGTTGGTACAGCTGACGGTTGGGCGTGTAACAGAAATACAATTCTCTTGTCCGCCAATTAAAAACTCACTCTATACATTGAATTATTGATGCGTTCCGCTTTTACGTCATATAGTCTTGAATATACGGTATGTAATTTAAATGGGGTATTTTATTGTATAATTGACGAGCGGGCGCTGACAGGGAAAAATATACGAGGGGTGTTCGGAAGCTGATGATGGTTCTGTGAAATCGAAACGTCTGGAGAAAAAATAATGCCATCTTTAAAACGTTATTTAAAATTGAAATTAGATTTACTCAATTGTTGCTCAAAAATTCCTGAATTTGTGAAAAAAAATTGGTCAAATTGAAAAAATTGAAGCTGATGATGGTTCTGCAAAAACGAAACGTCTGGAGAAAAAATAATGCCATCTTTAAAACGTTATTTAAAATTAAAAAAATTTATATTTACTCAATTGTTGCTCAAAAATTCCTAAATTTGTGAAAAAAATTGGTCAAATTGAAAAAATTGAAGCTGATGATGGTTCTGTAAAAACGAAACGTCTGGAGAAAAAATAATGCCATCTTTAAAACGTTATTTAAAATTAAAAAAAAATTATATTTACTCAATTGTTGCTCAAAAATTCCTAAATTTGTGAAAAAAAATTGGTCAAATTGAAAAAATTGAAGCTGATGATGGTTCTGCAAAAACGAAACGTCTGGAGAAAAAATAATGCCATCTTTAAAACGTTATTTAAAATTAAAAAAATTTATATTTACTCAATTGTTGCTCAAAAATTCCTAAATTTGTGAAAAAAATTGGTCAAATTGAAAAAATTGAAGCTGATGATGGTTCTGTAAAAACGAAACGTCTGGAGAAAAAATAATGCCATCTTTAAAACGTTATTTAAAATTCAAATTATATTTACTCAATTGTTGCTCAAAAATTCCTGAATTTGTGAAAAAAAATTGGTCAAATTGAAAAAATTGAAGCTGATGATGGTTCTGTATAATCGAAACGTCTGGAGAAAAAATAATGCCATTTTAAAAACGTTATTTAAAATTTAAAAAAAATTTATATTTACTGAATTGTTGCTCAAAAATTCCTAAATTTGTGAAAAAAATTGGTCAAATTGAAAAAATTGAAGCTGATGATGGTTCTGTAAAATCGAAACGTCTGGAGAAAAAATAATGCCATCTTCAAATGTTGACAAAAACCGTAATTTAAAAATGAAAAAATTCACATTTTCCAAATTATCCCCATTTATATGATGCTAAAATTGCTAATTTTGTTAAAGAAAATCCGGGACTCCAGTCACCGCTAGTTCACTGGGGATCGCGTTATATAGAAAAAAAAAATTCGTAAAAATTACCTATTTGTTTATTGTATTTTTCATTCGTATAGGAACGACCCGGAAATAACCGTCCGCTTCGAGTCCGGTTTATTTTTACGATTAAAACGACCGCGATTTTTCCTCCGTTTCCTCCAGATTTAATATCAAATAAATTGGCTTTTCTTGTCGTTTTTCCATCATGCCGACTTCTCCCCCCGCTATCGAATTATGCCCGGTCGAATCGAAACCGGAAAAAAGCACATCCAATCGAAACCGGAAAGATTCCTGTATCGTATTTTAACCTAACGCAATTTCACTCGTATATACGTCCAATGAAGTGTCTTATCATCTTTGTTCAGATTGTTCAGAACACCGTCGGGGCCGGGGGAGAGCGGGGTAACTCGCAGTAATTCCGTATCACTAACCCAATTCCCTTGATTAGATTCTGGATGGGTAGCCAATAAATTGACTGGAGACTTCATCCATTTCTCATCTCTAACATGATTGGTATCTCGGGGACCGCGAGTAGTATTTCACATAGGAGTTGTAGTTACTTTACGTCGGGAACGGGTTTCTTTGATTTACGGGTTATTAGCCCTAAGATCAATTTTCCACCACTACTCCAAGAAAAGTCGTGGAAAAAATCACGTCTACTACTGTAGGGATTTATTTCAAAAAGGGGAGATTAAATGGGGAAAAAATTTGTCAATAATGAAAACAAATTTTGAATATTTTTCTTGTAAAACTTTGAAAAACGTGAATTTTTTGCAACCTTTTTTGTTAAACTTAAATATGGCATTATATTTTTTTCCTCAGACGTTTCGTTTTTGTAGAACCATCATCAGGTTCTTTTTGAATACTAATTTTTTCACAAAATTAGGAATTTTTGGGCCACAAATTCAATGATTAATATGAGACAATTGGGCAAATTTGAAATTTTTGGTTTATAATTTTTTTTCAACATTTTTCATAAACTTGATGGTGGAAATATTTTTTTTCTTCACACACGTTTCGTTTCTACAGAACCATCATCAGCTTCATTTTTTGAATATGAACTTATTTTTTATTTAAATTAGGAATTTTTGGGCCATAAATTCAATGATTAATATGAGACAATTGGGCAAATTTGAATTTTTTGATTTATAAATTTTTTCAACATTTTTCATAAGCTTGATGATAGAAATATTTTTTTCTTCACACACGTTTTGTTTCTACAGAACCATCATCAGCTTCATTTTTTGAATATGATCTTATTTTTTTTTAAATTAGGAATTTTTGGGCCATAAATTCAATGATTAATATGAGATAAAAATTGAATTTTTTGATTTATAAATTTTTTTCAACATTTTTCATAAACTTGATGGTGGAAATATTTTTTTTCTCCACACACGTTTCGTTTCTACAGAACCATCATCAGCTTAATTTTTTGAATATGAATTTATTTTTTTTAAATTATGAATTTTTGGGCCACAAATTGTATGATTAATATGAGACAATGGGGCAAATTTGAATTTTTTGATTTATAAATTTTTTTCAACATTTTTCATAAACTTGATGGTGGAAATATTTTTTTTCTTCACACACGTTTCGTTTCTACAGAACCATCATCAGCTTCATTTTTTGAATATGAACTTATTTTTTATTTAAATTAGGAATTTTTGGGCCATAAATTCAATGATTAATATGAGACAATTGGGCAAATTTGAAATTTTTGGTTTATAATTTTTTTTCAACATTTTTCATAAACTTGATGGTGGAAATATTTTTTTTCTTCACACACGTTTCGTTTCTACAGAACCATCATCAGCTTCATTTTTTGAATATGAACTTATTTTTTTTAAATTATGAATTTTTGGGCCACAAATTCAATGATTAATATAAGACAATTGGGCAAATTTGAATTTTTTAGTTTATAAATTTTTTTCAACATTTTTCATAAACTTGATGGTGGAAATATTTTTTTTTTCTCCACACACGTTTCGTTTCTACAGAACCATCATCAGCTTAATTTTTTGAATATGAACTTATTTTTTTTAAATTATGAATTTTTGGGCCACAAATTGTATGATTAATATGAGACAATTGGGCAAATTTGAATTTTTTGATTTATAAATTTTTTTCAACATTTTTCATAAGCTTGATGATGGAAATATTTTTTTTCTTCACACACGTTTCGTTTCTACAGAACCATCATCAGCTTAATTTTTTGAATATGAACTTATTTTTTTTAAATTATGAATTTTTGGGCCATAAATTCAATGATTAAATTGGGCAAATTTATGTTTCTGTCAACATTTTTAACAATCTTACAGATGGTATTAAATTTTTTCTCCTCAGACATTTCGTTTCTACAGAACCATCATCAGCTTAATTTTTTGAATATGAACTTATTTTTTTTAAATTATGAATTTTTGGGCCATAAATTCAATGATTAAATTGGGCAAATTTATGTTTCTGTCAACATTTTTAACAATCTTACAGATGGTATTAAATTTTTTCTCCTCAGACATTTCGTTTCTACAGAACCATCATCAGCTTAATTTTTTGAATATGAACTTATTTTTTTTAAATTATGAATTTTTGGGCCATAAATTCAATGATTAAATTGGGCAAATTTATGTTTCTGTCAACATTTTTAACAATCTTACAGATGGTATTAAATTTTTTCTCCTCAGACATTTCGTTTCTACAGAACCATCATCAGCTTAATTTTTTGAATATGAACTTATTTTTTTTAAATTATGAATTTTTGGGCCATAAATTCAATGATTAAATTGGGCAAATTTATGTTTCTGTCAACATTTTTAACAATCTTACAGATGGTATTAAATTTTTTCTCCTCAGACATTTCGTTTCTACAGAACCATCATCAGCTTAATTTTTTGAATATGAACTTATTTTTTTTAAATTATGAATTTTTGGGCCATAAATTCAATGATTAAATTGGGCAAATTTATGTTTCTGTCAACATTTTTAACAATCTTACAGATGGTATTAAATTTTTTCTCCTCAGACATTTCGTTTCTACAAAACCATCATCAGCTCCATTTTTTTTAGCAACACCCAATTTTTTCCTACAAAATTATGAATTTATAGCACCCTCCTCCATCCAATGACATTCTAACCCCTGACATCTCAAAGGGCCACCTATAATTTTTCATCCAGCCAACCAACCCCCATTCGTTTTCATCCATCGCGTTACCACCTTAATTTTTCCCTGCATAAATTCCCCCAATATCTTATCGTAAATAAAAATCAAGGATCTCACCAGCCAGCCGGCCGTATCGCTGGAACATTCTCTCCACGTCCGTCTTCGTGCATTGGAATGTATTCAAATTGCCGACGAACACTCTCGAATTGACGGCCTGCGGATCCTGCGAATTCGTTTGGTTTCCTACTTTGCTCAATTTCATTTTGGTCGACTGCCTGAAAAGGAAAAAATTAATTAGTTTTTTTTTCTCCCGCCGGTAATTCTCGCGGCGAGGCCGGTTTCCCGCATAGCAGAAGCCACTCTTCTTCGCTCTAATACCTTCCTCCACTAGCCCGAAATTAAAGGGGATTTCCTCTTTGGAATTTTATGCGCCTTCTAAGAGGATCACATAATAGTGCGTTGGAAAAGTATTGGCAGATTATACAGAATCGATAAAATAAAATCGCCTCCTATACATATATAATCAACGCGGCGTTGTAACACCTAACTAGATCTCTTAGGACAGTTGACAGATGACTTATGACAGTTGACAGGTGATTTAGAACAGTTGACAGTTAATTAGATGATTTAGGACAGTTGAAAGTTGATTAAGGACAGTTGAAAGACGATTTAGGACATCTGACAGATGACTAGATGACTTATGACAGTTGACAATTCATTTAGGAAGGTTGAAAGATCATTTTAGGCATCTGACAGATAATTATATGACTTAGGACAGTTGAAACTTCATTTAGGACGGTTGAAAAATGATTTTAGGCATCTGACAGATGATTAGATGACTTAGGACAGTTGGCAGATGACTTATGACAGTTGAAACTTCATTTAGGACGGTTGAAAAATGATTTTAGGCACCTGACAGATGATTAGATGACTTAGGACAGTTGAAACTTCATTTAGGACGGTTGAAAAATGATTTTGGGCATCTGACAGATGATTAGATGACTTAGGACAGTTGGCAGATGACTTATGACAGTTGAAACTTCATTTATGACGGTTGAAAAATGATTTTGGGCATCTGACAGATGATTAGATGACTTAAGACAGTTGAAACTTCATTTAGGACGGTTGAAAAATGATTTTGGGCATCTGACAGATGATTAGATGACTTAGGACAGTTGAAATTTCATTTAGGACGGTTGAAAAATGATTTTGGACATCTGACAGATGATTATATGACTTAGGACAGTTGGCAGATGACTTATGACAGTTGAAACTTCATTTAGGACGGTTGAAAAATGATTTTTAGGCATCTGACAGATGATTAGATGACTTAGGACAGTTGAAATTTCATTTAGGACGGTTGAAAAATGATTTCGGACATCTGACAGATGATTATATGACTTAGGACAGTTGGCAGATGACTTATGACAGTTGAAACTTCATTTAGGACGGTTGAAAAATGATTTTGGGCATCTGACAGATGATTATATGACTTAGGACAGTTGGCAGATGACTTATGACAGTTGAAACTTCATTTAGGACGGTTGAAAAATGATTTTAGGCATCTGACAGATGATTAGATGACTTAGGACAGTTGAAACTTCAGTTAGGACGGTTGAAAAATGATTTTGGGCATCTGACAATTGATTAGATGACTTATGACAGTTGAGAGATGACTTATGACAGTTGAGAGATGACTTATGACAGTTGATAGATGATTTAGGACAGTTGGCAGGTTACTAAACGACTAGTTACCAGTTAACATTGTGAATAGACAAACGAATAGGAAGAACGAGAAAAATACCCAATTTAGGGGTGTTGTGGGGGGTTGCGTTTGATCCACTTTAACGATAAGTAACTTACACTTGGGTCTCTCATCGAAAATCCCCCGTATATGGAGAAACACACCTATCCGGTCCGGTCGGCGGCCGAGCTGAATGCTGATGCATCCCTTAAAGGGCGGATAAATTCCCTTGTTTCGGAATTCCGGCCGGCGATTTGTTTGCTTTATAGGCGATTCGTTGCGATTTCGGCGTCGTGCCTCGACCATTGTTCTTCGATTTAGGAGCACGGTTTATATACACGCTGCGACCTTTGCCCGCGTATTAAGGCCGATCGATCCTCCACCGCAATTACTCCGGCTTTGGGCTCCGGGATCTATGGATTCGCCAAGACGTTAGGGACGATTTGAATTAGTACCACATTAGTAGTTTTTTTGCAAACAATTTCGGTACATTTATTTCGCTATACGAGGCAATAACTATTGCAATTACGATTGGAATAAAACTTTCGGCGTTCCCGACGGGCGCTCTCACGTTTTCATTACATTTTCAATACTGGATTATTATTGGCAATACCGCGTATGTGCATTTTATAATAATCAAATCCCATTCATATGCATATTAAGTGGACTAAATTTGCGTATTGTGATGGGCATTTTTTATAATGCGACGGGTTATAAACAAGAATTACAACGCCGCGTTGAATATGTATAAGAGGCCATTTTATTTCATACATTCTATGCAATCTATCAATACTATTTCCTCTGTCAAATGTCCTAAATTATCTCCCAACTGTCATAAGTCATCTGTCAACTGTCTTAAATCATCTGTCAACTGTCATCTACTCATCTGTCAGTTGTCAACATTTGGATTCAAAAGCGTCAATAAAATATGTGATTTACATATACAAAATTTATGTTGGTAGATTGTTTAGCGTTGTAATTAGGCCCGAATTCTTCGTTTGTAATACGACCTGTGCAACAATTGTCGCAAATTACGTCCGAATACCTCGACGCGTCGTTCTCTATAAAACAATTCGCATTTGTCCACAATTCCATCTCTATATCCTGCTACAGCGGCGGCTAATCAATAGGTTACGAATGCGTTATCATAAGTCTATATCATTGCATACAATCTACTTGGTCACAATCAATTAAGCCGTCACAATCACTGCATACCATAATTCAGTGCAATTCATTACATCCAGACGCCTAATTCGGGCCGAATATTAGCACATTTCTGCTGCCTGCAGCATTAGAAACAATGATTCGAGCGGGATTCGCCAGTATATATAGCGATTTACAGGGTGACTGAAGGGTTGGATGGACATATTTACTCCCTGTGCTGTCAATTTTTGGAAAATTATGCATAAACAGCGCCTGCTACTGTACCAAATGAGCATATGTTACTTGCGTATAGGCAACACTCATTACACATTTTTAATCGCTACATTTTGGGGTAATTTGTGGTTTGGGGGATAATTTACATCTACACATCGCCAAAGAATGTTATTATTCTTGTAAATTCCACCAGAAGGTCTTCCTAATGCTACCACCTTGATAGCTACCGGCAATAGAGACAAAACTCTCATCATTGAGCGTTTAAAAAAATTACTAGCTCAATTTTTTCACAATTTCTACATTCAATATCTTCATGAGCACGATCTAGCGATATTTGGGACGCCTCTGGGAAAAATGCCCCGGCGAATTTGGGAATTCCCGGCGCATTTCGCTTGTATCGAGTATGCAGCGATGATTTAGTTTGAACAATAGCTGCAATTTTTTGCGCTGATACGCGACGCGTCGCGCATCTGGAACTCTACCCTTTTTGGAAAGTACGTGATCTCGTCAGGGAGGGGGCCCGAAGGGGAGGCTGCCCAATTTTTCGGTTGTTTTACATTGCAACTGCAACAGTTGCACTTTATTAGTGGTGCATTTGATGATGATGTGAGACAAAGATTGTGTTACGAATTGTGTTACTTGCGTGTAGGCAACACTCATTACACATTTTTAATCGCTAGTTTTCGGGGGAGTTTTTGGTTTGGAGGATAATAATTTAGCACATATTTATTAGAACTTTTTGCTATAAAGTTTCTAATAATTATTCATTAATATACCCCTGTATGTACGGTCAATTTGAAGTATTAAAATAGGCAATTATCGCAGGCAATTTGCGGGCAGATTGCTCGGAGAAAGCATCCTCGAGCCGGGGATATAATGGAAATGCATAAGGAAGTATTTTGAATTTTAAAAAAGCGCATTACGACTCCGCTTCTCGACTGTATAATGTAAACGCAAAGTTCTGAAAGTTCCGACTTTCCCGCATCGACTTATTCTCACGCCATCGCGCGAAGACAATGAATAATCGCAGATTGTTTAGCGCTTTTTTCTTCCATAATCCCGCCCGAACTCAATTAAAGGTTTATTTTACACGGCCGTCGAATCGTTTTGGCAGGAATAAAAAACGCGAATAAATGGAATAATTAAAGCTGGCGGGGTCGCACAGGCGGCTGGGGAAAAGCGGAGTTACAAACTCCCGGAGTTAGTTCGTTTCGCGGAAAAACAACCAATTAGGAGGCTGGGGACTGACGCGATGCAGTATCCAATTTTATCTTCCAACTTCCGGCGTGCATTTCAACTTCTGATGGCGCTTAAGCAAAGGTAGAAATTGCGTTAGGCCAAAGTTAAAGGGGATTTTCGATTTCAATGCAACATGTACACTCATATACAAGTGAACGTTGGTTCAACTAAACTTTAAATCGAGTTAATTTTGGGTTTTGTTGTAGAGTGCAAGATCAACGTTAGTTTGGTTGAACGCCGTTCAGAGTCACGTTGGTTGCACTGAACTCCC
Source organism: Phyllotreta cruciferae (assembly GCA_917563865.1). NCBI lineage: Eukaryota > Metazoa > Arthropoda > Insecta > Coleoptera > Chrysomelidae > Phyllotreta > Phyllotreta cruciferae. Next base: position 754,076 of record OU830616.1, read on the forward strand.
TTTTTTTATCTGACATATGTCACATGTCAATATTTATAATTTATATTTGAACGTTGGCAATGTTGATTCTATTTTGATGACACTTTTCACATTTCGTTTATTTTGAATTATTTGGACATTTAAACTCGGTTCAACGCAAAACCGCAGTTTAAGTTTTAGCATATAAAAAACAATTTTTATATAGAAATAATTAATTTTTATTCGTCTAAAAGTGCGTTTGATTAAAGTTAATAATTGCAGTAAATAATTAATTAATCTTAAAGATGTCTGGTGATTTTGAGCAAGTTCACCGGCACCACCCTCCTACCGAACCCGTCCACCAAATACTTCTGTCTCTCCTCTCGCTTCTGCTTGAGCACCTCGAACTTCCTCCGTCTCGCTTCGTTCTCCCGCACGATCTGCATCACGACGTTTCGCTCCTCCTTCGCCTTCTTCCTCTTCAGCTCCTGCTCCTTCCTGAACTTCCACAACTTCACCCGGTAGTCCCGTTCCTCCGGCGAGACGTCCTCCACTTTCGGCCGCTTTTGCATCACTGCGAATTTGTGCTCTTCCCCATTGATGTTCGCGAATCCTTCACGCGTGACGTTTGCACTTCTTCTTTCAATCGCCCGCAATTAACCTAATTAGCCGGGCGATTGATTGCCATATTTATTAGGAAGTTTAATATATCATGCAGCACGGATTCCGTGCGACAAATTAGCCGAACACGGGAGACAATCCCCACAATTGGTACAGGCAATACCATCGGGGTATCAGACGTAACACTGCAATGCTGAATGCTGGAATCAATTAACATTATCCTAATCAGGGTTATATTGTCCTGTTAAATGTTCGTGGAGGATTGTTGCATATATAAAGCCAGAGGTATACGTCGTAAATTTAATATACAGGGTGCTAGCGTGTCCCAAAATTAATGGACGAAACTCACCCCCCTAAATGGTACGCACCTGACTAAGTAATCAAATTTTGGAATCCATATTTGAATTCAGCGTATCAAAATATGTAGGATCCCAAAGTTTCGAAATTTTATTACAAACCGTTTCGGAAATAATCAGAAAAAACCATCTTCAAGTGGGCTTAGTCCCCCTCGCAACAGTTAGCTTATTTTTGGCCAATAAATACATAATTGAAGTTTCCTGCACTAATTTTGGAACATCTTATATGTATAGTTTGTGGAAAATAAAGTTAGGTGCACGTCACTGATGATAGTATACTGATAATAATAAGAAAATCCACCTAACGAAATCTACATAGATATAAGAATCTTTTCATACACCTCACGTTGCACGCTCGAAATTAACTTCAGCACGCAACGCTCGCGAAATACCCTTAAACGGCGGTTTTATCGCCTCTACCAAAAATTGCAGGAGAATTCGGGAGAATTGAGGAGAATCCGCCGCCTCCGCCGCCGCCGCCGGTCGATTGAATGGGAAAATTGGAAGCGCTTAGCCCTCCGATGAAACGACCTCATAAGCTGTTAGCGCGTCATACGCTGCCGGTATTTAGGGCGATCCTGCACTCTTTTTATCCGACTTACTGAACAGGATAAATCGCTCACTTGCCGGAAACTTTCCCGATACAGCCCCCCGTCGAATCCTACAAGGTGGAACCACAAGCAAACCAATTTTTTTGGTGTATGATATTTAATGGACATTCCAATTAATTTTCGCCTAACAATCTACGAATTCCTGCTGGTTCCCGGGCTGGCTGGCTCATCCCTGCTTCTATTCTCACCCCTGCTAGACCTGGTGCTTCTATTTTCATCCCTGCTAGCTCCAGCAATCCTCTTCCTCTTACTCTTCGAAACCGTCTGTTTTATAAACTCCAGCCGCTCGTCTCGCTTCTTCTGCTCGCTCAGCCTCCGCTGCTCCTCGTTCTCCAAAATCCTGCTGCGCCTGGCGCGCTCCTGGAAGATGCTCCGCTTGGCGAGCTCCTCCTTGTCCTTGAGCCAGGTCTTCAGGCGCTCGCCCTTCAGCTGGCTGCTCCTGCGCCTGTTCGCCTTCAGCATCTCCTGCTCAACTTGCTTATCTTTCAGATCCATCCATTCCTGCACCACCTCCTGCTTGTCGTCGTCGTCCATCTCGTAGCCGCCGCGGCGCAGCATCTCGTACTTGGCCTTCTCCGCCATCCCGGGGGCGAAAATCAATGGAACGTCAAGATGGAAAATGGTAGATGATGATGATGATGGTGATAGATGGAAATGATGTCGATGAATGCGTTATGTCATGTTGTAGCTAATCAACAAATCTAATTTGTTGTAAAAAAGAAGAATTTTGGAACTGTAATAAGGCTCCAACTATGTAAGTATTCAGCTAGGAATCTAATTGAATTTTTTGTTGAATTAAAAGAATCTTTTTATAGGCGAGATGATTTATTGATGAAGAAGTTTACAATTTAACTAGTAGTATGTCGTCTGGCATGAGGATGCTCAGCCGGTCGATGTGCCGGATGCCTTTCAGTCGCTTCCGAGCCTCGTTCGCTGGATGAAGTCCTGGAAGAGCCCCTGGACCCGGACCTGGATGACAATCTGCTAATAGTATCTTCGATGGATTCTCCGTATTTGTGCGTTTGCAGAGGCTCCCCCAGCGAAGACCGCACCAAGTTCTTGTGCTCTTCCCTGTAGGCTCGCTGCTTCCCGATTTCAATGGCTCTTCGCTCGTCGTCGGCCTCCATTTCCTTGAGCCTCTTCTCGTGGTGCTCCCTGGCTCTCTGCTCCCTGGCTTGCCGCTCCATTTCGTCGGTGTGTTGCTTCATACGCCAGTGGACTTTGAGCCGCTCCGCTCTGGCTTCTTCCCTGGCAGCGGCTTTGGCTCGGGCTTCCTCTTTGAAATCGGGAGTAGCCATTTTTTACTGGTGAGTTTGATGAGTGATGAATGTCAGATGAGTGAGCGTGAGTGACGTTTACACGCGGATGATGATTGACGGTTTTTTCGTAGTCAATCTGTTGATGGTTTCCTCGATGGTTTCGCCCCATTTGTACTCCTGTATGGGCTGCCCCAGGGAGTTCTCCAGCAATCTGTGCAGCTCTCGCTTGTAGGCTCTGTCGTTCTCTAATCTGTTTTTTCTTATGGCTGTTTCGCATTTGATGTCGTTGAGTTTCTGCTGGGAGATCCTCCTGAGGCGGGTCTTCTTGTGGAAGTTGTCGGTGTATTCTTTCATTAGCTTTTGGAAGACTTTGTTGGTGGTCTTGTCTGATGTGTACTTCTTGACCCGTTGGAATTCCATGTGGAGGATACGCTGGTTGATTTCGGCGCGATGATGAATGAATGGGTTGTGATGGAAGAATGAGTTGACAATATATGTGATAGATGTCACAAACGAAATTCGTTTATTTCGCTAAACCAATTTGCGCGAAATATTCGCACCTAAAGCGGACCATACACCCGCTCCTTCATATCATTCAATCAAGAAACGTAGCTGGAAATATGGGGTTTGTCTCGGAGTTGGGAAATTAGGTTTCGCAGCGAGCGAGGAAATTGGCTAAAGTGCGATATTTTCTCCCGAAGCCGCGCGTATAATGAAACCGGTGGGTAGAGGCATTTGACTTTAAAATATCCCCCGATTCTTACACGGCACTCCCTTAATACTTTCTGCTTAATGTTGCCGGTGAAAAGCGAATTATAGATGTTTTTTTTTTTTTCGTCTTCGCGTCTTTCGCTTTCATCTAATTCTTCGGCAGCGTTTCAATTTACTATCGCTAATTAATTAGCTTGATTACTTACGTTAATTACTCGAAGGGAAAATTTACTCTTACTTAAAAAAGAAGTAGATTAAGTAAAGGAGAAATTTGTTGTATTTTAATACAACCTTCTTCTTAGAGCTGCTGGGATTCGAATTCTCTTTGTATGCACCAAACAGTATTAGTAAAGACATTGTAGTGTTTATCCTGCTCGGAGTCTAATACGAGCATCACGTATATTCAAGTGCATTATGCATTTCCACTACCCTATTTCATTCTACTAAAGGTTGGTAATCTTAGTTGACATCCAGACACTATTAGATCTGGAAACGTTTTCATATCAACAAAGGAATTAGCCAGGAAAAAGCACTATCTGGATGCGTTTTGATTCGCCTATTAGCTGATGATTTATAAGCTCGTAAATTAAGTTAAAGTTTCGATCTTAAGTCGCACGTGAATCACGGGAATGTGTGCCAAAATGGTAACCCACATGCGACACTTTATTTATGAATCATGCACAAAAAACATTCCTACCGGGACTATTTTCGTAGCCTTTGGAAAAAATGTAACGGTTTCGATTTTGTGCCATTTCGTTATTTATAGGCCCCGAACCTAAAAATCGAACGGTAATTTTCGACGGGCCCGAACGTAAATCGAAAATTATCGCCCTAATTCGCTGGCGAGCGTTGATAAACAAAATGCTTAAGAGATTTTAAAATAGCTTTATGGCATCATTTAACCGCCCGTTCACCGATCGATAAGCGTTCGACCATTAAAATTTCATAAGAAATACCAAAGACGCTTCACCACAAATATCATTAGAGATAACTATCATTTAATACTAAATCAATACCATTTCAAAAAATACTATTACAAAGAAACCACCCCCAAACCAAACACAAAAATCCTAATAATACCACTAAACAAACAACTCTTACTCAAATCGAAGCCCACCCTTAAGCCCTTCAAAAGATACCACCATTAATGACATTAATAATTCAACCTAACATAAGTCAATCAAAAAACAAACACTGTCAAACACGTTCTACACACACAAAAAATTCCTGTAAAACCATTGCATTGTAACATGTACCAAACCATACTACACACAGACAAAATGAAACCCACAAACCCCAAAAACACCCACCCCCCATCCCCCAGCCCCTCCGAAACAATCACCCCCGAACAAAAGATGCAACGCCTGCGAGAATGGATGCAAAAAAAGGACATCGAAGACGAGAAGCGCAGGAAGCGCGAGCTGCGCCTGCGCAGGAAAATCGAAGAGCAACGCCAGTACTTGGAAACCCTCATGCCCATGAAGGAGGCGGCGCTTCAGCGCTGGTACGAGAAGAAGGACAGACAGGAGCGGGTGAGCAAGGTGCGCCAGTGCGAGAGGGAGTTCGAGGAGCTGCAGGCGATGGAGCACTACAAGCTGAAGAGGAAGGAGCAGTTCGAGAAGTTCATCAAAGTGTGGCTGGTGGAGAAGGAGCGGCAGGAGATGAGCAAGAAGAGCCAGCTGAGGGCCAATCAGATGAAACGCGATTTGGAGATGAGGAAGAAGAAGGAGCGAGGCGATAAGGCTTTCAGTGACTGGCTGGCCAAGTCCAACAAGAGGTTGAAGACTCGTTTTATACGCTACAGAAGAAACTAATTATATGTAACTAATAAAGAAATATGTAACGTCTAAATCTTATATTCAATGGCGAATTGCATTAGGTTACAAATAACAGTTCATTTAACATCATCATCATCAATTTTCTTCTTAATTTCCGGCGTCTTCTCAATCAACCAAATCCTAAACGCCAAATCAGCCAGCTGTCTTCTAGTCTGCACGTGCAACTGCACCTTATTCTCAAACTCCTCAAACTGCTGTTGCCTCATCATCCTCTCGTTCTCCTTCTGCTCCAGCCACAACTTATACAACCTCTCGCCCACCGCCACCTTCTTCTTCTTCTCCTCCTCCTCGAGCGAGCGGCGCTTCTCCATCTCCCGCCGCAGCTGCTCCTTCTTCTTCCACTCCCCGCGCTTCTTCAGCTTCCAGTTGTGGAACACCTTGTTGAGGTAGTCCTCGCGGTCCTGCATGGCGGCGTACACCACCATGTTCATCTCCTGCTGCTCGTGCCTCCGCCTGTGCAGCTGGGCGTTCTTCTGCCGCAGCCACTCGGCCATGATGAGGTCCTTGACGTGCGGGCTGAGGCTGATCATCTCGTCCATGCGCTGCTCGATGGATTTCCTCGCCGCGGGGCTCTTGCGGTTGCTGGCATTACTGCGGGTTTCTTTACTTAGGAATTTTGATATGTTCACTGACATGATTGTAGGAATTTTTGATTTGTTTGGTTGGTAACCGGTAGTTGCGTTTACGGCGTTCTTCTAACTGTTGATCTAGATGTTGATGGTTGGTATCTTGAAACGCTTTGAGATCTGGATTCTTTTAACCAAATTCTGAAGGCTTTCTCGTCTAACGTTCTTCGTTTCTCCTGCTCTTCCAGGAACTCAACGTGGCGTACTTTCTGTTCGCGTTTCCTCTGGTTATCAGCTTTGTGCTTGATAGCCAGCCATTTCCTGTACAGATCCCGGCTGCCCTCTTCCAGCCGCAGCTGCATTTCGGTCTCCCTGCGCTCCTCCTGGCGCCGCTGCTTCTCCTCCTCGGACTCGATCTCGTCCTCTTCGCGCTGCCGCTCCCGCCACTTCTCCAGCGCTTCGCGCTTCAGCCGCTCCTCCTCGCGCTTCGCCTCGCTGCGCCTGCGCGCCTCCTCCTTCGCCTCTCTCACCGTCTGCCTAACCTCCTCCTCCTTGTTCTTCATCCATTGCCGCAGCCGCTCCTGCTTCTCCTTGGGGTCGATGTTCACGATCTTCTCGATGCGTTGCTTCAACGAGGGCTGCGAGGGGTCGGTTCGATTCATGGGGGTGGAATTTACTACATAAAATTTTGGTACAATGTGACTAGATAATTGACAGATTGTTGGTGTGTTGTCAAACGAGTTTGGGTTGGTTTGAGATAGATTTATTGGGGCATAAAGTTAGTTACGTTCACATTACATTATTTGCACAATTTGGAACTGGTTACAAGTTATGATTTAGTTTAATGTGAGGGTTACGTTTCTTTTTAATCGGGCGCAATTCCGATTTGTTGGTCTGTATTCGTTGTCGTGGTGGGAGCTTGCGATGAAGCTGGCGTGAGCTTTTTGCTGAGCTTTGCTTCGGGCTTCTATCATTCGATGTAGGTCAGCTTGGGTCTTGATTTTGAGCCATTTTCGGTACAAGTTCTTGCTGGCTTCGAGTATCTTGCGCTTCTCCTCTTCCTTTATCAGCTGGTTACGCTCCAGCAGTTTCCTCTTCTCCAGCAAAGCGTCTTCTTCCAGTTTTCTCATGTTCCAGTCGTGGATCGCCTTCTGGTTCATCTTGATCCTCTCCGCCTCGAGCTTCTTCTCGTTTCTGATCTGCTGCTTCTGGCGCTTGAGCGATTTCTTCATCTCGGTGCGCTTCTTGCGCAGCCATTCGTTGATTTTCTTTCGCTTCTGCTTGGGCGTGAGTTCTTTGGGTTTCGCTTTGGGTTTCTTCTCCGGTGGTTTCTTGATGGGTTCTTCGGGTTCTGGCTGCTTTTCGGTTGGCTTTTCGGTGGGTTTTTTTTGCGATTTTTGCTGTTTTTTCATTTCGATTCCGAATTACTCATGCACTATAATTTAGAATACTGACAGTTTGTGTCAGTGAAGATTACGTAATCACAGATCAGAGGCGCACTGTCACTTCTAATAAAACGCATTTTGTACTAAATCATTTATTACTAAATATACATCGAATCAAAATTTTAAATATGCTATTATTCACTTGGTCCGAGATGATATTGCAAATGTTAATCCGAAGTTATATTAAGCTCCGTGGTCACTTGGTATTTTTTTCTACTGGTCTTTCTGCTATCCTTTTTCGGACGTTGCTGCTGGACTTTGAGGGCTTCCTGCTTGAGGTTCCATTCTCTTATCCTATCTTCCTTTTCCTTGGGATCGAGCGCTGCGATTTCCTCCAACGTGAGAAACGACAGCGGCTTTCGCAGTCCTTTGAAGATTTTTTTCCTTTGCACGGTTTGCATTCACTGAAATTTGCGATTCTTGATTGTGGCGACGAAGACGTTTGCTTAAAGTGACGTGAGTAAATAATTGGACGTGTCAATTTTGTGAACAATATATTTTGCAACTTTGGACAAAGACTTTTTACATAATGGTGTGTTAGAATTTGGATTTCTTTTTCGGTTTTTTCTTGGGGTTCGGTGGTATTTTCTTTGAAGGACTTTCTACGATTTCGTTTTGTTTTTTAACAACTTCATCACCACTCTTCTTTTTACTTTCTTTAGCAGTCTCCTTACGCTTCTGTTGTTTACCCAACTTCTTCTGCACTTCCTCAGTCGCGCTCTTCTGCACCTTCCTCTTGCCAGAATGCTCTCCTTGCGTCCTCCACTTCCTCAATCTACTCCTGATCTCCAAATCGTTCAGGAACCTCTTCAGCCGCATCGCCGTCTCGATCTCCCGCTTCTTCTGCAGGAAATTCTCGAAGATCATCGCCCACTTCACCTCGCTGTCCTTCCTCCTGAACCAATCCTTGATCTTCCTGCGCTTCTCGGCATCATCTTCGGGGCTACTCTTCCTCAAATCAGTGCTCCCGGTTAATTTGGACAACCTCAAGCAGCGGTTCTTGGTCTTCAGTTTCGGTTCCTTCTTCGCTGACATAATTTGTATCAAACAAGTTGCAAATATATATTTTTACAGTACGTGGTGTCTTTAACGTGGAATTTTGCGACGTTTAGTTTGATTTGAACGTCATAGTCAAGTGGCTAACTTCACTCGCGTTTGCGATCGAATTCCCGGCCTCCTGCGGCCATTAGACCAAATTAAAAAACATCCAATGAGCTCGTTAAAGCAGCGACGGGCAAAGTGCTAAAGTGTCCGCCGCTATTACTTATTCCTGTTTATTTTTAATGCCCGGCCGGAGCCGATAATTGATCGCATCGTAATAGCTCGTCCGCGATGGGAGAAGCACAGCTGTGCTGATGATTGATTGCTTTCTAATTACATTATTCATTGGTGATTGACACCGCCGAGACCTGTAGCGGGGCACATGTCCGCCGCTATGTCGCTCGGCGTGTAAGTGTTTATGCGAATGTATCTCCTAATTGAATCGACACCAGATTGGCGGTCTTTAAATAGATATTTCATCGCATATTACAACGCTGCAAGAGTGGGCATCACTAAAATTTATTACACTTTACTAATCGTTGTTACAATTACACCTTTTATTCGAATTACAATCATACAAAACGTCTTCATTTTTCCTCTCTAACTCACTTAGCGGGCTGGGGCTTCAGTACTTGAACAGCTTCTTCAATCTCTTCTCGCGATGCCGCCGCTCGCACTCGTTGCGCCTTCGGCCCATCTTGCGCCACTTCTCCAGGGCCTTCTGCTTCTGCAGCAGCGTCACCTCGGCCTTGGACACCTTGGAGGAGTTGGAGGATTTGTCGTCGGTGACGTTCGTCAGCGACTTGGGCTTGGCGAACTTGGGCTTCTTCTGCTGGTGGTGCGGCTTGGGGGGCGGCGAGTCGTCCTCGCTGGGGATGACCGACAGGCAGTTGGGCTCGTTGGAGTTGGTGGGGTCGTCTTCGTAGAGGTCGATGAGCTGGTCTGAGGTGGTGGCGTAGAGGTCGCTGTCTTGGGATACGGTGGGTTCTGGCGGATGGGTGTCGCCTATGAGGATTTCGAGGTTGTCCAGTAGACCGTTGATTTCGATTTGCTTGGTGTTGTCGACTGGTTTGGTGAATAATTTGTCTATGTCATACTTTTTGGTTTTGGTTTCTGGGATTTTGGGGTCTTCGAAAGGATTGTCGTTGAACAAATTCCCTTTCAATGGATCAGTTTGGATTGCTTTGGATGTTTTCACCAACTTCATCGCAGGTTTCTTCTTCACCGGTTTGTTATCAATCGCTTTGGGATTCAGCTTCATCCTGTTCATCCTCTCCTCCTCTCTGAATTTCTCTTCTTTGCCGCTCAGATGCCTCGCCGGTAGCCTCACGGCCGCTTTGTGTTGCTCGCTCGGAAGTGTCATCATTTACTTCGAATTTTGGACAATTGGTGGTAAAATTTGAGCAGGGAATAGCTCCACCTGGGCTAATAGGCACTTCGAAAAATATTGATTGATTGCTTTGATTGTCTTGTGTACCGATTTCGCAGGTTGCCATTGGCTGTCGAAGGTAAAGGCGAGCCTGCAGGGCGATTTGCATCGAAATTCCGTTCGATTAAAAAAACTCATATTCTACGTAAATCCGATGCGATTACTTTGACGGGCGTCCAAATTTATACAATATCGGTGTATGTGGACGTTCGAAACTGGATTACCCCACGATTACCCCGAAATTGGCTATTACAACGCTGTTTTGCGATACATTACAAAAAAGACCAATCTACCTACATTAAGCAAACTTCACTATACTTGTCACCCACTGTCACAATCACACCATCATCACCACAATCAGTTTGAAGTTTATTCACCACATGCCCAGAAGAATCCAGTACAAGATACTCGTGTTGAAAGAGTCCCGGAGATCCTCCAGCGCTATTACCATCTTCAACGAAGAGAGGTGTAAAGAAGAGAAGATCAAAGAATGGACGATGAACAAGGAGAGGCAAGCTTTGAGAAAGTGCTTGAACGATATAGAGCTGGCCAAACAACAACAAGAAGAAATTGATAACCAGAAGAAACAACGACAAAAGAGAATTAAAGAACAGTTAAGAGCCAGGAAGGAAAAAGAGCAGGAATTGCTGAAGCACGCCCGAAGACGACTCTCCAAAATCAAGAAACTATCAAAGTTAAATTTGTAAATTACATTAAGGTCAATAAACTTCCAAACTGTAGATACAACAAATCTTCTTTTCCTAGTTGTCATTACATTAGCAAAATTTGAAGTTTTAAATTTGTTTACCGTTCAATCGATGTCTTCAAATCGCAAGAGTAAAGAATACCCTCGCAGTTCCTGGAGTTTCGTGAGCCTGGTGCTGCGCGAGGACAAGCACGAGCAGCTCAAAGGCTGGCTGGACTCCAAGAAACACCAAGCTCGCAGGAACTTGCTGGAGCAGAACGCTCTAGCCAAAGAGAAGAACGAGAGACTCAACGAAGAGAAAAGGGAGAAACATCGTTTGATCCAGGCCAAGCAGCGAATAGCCCAAGCCAGGGAGAAGAAGCTTTTATGCCCCTACCAGCGCAATATCCAGTTGTTGAAGAAGTATTAAAGTGAGTTTTGCATTGGAGTGAAATTTAATATTGCTGAATTTTTAGGAACAAATGCATTTATGATACAGTTGTATTGAAAGAACGAGCCTCTTTACCCAGCAGCATCACCAACACCATGAGAAACAGCGATGAAGTCTTCAAAGCGTGGCTGAGCAAAAAACAGAAAGAAATCAAAAGAAAACACAAAGAATCGCGAAATGTAAGAAGTAATGGTAAATAAATTAACTCAACAAAACCATCTATTTATTTGCGCGTCTTTGCTCCAGTTACCTAGCAATTAAATCAAAACTCACATCAATCAATTTTTTTGACACCATCATCCAAATTCCATCCAACTGCACAATCCACAAACACCAATGAAGAAACCGAAGCACAAGAAGACATCCTGCATGTTCGACCTGGACTTCGAGCGCAGCCGCCGCGTCATCGAGTGGTTCACCAAGAAAGACCGCGAGGTCCAGAAGAAGTACTTCTCCATCTACACCAACCAATCGCTGCGCTCGAGCAGCCTGCAGAGCATCGAGGACGACGAGCAGGAGAAGAAGGAGGCGGTGAAGCGCTGGCTGGCGAAGAAGGAGAGCGAGGTCCGCGCCAAGATGGCCGCGGAGGTCAAGCGGGAGAAGAGGCGGGAGAAGAAGCAGGAGAAGCTGGAGAAGGACAGCTACAACAGGAGCGAGATCCAGCGCAGGATCAGCGAGGAGAAGGACAGGAAGCTGCTGAGGAAGGCGAGGAACTCCTTGAGGAAGATCAAGAGAGAGGAAGGGAAGCGGTTAGTGTGAAGATGTAGTTAGTAAAAATTTTTGAGTTGAGGAAATTGTTTTGTGTGCTGGATTGGTGTGTGAAATCGATTCGAACAAAAGGGAGTTTTATGGCGAAACCATTGTCTCTCGACGTTCTTTTTCCACCCCATTCGAATCGCAGATATTTAAAAAATCGAAAATATCATCGGAGCGCTCGGGGTTGGGGGATGGGGGATGGGGGCGAGGATCTTTCTTGCGGAACACGGGGCTCGTTTTAATGCCGGTCGAGGGGCTTTTTTCATTTTCGACAATGGGAATTAATTGATTCCACCCCAATTTCACCGGAGTTTGAGATGGCGAATGAATTTATTTACTGTTTAAGGGTATTCATCGAGTTTTTCGAATACTTACTTTTGTGTTGTCTTTTTGGCGACGACGGAGATTTTATTAAGTTCCAGGATATCCATCCATGTGGTTTTCAAATCTGGAACAAAGCGGATTTTATCATACAGGGTGTCTCAAATAAATTTAAATTTTATGATTGAGTGGCTGTATAGCCTTTATTATAAGAGTGATATACCAAGTATGACCCCTTTTTGTAAACAGCTCATCCAGTAGAATCTAAAAATGCAAAAATATACAGGGTGTCCCATTTAAAATAACGAATTACTGTCAACTTTTTAGAAAATTTTTAATTTGTGTTTTTTGATTTTTGAGTAGCTGCATAGCCTTTATTATAAGACCAAGATACCAAGTATGACCCCTTTTTGTAATCGGCTCATCGAGTAGAATCTAAAAATGCAAAAATATACAGGGTGTCCCATTTAAAATAACGAAGTTACTGTCAACTTTTCACAAAATTCTGAAGTTAGGAAATTTTTAATTTTTCAATGGCTGTACAGCCTTTATTATAAGACCAAGATACCAAGTATGACCCCTTTTTGTAATCAGCTCATCGAGTAGAATCTAAAAATGCAAAAATATACAGGGTGTCCCATTTAAAATAACGAAGTTACTGTCAACTTTTCAGAACATTTTTGATTTGTGTTTTTTGATTTTTGAGTAGCTGCATAGCCTTTATTATAAGACCAAGATACCAAGTATGACCCCTTTTTGTAATCAGCTCATCGAGTAGAATCTAAAAATGCAAAAATATACAGGGTGTCCCATTTAAAATAACGAAGTTACTGTCAACTTTTCAGAACATTTTTGATTTGTGTTTTTTGATTTTTGAGTAGCTGCATAGCCTTTATTATAAGACCAAGATACCAAGTATGACCCCTTTTTGTAATCAGCTCATCGAGTAGAATCTAAAAATGCAAAAATATACAGGGTGTCCCATTTAAAATAACGAAGTTACTGTCAACTTTTCAGAACATTTTTGATTTGTGTTTTTTGATTTTTGAGTAGCTGCATAGCCTTTATTATAAGACCAAGATACCAAGTATGACCCCTTTTTGTAATCAGCTCATCGAGTAGAATCTAAAAATGCAAAAATATACAGTGTGTCCCATTTAAAATACGAAAGTTTTCAACTCATCTTGAGACTCCCTGTATACAAAAAAACTTACTGCGCTATTAAAGGAATTGAAATTCAGAACTCGCGAAAGCACAAAAGAACTACTACCCGTTTTAGTGCGAATAATAATAAACTCTTCTTGCGTGCCAAAGTTAAGTCGTAAATATTAATTATAAAGAATATAGGAAAGCGGCCGGCATTCAGGGCGCCATCTCTGCCGGAAAATCTGGAAATCCCGCCTGGAAAAACAATGCCGGGCACGAGCGAACGGTAAACTTCGCCGTCTGGCGCCCCCCGTATGCGTTATTAGACCGTCTTCAAAGCGCATCGATGGAAGTTTGGAATGTTTTGACTCCACGGCGTTGTGTGTTATATACAGATAATGCATAGTGTGTACAGCTTTGAAGACGACCGCACTTTTACCGGGCCTTTGTTATGCCGGATAATTCCTTTGCGATGAGGAGGAATTCTGAACAACTTCGAGCGTAATGAAGTTATATAGCCCTATGGCCTGCGCTGTTGTTTGAAGTTCTTCTTACCTAATGCGAATTCTGTTCTGGTTCGATTGGTATTATTAATACGTCGATACGTGCATGAGTATAAAGGGTTATTAGCGGGAGAAAAACATGTCGAGTAGAGCTGGATTTACGGTGAAAAAACGAGGAAGGTGCCAGGTAAAAATTCGGTTATTAATAAACGTTGCTGCGTGGTGCGTGGGTCGCAGAAATAAAATTGTTTTAAGTAAATTAAGTCGGGTATTTTTAGTTTGGATAAATATACGTGAATCTACAGGGTGTTGATGAATAACTAAGGATTACTAGGGATTAATTATATCGAAAACTAATTGAGATAGAAGTACGAAATTTTCACCGTTTTGTTAAAATAACAATTGTCTACAGGTTTTGAAGAATAAAAAATTTCGAAAAAAACACAAATTCTCAAGATATTTTGATTTTTGTATCATAATGTACATGAAGAAAAAAAATATAATTCTAATGCTAGTCTTTGAAAAAACTGAATTATCTCGAAATTTAATTGAGTTAAAAAAATTAGGTGTCGGCCATTTTGTTAAAAAAACAATTGTCTACAAGTTTTGAAGAATAGAAAATTTCGAAAAAAACACAAATTCTCAAGATATTTTGATTTTTGTATCATAATGTACATGACGAAAAAAACATAATTCTAATGCTAGTCATTGAAAAAACTGAATTATCTCGAAATTTAATTGAGTTAAAAAAATTAGATATCGGCAATTTTGTTAAAAAAACAATTGTCTACAAGTTTTGAAGAATAAAAAATTTCGAAAAAAACACAAATTTTCATGATATTTTGATTTTTGTGTCATAATGTATATGAAGAAAAAAACAAAATTCTAGCGCTATTCTTGAAAAAACTGAATTATCTCGAATTTCGATTGAGAAAAAAAAAATAAAATTTTAACCGTTTTGTTAAAAAAACAATTGTCTACAAGTTTTGAAGAATAAAAAATTTCGAAAAAAACACAAATTCTCAAGATATTTTGATTTTTGTATCATAATGTACATGAAGAAAAAAACATAATTCTAATGCTAGTCTTTGAAAAAACTGAATTATCTCGATAATTGATTGAGATAAAAAATTAGATGTCGGCCATTTTGTTAAAAAAACAATTGCCTACAATTTTTGAAGAATAAAAAATTTCGAAAAAAACACAAATTCTCAAGATATTTAGATTTTTGTGTCATAATGTACAAGAAGAAAAAAACAAAATTCTAGCGCTATTCTTGAAAAAACTGAATTATCTCGAATTTCGATTGAGAAAAAAAAAAAAAAATTTTAACTGTTTTGTTAAAAAAACAATTCTCTACAAGTTTTGAAGAATAAAAAATTTCGAAAACTCAACAAATTTCCGAGATATTTCGTCATTTTTATCATAATGTAGTATCTTCAAAGACCCCAAACACAATCTCAAAAGCCACATGTTTAACACAACTTTTCGGTCTATTTTTACATGTAAACTACTCACCCCACATTAATTACCCCAAACTACCCTCTACAGTATAAATTAAATTAACCGCAACCCCTTCCGCCCCTCCGGAAATTAAAAATTCCGTTTAGCTTCTTTCCAGAAACAAAACGCGCGCCCATTGTATTGCAAATACCGTTCCGGTCTCCATTTAACGCGGCCCCGGATTTTAAATCCCGCAAGTGAAAATTACAAACGGCCCGTCGCCCCGTCGACTGTATCAAACGCCGCTCAAATCGGGGGCTCAAGCCGCCCCTAACGACGCTCGTTCGAGAGGGTCACGTCGCAGATCCGATGAAATATTCCTCAGACTCCGCGTGTATAGAGAGCTGAATAAAACGCGAGCAGACGGCTTGCTCCGGGTGTATCGGCGTAGCCATTGTTCCCGAAAATCCTCGACGTTTTGTTTTCGCGAATGTAATTTAGCTGGGATTAAATACGGAATTTCGTTAATGCAGAACTCGACTCCGGTTATCAGATGCAAGTGTTTGGGGGCAATTAAGTTCATAAATCTGGCGGGGGAGGGCCGCCTCCGGGGCGCGAATTTAAAAATCTAGCCCCCCATTGAAACGTAAATTTTACTTCTCTAATGGGTGGAAATTGGGTGGTACAATAATTATTAATTCTCGAAAAAAAAGTAATTCAGTGATTACTGTAGCAATTACTAGCGCTATAACGATACTTTCCCGGTGCTAAAACTAAATCCATTAATAAAAATTAACCGGAGAATTTTATAGCAATCGAGCTTACTTGGATCGCGCTCGACGAGGCGTTCTATATAAAATAAAAATAAAAATAAAAAAACTTTCTAATAAGCCCCGTTATAGCTCAGTTAGTTAAGTTTTGGAACTTCCACGACCTATTTTACATATTAAAATGCGCTAAATAGGTACGCTAGAACGGTCCTTTTGACTCGAAAACGGAGTCCTTTCGCCGTTCATTGTGGCGTTTACACCGCACTCGGTCGTATCGCCAAGTTTCCAACCGTCGATGTTCGTTATCACCTTATTATCTTGTCATTCGTCTGTCGCCGGGGAGTGAGGAAACCCCGACTAGTCGACTAATGGAAAGCGAAACGCGAATTGTTACCTTTGATTTCGATGCCGAGCCGGGTTCAGGATTTAAGAATTTAGCGCTCTGTGTGTGTGTACAGGGTGAGTGGCGATTGATGGGAGGGAGTAGAGGTGGTTGATGATTGGTTTTTTGATATAATGGTGAAAATTTTGGGTTTTTAGCTTGTGTAGTTTTCGAGATAATAAAGGTTTTTTGAAGGATTGCAGTGGAAATTTGTTGTTTTCTTTTCATGTAGATTATGATAAAAAAGTCGGAATATCTCGGAAATTTGTGGTTTTTGCGAAATTTTTTGTACTTCTTAACTTGTAGAGAATTGTTTTTTTAATAAAATGGCGGAGTTTAGTTTTTTTTGTTTCAATTAGTTTTCGGGGTAAATCAGATTTTTCAAAGAATAGCGTTAGAATTTTGTTTTATTCTTCATGTACAGTATGACACAAAAATCAAAATATCTCGAGAATTTGTGTTTTTTTCGAAATTTTTTATTCTTCTAAACTTGTAGAAAATTGTTTTTTCAACAAAATGGTCGACATTCAATTTTTTATCTCAATCAAATTTCGAGATAATTCAGTTTTTTCGAAGAATAGCGTTAGAATTTTGTTTTATTCTTCATGTACAGTATGACACAAAAATCAAAATATCTCGAGAATTTGTGTTTTTTTTCGAAATTTTTTGTTCTTCTAAACTTGTAGAAAATTGTTTTTTTAACAAAATGGTTGACATTCAATTTTTTATCTCAATCAAATTTCGAGATAATTCAGTTTTTTCGAAGAATAGCGTTAGAATTTTGTTTTATTCTTCATGTACAGTATGACACAAAAATCAAAATATCTCGAGAATTTGTTTTTTTTTTCGAAATTTTTTATTCTTCAAAACTTGTAGATAATTGTTTTTTTAACAAAATGGCGGAGTTTAGTTTTTCTGTCTCAATTAGTTTTCGGGATAATTAAGATTTTTCAAAGAATAGCACTTTTTTTTCATGTGCATTATGAGAAAAAAGTCAAAATATCTCGGAAATTTGTGATTTTTTCAAAATTTTTTGTTCTTAAAAACCTGTAGAGAATTATTTTTCCAATAAATTGGTGCTGTTCTAGTTTTTCTATCTCAATTAATTTTCGAGATAATCGGTATTTTTTTATAGAATATTGGGTATTGCAACTATATCACTTTCTCATGTTCATTTTTTGCACTGAATATTCTTTTTTTTACAGTCTGTTAGCAATTTTAGCAGTGAACCTTAATAGAAATGGTAAATTGGTTCGAAAATAGCCCGTGTAAATTAACATATCTGTGAATAAATATTTTAATCTGCGCCTGGACGAGTGACATGCGACAAATTGTACATTGTGTTCGACCGTTCGAGTACAAGGAAAACGATATTTTAGAATAGAAATTCGTATTTATCGCGTAGAACATTAATCAAGATTCTTGTACAGGTTGTTTTGAGAACAAAATGTTGAAAAAGTATTAAGGTGTAATGTAATTTTGTGAACAGTTCACTAGTTAATGATTTGGGTTTTCTGTTCATTTGCAGCCATCAGAATAAATCTGAATAAATAGAGCGAAATGGGGGAAGTGGAATGCCGAAAGTATTTGCGAATTTTCCGCGCTTTTCATCGGGAAAACGGCCGATCAAACCGGCAAAAAACATGTTAAAAATTTGATATTAGTTTTCATTGAGCGAAACTACGACAAGCGTAAAAAAAATTCGCGTGCAAACATGTTTTCACAAAACGGCCGTAATATTTCAACCGTTACCCAATTGCAACATTGATTTATTACGATATTACCGCAAAATAATGGACTTTTTATGGCAGATAATTGTTCTGCAATTAGTCCTCTACATTGAGGAATTCGCGAATTTCGTTCATCGCTTTTGCCCCAATGCAATATTTAATTTTCGGTATGCACCGAAGTTTCCCTTCGATAAATGTTTGTACGCAGCAATTTCCGCCCGTAAAAGAATTTATCGATTTCGCCAATACCTCCCGATGCGTTTACATCCCTTTTATACAGGGCGAGTCACCCTCAAAGGGAAGCTAATAAAATTATGGAGCTATTTTTTGAAAAACCTAAATTATCTCGAAAAGTAATTGGGGTAAAAACACCAAATTTTCGCCGTTTTGATAAAAAGCAATTGTCTACAAGTTTTGCAGAATAAAAAATTTCGAAAGAAACACAATTTCTTGATATATTTTGACTTTTTTGTTATAATGTACATGAAGAAAAAAACAAAATTCTAATACTATTCTTTGAATAAACTGAATTATCTCGAAATTTGATTGAGATAAAAAATTAAACGTCGGCCATTTTGATAAAAAAACAATTGTCTACAAATTTTGAAGAATAAAAAATTTCGAAAAAACACTAATTTCCGAGATATTCTGACTTTTGTGTCATAATGTACATGAAGAAAAAAACAAAATTCTAATTCTATTCTTTGAAAAAACTGAATTATCTCGAAATTCGATTGACATAAAAAAATGAAATGTTCACCGTTTTATTAAAAAAACAATTCTCTACAAATTTAGAAGAATAAAAAATTTCGAAAAAACCACAAATTTCCGGAATATTTTGACTTTTCTGTCATATGACAAAAAATTAACATACAGTGCAAAAAATGAACTGACAGTATAACAAAATGAATAGACAGTGTAAAAAATGAGCAGTTAGTGTAAGTAAATGAACAGACAGTGTAAGAAAAGGAAAATACAATGTAAAAAATGAACAGACAGTGTAAAAAATGAACAGTTATGTAAGAAAGGAGAAATGTTTACTTTTTAATCAACTAATAGGAGGTTTGTCGTGTAATCGAAAATAAGGCAGAAATATTTAGTGTGTGCAGACATGCGACTGGCGTAATAGATATAACTTATCAAGACTGCTGACATCGTAAAACTTTGGAGTCTATAAGACAAAAGAATCGTACAAAAAGCAGCAAAACTACATTTCATTACGTTGTGTTTCTCTTTTCATATTGTCCCGGCAGTTTATGAGAGTTTTATTATTTCAAACTTCATTAGACCGGAGACGGAAGTGCTCGTTACTTTATAGAAAGTTTTTAGGCGTCGGGGCGCGACGCGCGGCGCTGCCTCGAAATATTTATCACAATTATGACTCGCCGAAACTTTTCCCAGGAATTATTTAAGTAAGTTCGCTTAATTATTTGGGCCATTACGCCATTCGGCGGATCGGAATTTAATTCCTGCTTCTACAGGTGTACGCCGGCTGCATGTTAATCGACGAATTATTCGCGCCCTTACACCATCCACCGCCCCGGTGCAATTAAATACCGCTTTTCGAACTGATTTTTACCCCACATCCCTTTTCAATACGTCTCATTAAATCCCGTTGGAATCTACGCGGAATGTACTCGATCAATTATTGTCGACGAATTTGTTGTCGATGAATTATTGTCGACGAATTTGTTGTCGATGAATTATTGTCGACGAATTTGTTGTCGATGAATTATTGTCGACGAATTTGTTGTCGATGAATTATTGTCGACGAATTTGTTGTCGATGAATTATTGTTGATGAATTGCAGTCGATGAATTATTGTTGATGAATTGCAGTCGATGAATTGTAGTCATTGAAATCTATACTAACCTATCTTCTCCTTTTATAATGCGGTTCTTTATCGATGAATTACTGTCGATGAATTGTAGTCGATGAATTGTAGTCGATGAATTGTAGTCGATGAATTGTAGTCGATGAATTGTAGTCGATGAATTGTAGTCGATGAATTGTAGTCATTGAAATCTACACTAACCTATCTTCCATCTTTATAATGCGACCTCTTTATCGATGAATTACTGTCGGTGAATTATAGTCGATGAATTGTAGTCGATGAATTGTAGTCGATGAATTGTAGTCGATGAATTGTAGTCATTGAAATCTACACTAACCTATCTTCTCCCTTTATAATGCGGTTCTTTGCGGTGAATGCGGTGAATTATAGTCGATGAATTGTAGTCGATGAATTGTAGTCGATGAATTGTAGTCGATGAATTGTAGTCGATGAATTGTAGTCGATGAATTGTAGTCATTGAAATCTACACTAACCTACCTTCTCCCTTTATAATGCGACCTCTTTATCGATGAATTACTGTCGGTGAATTATAGTCGATGAATTGTAGTCGACGAATTTGTTGTCGATGAATTATTGTCGACGAATTTGTTGTCGATGAATTATTGTCGACGAATTTGTTGTCGATGAATTATTGTCGACGAATTTGTTGTCGATGAATTATTGTTGATGAATTGCAGTCGATGAATTATTGTTGATGAATTGCAGTCGATGAATTGTAGTCATTGAAATCTATACTAACCTATCTTCTCCTTTTATAATGCGGTTCTTTATCGATGAATTACTGTCGATGAATTGTAGTCGATGAATTGTAGTCGATGAATTGTAGTCGATGAATTGTAGTCGATGAATTGTAGTCGATGAATTGTAGTCGATGAATTGTAGTCATTGAAATCTACACTAACCTATCTTCCATCTTTATAATGCGACCTCTTTATCGATGAATTACTGTCGGTGAATTATAGTCGATGAATTGTAGTCGATGAATTGTAGTCGATGAATTGTAGTCGATGAATTATTGTCGGTGAATTGTAGTCGATGAATTATTGTCGATGAATTGTAGTCGATGAATTATTGTCGGTGAATTATTGTCGGTGAATTATTGTCGGCGAATTACTGTCGGTGAATTATAGTCGATGAATTGTAGTCGATGAATTGTAGTCGATGAATTGTAGTCGATGAATTATTGTCGGTGAATTGTAGTCGATGAATTATTGTCGATGAATTGTAGTCGATGAATTATTGTCGGTGAATTATTGTCGGTGAATTATTGTCGGCGAATTATTGTCGGTGAATTATTGTCGATGAATTATTATCGGTGAGTTTTGCAGCGTATTAGTAAGTTTAATAAATCAGTGAATGACTGTTATGGGGAATCTAATATGTCGAATGTAATTCGTTTAATTAACGATAAGTAATCTGATCGTTTTAATAAGAAAATCTGGTAACGACAAAATCGCCTGTTTACGTAACGGTCGAACAAACGAACCGGGACACACTTTATTAATTTCGCGGCGCAATCTAAATTGTAAATTTTCGATAGCCGTACGGCAAGTAATAGCTATGCAAATGCCGGCCGATTTATTAACATAGAGTTGCGTGTCCCGTTCGAAAAAAACCCTTCTGGTTTTTTTTTTCGTCTTGTTAGCACTTTAACCCTAATTTATTAGCGCCGACGCGATATATCTTCCCCCTGCGAGAAAGTCTCCTTTCCGACGAATGTCCCTTCCTTTGGCGGCGTCCGTTATCGCGGCGAAAAAAAAAGGGTTGAAGGGGGCGGGTGAAGGGTGGAAACGTTGCAACATGATAACGTATCTCTGCGGCATTTGCACGTATCGCTTTACAACTTCCTCAAGACGTTTCCAACCGACAGCATGCAATGATGTGCATAATGATTGTGTGCTCGAATGTATTTCCACCGCTGGAAACATTGAGGGTGGTTTTATTCGAGCCGTATTTTTACAACAGGGGAGTGAAAATATTTGTGTAAAGAAAATCATATCTGCAGCATTTCGGTCGTTTCGCCCTAAGAGATATTACCCCAACACACCATTTGTTAACATTAGAATATTCGGGGAGGGTTAAAATACGGAGTAATTAAGGAAATTGCTGGATTACGCACTGTGGAGGTGAATACGGCAAAATAAAACGCATTAACTAAATTAATATTTATATTATTAACACGACCGGTTTGTTCGGCTTAATGTGCGGTTAATCCTTCGTATAATATATCACAATTGTAGCAAATAGGTCTGTATATCATGCACTTCTTCTCTTTTATAATTCATCGACTACAATTCATCGACAATAATTCACCGACTATATTAAATTCATCGACTACAATTCGTCGACTACAGCTCACTGAATATAATTCATCGACTACAATTCATCGACAATAATTCATCGACAATAATTCATCGACTACAGCTCACTGAATATAATTCATCGACTACCATTCATCGACAATAATTCATCGACTACAGCTCACTGAATATAATTCATCGACTACAATTCATCGACAATAATTCATCGACTACAGCTCACTGAATATAATTCATCGACAATAGTTCGTCGACTTCAATTCACCGACAATTCTTCGACTACAGCTCACAGAATATAATTCATCGACTACAATTCATCGACAATAATTCATCGACTACAGCCCACTGAATATAATTCATCGACAATAGTTCATCGACTTCAATTCACCGACAATTCTTCGACTACAGCTCACACAATATAATTCATCGACAATAATTCATCGACTACAGCTCACTGAATATAATTCGTCGACAAAATTCATCGACTACAGCTCACTGAATATAATTCATCGACTATAACTCACCGACTATAATAAATTCATCGGCTAGAATTCGTCGACAATAATTCATCGATGGGATCATTCCGAATGCATCACAAACTGCAATAGAATAGTTGGCGGATTGATTAGCGATTTGCGGGTTGGGAATCCGTGCAGTCTCGTACTAATTTTCGGTTAATCATTCACGGCCGGCTTTCTGAACGCGCCGCCCGAAATCTGACTTATTCAAAACGGGGGCAGCATATGCAGTTGGGGGCTCGTAGCACAACCGTGCGGTTTCGGGGTATCGAATGTGCATAAAGTGTGCACGTTATTGCATTTTCAATGAGGCCTCGTCGCGTTATTAAAGTATGATGATGGGCCGTTTCGGCCCTCCCGCTCGTCTCTATTAAGTTTTAAACTAATCGGGTTGCGTTTCATCGACGGTTTTGTTTTTAAATACGCGTGTGTACCTGGGATTTTGGCGTATTCAATTTGCGCGACTCAAGCGCTCTAATCGGATCTATCTTCATTAGATTCGCCGACGTGACAACCGCGCGTTCAGACGCTAGGCAAATAATTTAATGGCGTTACGTTAACAATTCAGTTTTCCTTCGGGGTCGAAGTGGGCTGTGGTAGGATGAACGTATCAAGTTGGCTTGACTGTCAAAAACGCGCAAAAATCGACGAGTTACAGGGGGGTGGAATTTTCTTTGAGGACCCTGTATATAGAGTTGCATTAACGATGGCGAGTTTAATTAGTTGCGAGAATTAGGGCGGGTTTTATTCGCGATTAAATTTACAGCGCAAGGGTGATTTAGGGCCGGATAAAGACTTCGCATCGGTCGCGGTGCAGTGTCTTTTGTACGGGGGTGTAAAAAGTTAATTTCAATTACCTGCATGTAGCGAAAGAGAGGTGTTCGCGTTAACGTTACGGGGCCATTAATTAAATAGCGTATAGCGTTAGGGGTGTGCACTTACCTACTAATTAATGCGGAATCAACGGGTAATTTCGACAGCAGCGCGGATTGCGCGGCGTTTTCTTTCAATTCCCACCCCCCGGGCGGCGGCGAAAATAAAAAAACACGCAGCCCCGGCGTCCGTCCTCTCCGGCGGGGCTGTATGCGAAAATAAATATTTTTGTTTCGCTCGAAAATTCCCCGAGTATTTGTTTTGTTTCTGGCTTTTATGAACCGGCGCCGGGGCCGTATAATGCGAACGGTCAACATTTGCGGTTTCGAAATTTGCAGATTGATTAAGTACTCATATCGTGGAATTTTTAACAATTTATTTCGAAAAGTGGTTTGCCGTGTTACCGCCCCTCCAACTCCTCCCGCTACCGCCCCCCTTATACCAAGAGATTCCGTGGATTTTTCCAACAACATTCTATACGCCAATTATGCTATAATTCATCCACTGAACATAATTCATCGACTATACAGCTCTTCGACAATAATTTGCCGACAATACACTTGAATTATAGTCCATGAATTATAGTCGATGAATTATAGTCGATGAATTATAGTCGATGAATTAAAGTCGATGAATTGTAGTCGATGAATTATAGTCGATGAATTATAGTCGATGAATTGTAGTCTATGAATTATAGTCGATGAATTGTAGTCGATGAATTATAGTCGATGAATTGTAGTCGATGAATTATAGTCGATGAATTAATGTCATAAGTAGCGACTTAACTAGAGAGCTAGCTATTCGTGAACATTTCTTCTTCTTGTGTCCGATTCGCTGGTACATTCTTAATTGTATTAGAATTACAAATGAGACATGCAAATGCGGTTTCTTTTCAACGAGAATCGATAATACGAATAACGTATACACGTGCACGCCAGGATTAATTAACAGATAGGTTTGTTGCCTTTGCGATATTCCAGCGAAAAAAAAAAACATATCCATTCTTTGTTCTGCGGATCAACCCCAAAGCGAAAGTTACTTATTTGCATTAAATTTCCACGGTTTTTTTTTCCACGCGAATTCGGAAAAGTGTTTTCCGGCTTATCGTTTCGCATTGTACGTATAACCTAATGCCGTCGAGTTGCATTTACTCGACGTGCACCGGCTAAAAAAGGAGGATTTTCCAATCCACTTGTTCCGATGAAAAGGGTTCCACATTCGAAGGAGTTTCGCGTACAAGTCGGCTAGATTTTTCAGTTCAAAGTTTATCGGAAAAACAGGAAATTCCTTCCCACAACTACAAATATTATACCGCATGAACTATAATTCATAGATTATAATTCATCAAATATAATTCATCAATTATAATTCGTCGACTATAAATCATCGACTGTAATTCATAGATTATAATTCATCGACTATAATTCATAGATTATAATTCATCAAATATAAATCATCAATTATAATTCATCGACTATAAATCATCGACTGTAATTCATAGATTATAATTCATCGACTATAATTCATCGACTATAATTTATCGACTATAATTCATCGACTATAATTCATCGACTATAATTCATCGACTATAATTCATCGACTATAATTCATCGAGTACAATTCACCGACAATAATTCATCGAGTACAATTCACCGACAATAATTCATCGACTCATGAAAAATGTTCGAGATTCAAAGGAGTTTCGCATACAAATCGGCAAGAAAATTATGAAATATATCGATCGGCGGGGTTCATATCGATAAATCGCATCGAGTTGTGTGTGCAAAGTAAAACCGAAAGTTTAAAAGGAGCCGGCGCAATCCCGATGGGACATCATCAACTAGAAGCAAATTAACTCCGAAATCTCCTGAGAGACATAACTCCCGGTTTTATCCTTCGGTCGCGTAACGTCGGGTTAGTGCCCCTCCTGCTCGTTTACACCGAGCGCGACGCGCTCCTTACCGCCTGCCGGGATTTATCCCCCGCCGAAATCTAATTACGCCGACGGTCGCTCGCAAATCTCGATGTATCGGGATTTATTTTAAATATATACACCTTTACCCCATCTATAGTCGCATTTTAATCCTCATTTTAACCGAAACTTGTCATTTTATTCAACAAAAATAATTCATCGACTATAATTCATCGACTACAATTCATCGACTACAATTCATCGACTATAATTCATCGACTTTAATTCATCGACTATAATTCATCGACTATAATTCATCGACTATAATTCATCGACTACAATTCATCAATTATAATTAATCGACTACAATTCACCGACTATAATTCATCGAGTACAATTCACCTACTATAATTCATCGACTACAATTTACCAATTCATCGATTCTCTTGGGTATTTCATTGATTCTATTGGTTAGTTCAATGACTCTATTGGGAGATTCATTAACTCTATTAGGTAATTGAATGATGCACAAGAAAAATTGTATCAGAAATGGTAGAGGAGAGAAAGAAATTTATATATTTTGAAGCCGTATTTAGGAAAACCCAAACCGACTTCCGGCCATTGGAATCGACACAAGAATAGTAAATTTCATAAACAGCTCGTATTGTCGTCGTTTTTGCGCGATCCGGCGCTTCGTTTGGGAAGCACGAAAAATAGAAAATCATACTGGGAAAATCACGTTAGAAACGAAGTTACCAGCATAACTCGAGTAACGTCAGTACGTGACACAATGTAAGTTTCGGAATGCATGAACCGGAAGTTTACTCGATCTCTCTTTTACCGTCTAGTTTTACGTTTATCGGGCTTTATTTTCTCTTCTCCCGGGCGAAACGACCACGGGCGTAACGCCCGGGAATTCCCCATTACCCGACGCAACAGGAATATTAAAGAAGAAACACTCCATGTTTATATTATATATAGCACGTTGCCAAATAAAATTTCATAATAATAAATTTAATTATTTACGATTTATTATCGAAATCCTGTAACGATATTAAATGTTGCATTTTAATAGATATAGAGTCGGCTGAAATTATAATCACCGTAAAGTATTTTAAATTACCAGGAATTTATGGTCAAACTAGAAATTAATTTCGGACAATTAAGCACGTCAGCGGAATTTTAAACTATACATTAAACTCCCTACTTTGATGTTATACAGGGTGTATATATATTAAATTTTGTTCTAAATGGTTACTGAAAGTTGTAAATAGATCTAAAAGAGTTTCAAATGGTCTAGCTCAGTTCTAAAATAGTTCAAAATAATTATGGTAGTTCTGAACAGTCTTAGAACGACTTAGAACTGTCCAAAATCATTTAGAAAAGGTTCAGAACTGTTTCGACATATCCAGAAAAAACTGTAACAGTCCAGAACCATTTAGAACTGATTCAGGACTATTTAGTACAGTCCACAATTATTTTGAACTATTTTAGAACAGACCTGGACCATTTAGAACTGATTAAGAACTTTCTTTAAAAGGGTCGTTTAAAAGAGGTTCAGAACAGTTAAGAACTGTCCAGGGTATGCTAGAATAGTTCAGAACTATCCAGGACAGATTAGAACAGTTCGGAATCATTTAGAACGCTTCTAGCACTATTTTTTTTCACTAATTTCACACTTTTTTTAGCATCTTTACGCTGGCATTGGAACGGATTTTATATCATCTTTTTGGAGGATCCCATGGTCAAATTAGAAATTAATTTCGGACAATTAAGCACGTCAGCGGAATTTTAAACTATACATTAAACTCCCTACTTTGATGTTATACAGGGTGTATATATATTAAATTTTGTTCTAAATGATTACTGAAAGTTGTAAATAGATCTAAAAGAGTTTCAAATGGTCTAGCTCAGTTCTAAAATAGTTCAAAATAATTATGGTAGTTCTGTACAGTCTTAGAACCACTTTGAACTGTCCAAAAACGTTTAGAAAAGGTTCAGAATTGTTTCGACATATCCAGAAAAAACTGTAACAGTCCAGAACCATTTAGAACTGATTCAGGACTATTTAGTACAGTCCACAATTATTTTGAACTATTTTAGAACAGACCTGGACCATTTAGAACTGATTAAGAACTTTCTTTAAAAGGGTCATTTAAAAGTGGTTCAGAACAGTTAAGAACTGTCCAGGATAGGCTAGAATAGTTCGGAACTATCCAGGACAGTTTAGAACAGTTCAGAATCATTTAGAACGCTTCTAGGACTACTTTTTCACTATTTTCACACTTTTTTTTTTGCATCTTTACGCTGGCATTGGAACGGATTTTATATCATCTTTTGCGAGGATCCCAGTGCGCATTGGAAACCGAAACGAGCATCGTAAACTCCAAAGAGAATGAGCCTCATAAGGATTTGGAGTTTGAATGGATCCCCCACATCAAGCTTCTTGTATATACAATATTTCGGGTGTTTCAATTGCGCGAATGTGCATTCGCGTAGGAGTCTAAATTATCATAGAGCCGGCCTAGAGGCGGCCGGAGCAATCATAATAATGCTCTAAAATAAAGCGGTCGCGGGCTATAAACAGTAATAACATTTGACAACGCGTTTTGTTCGCGTGATTTGTTGCCGGTGGAAAATCCAACGGGGCGTTAGAAAAATATTTCCGGCGGTTTTTCATTCCTATCCCAAAAATTAGAATTTATTCCACTTTCATATAATGCGGCGTTTTATTATTATTTTGCGCCCGCTCCTCTCTCTCCTCGCGTTTCATTATTTTTCACTTCTTTGTGTTGTCCTATTTGCCGGGCGCTAAAAGGCTTTTTTGTTTCAACGCGGCCCGTCACAATGGATTCACAATGGCGCGGAATAAGCGGCTCATTTGTTGGGCCACTCCGAAGGGCATTTGCTTATCGCTTCTTTCCCAACGATTTCATATTTATATTGCGTTTATACGTCGCTAGATAATTAACTAACTGTACCTACAGGGCCTCGAATTTGTATCTTCCAAGACGCCATCTTCAAGGGGCACCAGGTCCCAAACATTACCTCCTATTAGGGCATGAGTTTATTAGATTAGGGACTATATAGAACTTTTTTTAGAACTTTTAGGGTCGATTGAAATAGTTCGGAACGATATTAGAATAATTTTGAACTGTCCTGGATCGTTTGAAAGTTCTAAGAAATGGTCCAGATCAGTTCAAAAATGGTTCAAAATAATTGTGGCCTGTTCTAATATCTTACTAGCCCTCTGAATCAGTTCTAAATGGTTCTAGAACTGTTCTGAAAACTCTGGCTAATTTTATAACACTGCATTTTTCTTATTTAAATATCAACTTTTCGAATCTATCTATTATTTTATCGTGACATAAAAAATCAATTTAAAAATGTACGAACGAATACATTTACTTAAATTATATATATTTCTACTAACAATCAATGCACAGCCATGAATATTTACATTATACATTAAAATTAATCCACTCCAAGTCTATATTCTGCTATAAAGTGTTCCATTCGTTCGGTAATTACAAATCCATATTTGTCCATTAAGTACGCATAATATAAACACATTGACTCCCTTCTGAAGTTACTATAATCGATTTTCTTGAGTATAATGTATAAAAGACTCTCTTATGGAAATAAATGGCTCTTATTATGTTTTTTGCGTCAATAGAGTTTTTTGAAATTGATTCAATTGGGTTTAGTGACTCTATTAGACAGTTGATTGATTCTGTTGGACTGTTAAATGACTGTCTTAGATAGTTGATTGATTCTATTAGCAGTTGAAAGACTCTATTAGATTGTTGATTGCTTCTATTGGATAATTGAATGATTCTATTAGATAGTTGATTGATACTAATGGGTAGTTGATTGACTCTATTAGATAGTTGATTGTTTCTTAGATAGTTGAATGAATTCTATTAAGCAATTGAATGATTCTATTAGATAGTTGATTGTTTCTTAGATAGTTGAATGACTCTATTAGATAGTTGAATGACTCTATTAGATAGTTGAATGACTCTATTAGATAGTTCGTTGACTCTATCGCAAAATTTCACCAGAATTGAATTTTAACTAAAAAAAATCGTCCTGAGTGGTGAGAAATTGGAATAAACAGCACATGACCGGTATTATGGAATGATCGGGTGCATCCGATCCGGCAATTGCTGGCTCGAAATCGCCTATAATTTTTGTAATGCATCGAACTCCGGCGAGTTAGTAACCCCGACGTGACTTCCAAGTATTATCAGATGGGCCACAATTTGTCTTAATGGACGAAATGAATAGATCTAGCCGGCTATGTCGGTCACGCAATTCGATTCGGGGGTGTATAAAAGACACCCCTATATTTTCTTATTAACGAATTATATCTACACATAATTGTGTTAATGGAAATATAAGTAGGTGAATATTGCGCTAACTTATTGTTAGTTTTTTTTTCGGTGTGTGTTCTAGTAAAGTATTTCCGATAGATAATCAAATGTTTTTATTAATGGCGGTGGAATCGCCGCCCATGCATTAAATTACGAGGGTATAAAATCGACGTGTACAATGTGGATGCCTCTACCTATCAAGCTAATGTATTAGAGTGAATTAAGGGATTAAATGTTGTATTCGGTATTTTGTCGTAAACGGCGTAACAATTCGTCCAATCATCTTAATCGGTTTTTGTTTGAATTCGAATCACCAAGGCACTAAATACGGCGGAGCATCGATTTCTAATCGATACGTTTTTCGATGTTTTCTTCTCGTAACGAGTTGCATTTAAAACTACATTTGTTTCGGCTGATTGATGGCGCCCAGGAAATATCAATTTCCCACAGAAAAAATCGATTATTCATCGCGAAAGGCTGTATTTACCGTTGACAGTGCGCGTTTGACGTTCGAAGTGATTTATTTTCATAGAATTCCTTTGTAACGTGGAAATTTCGGAATTATTTACCCGAGTGGAAGAATTGGAATGCTCATAGGTGGCGAACGAAATTCCTCGAATATTAGCAAAAAAACGAAAAAAAATGGTGTTTCAGAAACCACTTAAAATACTCGTTTAAAATATTCCCAGCGCGGCACTGTTGAAGACGAGAGTTCAGTTTCCCGTCCGCGCGAATTTTGTAGAGCAAAAAGCGTTCAGTTTCCCGTCCGTCCGAATTGTACAATACAAAAATGCTTCAGTTTCCCGTCCGATCAAAATTTACAAGGCAAAAATGGTTCAGTTTCCCACCCGACCGAAATTTACAATGTAAAAAACGTTCAGTTTCCCGTCCGAGCCAAATTTGCTAAGAAAAAATGGTTCATTTTCCCGTCCGACCAAAATTCACAAAGCAAAAACCTTCAGTCTCCCGTCCGACTGATTTTTATAAGGCAAAAATGGTTCAGTTTCCCGTCCGACCTAAATTTACAATGTAAAAATCGTTCAGTTTCCCGTCCGAGCCAAATTTGCTAAGCAAAAATCGTTCAGTTTCCCTTCCGTCCGAAATGTACAATTCAAAAATGGTTCAGTTTCCCGTCCGAGCAAAATTTACAAGGCAAGAATCGTCCAGTTTCCCGTCCGACCGAAATTTACAAAGCAAAAACCTTCAGTTTCCCGTCCGACTGAATTTTACAAGACAAAAATCGTTCAGTTTCCCGTCCGAGCGACATGTGCCGCCCACGATAATTCCATTTTTCCGCAATTGACGTGCGTCGTACGTACGGCGATTACGCGAAAAGAACATTGCACAACAAGCGGACTATTATTATTAAAAATAACAGTCGCAGATTAGGGTCGGTTGCCGAGCAAAAGTTCCGTCTGGCCCGTTCACTATTAAATTCAATATAACTCTTCTCTTCGTTATGAACGTTTCCCGCTCATTCGACCGAACATAATACGAAAATGGAGCGGCGTAAGCCGGGAAGACTATGCGCTTTTGTTTAATTACATTCATACGTACATTCGGCGGGCGTATATGGAGTCATTTAGCTCTCTGACGGTCGATGTACTTACTTTTCGTTGAATGTAACATCCACCTTGCTGTACGCTGTATCATTATAAGGGTCGGTGTTTTTTTTTTCAACCCCTTTTTTTTTCACCAACACACATATACTGCGTAATTAACTCCACTTTAAAGAGGAATTGGATGATGCATACGCTATAAAAATTGTTGGTATACCTAATATAGTAGAAATTTAGATAGGTATATTGTGCGCGATTTCACCATAATAATTCATCGATTATAATTCACCGATAATAATTCATCGACAAATAATTCTTCGACAATAATTCATCGACAAATAAATAATTCATCGACAAATAATTCATCGAAAATAATTCACAATAATTCATCGAGAATAATTCATCGACAATAATTCATCGACAAATAATTCATCGAAAATAATTCACAATAATTCATCGAGAATAATTCATCGACAATAATTCATCGACAATAATTCATCGAAAATAATTCACAATAATTCATCGACAAATAATTCATCGAGAATAATTCACAATAATTCATCGACAATAATTCATCGACAAATAATTCACAATAATTCATCGACAATAATTCATCGACAAATAATTCACAATAATTCATCGACAATAATTCACAATAATTCATCGACAATAATTCACAATAATTCATCGACAATAATTCATCGACAAATAATTCACAATAATTCATCGACAATAATTCACAATAATTCATCGACAAATAAATCATCGACAAATAATTCATCGAAAATAACTCACGGATATAATGCATTTTGAAATACATTTTATGTATATTTGCTTTGTGGCGAATTAATATTGCGAGCAATATGCGTAAATCTGTTTGGAGGTTTATTTTAAAAACGTCGCCGTTTTTAACGCAATAAATAAGAAATGTAGTTATAGTAAACAAAACGTTGCGCCTTAGCGTATTTATAGAGCAATTGTAAATCCATGGCTAATTATTTTACGAGGTCAAAATTGGACGGTTACGCGAACCCCGTTGTGCCCGAGACGACGTAAATGCGGAACAAATTAGCTTTAAAGTAAGTCCCAGCACCTGTTCCTGCGTGTCTACGTATATAACGAATTTCGCACCTATTACGACTGACTGGTTCTTAATTAAAATAATTCGTCATATCTCCACAGGCCTGCGAATAACGCTCTCGAAAAAAAATATATGAATTTTCCCAAAGTAGATATGGCTCTAAAACTTATAGCGATTCTAACGAAGCCATTTACCCCGGCTTGTATCACATATACACGAGAGTATCATCGCTTCTCGCCAGAAGGGGGGTTGTCGAAGCATCTAATGGCCACGTCGACGATTCGAGAGGGCCCTGCACTTGACAGTTGCAGCTGAAAAATACCATAAATCACTTTGGCTTTCCCGCCGTCGCATTAGCGAAGCAACATCTCGACTAAAACGTGTTCATTTTTTTTAATAACCGCCCTCGACCCTGTTCGACACCGCGATACCGTCCCCGGACGAATAAAACCGCTATTTTCATTCGAAAAATTTATATTACGAATTACAGCGAACATAATTCACCGACTATAATTCACCGACTATAATTCACCAGCTATAATTCACCGACTATAATTCATCGACCAATAATTCATCGACCAATAATTCATCGACCAATAATTCATCGACCAATAATTCATCGACAAATTATTCATTGACAATAATTCACAACAATAATTCATCGAAAATAATTCACAATAATTCATCGACAAATAATTCATATACAATAATTCACCGACAATAATTCACCGACAAATAATTTATAGACAATAATTTGTCGACAAATAATTCATCGGCTAATTTGTGAGTTATTTTTTGAAGATGTAGAACGTGCAGGATGAAATGATTCGGTTCGGTTTGTAGAAAACGGGTAATGAATTCGGAATCCTTCTATCCTGGATATATTAGAATAAAAAACTATGAATTTATGGATATTGGGATTCTCGGCGGTGGAGGTTTCCCGCCTTTATTGTGTTTCTTGGAGCGAATTGGGTATTCGTGGCTCGTGCGTTGTGGCGTTTAAAGTCATTGAAAGTAAAAGGAATAACGCCGGCGTATGGTCATAAAAGCCCAATATAAAACGAGAATCTATTCGATAAAGGGTGTATTTTTATTGGTATTTTTATCTTAATAAATCACAAATTCTACCAGATGTAGATAGTTGTAGATGTTATCGATCGAAGTGTACTATACCTAACTAGAATTACGAATTACTTATACAGCAAAAAAACCATTACCATACGAAACAACCCTTATATTTCGCGCGATGAGCCGAACATACAACAATTAATAGCCCGTTTCGTTCGACGTCCCTTAGCGAAACTTACGACCCTTTAGATTAGGCGAGCGTAATTTATTCTTCAGGTTTATTTACGTATACACGAAGACATGTAAATGTCAGGTCCTTCCGTGCGTCGGGCAAATATACCATCGGGAAACACGGTCTGTTCAAACATAGTTTGTATACTACTAGTGTAGTTTCACCCACCCCCCGCAGCTCGTTTATCTATAGAGGATTTATGTCTGTGTGATGCCCGATTTTGCTAAACAATTCTTAAAATTAGGTAATAGTTAAAGCGGATTTAGGAAATACTTAAGTATACTTTTCATCTTTAGTAGGTTGAATTACTGTAGGTGTTTTTTTACTAGATCAATTATTTGTTGATGAATTATTTGTCTATGAATTATTTGTCGGTGAATTATTGTATATGAATTAATTGTCGATGAATTATTTGTCGATGAATTACTTGTCGATGAATTATTTGTCGGTGAATTATTGTCGGTGAATTATTGTATATGAATTATTTGTCGATGAATTACTTGTCGATGAATTATTTGTCGATGAATTATTTGTCGATGAATTATTTCTCGGTGAATTATTAAATTTTTCGGTGAGTTTTAGTCGATGAATTATTTGTCGATAAATTATTGTCTATGAATTATTTGTCGGAGAATTATTGTCGGTGAATTATTGTATATGAATTATTTGTCGATGAATTATTTGTCGATGAATTATTTGTCGGTGAATTATAGTCGATGAATTATTTGTCGATAAATTATTGTCTATGAATTATTTGTCGGAGAATTATTGTCGGTGAATTATTGTATATGAATTATTTGTCGATGAATTATTTGTCGGTGAATTATAGTCGATGAATTATTTGTCGATAAATTATTGTCTATGAATTATTTGTCGGTGAATTATTGTCGGTGAATTAAGTATTGTATATGAATTATTTGTTGATGAATTATTTGTCGATGAATTACTTGTCGATGAATTAAGTATTGTATATGAATTATTTGTCGATGAATTATTTGTCGGTGAATTATAGTCGATGAATTATTTGTCGATAAATTATTGTCTATGAATTATTTGTCGGTGAATTATTGTCGGTGAATTAAGTATTGTATATGAATTATTTGTTGATGAATTATTTGTCGATGAATTACTTGTCGATGAATTATTAAACTTGTCGGTAAGTTTTAGTCGACGAATTATAGCATTTAAAATGCATTTAAAGCGACTTTATACTGGACGAAATATCATCTACATTGCGACGTAAAATAAACTTTTAACGTCCAACCGACCGAAAACTCTTTCTTTCTCCATCTACCGTTCGAGCCGGCCATCGAGACAAAGTTGCGAAAAACAATTTGCGCAAGTTTATTCGCGATATAGTTAGGAAAGCGAACTCCATCGGGCAGTCTGGGGGGACGTGTAGGGCCCCACGCCGGTTAGAATTAGGTCTATTCAGGAGCGCTCCCCGAGGAATGTGCAGTTTATAGTTCACCTTTGATGCATTAAAACGTCGAACGGACGATGCGAAATAAAATTGCATCGATTACGGACCGACCGGTGTAGCCGGAGATCGTTGCTGGCTGTTTCTATCGAAGTGTACGCAAGCGTTGTTTAATTAAATTCCTTTTTGGAGCTTATTAAAACGGGAGCTTGTATATACTCGTGATTTAAATGAAGAGGAGTGCGGTCGGTGAAAAACCGGGTGTTTTGTTTGGATTTCCTCCAGAAACGTTATTTAATATTTATCAGACAATTTCCCTGTATCTGTTCTTGCGTCCTAATAAAGCTTTGTCTTCGTTTCAACGACTGTTGGAATATTAAAGGGGATTTTCGCTGTTTGTCTTCGGGGGTGCGTAATAAGGGGGTGGATTTAGTACAGGCTAATTAATGGTAATAGATGCGGGGATTTTTTTGAAAACGAGTCACTTCCAGGCGAATATTCGCAATGGCCGATTGAAATCTAATGAAGAAGTACAAAAGGGACTCTCCTCCGGTTGCGGATTAAAGTTTTAATTAAACCCGACACTTTTCCGCTGGTCTCTTATGGAAGGCATTAAAAACGCTGCCGTAAAAATACTTCACATGGAAAAATAATAAAAGCAGAATACCCATAACGGGGCTACACATTTGAATTTTAATTTCCGGAAAATGGAATTAAATTCCTTTAACTGCTATTGTTACATGCCGGCCCGTTTCTCTATCGTCGGATGAAATTGAATAGATTAAAAGTGAAATTAAATCACATTAAAAGCTGCTATATAACTCTATTGTCGTTTCCTCGAAAATTTGTACTCGCTAATTTTTATTATAATCATATTTGGTAACTATTTTGTTATCCGGAATCATTTAGGATCGTTTCTGGACGATCTTAGAACTCGTCCGAAATCATTTAGGACTATTTAGAGCGAAAAATTTAACAGAAACTGACGTGAAATTTATAATTTTACGCCCAACAAGTTTCCCCTTAAATCTCGGAAATTAGGGCATTTTTCGAAAAATTTTATTCTTCAAAACTTGTAGATAATTCATTTTTTAACAAATCTGTGAAAATTTCATTTTTTTATCTTGATTAGTTTTCGAGATAATTCAGGTTTTTCAAAAAGAATAGTACTAGAGTTTTGTTTTGCTTTTCATGTACATTATGACAAATAAGTCAAAATATCTCGGAAATTAGTGATTCATTAAAAATTTTTGATTCTTTAAAACTTGCAGAGAATTATTTTTTCAATAAAATGGCGTATATTTTGTTTTTCTATCTCAATTAGTTTTCGAGATAATTCAGGTTTTTCAAAAAGAATAGTGTACTAGGGTTTTGTTTTGCTTTTCATGTACATTATGATGAATAAGTCAAAATATCTCGGAAATTTGTGATTTTATCGAAATTTTTGGTTCTTTTAAACTTGTAGAGAATTATTTTTTCAATAAAATGGCGTAGTTTTAGTTATTTATCTCAATTAGTTTTCGAGATAATTAAGGTTTTTCAAAAAGAATAGAAACTAGAGTTTTGTTTTGCTTTTCATGTACATTATGACAAATAAGTCAAAATATCTCGGAAATTGGTGATTTTTTCAAAATTTTTGATTCTTTAAAACTTGTAGGGAATTATTTTTTCAATAAAATGGCGTATATTTTGTTTTTCTATCTCAATTAGTTTTCGAGATAATTCAGGTTTTTCAAAAAGAATAGTGTACTAGAGTTTTGTTTTGCTTTTCATGTACATTATGACAAATAAGTCAAAATATCTCGGAAATTTGTGATTTTTTCGAAATTTTTGATTCTTTAAAACTTGTAGAAAATTATTTTTTCAATAAACTGGCGTATATTTAGTTTTTCTATCTCAATTAGTTTTCGAGATAATTAATGTTTTTTTCATAGAGTATTGTTTTTGCAATTTATCACTCCTTCGTTCATTATTTTAATATACCCTCGTATATAAATATGAAAAAATGTAGGTAAACAATCTTTTATTTGCATTGAAACGCACTGTATACAGTCAAATTGCAAAATAACCCATCCAGTTTAAAACGAATCAATAATAAATATGACCACACTGAAGTACACTTCTAAATAATGAATGATATTTTAGTAACAAAGTCGATGACAGTAACCATTTTGCCGGTTTAATGAATAGAGTTTCATTTACAATGCAAACCGAATGTTTATTATTATTTTATTTATATCGCGTCGGTATGAATATTTTCATTAAAATCGTTATTGTAACGGCCTCTACGCGGCGTCCGTTATTAAAAATGCATCGCTTATTGTTGTTATTTAATCATTAAATTAATTTAATGGGATATATTTCTATATGTAATATGGATATCTTGATGGGGACAATTTTTGAATATATTTACGAATTTCTTTTATGCCTGTTATTAATTATTTAGTTGATAGATAAATTGTTTTATGTAGGCCTAATTTTTGGTGATGCATTAAATTTGTTTAGCGAAAGTTACCAAATGCAATTCATGTTATTCGGTTAAAGTGGTAAAATTACAAATATTTATCACGCAGTCTGGCTCCTCCGGTCATTACAAATAATGTCTGTGGGGCGCGTTTTGTATAATGATCCCATTAATTATCTTAATCGCAGCGCATACGTTATTGTTTTCCATTCCGAATCCTAGTCACTAAATTCCCCGATTTTTTCCAGCAACAAGCCGCGCGAATTTTTTTCGAACAACTCTTCATAAATCCGGGAAAGTTTTTTTCGGGGCCCGCCCGGAGTTTCCTCCGAAGAGTTCGATATAATTCGGTTCGGGGAGCGGAAAAGAGCCGTTCCCGAGCCGCGAACGGGCTCGAATTACTGGCATTATTCGCGAGACGAAAATGTCCTAATGAAATTTTAAAATTTAATTTTTTAATCAGGTCGAAATTAGCGCGAGAACGGTCCCACGATAATGGAGTCGCCGACGAAAGAATTGCATTAAATGCATTACGGTGGGGTTGATATTTTAAAATGATTTCTGCAAAATTTTATTCGTGTAATTGTAAATTTGTCAATTCATTGAGTGAGAAAATTGCATTCTGACTATTCTATAAAAAGCATCAATTATCTCGAAAAATAATAGAGATAGAATAATTCTAAATCCGCCATTTTATTGAAAAAACAATTCTCTACAAATTTTGAAGAATAAAAATTTTTGTAAAAACCACAAATTTCCGAGGTATTTTCACTTTTTTGTCATAATGTTCATGAACAAAAAGCCAAATTTCCAGTGCTATTCTTTCAGAATTATCTCAAAAACTAATTGAGATAGAAAAATGAAATTTTTGGGGTTTTGTTAAAAAAATAATTGTCTACAAGTTTTGAAGAGTAAAAAATTTCGAAAAAAACCACCAATTTCCGAGGTATCTTGACTTTTTTGTCATAATGTTCATGAACTAAAAACCAAATTTCCAGTGCTATTCTTTCTGAATTATCTAAAAAACTAATTGAGATAGAAAAATGAAATTTTTGGGGTTTTGTTAAAAAAATAATTGTCTACAAGTTTTGAAGAGTAAAAAATTACGAAAAAACCACCAATTTCCGACGTATCTTGACTTTTTTGTCATAATGTACATGAAACAAAAAATCAAATTTTAAGTGCTAATCTTTCTGAATTATCTCAACAACTAATTGAGATAAAAAATGAAACATTCACCCTTATTTTAAAAAAACAATTACCTACAAGTTTCGAAGAATATAATTTTTCGAAATTTAACCTAATTTTCGAGATATGAGGGGAATTAAATTGTCTATTCTAAATTGTCTATCTAACATACCATCAAATTGTATTTACTCCATTTTTAATAAAATTATTAACATGCACGCCTCTGATTTTCAACGGTCAGGACGAAAGAAAATCGAAGAAAAAAAAGTCGGACCTCCATACATTTCATAAACGTTTCCTACCTGTTTTTGAAGTCGATTGTGAGCGGTTTGAAAGGCATTTCAAGATGATTTTATAATAGCTTTATTCGATACGATGTTAAACAGTCCTGCAATTGAAATATCGCAGGTATTTTCCTCCCGTCATTTCCCCGGCATTTTCATCCCCTCGAACAAACCCCACCCCAGTCTTAATACTGCACAAATTCCCCAAAAAAAAAAAATAGTTTCCCGCGTTTACGAGTTTAATAAAACCTGGAGTTTTTCGTGCATAAATCACCTGGACATCAAAGAATA
The DNA here is from genome assembly GCA_917563865.1 of Phyllotreta cruciferae. Taxonomy (NCBI): domain Eukaryota; kingdom Metazoa; phylum Arthropoda; class Insecta; order Coleoptera; family Chrysomelidae; genus Phyllotreta; species Phyllotreta cruciferae. The sequence continues at coordinate 793,537 of OU830616.1, forward strand.
GGAATAGAAATTAAGAGTCGAAATATCTCGAAAATTTGTTGTTTTTTCGAAATTTTGCATTCTTCAAAACTTGTAGAGAATTAATTTTTCAATATAATGCTAGAATTTTTGTTTTCCTATCTCAATTAGTTTTCGAAATAATTGAGTTTTTTCAAAGAATAGCGCTAGATTTTTTTATCCTGTACATTATGACAAAAAACTCAAATATCTCGAAAAATTGTGGATTTTTCGAAATTTTTTATTCTTCAAAACTTGTAGAGAACTGTTTTTTCAGTCTTAATTCCGCACAAATTCCCCCCTAAAAAAATAGTTTCTCGCGTACCAACGAGTTTAATAAAACCCGGCGCTCTTCGCGCATAAATCACCTAGACAGAGAAATAGGGAATTTTCCGGTGAAAATTGGAAAATGCCACCCCGTGAACCGGCCAGCGTGAATCGGCCAGCGTGGGACCCTTGCCGAAAATCAATTTAATATTTCAATAGTGAAATATCAGGTGCGAACACGCACGCAATTACCATTCGACAATAAAAAAAATATATATTCGCTAGATCCCCGAGGGCCCGGGACCAATCGCACGGAAATTCGAGTTTGTTTATCCGACCGGAAATGCTTTTAGTTGTTGTATGTATGTACACAACAGGCAACAACCTGTGATTGAAGTTGATGTGAAACGCTATAGCTATTATACAGGGTTGGTCCGCTGCAATGTGCCAAGTTCAGGACTGGTTTAGAATCGTTTAGAACTGGTCCAGAACAAATTAGGACCGAATCCAAATCTGGGCAAGTTCGGGACAAATTCAGGAAAAATTCAGGATGAATTCAGAACATATACAGGTCAAATTTAGGACAAATTCAGAGCGAATTCAGGACGAATTCAGGACAAAGATGCACTATTCTATAAAGAAACATCAATTATCTCGAAAACTAATTGAGATAAAAAAACCAAAGCTACGCTATTTTATTAAAAAAACAATTCTCTACAAGTTTTGAAGAACAAAAAATTTCGAAAAATCCACAAATTTTCGAGATAAATTCCTTTTTTTGTAACATTGTATGCGCAATAAAAATTCGAGTGCTATAAATTCTTTGAAATTATCTCGAAAACTAATTGAGATAGAAAAACTAAAGCTGCGCTATTTTATTGAAAAAACAATTCTCTACAAGTTTCGAAGAACAAAAAATTTCGAAAAATCCACAAATTTTCGAGATATTTTGACTTTTTTGTCATAGTGGTAGATATACCTATTATACCGGGTCGGCTCGCTGCGATGTGTTAAGTTCAGGATAGTTTTAGCATCATTTAGAACTGGTCCAGAACCAAATTACAAACCATCCCGAATCAGGACAAATTCAGGACCAATTCAGGACAAATACAGAAAAATTTCAGGATAAATACATGACAAATTCTGACCAAAGTCATGACAGTATCCTAGAATGATCTAGAACTATTTAGAAGGATTTCAAGACTATTTAGAATCTTTTTTAGATATTTGAACAAAATTTTTGACTGGAAAACCGGTAAATTTAGCAAAATATGAGAGTATGTAGGGCTCATATAGGGCAGTTTTGCGAAGTATAAGCGAAGAATTAAAGTACATACTTACTTACATCCTACTACCAAAATAATTAGGGTCGCTTTCCTCGAAAACGGGACTAATTTCATTAAGGCGAAGGGATTTTAGAAACTAATTTTATGAAATTCGCGAGGCGCATTACTAACTGCCAGCCGAAGAAAAGATAAATACTGGAAGTTCGGTTTTAATTATTCATTAGGACAAATTGTAAGCAAGTTCATTTGTAAGCTCGCATTAGAGCTCATTAAACCCCTATAACGAGAAGACGAATATGTTTGTCTTGGACTTCGCCCCCCTCGCCCCCTTGGCACCCCTTATACAGCGACATCTAGATGGCGGAATTATCGCAAAGAACAATTCAATTAACTAATACAACAAAGGCCTTTTAACCAAGTCGCTCTATCGGCCGGATCATCCGGTCAATTCGTCTCGAAATCAACCGGAAACGCTTCACTTGTCTTTTTTTCCGGGTGCTGACGAAGTTTTCCGGGGGACCGGACTCTAAGTACTCCCTCCGGACGCCCGCATCGGAATCCAATCTATTGAATTAATTGACTGGATGTTGTTGCGATAAGGTCGCCGCATAAATCGAATTTTAATCCAGAATAATCCGGATAATAATCCAGGGTTTTTCTTGAGATTTCATGGGTAATATGTGAAAAGTTGCGCTGTTGCCATGTTATGGTTTTTTTCCTGCGATTTGGGTACGAAATTTGATTGGTATGACGTTAAATATTGCGGTGTTGCCATGTTGTGGTTTTTTCTTGGGATTTGGGGAGAAAATTTGATTCTCGCGACTCACCCTGTGTGATGGTTTGTTCGTAAAATTTTGCAGCTAGTGTTAATTTAATTAAATCTAGCGACTTTATATTATGAATAAAGTTGGTCTAATAGCCCCGGAGGTACGAATAAAAATTAAAAATTCCTGGCATTGCGAACTTTGTTTAGTTTATTCGGACAACAAAGGTTATTATACACAACGTTTCATATACGAATATCTTGTTTAAACTTGGAGAGAGCAATTGTGTACGTTGTTGGAGGATAAACTAGTTTTAGTTAAGTGCAAACTTTCGAATTAAAATAAAAGTCCGGCCAGGCGAAGGAGGATAAGAAAAAGAAAATCGTCCGATTGTTGAGGTAATAAAATTGAAACGATATATCATCCAGCAAAGAGTATATATGTTTGTCTTAGAAAAGCCGCATTTATTGGATTAAAAACGGTAATATGGCGAACCGACGAAAATGAATAAAATACTCCAGGATAATACCGTTATCCTCCCGTCTACTTCCCGTGAAAAATACCCCCATAAAACACGGTTAGCACGATAAGTCCCTCGCAATTTTACAGTCAATATTTGGCCAAGTAAATTGACATCCTCGTTTCTTCTCTCTAAACTTTACGACTCAATGTCTACCCCCGATATCGGATCAATTTAATAATAAGTTCACTCAGAAACGGCTTCATCGAAACTCCAATTTTCCTAATTTTACACGGAAAAAAACACAAGTTTAACAACAGGTTGGATTTAACCTGTGATTGAAGTTTATTTTATACCTATTATGATGTGCAATGTTCAGGACAGTTTTAGAATGGTTTAGAATTGTTTCAGGATAAATTAGAACTGTCCAGGGTCTTTAATAACTGGCCAGAATTATTTGGAATTGTTCAGGATGATTTTAGAAGGATCCAGAATCGAGTTTTAGTAGGTTGTATTAATCCAATTTAGGTGAAATTTAGGTGAAATTTAGGTGAAATTTAAGTGAAATTTAGGTGAAATTTAGGACAAAATCAGGATGAATTCAAGACGAATTCAGGGGAAATTCAGGCAAATTCAAGAGAATTTCAGGTGAAATTTAGGTGAAATTTAGGCGAAATTTAGTTGAAATTTAGATGAAATTTAGATGAAATTTAGGTGAAATTTAGGACAAATTCAGGACAAAATCAGGATGAATTCAAGACGAATTCAGGGGAAATCAGGCAAATTCAGGAGAATTTCAGGTGAAATTTAGATGAAATTTAAGTGAAATTTAGATGAAATTTAGGTAAAATTTAGGTGAAATTTAGGACGAATTCAGGACAAACTCAGGACGAATTGAAAACGAATTGAGTGGAAGTTCAGGAGAAATTCACGAGAAATTCAGGAGAAATTCACGAGAAATTCACGAGAAATTCAGGAGAAATTCAGGAGAAATTCAAGAGAAATTCAGGAGAAAATGATGATAAATTCAGGACAAATTCAGGGGAAATTTAGACAAATTTATGACAAACTTAGGACAAATTCAAACAAATTCTGAGCGAATTCAGGAGAAATTCAGGAGAAATTCAAGAGAAATTCAGGAGAAAATGAGGACAAATTCAGGACAAATTCAGGATAAATTCTGGACAAATTCAGACGAATTTAGGACAAATTCGAATTTAGGGAAAACTCAGGATAAATTCAGGAGAAATTCAGGAGAAATTCAGGTGAAATTTAGAACGAATTCAGGACAAACTCAGGACGAATTGAAAACGAATTGAGTGGAAGTTCAGGAGAAATTCAAGAGAAATTCAGGAGAAAATGATGATAAATTCAGGACAAATTCAGGGGAAATTTAGACAAATTTATGACAAACTTAGGACCAATTCAAACAAATTCAGAGCGAATTCAGGAGAAATTCAGGAGAAATTCAAGAGAAATTCATAAGAAAATGAGGACAAATTCAGGACAAATTCAGGATAAATTCTGGACAAATTCAGGACGAATTTAGGACAAAATCGAATTTAGGGAAAACTCAGGATAAATTCAGGAGAAAGTCAGTACAGGTTTATGACAAATTTAGGACAAGTTCAGGGTAAATTCAAGACAAATTCAGGGCAAATTCAAGACAAATTCAGGACAGTTCTAGAATCATTGAGAATTGTTCAGAACCATTTAAAACTGTTCAACACGATCTTAGAACAACTAGAATGATCCAAAATCAAATTTATGTAAGTATTTCAACACGTTATAATACTCCAATTTCCACTTTTTCCACAAGTAAATTGACATCTTCCCCTAAACTTTCACGACTCATTATCTACCCCCAATTCAACAACAAATTCACTCCGAACCGTCCTCATCAAAACTCCTCAAATTTTCCCAATTTTCCACGCAAAAAAAAACACAACTAAAATTAAAATTCCCACGTACATAGCGCGGCGCTAACGCGTTAATTGTTTTGCTTACATTATAAATAACTTCCAATCTAAACGTATCGCCGGAACATACACCAACATTGTCGAAGATAATGAACAAACAGTTAATCGTAATCACGGCATAATGTAGCGTTTGGGATTTTAACGCTCCATTGACCGAATATCGCCGCAATTATAATATTTGCTTCGATCAGCTATAATCGACCAGTTATTGTTGATATTTGGTTGTTAAATAAATATATCTACACAATTATTAGAGAGATATATAAAAAAATTAATTAGTGTATATGTATCTAGTAATTGGTACTTATACAGTGCGTCGAATAGCGAGTAAATTTGCTCTAATAATGGTATCAAAAGTGCAGTTTAAGAGTCGTGGAAACAATGCAAGAAAAATCGTATATTTACCCACCACTGCTCGTCCGAAATTCCAGCGCGAAGAAGCATCGGAAAAGTCGGGGGAAACGCGAGGAAAACCGGCGGGAACGGGCGGTCGTGCGGGCGACGCTCCGGCGATGGCGCGATGCGGCAAACTGAAGAAAACACCGTCGCGACGTCGGCCGGTAAACATTGGCGCATCGCGACGCTGCGTCGGGCGGCGTCGGCGGCGTACGGCGGGCGGCAGGCGCGGCGGCGTTCGGCGATTCGCAATGCAAATAAATACGCCGAAATACCTGTGGGTAATGGGTGGACGAAAAAATCTATAGGGGTAATGTGGAGGAGGTGGAGGAGAGTAAAAAAGTCTTTTTTTTGGGACGTTCTGTATAGTGAAAGTGGAATTTTCTTGTGCATAAGTTTAATAGATAGATACTTTTTATATTTATTCATAAGATAATCATTCCGTGGATGTTTAACCTACTTCTTTGGCGATGAAGAAAGAAGGCACCAAAGAAGTAGTAATAAAGGAGTGATTGTTTGATTAATAGAGGAGAAAATTTAATTGAAAAATATAATTTTCTTGTAAATGAATAAGAAAATACTGTATGTTTTATTTTACTGATTGATCTGTATACCTTTTACTTGTAGGTAAAGTGTAGTAAAATAAATCTATAGCGCAATGGAGTTGTGGGGTGGCCCAAAATAAAAAGTTTTGGGACGTCCTGTATAATGAAAGTGACTTTTTTAAAAAGAAGCTTCTAATACTCAAATTTAATACTTTAATACCATCATCATAACACAGCAATATTTGGGACAATTTCTAGGACTTTTAGGACAATTTTGTAACAATTTCAGGACAAATTTTGGAATAATGCAGGTCAAATTCAGGACAAATTTAGGACAAATTTAGGAGAATCAGGACTAATTCTAGACAAATGCGAGACAGTAGAATCATTTAGAATCATTTCAGAACTGACTAGGACAATTTAAAATAGTTCAGAGACAAATTGCAGACAAAATCAGAACAAATTGAGGATAGTTCTAGAATCATTGAGAACTGTTATCAGAATCATTTATAGCAATTTTAGAACAAATTCTGAACAAATTTTAGAATAACGCAGGTCAAATTCAGGGCAAATTGGAAAATTCAGGACAAATTTCGGACAAATTCAGGACCAAATCAAGAAAAATTTAGGAGAATCAGGACTAATTCAGGACAAATTCCAGACAGTAGAATCATTTAGAATCATTTTAGAACTGACTATGACAATTTAAAATAATTTAGAGATAAATTCAAGACAAAATCAGAACAAATTCAGGGTGTTTCTAGAATCATTGAGAACTGTTATCAGGATCATTTATAGCAATTTTAGGACAAATTCTGGACAAATTTTAGAATAATGCAGGTCAAATTCAGGGCAAATTGGAAAATTCAGGACAAATTTAGGACAAATTCAGGACCAATTCAAGACAAATTTAGGAGAATCAAGACTAATTCAGGACAAATTCCAGATAGTAGAATAATTTAGAATCATTTCAGAACTGACTATGACAATTTAAAATAATTCAGAGATAAATTCAAGACAAAATCAGAACAAATTCAGGGTGGTTCTAGAATCATTGAGAACTGTTATCAGGATCATTTATAGCAATTTTAGGACAAATTCTGGACAAATTTTAGAATAATGCAGGTCAAATTCAGGGCAAATTGGAAAATTCAGGACAAATTTAGGACAAATTCAGGACCAATTCAAGACAAATTTAGGAGAATCAAGACTAATTCAGGACAAATTCCAGACAGTAGAATAATTTAGAATCATTTCAGAACTGACTATAACAATTTAAAATAGTTCAGAGACAAATTCAAGACAAAATCAGAAAAAATTGAGTATAGTTCTAGAATCATCGAGATCTGTTATCAGAATCATTTATAGCAATTTTAGGACAAATTCTGGACAAATTTTAGAATAATGCAGGTCAAATTGGAAAATTCAGGACAAATTTAGGACAAATTCAGGACCAATTCAAGACAAATTTAAGAGAATCAGGACTAATTCAGGACAAATTCCAGATAGTAGAATAATTTAGAATCATTTCAGAACTGACTAGGACAATTTAAAATAGTTCAGAGACAAATTCAAGACAAAATCAGAAAAAATTGAGGATAGTTCTAGAATCATCGAGATCTGTTATCAGAATCATTTATAGCAATTTTAGGACAAATTCTGGACAAATTTTAGAATAATGCAGGTCAAATTGGAAAATTCAGGACAAATTTAGGACAAATTCAGGACCAATTCAAGACAAATTTAGGAGAATCAGGACTAATTCAGGACTAATTCAGGACAAATTCCAGACAGTAGAACAATTTTAGAATCATTTCAGAACTGACTAGGACAATTTAAAATAGTTCAGAGACAAATTCAAGACAAAATCAGAACAAATTGAGGATAGTTCTAGAATCATCGAGATCTGTTATCAGAATCATTTATAGCAATTTTAGGACAAATTCTGGACAAATTTTAGAATAATGCAGGTCAAATAGGGAAAATTCAGGACAAATTTAGGACAAATTCAGGACAAATTCAGGACCAATTCAAGAACAAATTTAGGAGAATCAGGACTAATTCAGGACTAATTCAGGACAAATTCCAGACAGTAGAATAATTTAGAATCATTTCAGAACTGACTAGGACAATTTAAAATAGTTCAGAGACAAATTCAAGACAAAATCAGAAAAAATTGAGAATAGTTTTAGAATCACCGAGATCAGTTATCAGAATCATTTATAGCAAATTTTAGGACAAATTCTGGGCAATTTCATGACAAATTTCAGGTCAAATTTTAGAACTACCCCTACCGAACTGTAAAAATATAAGTACCTATTACTAGATGTCTAGATAATTAGGTAAGTAATTAAATTTAAGAAATTAGGTATTTTTCCGGCAGACTCCCTTTTTATTCACACACGTCCCATAAATAAACCGCTCTCCTCTTTACTGCTTTCTACAAACCTGTCGGAGGAGCGGGAATTATTGTTATCAATAGAAATTCGATTTGCAGGACAACATATTTTTCACTAGCGATTTATTTCGAATAGGTATTCGAATTCGCAGATAATCCGGATAGGTCGCCGTTGTTCCGTCAATCCGGAGAAATATATAGTTTTTCCGGGCTCGCTCCGGGTGCACTAGGTAGCCCGTTCGCACCTAATGAAATATCCCGCCTTTTCTACCGATGTTGGGCTATTTAATTATAATAGACGGCGTAAATATTTATTCGCGCCGGTATCGAGAAGCTTATGAATTATTGAGCGTCCTCCGTAAATACCCATTGGAAATGCCATTAAATTTTTACGGCCCGTCCGTGAATATTTCCACGTCAAATCCGATAAAAACAGTTCGGATTTTGCTAATGAGAGCACACGTGTGAAAATGTGTTTTAGCGTCGCGACGCTGAAGAGTTTTGACGTCGCCAGATCGCTCGTCCGAATTTTCATACAACCGTAACTAAAGTTCTTTATTTTAGGACTACTTTGTGTTATGTAAGTTAATTCTTAATTATTCGTTGGGGTCTCGAGAGCTGCGCGAGCTCGAGTTTAAATATAGGGAATGTAGGAAATTATAGCGATTATCTCGAAATTTAGTTGAGATAGCAACGTGCTGTTTATGTTATTTTGTAGAAAAAAGGTTTCTTTGTAATTTTTGGAGAGTCGAAAATTTTCGAAAATCGCTTAATTTTCGAGATATTTTGAGTTTTCTTCACGTTATTATTAATAAAAAAATCACGAAAAACTGTCCAGAAAAACACTTGCAAAGATATTAGACAATAATTTATTATTATTTGAGGTTAGAAAACATTAAATAAAACTTGTAACTGTCAAAATATCGTTGGTTAATTTAAACATAAATTTTTAAACGTATTTTTATTCGACAGTTAAATTTATTCGTCATATAATGCCTTACTTTTCGTTGGGGAAACCGGATATTTATTTCAAATAGTTTTTCGCGCCAATTTGACAAATGTCACTTTGCTCCGCCTACAAATTAAAAAAAACATGGGAGCTTCCGTTTCTTCGAGGGACTTCCGGTGAAATTTCATTGATAAAAAGCAGCGGCCATATTTGTTGCTAATAAAAAAGAAGAAACGGTACGTTTTGCAAGGGATATCCAATGGAATGTCATTCATAGGGCAAATAGTGAGTACTATAAGTAGTAAATTCTTTGGGTCATAGTAAATTCTTGACAAGAACGCTTCTTCGTTCCCCCATTGGTTGTTTTTTTCGCGGTTTTTCGTTATTAATGAATTTCTACAAGTTCACTACAAGTACGTTTGGGCATTTTAATAGAAATATTTCTTTTAGAAATTGCATACTCAATATATTTTATTATGTCTATTAGTAAATATACCATATTCTCTTTATATTATTTTTGATCAATTTTTTTTATTAATAAATAAATAACGCGATGAAAATATTTATTTCAAAAATCGTATGAATGCTAAAAAAGTGATTTATCTCCAAAAATATTGATTTTATAGAAAATTACAAAGAGTAAAAAATCATTATAAATGAAACGATAAATATAATTTCGATTTAAAAATTTGGTAAATAACAAAGGCGGAACAATTAGGGCTTTGAGAAGATTGGAGACCCCATTAAATCTGAGATTAAAAAAATTTTTAATAATTTTCAACCCCACATTGATAAAATTAACATTGTCACTAGAGAAATTTTGAACTGCTTGAAAATAACTAAAAATGCCGCATATTTGAGCAAATGAACTTTCAAAATCATTACACAATATTTTATTCTCTCGTCCTATCTCCGCTTGTTCCCTCAAACCAGCAATTAATTCCCTCCTATTTGAAGACTTCCCATTTCATATTCTCCTTTTGTCGCTTTAATTGTTCGCATATTACCAATTAATTAAACTCAAACGCACCACTTCGCCTATATCTATTTTTCACCGTTTACTCACCCAGCAGCATCTAATAGCCGGGGAAGAACAGCCGGGCATTATCGCCATCGGGACCCGGATATTTTAATGCATAGTTAAGTAACGCGAGATGTAGCAGTTTCCTCCGAAGACCAATACCCCCGGCGAACCCTATTTCGAATTTCACCCCGGCGCTCCCGGTCGCAATATGCATGCATCCTCATCTTTATATTGCGGTCGTATCGGCGCAACATCTGTTTTATCTACCTACAGTTCGGTTATTTACAGATGCCACTTTCTCATTCGGTTTTTATCGAATGCTACGATATTTTTCCTTTAACCGTACTGTTTATATTACGTCCCGGATTATGTATTTACTATACCGCTCGAGCGCTCAAAGGAATTCGAAAGCAACAACATTTTATATGCCAAATTATTGGTTATATATATACCGAATAAATACTGCAATTTTATAGGGGGTGCGTGATGCGTTTAATGGGCCACCCGGTATATAAATATTTCGGTAGACCTCGGTAGATAAAAGTGGGTTAAAGGCGTAACCGTTACATTGTACCCTTAAATTTATGCTTGCATAAGTAAAGTTCATTCGCTCAAAAAAGACAACTACGCCATTTTTAGTTAGTTCTACAACGTGGTCAATGTTTCGAATTTCTGAAATTACATCTTCAGAGCCGAATTTAGTACTATTAGTACATCAATAAAAACTGAAAATATCTCTAATATTAAGCGATTTTCGAAAATTTTCGACTCTCCAAAAATTATAGAGAAACGTTTTTTCAACAAAATAACGCAAATAGCACGTTGCTATCTCAATTAAATTTCGAGATAATTGCAATTTTCTAAACTAAATTCGTAATATTAATACATCAAAAAAAACTGAAGATATCTCGAAAATTAAGCGGTTTTCGAAAAACTTCGCATCTCCAAAAATTATAAAGAAACGTTTTTTCAACAAAATAACGCAAATAGCACGTTGCTTGCTAAAGGCGCTTTCCATTTCGGTTTGGGAAACAATTAAAATGGAAACTTGCGGCTGGAAGTTCCGAATTGAAAAGTGCGGAGTGGAAAAAGTGGCCGGATTGCGAATGTATAAGGAAAAAGGGGTGGATTTCCTTGAGGGATCGTCGACGAGGAAAAATGTTTACGGCTCTCCGGGAGTTTAATGGAGATGAGACTCTTTTTTTGTGTGATAATTAAAGGATTTCGAGTCATTTGATATTCGCTTTGTTTAATATATTATCATGTTATGAGAGGGATGGTGTTTTTAATTCGTTCTCTTATAGGTTTAATCCGTTCTTACAACATTTATCAGCATTTATTTCTACCCTTATTTTGTGCTTTTTTCATCTACAGGGTGGCACAATAGTACGGATATATCAGCTACTGTAGATAATATCAAGAACACTTATTGATTAGATTGATACAGAGTGTCACGTTTTGCTGATGTGGTATACTATTTTTATACTTTTTTAAATGGGCCACCCTGTTTTTAATTCAAAAATTCAATTTAGCTCCTCTTCAGCTTTCCAAAAATACAATATTTTCTTATACCGAGTGGTTTAAAAGTTATGACCACTTTTTCATGAAAATTGTACTAAGTTTACCACTCTGTAGAAACTAAAAGGATTGATTTGAAAATAAAAAATAGCCTTTCATAAATCATACTGTTTACAGGGTGAATCCAAAAGCAAAAGTAACATTTATTCTGCTATTTTAAATGGATCACCCTATATTTTATATCACTAACAAAGTATTTTTGAAGGGCTTTCATTCATATTAAACATTCTCTATACCTAAATTTAATACTTTCCGAGATATTTAAATAATTCAAATCTTTTTACACCACCCTCAATTCACCCCAGTAAACTAGTGAGCAAATTACAATTATTTATTTGCAAAAAAACTACAATTTTCAATCAAAATTCCTGCTCTATTAATCAGAAAATCACTCCTTTATTCCTACTTCTTTGGCTCCCTTAATCAGAATCCAAAGAAGTAGGATCGACATCCGCACGGAATGATTACGAATAAAGCACAAACTCGGCGATTTTTTAGTAAAAAAATCTGCTTTTAATATTCGCAAAAAACAACCCTCTAAAACGCCCATGGCGCCGATGAAAGCCATATCATCGCGAATATAATTCTTGGCGAGGCGAGCGAATGGAAATGACCCGACGGTATGTGTACTGAATCTCTGCGAATGGATGTTTTCATACAGCTTCGCTAAGCATTGTTCGGAGTTATCCTGTGTATTTAGGGGATACAGTCGGCTGGTAGGAGTAAATTCATGGCGAGCATAATGGTCCGACGGGGATGAAATTACGGGTTTACCGATATGCCGGGCCGAAGAAAAGGCCGGCACAAAAGAACTCGCAGCCCGTGGAATTTTAATCGAAATCACCACAGTAACAGTTTAAATTAGCGTTCGGTGCGGCCGATAGTTTCATTAACTCGCACGCTGTACGTTTAATTTCAACTCCTGCATACTTTCGGCGATAAATTAGCCCAACTTTTCGGCGTGTATATAGTTTAGTTTCCTTCGCGAATTTCCACAATTACGGTACAACCGCGAAAAATCCTCAGCACTCCAATAAAGTTGAAGTTCTAACGCAAAGTTTCGCGTCACTCCCATCTCTAAATAACGTAACCGTTACATTGTGCCCTTAAATTTATGCTTGCATAAGTAAAGTTCGTCCGCTCAAAAAAGACAACTACGTCATTTTTAGTTAGTTCTACAACGCGGTCAATGTTTCGAATTTTTGAAATTACATCTTCAGAGCCGAATTTAGTACTATTAGTACATCAATAAAAACTGAAAATATCTCTAAAATTAAGCGATTTTCGAAAATTTTCGACTCTCCAAAAATTATAGAGAAACGTTTTTTCAATAAAATAACGCAAATAGCACGTTGCTATCTCAATTAAATTTCGAGATAATTGCAATTTTCTAAACTAAATTCGTAATATTAATACATCAAAAAAAACTGAAGATATCTCGAAAATTAAGCGGTTTTCGAAAAACTTCGCCTCTCCAAAAATTATAAAGAAACGTTTTTTCAACAAAATAACGCAAATAGCACGTTGCTATCTCAATTAAATTTCGAGATAATTGCAATTTTCTAAACTAAATTCATAATATTACTACATCAATAAAAACTGAAAATATCTCGAAAATTAAGCGATTTTCGAAAATTTTCTCCTCTCCGAAAACTACAAAGAAACGTTTTTTATACAAAATAACACAAACAGCACGTTGCTAACTCAATTAAATTTCGAGATAATTACAATTTTCTAAACTAAATTCGTAATATTACTACATCAATAAAAACTCAAAATATCTCGAAAATTAAGCGATTTTCGAAAATTTTCGCCTCTCCAAAAATTATAAAGAAACGTTTTTTCTACAAAATAACACAAACAGCGCGTTGCTATATCAATTAAATCTCGAGATAATCGCGATAAATTTTTACTCCACACCCTACATTTAACCAACTCGAGCTCGCGCAGCTGTCTTTTTTGGAACTTTATTTTCCAAACATACGAAACTCCATTAGCGAATCGATGTTTAGAATTCTTCTCCGCCGAGTAAATATTCGCCGGGAGAGAGAAATCCGTTTCGAAAATAATAACAAATCCGAAAGGAAATAACAAAATGTAATGCAACACCGGCGAAAATCCATTTTATGCGTCCCATAAAGCGAAATTGCATGTAAATAAGACAAAAGTGCCGTGTAAAAGGGAATATGGTTTACGGCTCTCTAATGAGATTGAATTTCCTTTATATGTGCTGTATTTATTTTCCATTATTATTATTCACATTGTCAGTCTAATTGTTTGCAAACATTTTATCAAAAAAACTAGCGATTTTTATTAGATCTATCGATAGATAGGATTAATGAAACTTGTAGCCAGAGAAGATAACTCTTTGCCAGGAATTGTATTGATTTTCCAGGGATTTTTAATGCAAGTAAATTGTACTAGATGGAGCTACGATAGGAGGTGAATAAAACACAAAAATTCATCATATAATATTTATATTTTCCAATAATTTCGTACATGACTACACTGTATAATATAAAAAATTCATGCATTTACAAAAAGAAATATGTTTATTTTTTTGTATTAGTGATCAAGTGTTTATCTAACTGAATTTATTTATTTTCAACATTGTAATATTTACAAGTAAAAGCGTGATCGATAATTAATTCCCTGATTCTATTGTGGATTCATTTCGTTCTCGTGTTAGTCGACTCCTTCCTATCATTAAGTACACGCTAGAGAAATAATAAATTAATTGGTATTCGATAATAAAGATTAAAATAATATAAATTTTTTTCTGGATAATAAAAGGTCTATCATTCGCTAATAAAATAAAGATTCCTATGCAGGATAAAAACAAACACGCACGGTACAACTTAAATTATTTACAAATAAATTTCGAATTTTAATTGGCAAATCCGGAAACCGATAATTAAAAATTCCACTTAAACGCTAATTAGAATATAACCTGGCACATGGTGTATGTTGACTTAAAACAGCCAAAAAACAAATTATAAAAAATATATAAATATAAAAAGATTCTTCTTTGTTTTCCTCATTATCATTATATTCTGTTAGATCAAAGGCGCAGGTTCGGAGAATTCATCGGAGCCCACAGACATGTCAGCTATGATACCGCTTTCTGGAACCCAAAAACAATCCGTTAGTCAATACCAAAATTCCAAAAATTCCAAAAAACAAAAAAATTCCAACAATTCCCCCAACGAAATTCTGCACGAATTCCAAATACCACCAATCCCGCACTCACCCACAGAGCATTGGCTGTTCAACGTCGACGACTTGTGGTAGGCCTGGGAGCCCTCGCAGGCGCCCTCGAACGCGTTGGGCCCCGCCGGAGCCCCGCCGCCGGATCCCCCCGAACTGGTGCTGCTCGACGACACGCTGGACATGGAGATCACCGACTGGGGCCGCGTCGAAGTCCTGCAGCTCTCGATCACCGGCGTCGCCGTCGCCCCCCGGAACCTCGGCACATCTGCAACCAAGGTTTACCACCATGTAAGTGCTTTACACACACCGAGAATTCGCTAGTTTTACTCCAGAGCAGCTCCAGAAGGTTGGCGTTCTGGTGGACGAGAGAATTGTGGTTGAAGATGATGATGTTAAAGAATATTGGTATGGAAAGGGTGCTCATACACAACATGAAGATTGGGTTCACAAGATTGGATTATGGTTGCATAGAGAATTGTAGTTGAAGATGATGATGTTAAAGAATGTTGGTTTTGGAAGATTTCTTTAGGCAAACATACACTACATGGAGATTGGGTGCAGTAAGATTGGATTGTGGCTGATGATGATGATGTTAAAGTTAATGTTGGTATTGGAGGATTATTATGGGCAAACATACGCAACAAAGTAGGTTAAATTGGTTTTATTTAGCATTAGTAAAGTTAGCTACACTGCTCAACGAAGTTAATGAAACCTGTAAAAGAATAAGTGATGCTGTTGCTCCGGGAAATCAAATCGACCAACTACGTAACGAATTTTATTGTACACCAAAGCAAATAGTTCAAAAAATCAAGGCGTTTTATTAGTTGCGATCCTGAAATCCTGCGTCAGAGGGCGTTAAAATTGACGTACAATTTCTGGGACCCGCCGAAGCTCTTCATTCTCTCGCACTTGCCCAGCGTGTTGCGGCGCACGTTCCGCAACATCTTCCTCGCCGAGGTGCCGATCATCGGCAGGGAGTTATCTGACAAAATAGAATTTTAACTCCTTCGCGCCAAAAAACCTTCCCGCCAAAAAGCACTCCTGTAATTAAACGAATAAAGTGGCTCAACTTACTTCGGCTCAATTGAGCTATGCTTATCGACCTGTCGCTGATTTGGTTGTCGCTGGGCCGGATGTCCAAGCACGGTTTGTTGCCGATACCCATCGAAGACATCTCCGCCATTCGAACGGCTACAAACACAAATTATTGAGTATTTATTGGTGTAATTATCGGTTGGTATACCTCGGTTTTTGATGGCCTGTCGCCAGAGGAGTTGGGACAATTCCTCGGTCCAGATTTTCTTCACCTCTTCGGTCATCGACTGCAACGTGAACGTGTCGTTCGGTTTCCGCTTCCTGAACCATATTTCGAACTTGGTGGGACTGTCCCCCACCTTGGCAGTCAATCCAATGTCAGTCATTTTGATGCTGTTTTTGTAAATGTACAAATCGAGATTCTGCAAACACACCGAATTATCTACCAACTGTTGTATTAACAATTTCATCGACCAGTTACCTTACGGTCGGGAAATCTTCTAGCTTTACTAAACAGTATCAGTTCTTCGAACAGGAACACCTGCCTCAGGGATTTCTTACCAGTGCGTCCTTCCCACACCAGAAATTCGTTCTGCCTCAGCAGTCGCCCTTGCTCCTTCAAATTCACCTTAAACAAAACCAAATTGCACCAACATCTCCACTACAACAACCAAACTATTTACATCGCACTCTCTAATAGAATCCATAGCCATCAAGTCGTTGCCGTGCCGCAGCTGGAACCGCACCATCTCCTCGGCCTGCTTCAGGTCCTCGATCTCCTGGCTGCCCCTATCGCTGGAGTTGCTGTACGACGACGGGCAAGCCTTGATCATCTGCTGCAGCAGCAGAGCGTACTTGCCCATGCGCTGCACCGGCTTCAGCAGGTAGCTGGCCAGGTCCATCTTGTCGCCCAGCTCCAGTTGCTTGCTCTGCAAAATTTGGAATTTAGGAGAGGTGGTGGAGATGCGATGGAGGTTTACCTTGAAGAAGACCGAGCCGTATTCGGACATGAGCGAGTCGGATTTGGGTTTGTTCTTGTTGTAGAGGGCGTACAGGTAGAAGCGTTTGTCGTATTTGAGGAATATCTGGCCGACTTGCAGGGGGTTGTTGATGCAATCTTCCAGCTCCCCCAGGAAGTGCCTGCTGTGGAATTCGTAGATTTTCTCCACGTTGCCGAAGACGGTGTTTCGTTGGCCTCTTAGAGCTTGCGGGATGTCCTCTCGTTGCAGCTCTGGTATGTAGTTGATGATGATGTAATCGAGGGATTTGACGTAGTCGCGTTCGGTTTCGATCATTTCCTTTACGATGAACGTGAGCGTTCTGCAACAGAAGAAATTGTCGAAATAATCGATGAATTCCACAATTTTTTGATAAGGAAATGGGTTGATAAATATTCGCGGAATGTTGTTGTGGAATGGATAAACAACTCACTTTTTAGTTTTGGGATCCATGTTGTGGTATAAGGCATCTAGTGGTATGTCCAAGGTGGACGAGTGGCAGTAGAGGTGGTTGTTGGCCGACACCGGCGGCACGCTCTTCCTTTCTTCGGTGTACTCCTCCTCGATGTCATCGCTGCCGCTGCTGAAATCGAAAACCGTGAGTTTCGCGGAATTCAACTTCCTCAAATCTATCTCAGCCATGTTGACTCGCCAGTCGCGCCGTCTCGATTAGACTCGCTTCGGAATGTCCCTACCTTTTGATGAACCCGTCGCTGCATTCCTCGATGATGCTGTCCTGCTGGTTCTCGGTGTTGTCCTGGTTGGAGCCGGCGCTCGAGCTGCCGCCGCCGCACAGCACGCACCCCTCGCGGAAGTACGGACAGGAGCAGGTCCTCTGCAGCTTCTTCTTGTAGCTGATTTCATCTCCAACCGAGTTCTCGGCCGTAGATACTCCGCTGTCGCAGCGGTTGCAATCGGCGTCGATCTTCTCCAGGATGTCCTCGACGCTCTCCTCCTTGATGCCGCCCAGCGGGCCGCTGTTCTTGCGCTCCAGCGCCTCCTTGCAGCTGCAGCCCTGCAGCGTCTGGATGTACTTCTTGCGCAGCTTGTAGGAGACGCTGCTCTCGGTGTCCGATTCGCAGCAGTTGCACATCTCGCCGGCGGCGTGGTGGTTGCAGTGGTAGATGAAGGCCAGCGAGCTGACGGAGCGCCTCCTGGACTGCGTGGATTGCTTGACGGGGGTGCTGGAGGCGGTGATCTCCAGCATGGAGTACTGCTGGTTGGGGTCCTGGTGCTGGTGGTGCTGGTGCTGCTGTTGCTTGGGCTTGTCCGGGGGCTGGTTGGGATTACTGCTGGACTTGTTGACGGTCTGGAAATTTGCAGATTATGTGGAATCGTGGGATATGAAAGGAATGTTGTTTAAAATTTGTTATAAAAAATATATGATTCATTTTGATAATAACGTTGTGTTATCTTGTGGTTTTTTTTAATGCATTTTGTAGAAAATTCTTTATCAGGAAGAGATATCCAGATCTCCTCTTTGTATGTGATTCATTTATAGCAAGTGATGGTTAATTTGATGAATAATTAATCACATTTGCAAATTGCGAGAAATTTACAAAAAAAAATCCTCAAGAAAATTCCTTAATAATTTTTGGTGCGATTAAATACCTGAACAATAATACAATGATTCACTCCTCAAGAGTATCATTTTTAGACACTCACCCGATACAAGTTCATCAGCTTATCGTTGGAGGAGTTCTGCGTGAGCCGCAGGAACTCCTGCTGCTCCTTGCTGTCGACCTCCAGCAGGTTCTGGCACGTGTCCAGCAACTGGAAGCACCTGGAACTGTCCTCGATCTTCTCCCTGGTGTCCTCCAGCTTCTCCCTAAACGCCTTCATCTGGATGTTCAGGTTGCCGAAGAACTCCTTCACCTCCTGGCCCTTGGGGTCCATTATGTTCTTGCATTCTTCGAACAGGTCATTCGATTTTTCGATTTGCCGCTGCGGGAGGTTTATGAAAAATAAATCGTTGTGATAAATTGCAATGAAAGTACCTTTTTGTTTACGGAATATTTCCTAAAAATGGAAAACATGTCTGTGCAGGTTCTTATTGAATTCGACGTCGAGGAACATTTGCTGTTTCACATAGCTATTTCGCTAAACAGCCATTTGACTCATAAAGACAATAGTTAAAATTATAGTCGTATGAACAAGACGAACGTTGTAAACAAAAAAAATGTTGCGTGAATTCCCTGATAGCGATATCAGGAACATTAAAAATCGAGCAGATATCTTCATTACTCAGTGGAACGCGTGCATACGAGGGCCGGCGGGAAAGTAGCATAAAGTAGCGGAAAGTTCAGTTGGTACTCACCCATGCGTTGAAGAAGAACTTCTCGAAGTCGTTGGCGACCTCTTTGACTGCCGCCGCATCTCCTGCGGCCCGCAGGAGCAGCGTCAGACTGTTGAGGGTCTCCTCGCCGATTTTTTTGGTCCACGAGAGCAGCTGACCGGAACAGGAAACAACGGATTATTTTATTATAACGATAACTATTGCGCTGACGCGGTGCTAGTGACACTATCGAAATTTTTGGGTATATCTGGAAATAATGCGGCGCATTCGAACAATATTTTCGTATTTTTTTGCCGGGTGAATCACCAGCGAAAATCGCCAGTAACTTGTTGGTAACAATTCGTAAATAGAAGATATTAACTTCGAGTTTTGACTAAAAAATAGAACGAAACGAACCTGTCGCAATGCGTTTCTTTGAAGTAAGTTAAAAATACATTCGGTAAATATTGTCTTCCTGCCGGTGCAATCCCGCAGCGAAATTTTGAAATAAACGCAATATTTACCCAACTATTTCCATTTACCAAATATACAAACCTCACCATTTCCACCCAGTCAACTACTGTATTTTCGCTACCACCGAGCGTCAACGCGAATTATTACCGCAATAATTCAAGCAATTACTAACAGCAAACTTTTAACTTTGAAGCGATTCGAAATTTTTCGTGACTCGCTGCAATCGGTAACAAGAAAGTGAATATAATTATTCGGGCTAATAGAGATTGTCGACTTCTTCTGGAAACAGCCACCTATCATTAGGATGTTTCATTAACAGATAATAACAAATAATAACCGAGTGAGGATTAGATCAGGCCCAAACAAGACTTTTTTCTTTTTTCCTACATCAGGTATTCAGTATCACCCTGATGGAGCAGAGGAAGAAATTTATTGGATTGCCAAACGCTGTATTTATCAAACTCGTGATTGATAACTATCACCGTGCAATCTCGTTAATCCGCCATTTGGCGCAAGCCGAACGACAGCTGGCGGTCATTTTGCCAACTTTGTGGGTGGCCTGTTCATGCACGGTACGAGAAATATTCACCAGGAGTTTCAATACCACCACAACAAATGATTATTTATTGGTTTCCATTTGGTTACAAGAAGATTAATCAGGTGGTGTTGTTGAGGATAACGATGAAGAAGTTGGAAGAAGGATGAAAATGCTGGGCTTGAAAATTTAAGCAAATTAGTCGAAGATACTGGTTAAAGTCTTATCTTGGTTGCAAAATAAGAGGTTTTGGAAGTAGATTCTCCAGTAGTTTCAGTATTAACACTATTACCCTTGGTTCACTTTGGTTGGAAGAAGATAAATCAACTAGACTTGAAAATTTAGGCAAATTAGTTGAGGATACTGGTAGATTTATTATATTGGTTGCAAAATAAGAGGTTTTGGAAGTAGATTCTCCAGTAGTTTCAGTATTAACACTACTACCCTTGGCTCACTTTGGTTGGAAGAAGATAAATCAACTGGACTTGAAAATTTAAGCAAATTAGTCGAAGATACTGGTTAAAGTCTTATCTTGGTTGCAAAATAAGAGGTTTTGGAAGTAGATTCTCCAGTAGTTTCAGTATTAACACTATTACCCTTGGTTCACTTTGGTTGGAAGAAGATAAATCAACTAGACTTGAAAATTTAGGCAAATTAGTTGAGGATACTGGTAGATTTATTATATTGGTTGCAAAATAAGAGGTTTTAGAAGTAGATTCTCCAGTAGTTTCAGTATTAACACTACTACCCTTGGCTCACTTTGGTTGGAAGAAGATAAATCAACTGGACTTGAAAATTTAGGTAAATTAGTTGAGGATACTGGTAGATTTATTATATTGGTTGCAAAATAAGAGGTTTTAGAAGTAGATTCTCCAGTAGTTTCAGTATTAACACTACTACCCTTGGCTCACTTTGGTTGGAAGAATATAAATCAACTGGACTTGAAAATTTAGGTAAATTAGTTGAGGATACTGGTAGATTTGTTATCTTGGTTGCAAAATAAGAGGTTTTAGAAGTAGATTCTCCAGTAGTTTCAGTATTAACACTACTACCCTTGGCTCACTTTGGTTGGAAGAAGATAAATCAACTGGACTTGAAAATTTAGGTAAATTAGTTGAGGATACTGGTAGATTTGTTATCTTGGTTGCAAAATAAGAGGTTTTAGAAGTAGATTCTCCAGTAGTTTCAGTATTAACACTACTACCCTTGGCTCACTTTGGTTGGAAGAAGATAAATCAACTGGACTTGAAAATTTAGGTAAATTAGTTGAGGATACTGGTAGATTTATTATCTTGGTTGCAAAATAAGAGGTTTTGGAAGTAGATTCTCCAGTAGTTTCAGTTTAAACACTACTACCCTTGGTTCATTTTGGTTGGAAGAAGATAAATCAACTAGACTTGAAAATTTAAGCACATTACTTGAAGATACTGGTTAAGGACTTATCTTGGCAGTAAACTAAGAGGTTTTGGTAGAATATTCTCCAGGAGCCTCACTAGTAACACTACTGCTCTTAATTCCCTTTGGTGGAGTTGCCTTTTGCAAACAAAAATCCCATCTATGGCGTTGGACATTCTTGGGCGTATCTTCAACAAAATCGTTACTCACCTCGTCGCCCTCCTCCTGCAAATTCCTGAACTTGGCCAGCTCCTTGATGGCGTCCATTCTCTCGTGTTTCAATCGCTCCAATCTATCGGTGACCGTCTCGACGGCGTTAAAACATTCGACGGCGTGCGACTTGCTGCGTTCGACGTCTCTGCTCGACGCCAACCATTGGCTGCGCTCCTCCAAACTGTTCAGGATCCGCCTGCCGTCTCTTCGCAGCCGCTGCACGTTATCGAATTCCAAAGCTTTCGTGATTTGCCTGGAATGATCGAAATTCTAACTAGTCTCTTTTTTCTCCAGCGAGCAGGAATTGGCGGTATTCGCTGATGGATTCGGAACGAGTGAATCATGCGCCGGGGAAGGAAATTCCGAGGAGGTGAGCTCACCTGCACTGGTGATTGATGAACTTGCGGGTGATCTGGTGCGGCACTTCCTCGTTGCTGAGCTGCGACAGCGTGCTCAGGAGGGACTTCCCCGCCGTTTTGCAGTCCACGACGAAGGGCTCGAGCTGCTTGAGGAACTCCACCCATTCGAGCTGGTCGTGGGTGCACGATCCGCCGCAGCTCGTCGGCAATTGGTCCTTCGAAATGTACTTGCTTAAGGACTGTTCGTCGCTCAACACAATTACCTGCAACAGATGGAATTAGTGAATAAGGAAGTGATGTAGAAGATCTGTTATATAGAGAGAAACTTACTTTTTTAATACGTTAATAACAACGAAACTATTGAAGATATCGGTAGAATTCTTTTTTCCTCTTATAGGTCGCTTTATCAAGGTTTTTTTTAGTAGTTTCGAAAATTGTATCTGTCAAATGAAGGCTGTCATTGTCATGTGTCAAGTTTCGTGTATCGAATCAATCAGTGAACAGGTAATGACAGCCTTCATTTATAGATATCTTTAATAGTTTCATTGTTATTAACCATTCAAAAAGGTAAGTTTCTCTGTACGAATTCCAGGTACTAACCGGGATTTTGCTGGCCAGTTTCTTGGCCTCCCTGGCGCCCTTCTGGCCCGGCGTCCACACCAAGAACCTCTCGACCTTCACGGAGCTGCCCACCAGGAACGCCGCCTTGTCCAGGATTTCCAGGGCCCTTGAGTAATTGGAGTGGTCGGCGATGAGCAGCACAGTGAAGCTTTTCTCTCGAATATCAGACCTGTGGAAACGTTTCGAAATCGCTAGAACAGGCGGAAGTGCAGGCGAGAAGGATGAGGAACGACTTAATGAACGCTGCGAGCTGGTAAAATTGCGTTCTGTACGCGTAATTACAGGTTGATTCGGAGCCACGGGTGAAAACGGCCGTTGTCTTAGAGAAATCTAACACTTGTTGTCTTATGTGGACTGTTAAATGTTATTAAACCGTCGCAATTGGTGTTTATCAACGAGGTGATAAACATTGTAGAGTTGTATACACCTTTAAATTATTGATTAATAATGCGTTTACTGTACTAATACAGCGTCTGATCGTTTTCGAAGATATTAATGTAGAGTTATTTTAATGGCTGGAAGTTGTTATGAATAATTTGCTTCTTCGTTTTGGCATAAATTAACGATGTAAAAATTGATATTATACAGTACAGGAAAGTGGTAAAAGTTGCGATTATATTATACTCACGTGGGTATTGAGGAATAATACAACAACAATTTGGCTATTTCGTATTTGTTCAGTCCGGCTCTCGTAATGCACTCAGCGTAGCAAAGAAGAATGGGATTCCCATTCGTATCTGTTGTACCTGCGAATATAAAATCAACAATTTAAAAACGTAAAAATGAATTAAACAAACGTCCTCTTCGGCCAACAGGAAACACAAAAACGACACTTTCGTTGTGATTAAGTAGCCGCTACTCGAACGAGACGTTCTGTTAGCTCTTCGCTCCCTTCTCGGTACTTCGTTAGAAACCTCTTTCTACCTGTACAGGGTGTCCCAAAATCAGTAACTTTAAACAATATCGACAAACGCCACTTTAAAGGGAATGATTTTTTGACAAAATTATCACAACAAATGTTAATTTCGTTATCAAGTTTGTCAATTTTATTTCAAGGCCTACTGCTATGTTTTTATAGAAATAATGTTTAAATGAGTTTTACTCGAATGTTGGGACATCCTGTATATACCTTGCTACAGGTACCTACCGGAACGATGCTTTTAAATATGCACACCGATGCTCGAGCTGTGTAAATATGTATTCAAATATAAGATAAGTTGTAACTGGAGTTGTAAACGATTCTAATAGTTTCGGCTAGTTCTTGTACCAACGATATATACCATCTTTTTGATATTGATAGCAACCCTTAAACACCCCCATATTTTATACAAAACTCGACGCACTGCTGCATTAATTCGTGCAATAATTGGTGCAATAATTGGTGCAACTTTTCGGTACCATATGCAATGGAGAAGACCACGATTTCGGCAAAAGATACGATTAGAAATGACTTATTAGAGCTCAAAACCGTTTTCAGTTGCTCAAAATGTGTTATAATTAAAAAGATATAGCCCTTTGAAATTAAAAAATTTCGGGTTTTGACTCATACCTTATCAACCAATCATAAACCACTCACGTTTTGTTGTATAGTAAATAGTATGAATATTCGAACGCAGTAACAAAGAATACACAAACGAACAAAACTCAAACTGTCATTTGTCAGATTTTTCTGAAAAATGCACAAAACAAATTACACGAATTGCAGTTCGGCACAAAACACTTTACTGATAATATTGACGTTGACAAGAATGTTGCCAAATAAATTTTTCAGGACCATTATTTGTGTTTTTAACACGAAAATCGGTTACAATTTATACAGATGAAGATGTTATTTCTATATTAATATATCGAATTATCCATTAGGTAATGGAAGAAATGGATAAATCAGAAAATGTTTATTGCAATAAATATACAAAAAACGCGCATTTTGCGGAGTAAAGAAGAGTAATAGGAAACGTGGCAAACTTGCTAAATGTGACTTCTCTTTGCAACTCTCGCTTTGATTGGAGCAGAGTGTATGACGATTGTGTGACGTTTTTCAAACTTTAAAAATTAATTGCGGCCTTATTTGGCCACAGAAAAAAATAAAAATATCATTACGCGCCTTCTTAGAACACACAGTTCTGAAAAAAAAATAAAAAAAAAGTCGTCGTCTTCTCCATTGCTTAGAGAATGCATTTACCGAGGAAACTGAAAAGTTTATAACATACAAAAGCGAAAACACACCCGGTCAATCGGCTACAGGTGTGGACGAACTCCGACCCCG
This sequence comes from Phyllotreta cruciferae, assembly GCA_917563865.1. Classification (NCBI taxonomy): domain Eukaryota; kingdom Metazoa; phylum Arthropoda; class Insecta; order Coleoptera; family Chrysomelidae; genus Phyllotreta; species Phyllotreta cruciferae. Next base: position 818,561 of record OU830616.1, read on the forward strand.
GCGCATCGGCTTCCGCATAGCTGTCATTAGCCTTAACCGGCACCATCCCCGCGCCGCGGATTCTAGGTTAAATAAGTCATGAAGCAGCGTCTGTTGCATATCGAACGTTCGCCGGGTAATTACCGAGATACCATCGATTCGATCCAGTTGACTACGATGTACTCAACGTGAGCACACCCTGTATATGAGAGAGTGTTTGTGGGACCACCACAGGAAGCCTCATCCCTCTTCGTACGTGTCAGGAAGCGGCCGGAGCTCGAGAGTGACGAGGAGGACCTCCCTTAAGCGCGTGGGATGTCCACTAGAGGAAGCGCAAAGCACACGAAATTGTGTGAGTTGGATTTTAATCGAATTTAATTCGTGTTTCCTGCTCATCATGCGACGGCTGCTCCGCGTGTGTTTTGATGAAGAAAGAGTTAAAGATTGCGATTCCAGCGAAACGTACATGTACGCGAAAATAAACGAATCGAATGGAAGAAATAAAGAGAATGGTCGAGCGAATGCGAAAGGCTTCAGCCGCACACATGGACTTCACGGAATCGAATAATTGCTTGCGTCAACATCCAATATCCTTGTCATAATGAACAAACAAACGAGAATTCAATTTGTATTTATAATGATCCTCCTACGACCCGTGGTGGCTTCGACCATTTAGTGCTGGTGGTATACAATGAAGAATCTATAGCCACTTGCAAACTCCCTCGTTTAATATTTTTTACATCCCAGAATTTGCTCGCAATATTGCAGGATTGTCTACAAACTACTTGGGTACTACCTCAAATAATTTATTTATATACCGTTGGTACTATTTATGGTTGCTGCACAGCTCGAGGAACGTGTCTAATAAGGCACGCGGTCTAACCTGACGTTCCCACGCGGATTGTGGCCCCTTTAAGGGAGGTCTTTCAATCTTTCGAAGTTTCGTAATATATACAGGGTGGTAATGAATACCTGTTACAAACTTCAGCATCTTCGAAATAGGTCCGAAACGAGACCTCCAAGTGCACATGTTTATTACAACTTTTTGGTGATTGATTAACACCCTGTATATATAAAAAATTACCCTACCTTTTGTGTACTATACGTCGTCACTCACGCGCGTCGATAATAAAATGATTATTTAATAAACGTTTCGATTAATTAATTCGGGTAGGTAATTACTAATTACGTTATCGTGCGAGTTTCCGTTTATGATAATTTAAAATAAACATTATATTATGGTTTGTAGTAAAAGCGGCGCGTTGTTTTGTTGTATCTGCTATTTACTCTATTTTTACTCCCGTTTTTTCACCTTCTAGTGCCCAGAAGTAATTTGTCATACTCGATAAATGGCTCGTTTTAACGGCCATATAATAGCACCTAATGATTTATTGTAGTGAGCGTATAATATACAAAGAAATCCGTTAATAAAATCCAGATTTATTGTCCCATCGAAGGAATTGATTTGCTGGTTATTTTTATCATAAAGTTTGATTAAACGTAAGAAATACAGGGTGGCACATTAGTACAAATAGGTACACTAATGGAGAAGACCACGACTTTTTTTTTATTTTTTTTTTCAAAACCGTGTGTTCTAAGATGGCGCGTAATGAAATTTTTATTTTTTTCTGTGGCCAAATAAGGCCGCAATTAATTTTTAAAGTTTGAAAAACGTCACACAATCGTCATACACTCTGCTCCAATCAAAGCGAGAGTTTCAAAGAGAAGTCACATTTAGCAAGTTTGCCACGTTTCCTATTACTCTTCTTTACTCCGCAAAATGCGCGTTTTTTGTATATTTATTGCAATAAACATTTTCTGATTTATCAATTTCTTCCATTACCTAATGGATAATTCGATATATTAATATAGAAATAACATCTTCATCTGTATAAATTGTAACCGATTTTCGTGTTAAAAACACAAATAATGGTCCTGAAAAATTTATTTGGCAACATTCTTGTCAACTTCAATATTATCAGTAAAGTGTTTTGTGCCCAACTGCAATTCGTGTAATTTGTTTTGTGCATTTTTCAGAAAAATCTGACAAATGACAGTTTGATTTTTGTTCGTTTGTCTATTCTTTGTTACTGCGTTCGAAAATTCATACTATTTACTAATACAACAAAACGTGATTGGTTTATGATTGGTTGATAAGGTATGAGTCAAAACCCGAAATTTTTAAATTTCGAAGGGCTATATCTTTTTAATTATAACACATTTTGAGCAACTGAAAACGGTTTTGAGCTCTAATAAATCATTTCTAATCGTATCTTTTGCCGAAATCCGCGTATCTCACATCGTGGTCTTCTCCATTGTAATATTGTATTAATTGTATAATTTATAATTGTAGATGCTTTTATGATGTGCCACCCTGTGCCATCTTTGCAGGTATATTATAATTACAGAGCATCATGAGCTATAATTAATTACCCCTGGTTAATTGAATGAGGAATTAAATATGGCAGTAACACGTGTGAATGGAGCTTTGCAAAAATCCCAATTCGAAGCGTAATAAAGTAGAGTGGAACGAATATTAAAATTAATGTTTCATTCATTATTCATAGTCCTCGACCCGTCCGAAAATCCGCATAATTTAATTTAACATTCCATCCTCAACATTCGCTAATAACCCCATAAAAAGAGTCCCATTTTTTTGTTATTATGCGCGAGAGATCTCTCTTCTTGCATCCGCGTATCTCGATTTTCCTCGATTTTAATTAATTTTCTTCGCCTACCGATTTGGCCGTAATGTCCTCTTAAAATGTTAATAAAAACGAAAGTCGCGCGAACAATTCAGCGAGAAATTAGACTCAATTTCCCCAACTCTATAACTACATATAATAAATCAACTGCAAGTATATTAGGTGTAATTTCCAATGTTGTTGGTATCAAATTTCATAATTTTACGTAACGCTTTCTTCGATTTTTCCCATTGGTGTAGCTAAGAGAAGGTACGTAATGCGTGTAGTGAAATTGCGATTGAAATTTTTCCACACGTCATGCAAAAGCGCTCGATTGAAATTCGCTGAGGGCCCCGAGCAGTCGTGTAAGTGCTTACGAAACGGAGCCTTTCCGACGCAAAACTATTAGAAAATGAGAAAATTACGCGGTCGATCGTCGATAAACTAGATTTAACAGTCAATAAAAACGTAAGAGAGGCTCGAAAACGATCGATTTTCTCGATACCTTTACACCTGCTTTATAGGGTGATTTACGATGTGATTTCAATTTTTGTCGATTGAATATTTTTCGTGTAATTTGGAGTAGAAATGCGCGAAGAATGCGAGGAGAAATTATAAAAGTGAATACGTAAAAATTAACGGATTTAATGAATAAATTTGCATACCTGGTAGATTTATTCCTGACATAAGTAGTTTATCAGGAAGTTCGCTAATTCGTTTTGGTCTCGCAATTTCCACTTTTTTATTAAATATTCCTGAAACAAAAAAAACTCTATTAATTATCATAATTTAATCTCGCTGAAATACATCTATCATTCTATAATAATCATTTACAGTGTGGCCCAAAAAATCATAATTTTTTCTACAGTTTGTTGAGTTCATAATCATCCCGTAGATGCCGAACCTACTTCTTTAAATTCAAATATTATTCAATTATTAAGAAAACCAAAGAAGTAGCAATAAAGGAGTGATTTTTTGATTAATAGAGGAGAAATTTTAAATACTAATGGGCCATCCTGTATGTACATGTGTACGACATGTGAACGAGCCTTTACGCTGCCATTCAACATTTTTGCCAAGACTCCTATGGGTTTTTTTATAGGGTTTTATGGTCTATTGAAACGGTTCGAATCCATAGGTACAGCCGTAAATCCGATACAAAAACTCATTTATAATAGTTTTTACGAGATTATTGACCCGCGGGAATAAATGCAGTCGAATAATAATAAACGCAAACGGTAAGAGAGAATTTGAAAAAAAAAAAACGTACACTGACAAAAGTGAACTAGGCTCTTGTGACACTCGGCGTAGGCGATTTTATTGAGATTGAGCCGATAACGCAACGCGAGAAAATGAAAAATGTAACGCCTAAACGCGTACGTGTTTCGCTGTTTCATCATCGTCACTCGATCTAATAGGCACCTGAACGGGCTTTTGAATTTCAGACCTACTAAGGATTTTTCGGTACCCACACACCGGATTCCTGCTAAGGTGAATTCAGCAACATGCTATTTCTCGGGCTGACCCACATCTATACCATCGCACGTTGTAAATTAAACTATATGCATGTTTATACAGTCACTACCCGATTAGTTGTTGGTTGAGTAGACACTTCCAAATTTTGTATTACTTTATTGTTGGCATGAAATTATTAATTTTGGTTATGAATTAATCGAGTAGATATTAGTAAAGTGTAAAATTTGGTTTTTTTAATTGAAATTTTTTGGTTTTTTAATTTATTTTTGATTTTTAATTTTATTATTTTTGTACCAGTTACAATTAATTATAGATACTAAATTAATGCATGGCAATTACCTAAAGTTTGTGCAAAACAAAGTTAGATGCACGTCACCATAAATTTACTACGTCACAATAGACAGTGTTGCCGTGATTTATGGTTATTTTGCATTTTTATAATCACTACCCGAGTAGTTGTTGGTTGAGTAGACACTTCCAAATTTTGTATTACTTTATTGTTGGCATGAAATTATTAATTTTGGTTATGAATTAATCGAGTAGGTATTAGTAAATTGTAAAATTTGGTTTTTTAATTGAAATTTTTTTGGTTTTTTAATTTATTTTTGATATTTAATTTTTTTATTTTTGCGCCAATCAGTTACAATTAATTATAGATGCTAAATTAATGCATGGCAATTACCTATAGTTTGTGCAAAACAAAGTTAGATGCACGTCACCATAAATTTACTACGTCACAATAGACAGTGTTGCCGTGATTTATGGTTATTTTGCATTTTTATAATCACTACCCGAGTAGTTGTTGGTTGAGTAGACACTTCCAAATTTTGTATTATTTCAAGTATGTTAATTGTTGGCATGAAATTATTAATTTTGGTTATGAATTAATCGAGTAGGTATTAGTTAATTGTAAAATTTGGTTTTTTAATTGAAATTTTTTGGTTTTTTTATTTATTTTTGATATTTCAATTTTTTATTTTTGCGCCAATCAGTTACAATTAATTATAGATACTAAATTAATGCATGGCAATTACCTATAGTTTGTGCAAAACAAAGTTAGATGCACGTCATCATAAATTTTCTAGACAGTGTTGCCAAACTTTTATAAATTTACAAAATCTAAGAATTTGTCTGTATAAGGGATGTTAGTTGGATAAAATTCAATTCCCCACCCATTCGCATTCCTCAGTAAATATCTAATTTCACGATTTTAACTACAGATGCCGTTATCTCGATATTCACATTCCCATAATCCTTATTTGTCATATCTAACTGTAATTTCATAGAAAAAATGTATTCTTTTGTCGTGCCATTCCGCATAATGAATAGACGTTATTTTTCGACAATAAAAGTTGTGAACAAAAAAAAAAACAACGTTGACTTCTTCTTGCCCACGCGGCCGAATGGAGCACACACAAATAAATTCAATGTCGTGTTGTTATTTCGACTGCGATCGTTAATTAGGCTTTCTTTTAGAACACTTTTTTGACCTAAAAAAACCGTTTGTTGCATTGACGTTATAGAAATTATTTGCATTGTAAATATTCACTTTTTCTCAGTGTAGTAATATTTATATATAGTTTGTGCAATACCAAGTTAGATGCGCGTCATTAATGTCGTCATTTTTGACAAGCATTGTGCCAAATACACACATAAAACAGAATTAAATCATCCAAAAAAAATATAGTATATTATAAAAATTCAACGTTTGTAGCAATTTTTTCTAATTAATACAGATATTAGAGCAAATTACCTAGGCTATAACCGGCCAGAAATTTCCACGTAGGTTTATAACTGAATTATTTATCAACATACAGCATTTTGAGCAGTGGAATTAGACCAGTTTAGGGTCGTTAACACGTCGGCTGCTACCTGCTATCGAACTAGGTCAGTAAATATCTATCATTACCCCAAAAAATATCATATAAAATCGAAACTAACAACGCAATATAGGCTCAAAAAAAAACTCGCAATTAATTCAGTTGCACCGTTAGTTCCCCATGAAGAGTGATTGCTATTTTATGGGGCTCCTTCTTCTCGAAATAATCGATTCCAACGGCGAAGTGCTAATCAGGAAATTTATAGTATGCAAACATTTATATTCCCAATTACACCGAGCGCTGCGATCAATCTTCCTATACTCGGTGCCGGCCTTAATTGATTCCTTCTGCGCCATCGTAACTTTTGTTTCCCGATTCGAAAAAAGCCCCGGCTTGAATGAAAAGTCGAGCTCCGGCCGATATCGATCTAACTGTTTCCATTACGCAACGATAAATCGGGTTCTTTTTTTTGGTAGTACTACTCGGGTGCCCACGCGAAAATTATCATCGAGATATAGATATAACCCACCTGCGAAGCGAAGGTTCATTGAATTTCGTTTCCTACTTATTCAGATTCGATGAAATAAATGCATCGACGCCTTCCCACGATCGATTTTTCGGTATCGGGTTTCACACGATAATCGATTAATCGACTCGTAAAGTCGATTGGCGCGAACGATTATTGCGTATAGTTTGCGCAAAATAAAGTTAGATGCAAGTACGCTACGTCACAATTAGGCAGTGTTGCCGCGATTTATGGTTATTTTGCATTTTTATAATCACTACTCGATTAGTTGTTGGTTGAGTAGACACTTCCAAATTTTGTATTATTTCAAGTATGTTAATTGTTGGCATGAAATTATTAATTTTGGTTATGAATTAATTGAGTAGGTATTAGTGAAGTGTAAAATTTGATTTTTTAATTGAAATTTTTTGTTTTTTTTTTTATTTATTTTTGATATTTAATTTTTTTTTATTTTTGCCCCAATCAGTTACAATTAATTGTAGATACTAAATTAATGCACTACAATTGCCTATAGTTTGTGCAAAACAAAGTTAGATGCACGTCGCATTTACTACGTCACAATAGACAGTGTTGCCAAACTTTTATAAATTTACAAAATCTAAGGAATTTTCTAAAATTGTTAAGAAAGATGTTAAGAAATTGTTCGTTATTGGGAAGTTTTCAGTTTTAAAAATTCGTTATACAGGGAGAGTTATGCTCAAAGCGGCTACAATACTCCCTCCCATTGAGCGTGACTCGCCCTGTATTTTTTGGTTTTTTAAATTTATTTTTGTTATTACAATTTTTATTTTTCCCCCAATCAGTTACAATTAATTATAGATGCTAAATTAATGCTCTACAATTGCCTATAGTTTGTGCAAAACAAAGTAAGATGCACGTCACATTTACTACGTCACAATAGACAGTGTTGCCAAACTTTTATAAATTTACAAAATCTAAGGAATTTTCTAAAATTGTTAAGAAAGATGTTAAGCAATTATTCGTTATTAGGAAGTTAAGCTCCCTCCCATTGAGCGTGACTCGCCCTGTATATAATTCCTCCGGTTGCAGTGTGTCAAAGAAACCGAAACTCCGGGGCTATAATTATAATTACACCAAGTGGGCCGATCATTTCAATTTCATAACAAGTCCTCTGTACGTTGGCGTTTTAGTTGCATGTTTCTTACGCAATTTCGCTAAATTAGAACTCTTATCAATCGAGATAAAAAAATGTATTTAACAAAAATATATAAACTACCAATTAGGCACAATTCTCGGGCGTTTTCGACCGCCCATTCATCGTTCCTGCAACGGTTCGCAATTCAATAGAAACCGAAGTTAGCGCGTACGCGTTATTAGTGTAATTTTCGCCGAGCTATTAAACGGTTTGCTGAGCTTTTCATCTGATCTGCAAACATAATTTTCTGCTTTCGACACATCGAAGGTAGCACTTAGGCTAAACGCGGATACATAACACCTTTTATTATGCCGCGCAAAAGCGAATTATGCGAAAACGAAATCGAGGAATTTTTTTTATCATACCACCAACATTTTTGTCGAATTAATTATAGTACAATACACCATATTGTTTTCGCGCTGTTAATAATAATTAAACCGAACGAAAATATTTTTCCCTTTAGTATGCAGCCGAACGAATTGCTCTCGTGCCTCCATTTAATCGAATTAATAATAAATCGATGAATTATCATCGAGTCAGAGAGGAGCAATGGGGCAATTAACATTTTTCATTCTCCTCTCCTTCACCATTTTTTAATTGTTACCTACATAGAAATGGAAAGTAAATTCGTTCTAATATGCAACAATATTATTAACTTCTACACAAGAATACCCACAAGCAATTTTCCTCGTTCAATCAACTCCATTCTACTCTAATTAATCTACTCTATCATCATAGCAACCGTTTATGTTGGCATTACTGTAAAACACCAACGTCACCTGTCACCTGTCACCTGTCACCTGCCACCTGTCACTTGTCAGATGTCATTTGTCACCTGTCAGTTGTCGTTTTTGTTATATTAAAAAGCGATTAATTATGTGATTGGTTAGTAGAAGGTACTCACTCATTTTGGAGACCATCCAGGAGATGCTGGTGCATAATACGCGACGCATGGAGCACGAGAAATCGAGTTTAGGATAAGGATAAAAGGATAAGCGAAATTGGTGGTTTAATCGACGAGTAGATTATAAATATGAAGCGGTAAAAACATTGTGTGTAATAATAACATGTAATAACTCGACAATGTTAATGTCGAGATATAAAGTGATTAATAAATGGGTGATGCGATGGGTAATTAATTTACCGGATGATTAAAAAGGTGGATTTTGGTGCTCGAATTGCTTGTAATAGTGGCACTTCTTGTCGATTAGTAACTGCATAATTGGTAGTTGCATAATGCAATAAATTGTCAATCAAATTTTTGCTGTTAATAGCCCGATTAAACGTTTCCGGTTAATCGCTTTCTTCCGGTGAAAATGGCGGTTTTCGTGAGCCCCACGAGCCGATCGTGTCCAGACGATTTTTTTTCGTTCGCACACCAGCGGCGGCGCAAGGACACTTACCTCGATTTTTTATTTCATTCGATTTAGGGGGGGCATCGGGGGTCCGCCCCTGGCCGGTTCGCTCCACTTTGTCGACGTGAAATTTCCTTTTTTCGCATATTTAGCGCGGCTCTCGTGATTTGTAGTATTCGCTCGGAGGGATGTGCGGCACAATTTCCCCGTTTAGATTATTTCGAGAAATGCAAATACCCACGATATTCGCCGCTGATTAGCATGTCTTCGGGTGTTCCGTTCGCGAAAAAAGAATTCGCACGACAAGAAAGTGATGAAAGTGACATTAAATTCTATAGCACTTTTCGAACCAAAACGACCGGGGTTGCTGAGCTGGTGGTATTATTATCTGGTAATTATTGTTCAAATCATTCCTTCATAATTCCCACTTCTTTAGCTTCTTTAATAAGCGAATGGTACGTACACCAAAGAAGTAGGAATGCCAAAGAAATAATCTCTACTGGTGTCATCTCAAAAATGTATTAATATTAAAGGTTTTAAGCTTCTCCACGATGTTTAATAAATAATCATTTCTTCGTAATTTCTACTTCTTTATAGCTTATTTAATGAGAGAATGGAACAAACACCAAAGAAGTAGGAATGTCCAAGAAATGATTTCTACTGGTGTCTTCTTCAAAATGTACTAATATTAAAGATTTTAAGCTTCTCCACGATTTTTAAAAATAATCATTCCTTCGTAATTTCTACTTCTTTATATGTAGCTTCTTTAATAAGCGAATTGTACAAACACCAAAGAAGTAGGGATGCCCAAGAAATGATTTCTACTGGTCTCATCTCAAAAATATACTGATATTAAAGGTTTTAAGCTTTTCCACGATTTTTAATAAATAATCATTCCTTCATAATTCCCACTTCTTTAGCTTATTTAATAAGCGAATGGTACAAACACCAAAGAAGTAGGAATGTCCAAGAAATGATATCTACTGGTGTCATCTCAAAAATGTACTGATATTAAAGATTTTAATCTTCTCCACGATTTTTAAAAATAATCATTCCTTCGTAATTTCTACTTCTTTATATGTAGCTTCTTTAATAAGCGAATTGTACAAACACCAAAGAAGTAGGGATGCCCAAGAAATGATTTCTACTGGTCTCATCTCAAAAATATACTGATATTAAAGGTTTTAAGCTTTTCCACGATTTTTAATAAATAATAATTTCTTCGTAATTTCTACTTCTTTAAAGCTTCTTTAATAGGCGAATGGTACAAACACCAAAGAAGTAGGAATGTCCAAGAAATGATTTCTACTGGTGTCATCTCAAAAATATACTGATATTAAAGGTTTTAAGCTTCACCACGATTTCTTCAGCAAACATCAAAGAAGTAGGATTACCCAAGAAATGATTACAATCACTTTCTACTCATATCAACCCAAAAATGTACTATTTAACATCCTTTTTAAGCTTCTCCGCGATTTTGTAGTGAACAGAGTATAGGTACTTCTACATCGTTTGCAGCGACATCGATAAACTGGTACTAATTCGCTTAATTTGTACTTCGGGATCAATCGCGCAAAAAGGCGAATGAATAAATAAATATATGGATAAGCGCTCAACAATTACGGCTCGCTTCTAACGGGTGTACTACTGAGACACATACATACGATCAGCGGCGGGTTAGCGTACGCCAATGGGCGTTTAATAAAATTCAATTTTTCATCGTCCAAATCGCATGGGCCCGACACTGTAAGAGTAACTTCGAGCATAAATTAGAGGACCAGTTCATGGTGGTTGTTAGAATAGGAGAGGCTCTAGCCTCTGGTGACAAACGATTCGAGATAAGTAAACTATGAGAAATAGGTCGATGGAATTCTCTCATTAAAATGATAGTTTTGGAATTGTGGCTGATAAAGGTGTTTTCTCGATTTGCTATGCACTCGATTCTGGAATAATAACGACCGCTCGCCGACGAAACAATGGACTAATAACGCTTAATCTCGTCGCATGATGTTATGCACGTTATTTGTAGCTCATTGTTTTTAATTGTGCATATTGTTGGGCCTTTCGAGAAAGAGCGCAAAGTAGGATAAACGATAAAAGTGTGTCGTAACTAAATTTTAATTAAACGACAAGACGTACCGGCATAGCTATACTCATTAACAAACTCATGTAGGTATTATGTACCTACTTTTCCCGCGTTAATATTAAATATACAGGGTATTAATGAAATATATAGTATATGTTGCAGGTTTCATTTGAAACCTACAGCCTAGGACCTATTCCTTTAATATTAGTTCATTTTTGAGTTGACATCAGTAGAAAATAAGTGAAATCATTTCTTGGACATTCCTACTTCTTTGGTGTTTGTACCATTCGCTTATTAAAGGAGCTATAAAGAAGTAGAAATTACGAAGAAATGATTATTTATTAAAAATCGTGGAGAAGCTTAAAATCTTTAATATCAGTATATTTTTGAGATGACACCAGTAGATATCATTTCTTGGGCATTCCTACTTCTTTGGTGTTTGCTGAAGAAATAGGAATTATGAAGGAATGATTGCTCATAAAAAATCGTGGAGAAGCTTAAAATTTTTAATATTAGTATATTTTTGAGATGACACCAGTAGAAATCATTTCTTGGGCATTCCTACTTCTTTGGTTTTTGTACCATTATCCTCGCCCCCGCCCAAATGAGACCGTTTTATGGGTACAAAAACCATTTCTAAAGCTCCCTTAATCAATATTTATCAATTGTATCCAATTGCAAGTTCAAAACTTACAATATTCTGGAGATATTCAAGAAATAATGACTCGATGACACCATCTTCAAAGGGCCCCAGGTCCCAAATGAAATGTTTTTTAGAACTTTTCTGTCTATCCCTGCATGTACTAGCTACCCTTGAAGCTTGTATAACACCCTGTATATGCCTCACCTAGTATATTATACAGTCAATTTATTAATTTGAAGACGATCCTATCTATGTTTCTGTTGGTGTTGGTACAAGCCGATAAATAACCTCCCGATCGCAATCGGCCCGACGGGAATTTTCATCATTTCATCGATTTTGAAATTCGCCGACAAAAGTGAAATTTGCATATTTTATTTTCCATGTACGTAATTTTTTTTTTTCGTTCGCTTCTTCTGCCATAATGAAGCGTTATTGATTTTGTGTGATGCAAATGCGGCCGCGTAAGATTAATGAGACGTACCGCTACGAGCGTACTGCCCACGCTTCTAAATCTGTATTGCGGCGATTTATCAAGTCGCCGTTGCCACAGAAGTGAATTGTCAATTTCTAATTAAAGCAAAAACCTTAATATTATGTCTTGCATTATTCATTTCACTTGGTTTGTGGTTGTTGATCATTCACAAGAGGAGTGAAAACGTTGAATATTAACACTGTTTTTGGTAAGATTTTACCAGTGAATTTGATGATTTTTTCAGGTCGAAAAATTATTTCTAAATAGCCCTTGAAGCGTTCTAAATGATTCAAAAGTTGTTTAGTCTATCCTGAACAGTTCCACTTTGTTTTGAATCTGTTCTGAATTACTCTAGAGATTTCTAAAATGATTCTCAACAGTGTTAAATGATTCTAGAACTACTGAATTTGTCTTGAATTCGTCCTGAATTTGTACAGAATTTATCCTGAATTTGTCCAGAATTTAACTGGAATTTGTCTTGAATTTGTCCTGAATTAATCACGAATTTGTGCTGAATTTGTCCTGAATTAATCACGAATTTGTGCTGATTTTGTTTTGAATTTCTACTAAATTTATATTGCTGATTTGTGTTGAATTTTTCCTGAATTACTCCAGAATTTGTATTGAATTTGCATTGAATTAGTGCTGGATTTGTGCTAATTTTGTCCTAAATCTGTCATGATTTTCTCCTGAATTTGTCTTGAATTTGTTCTGAATTAGTCCTGAATTAATCCCTAATTTGCCCTGAATTTGTCCTGAATTTCTACTGAATTTATAGTGCTGAATTTTCCTTGTTTTTTTCCTGAATTATTCCTGAATTTGACTTGTTCTGAATTAGTCCTGAATTAATCCCTAATTTGCCCTGAATTTGTCCTGAATTTATTCTGAATTTGTCTTGAATTTGCCCTGAATTACTCCTGAATTTGTATTGAATTTGCATTGAATTAGTGCTGGATTTGTGCTAATTTTGTCCTAAATCTGTCATGATTTTCTCCTGAATTTATCTTGAATTTGTTCTGAATTAGTCCTGAATTAATCCCTAATTTGCCCTGAATTTGTCCTGAATTTCTACTGAATTTATAGTGCTGAATTTTCCTTGATTTTTTCCTGAATTACTCCTGAATTTGACTTGTTCCGAATTAGTCCTGAATTAATCCCTAATTTGTCCTGAATTTATTCTGAATTTGTCTTGAATTTGCCCTGAATTAATCCCGAATTTGTGCTGATTTTGTCTACTTATATTTCTACTGAATTTATACTCCTTATAGTCACATGTAGAAATAATATGAAATATGATACAACAAAAATAATAGATGGAATTTTGATTGCTCTAATGGATTTGCGGTGGAAATTGCCCCGATTCTAATTATTGCGTTCGAGAGGGCGATTAATCTAGTTTGATTTTCGATAATTGCAATTCGATTGGACAGTGCAAACAGAAGCCCCTTGTATGATTATTTCTGATAATTTGATGCGTAAATAAAGTTCGATTGCAAACGAATAATGAAATGACTGAATCATTTGTAAGATTTATTTTTTTAAATTCCAATGGCTGATGTTTTTTAACAAAGAATCTCGGTAACTTTAAAAATATCCAAAATCCAAATAGGTAGATTGAAAAACAAATTTTTCTTCTAACTGGTAATGTTTTCTACCCTTATTTACAATTTATAATTGGTAAGATATTAAAGGGAAAATCAACTTACCAGTGAACCATGAATTTCTCGTCAGCCTCCCTTCACTATCACACATTTTTTTCAACCACCAACCCGCTATATTAAATGTTATATCGAGATTTTGGAAATTTTCGCACCATCTCGCCAGCGCCTTCCATCCCAATTTTTCCAAATTACCTTCCAGATTAACCCAATGCAAAATCTCCCGATCTCGCCTATTAATCTAACCGCAACAAAATTTCTAAACCAACTTACCTAATAGCTCTATCCCCTCTAACGCACTTACAATTTTCGAAAATAAAATTCCTCGCCCGCACACCAATCACATCGAATTAAAAAAATTAATAGATCTAGTAGGCATGATAATAATATATACAGGGTGAGTCACGTTCAATGAGAGTTAATGGTAACAGATTTTTAAAATTCTTTCGGCTTAAATACGCATAATTAGGCAATATACAGGTTGTCCCAATTTTATTACAGCGACCCACCCTGTATATTACACTCATCTCACCTGATCTAATCGACTCCCTATCATCATCCTCGTCGCTGTCAATATGCGGTATGGACCCGGCGAACTCGAACATGGGGCTCGTCTGCATGGCCGAGTCCTTCCGCAGGACCTGGTGCTCGGGCATCCTGCACTGGCACTGGCAGGCGCACGAGGCCTCCTCCGACGGCAGGAACTGGTGGCATTGCGGACAGGGAAACGTCAGATCGTCCAAAGGCACTCGCTTGATGGCGTGCTCGACGGACACCAGGAGGTTCTGGAGCATCTCCGGCAGCTCGGTGCCGTCGTAGTCGTCGTAGGACGTTATTTCTAGATCCGATAAGGACCTGTAATTAATGTACATAAGTAATTTTGGGACGCGGGGTATAGTAGTAATAGTTTATATATATATACCTGAGATTCGAGCACATTATGTCATCTAAAGTTTGAGCTGAGGGGTCGCGAAATTGGGCCACCGTGTGGCTGAGCAACTCGTTGTCCTGCCTCCAAAATAGGGTGATTTCAACGCCGGGGGCGCTGCGGTTTCTTACGCAAATGTAGCAGTCTCGGTTCCTCACATTGGAGGGATCCAAAGGGCCTAGGTGCAGGATTACACCGGCTTCGCCGAGGCACAGCGGCCATCCCCTCGGCGCTGCAGCGTCCCTCGCGCGCCCATACTGAAACCGATTGTAGGATTTATTGTTGTGGAATTCATTCATGTAAAAGCGAGTGTTTATTGAATGGCGAGAGCGAAATTTCGACCGAGCGCAAGGACACATTTCGCAATGCGCCTCCTCGAATTTGAATACATTTGCATAATTAACGCTCGACCTACAAATCTTATTTCCTTATACCGCGTCGGTCCGAGATAAGATGGACGTAACAATAACACCAGTGGGAGGAAGAGAGTTGCAATATCTGCACTCAAGAGGGAGAAAGTTGATCTTTTAGAATTTTAGAATAGTTTAGAACTGGTCCTGAATCGCTTGGAATTACTTTAGAACTGTCTAGGACTATTTGAAATAGTTCAGAACAATCTAAGAATCTTTGTGAACAGTCCAGAATCATTTAGCAACAGTTCTTCAGTTTTAAAACTATCTTAGAATCGTTTAGAACCATTCTAGAACTAGCCAGGAAAATTTAAACAGTTCAGGATAATCTTAGAACCATTTAGAACTGTCTACTGTCTGCTCTGAATTAATCACGAATTTGCGCTAATTTTGTCTTGAATTTCTACTGAATTTATAGTGCTGAATTTGCCTTGAATTTTTTCTGAATTACTATCCTGAATTTGTCTTGAATTAGTGCTGAATTTGTGCTAATTTTGTCCTAAATCTGTCATGATTTTCTCCGGAATTAATTCTGATTTTGACTAGTTCTGAATTAGTCCTGAATTAATCTCTATAATTTGCCCTGAATTTGTCCTGAATTTATTCTGAATTTGTCTTGAAGTTGTCCTCAAAATTTCAACAGTTCAGGATAATCTTAGAACCATTTAGAACTGTCTACTGTCTGCTCTGAATTAATCACGAATTTGTGCTAATTTTGTCTTGAATTTCTATTGAATTTATAGTGCTGAATTTGCCTTGAATTTTTCCTGAATTACTCCTGAATTTGTATTGAATTTGTCTTGAATTAGTGCTGAATTTGTGCTAATTTTGTCCTAAATCTGTCATGATTTTCTCCTGAATTAATTCTGAATTTGACTAGTTCTGAATTAGTCCTGAATCAATCTCTATAATTTGCCCTAAATTTATTCTGAATTTGTCTTGAATTTGTCCTCAAAATTTCAACAGTTCAGGATAATCTTAGAACCATTTAGAACTGTCTACTGTCTGCTCTGAATTAATCACGAATTTGTGCTAATTTTGTCTGGAATTTCTATTGAATTTATAGTGCTGAATTTGCCTTGAATTTTTCCTGAATTACTCCTGAATTTGTATTGAATTTGTCTTGAATTAGTGCTGAATTTATGCTAATTTTGTCCTAAATCTGTCATGATTTTCTCCTGAATTAATTCTGAATTTGACTAGTTCCGAATTAGTCCTGAATTAATCTCTATAATTTGCCCTGAATTTGTCCTGAATTTGTCTGAATTTGTCCTCAAAATTTGAACAGTTCAGGTTAATCTTAGAACCATTTAGAACTGTCTAGAATCGTTTGGAACATATTCAGAATCATTTAGAACCATTTTAGAACTATCCAGAATGAGTTTTTGAACTGATTACATCGCCGCAGACCGACCCTGTATATAAATTTTAAGGCTACTAAAGCGCTATATATAACATACCAGGATAAGTGAAAGTTCACAAGGCAATTCTAATAAAAACAGAGCCTACTTTAAACCCAAACAAGGCGCAAGTCTTTGAGTTCCTCTCAACAATTTAATCGAGAAAAAAAATCAAGCGACCGTATAAGAAAAGTAGGCTTTGATATTCAACTGTCAACTTGACACTGTCACAACGTTATATAGATTTCACGAGCGACTGGATGGCGTTGCCTTTTTCGTCGAGCTAATCGAATTAATTACTCGCTCGGTGTATAAAACGTGTTAATTCGCGTTCAAACATCGCTTTCTATGTTAAAGTATTAGATCGCAGGTCCACCTACAACTTGATGTACGCGAGAATGCAAACGGAGCGGCTCGAAAGTGTTTTTAGCACGCCAATTTTTATTAGAAAGTTGATGGTAGAAAAATATTTTTTGTCTACCCCTCGTACTAGTATTTTGGGCCCGATTTTACCAAACAGTCTTTAGGTATTCGTTACGAAAATTCCCATTTTTACAGCAACTTAATTAGCAACATGAATAATCCTGCAGTCCTGCAATTAGTGTCTCATCGGAGATAGCGAAATGAGCAATGTGCGGGTGCCTTTTCCGGTTAATGCTTTCGAGATACCAGATAAATCTGACATACATTACACACACTTGACAACCTTTTATCTGGCTTTTCGATCCGTTTGCCACAGGAGTCGCCCCGCGTGTCCTTTTACCGTCCAGCCGAGCCGCAATAGAATCCCGACGAGCCACATTCGATGTTTATTGGCAATAAAAAAGCGACGCCTCGTTATTAGTACTTAAGGTATGAATTTTAAGCAGTCGTTAAAAATGGCCGCGGAGAATTAGAAGACGTCATCTCGACGTGGGGTGTTACGTGACACAAAGGAGGCTGCGGTTTATCACTCGGTTATGTTTCGCCCTAACCATGGGACGTCGAACTGGTTTAACCTTGTTTTTATTTTGTACCGTCCGGAGTGATTTATGGTCTATTTTGAGTTTGTGGATGGTATGTAAATCGGTGTATTATTACAAATTTCACTTGCTGTAATAACAAGTAATGTTGTGTAGTACAAAAGTATCATGCCTAGGGTGTATTAAGTGGTGGTTTTTGCAAGTATTGTATGCATATGTAATACAGGACCATTTGAAACAGTTCAGAACAATCTAAGAATCTTTGTGAACAGTCCAGAATCATTTAGCAACAGTTCTTCAGTTTCAAAACTATCTTAGAACCATTTAGAATCATTCTGGAACTGTCTAGGACTATTTGAAATAGTTCAGAACAATCTAACAATGTTTGTGAACAGTCCAGAATCATTTAGACCATTTGAAACAGTTCTTCAGTTTCAAAACTATCTTAGAATCGTTTAGAACCATTCTAGAACTAGCTAGGAAAATTTCAACAGTTCAGGATAATCTTAGAACTATTTAGAACTGTCTACTGTCTGTCCTGAATTAATCACGAATTTGTGCTAATTTTGTTTTGAATTTCTACTGAATTTATAGTGCTGAAATTGCCTTGAATTTTTCCTGAATTACTCCTGAATTTGTATGGAATTTGTCTTGAATTAGTGCTGAATTTGTTCTAATTTTGTCCTAAATCTGTCATAATTTTCTCCTGAATTAATTCTGAATTTGACTAGTTCTGAATTGGTTCTGAATTAATCTCTATAATTTGCCCTGAATTTGTCCTGAATTTATTCTGAATTTGTCTTGAATTTGTCCTCAAAATTTCAACAGTTCAGGATGATCTTAGAACCATTTAGAACTGTCTACTGTCTGCCCTGAATTAATCACGAATTTGTGCTAATTTTGTTTTGAATTTCTACTGAATTTATAGTGCCGAATTTGCCTTGAATTTTTCCTGAATTACTCCTGAATTTGTATGGAATTTGTCTTGAATTAGTGCTGAATTTGTGCTAATTTTGTCCTAAATCTGTCATGATTTTCTCCTGAATTAATTCTGAATTTGACTAGTTCTGAATTAGTCCTGAATTAATCTCTAATTTACCCTGATTTTGTCTTGAAGTTGTCCTCAAAATTTCAACAGTTCAGGATGATCTTAGAACCATTTAGAACTGTCTACTGTCTGCCCTGAATTAATCACGAATTTGTGCTAATTTTGTTTTGAATTTCTACTGAATTTATAGTGCTGAATTTGCCTTGAATTTTTCCTGAACTACTCCTGAATTTGTATGGAATTTGTCTTGAATTAGTGATGAATTTGTGCTAATTTTGTCCTAAAATCTGTCATGATTTTCTACTGAATTAATTCTGAATTTGACTAGTCCTGAATTAGTCCTGAATTAATCTCTATAATTTGCCCTGAATTTGTCCTGAATTTATTCTGAATTTGTCTTCAAAATTTCAACAGTTCAGGATGATCTTAGAACCATTTTGAACTGTCTAGAATCATTTGGAACAGATTCAGAACTATTCAGAATCATTTATAAACATTTTAGAACTAATACAGAATGAGTTGGAACCGTTTTAGAACTGAAATGGAACGTCAAACTTGTTTAACCTTGTTTTTTTTTGTACCATCCAGAGTGTTTTATGTTCTATTTTGAGTTTGTGGACGGTATATGTAAATCGTTGTATATTACAAATTTGAACTTGCTGTAATAACAAGTAATGTTTGTAGTACTTAAGTGGTAGTTTTTGTATACAAGTATTGTATGCAGATGCGAATCGGCGAATCGGCCTGTAATCTTAGTAAACCAATTCTTAGGTGATACTTAAATCGAATTTAGGAAGTCCTAAGTACAATTAGCGTTCCACTATGCTCTAAGAAATACCTTTTTATACCCTGTTAATTACTCAATTGACGTTTACTTGTATCATCTACACCGGCGCATTATCTCCATCTACACCTTAGTTATAGCCCTTTGTCCGTTGAGATTGTCCGTTTGTCCGTTCGAGGATTAACGCGCGGCGCAGGGAAATAATTACGGCGGATTTTTCCGGCCGGAGGGCGCCCGCCAACCGGTCGCAATCCTCTATTTTCCCTCCCGATGTTTATCTCAAACAGGTGTTAAATTCCGCTCAGATTGTTTTAAATTACGCGACGCCAGGAGGAGCGCTCCGTCCGTATTATATCGCCGGCGATTTATGGACTATTAAAAGGGAGAAGCGATTTATTTCCCGCGATGTATTGTGTAACTCTATTACCATCGCCGCATTCCGCTGTCGCTGCGAATGCTCGCCAATTAAAGATAATGCGATAAAAAATGTATCGGGCTTCTATAAAACCAGAAGTATGTATAGGTAAACGCGGCGTTTAGTTAATCGTGATGACCGAAGGGGGTGCGTTGGGTAATTGTGAGAAAGGAGAGTATTCCTGTAATTTGTGAGCCTCATACGCTCTAAACGAAAATCGAGATTTATGTAATGAGCGCGTTCTCTGAGAGGTGCATAAATTGTTGTTTATCACGAGTAGATTAACCGAAATGCATCGTTAAAGTGCATTGATATGCAGGAAGTATTTTTAACTGTATTAAACCGAATTTCATTGTTCAACACTAATGCACTTTTTATATGCACTTATATATATGATTGTTTTGATTCGCTTTCTAAACGTATCGAAATAATCCGCATTATTAGATTAGAATTATTATAATACGCTAATCGATATTATCTTAATACGTGGATTAATTTATATTAAATGAAGGTGTACATGAATCGAGTCGCTAAATAATGCAACGTTTAATTAACGTCATATCGAAACGACGATCGCTTTTAATGAGCATTACGGAGTATAATGGCGGCTTAATTTACTAAATTAATCAATCAATCAACCCGTCTAATTAATTACTTTGCACGGGAATTATTTGAAATTTTTGGCGGAGGAGCCACTTCAAAATTGCATCAAAAAAACACTAAATTTTAGTTCATTAAAGTCATCATCAAGTCATATGAAATATTTGACAGTTCTAAATAGTTCAGGACCATCTTAGAATTATTTAGAACTGTTCAAAAATCATTTAGAACTGTACAGGATCATTTGATACCATTTTAGAACTGTCTATAAGAGAGGGCAATTTGAAACAGTTCAGGATGATCTTAGAATCATTCAGAACTGCTCAAAAATTATTTAGTACTGTCCCGGATTATTTAGAACCATTTTAGAACTGACTAAGGCGATTCGAAACAGTTAGGACAATCTTAGAATAATTTAGAACTGTCCAGGATTATTTAGAACTGAGTAGGGCAATTTGAAACAGTTCAGGACGACCTTAGAATCATTCAGAACTGCTCAAAAATTCTTTAGCACAGTCCAGGATCATTAAGAACCATTTTAGAACTGACTAAGGAAATTCGAAACAGTTAGGACAATCTTAGATTAATTTAGAACTGTCCAGGATTATTTAGAACTATTTTAGAACTGGAGTAGGGCAATTTGAAACAGTTCAGGACGACCTTAGAATCATTCAGAACAGCTCAAAAATTCATTGGTACTGTCCAGAATCATTTAGAACCATTTTAGAACTAACTAAGGCAATTCGAAACAGTTAGGACAATCTTAGAATAATTTAGAACTGTCCAGGATTATTTAGAACTATTTAGAACTGGAGTAGGGCAATTTGAAACAGTTCAGGATGACCTTAGAATCATTCAGAACTGCTCAAAAATTATTTAGTACTGTCCAGGATCATTTAAAACCATTTTAGAACTGACTAAGGCAATTCGAAACAGTTAGGACAATCTTAGAATAAATTAGAACTGTCCAGGATTATTCAGAACTATTTTAGAACTGAGTAGAGCAATTTGAAACAGTTCAGGATGACCTTAGAATCATTCAGAACTGCTCAAAAATTATTTAGTACTGTCCCGGATTATTTAGAACCATTTTAGAACTGACTAAGGCGATTCGAAACAGTTAGGACAATCTTAGAATAATTTAGAACTGTCCAGGATTATTTAGAACTATTTTAGAACTGGAGTAGGGCAATTTGAAACAGTTCAGGATGACCTTAGAATCATTCAGAACTGCTCAAAAATTATTTAGTACTGTCCAGGATCATTTAAAACCATTTTAGAACTGACTAAGGCAATTCGAAACAGTTAGGACAATCTTAGAATAAATTAGAACTGTCCAGGATTATTCAGAACTATTTTAGAACTGAGTAGAGCAATTTGAAACAGTTCAGGATGACCTTAAAATCATTCAGAACTGCTCAAAAATTCTTTAGTACTTTACAGGATCATTTGGAACCATTTTAGAACTGACTAAGGCAATTCGAAACAGTTAAGGACAATATTAGAATAATTTAGAACTGTCCAGGATTATTTAGAACTATTTTAGAACTGAGTAGGGCAATTTGAAACAGTTCAGGACGACCTTAGAATCATTCAGAACTGCTCAAAAATTCTTTAGTACTGTCCAGAATCATTTAGAACCATTTTAGAACTGACTAAAGCAATTCAAAACAGTTAAGGACAATCTTAGAATAATGTAGAACTGTCCAGGATTATTTAGACCTGAGTAGGGCAATTTAAAATAATTTATAACTGCTTTCAAACATTTTTTATAACTGTCCAAAATTGTTTCGAAATTCAGGACTATTGGGAACAGTCCAGGATAAACTACATTATAGTTCAGGACTTTTTTAGAATACTATTTAGAATTTTTCAACAAAATCATCGACTATATTGCCAAAAATATGTCATATTATAGCGTGGTAAAGGATCTATGTTCTAACGAGACTTGAATTAGAAAAACAGGACATGTAACAAAATATTTCAATCATGTAACATCTCGTGTCTAATATCGAATCGAGCAGGCTTATGCATGTATCGGCTTACCGATACGTCAAAGTGAAATAGAAATATTTCGAACGGCCTGGTTCTCGACCGGCCTGACAGCTGACAGCCAGCCGGGACAACCCCGTAACTCGCCATTAACATTCATTACCATATTGTATAAGAGCAGGTATCCGTGACATTGACCTCGAAAATCGTCGATCGTAAACGATTTTTCTATGCCGGCGCGAAAGAATAACAACAAAATCGCTTCGTTGACACTTTTACCGCAATTTCTTGCCGTAAAAACCGACTCGAGAGCGTAATTTATCATTTTCTTGTATAAGGTATACGCGAGATAATTTTCTAAATATGCGTATATTTGGTAGAAATCGCAGCATGTGGGTCAACGAAATTACGACATTACGAAATTATTGGTAATCGGATTTCGTTAGCATATTTTTCGTGTTAAATTTCACCAAAAACAAATGCTAAAACAACAAACTAAGCGTATGTCGCTTGATATTAAAATGCACATTTCAACCCGGTCACGTTGCAGAGTCGACGCATTCCTCCATCACTCCTCCATTTCCATACAAACTCTCCGCATTGTCAATTATGCAGCGTCTACTCGCTGACATTGTCTTCCTTAAGACACGCTCAACTCGCTAATTATTTGCTGGAGAGATAGAAATACAACGCAGGACCTCACCGGCCACAAATCTCACATACTTTTACTAAGTCGTTTTTTTATCTTAGAGTTTATTATGTTATAATCTCAGAGGGCGCGTCGCGCCCTTTCCAACCTTTTCGCGAGTCTCAAAATAAGCTTTATACATTATTTAGCCATGTATCTATGTCTTTATAAAGAAGCAAAAGTCTATAATATAAAAAAGTGATTATCCTGTGGGAGGTTTTGTCAATAATCTAGCCATTTACCATATATTTAATAGAGATAACTATCTAATCAAGAGAATCAAATATCAAAAAGAAGAGTCAATTAGCTAACCATTTACACCTAGGCAAGAGAGTCACAGCTAATTTTATAGCCCATAAAAGTCGGAATCGATCAAAACAGTACAGGCAACATAATATTTGACATTAGTTGCCAACTGTTCGGGAAAAGTTGGAACCATTAACATTCGTTGGGCGCTGGGAACGTAAAGAAACCGATTTTATTGCGAGTATTATCGAGCAAAAGCGAGATTTCCTGGCTTGTCTAGTAAACTGATTTTAGTGCGGGGCTATAAAAAGGACGGAGATCTATAAAAGATAGAATCGCATTAATGGATTCCAACATGCGCCTTATTTGTACTTTGATATAATTATCGATTTTATGGTAGTCTTAAATATAATTCGTAGAAAATGCTGTACCGTCGTAAAAGTGGCGTTAGAAAATTAACTAGGAATTTCCTACGCCGGATTTTTATTGCCATCGATTGATTTATTGCGTTACAGTTACAGAAATTTCGCTCATCACAACGAAAGTTTTGAATGATTCTCGAACTGTCCTGAATTTGTCCTGAATTTATCCTGAAGTTGTCCAGAATTTGTTCTGCATTTGCCGTTAATAATTCGTCATGAATTTGTTTTTTAGTTTATCCTGAATTTGCTCTGAATATTTCCTGAATTTGATGTCACGAATTTGTCCTTAATCTCTCTTTGATTTGTCCTGATTTCGTCCTGATTTTTTCTAAATGAATGTGGACAGTTTTGAATGATTCTAGAACTGTCCTGAATTTGTCCTGAATTTATCCTGAATTTGTTTTCAATTTATCTTGAATTTGCCCTGAATATTTCCGGAATTTGATGTCATGAATTTGTCCTTAATCTCTCTTTTATTTATCCTGATTTTGTCCTGAATTTATCCTGAATTTGTTTTCAATTTATCTTGAATTTGCCCTGAATATTTCCGGAATTTGATGTCATGAATTTGTCCTTAATCTCTCTTTTATTTATCCTGAATTTGTCCTGAATTTATCCTGAATTTGTTTTCAATTTATCTTGAATTTGCCCTGAATATTTCCGGAATTTGATGTCATGAATTTGTCCTTAATCTCTCTTTTATTTATCCTGAATTTGTCCTGAATTTATCCTGAATTTGTTTTCAATTTATCTTGAATTTGCCCTGAATATTTCCGGAATTTGATGTCATGAATTTGTCCTTAATCTCTCTTTTATTTATCCTGATTTTGTCCTGAATTTGTTCTAAATGAATGTGGACAGTTTTGAATGATTCTAGAACTGTCCTGAATTTGCCTGAATTTTTCCTGAATTTTTCCTGAATTTTTCCTGAATTTATCCTGAATTTGTCCAGAATTGGTTCTGAATTAGCCCTTATTAATTTTGTACCTAACAGTTTTGAACATTTACACTACGAGCAGGTACATTTTATTATTATCTATATAAAAATCCCACAAATAACATACACATGCATAGCTTCACCTCGACATATAGAGAAGATCCTCTTGCTTCTCACCTGTTAAATATTAATGAAACTCCATTACAAGCCGACAAAAACAGTAATATTTCCCAAGGACGCGAAGACGAATGTCCGAGGGATATCCACCGGATTATTTACACGTCTCAGTCTCGCAGAGCGTCCCAAAAAAAAGGCAATTACGGCTCGGCGTTTAAGGTTTAAGGTGTTCCGAAAAATCACTGTCGAGGATCGGGCAAGTGAAAACGATGTCACAGCGACAGTTCGTCAAACGGCTGACCTTGAACGATAAATTACGCCCCTAGAGAGCGAGTAGGCTGCGATAAAAGGACATAATAAATCCGCGCAGGCTGGTTTGGGAAACTCGCGCAAAAAAGGACGATTTCTATTATGTGCGCGATTAATTTAATTTACGAATAAATTGAATTATTAAGGGCAAATTGAGAACTAATTGTGGACAAATTCTGGATAAATTCAGGGCAAATTCAGGACAGTTTTAGAATCATTCAAAACTGTCCACATTCATTTAAAACAAATTCAGGACAAATTCATGACATCAAATTCAGGAAATATTGAGAGCAAATTCAGGATAAATTGAAAACAAATTAAGGATAAATTGAAACAAATTCAGGACTAAATCAGGGCAAATTATTAAGGGCAAATTCAGAACAAATTCTGGGCAAATTCAGGATAAATTCAGGACAAATTCAGGACAAATTCAGGACAGTTCTAGAATCATTCAAAACTGTCCACATTCGTTTAGAACAAATTCAGGACAAAATCAGGACAAATCAAAGAGTGATTAAGGACGAATTCATGACATCAAATTCAGGAAATATTCAGGGCAAATTCGACACAAATTGAGGTTTTTTGTAATCCCCTTATAATCTTCGGAATATTTCCTCAATAAAAAGCATAGGCGTATCATAGGAAAGTGCGTATGTATATGACCCCTTTTTCCCGAATCGAAAGTCCTATTAGCGTAATTAATCATCTAATTAAATTAGAAATCCATCCTTTCTGTCAATTAGCAAAAATCTTGCACCGATGCTCGCTAAATTCAAGAAGGATTAGTCGAGCAAGAATCGCCCAGTGGCGTACGATTATATTATCGAGTGACTATTTTTTCATGAACCGAGCTCGATTGGTAATTCGTTTTTTGTTCGTTTCGTTGGCTCAAAAGCGAAAGAAAGCGTGCAAAACAAAAGAATATCCAATTCGCCGCATTAAGCGGGAAACCGTGAATAAAAATTAATGGCCCCCCGGGGGCTCGATTGTTACACAAATTGACCCTCCGCGATGACTTAATTACCGCGGATTTCGTAACTTTCTCTATTTTGCTCTAATCATACGTCGCGCGATTGAAAAATAAAAGGTAATGTGAGAAATATCACGGAAAAGGCTAAATTTTTGCAAATTTATTCGCCATCGCAGGCGGCTCGTTCGTTAGATTCGATTTTCTCATTATTAGCGGCATAATTGGTCATACCGTGCTTCGAACACATAAAATCTATACAAGATATCGTGAGAAGTAACATTTGCTCAAAATAGACAAAAAAAAACTAAACAGCAATTAATTAATAAATTTAAGGAAGCGTTTACCAATATGGAGTCGATATACTGATGAAATTTATGTCTTAATTTTCCCGTACTATACAGGGTGAGTCACCACCGCATGTCCATACAAAATAGCTGAATTCGTTCTAAATGATTGTAGACAGTCCTAAATTGTTCTGGACAGTTCTAAATGATTCTAGACCAGTTCCAAATTGTACTCAACAGTTCCAAATAATCCTAAAACTGTCCTGAACTATTTGAAAATAATCCTGTAAACTTTGTTCAATTCTAAAGCCAATATGGAGTCGATTTACTGATGAAATTTATGTCTTCATTTTCCCGTACTATACAGGGTGAGTCACCACCGCATGTCCATACAAAATAGCTGAATTCGTTCTAAATGATTGTAGACAGTTCTAAATTGTTCTGGACAGTTCTAAATGAATCTAGACCAGTTTCAAATTGTTCTCAACAGTTCCAAATAATCCTAAAACTGTCCTGAACCATTTGAAAATAATCCAGTAAACTTTGTTCAGTTCTATAGCCAATATGGAGTCGATTTACTGATGAAATTTATGTCTTAATTTTCCCGTACTATACAGGGTGAGTCACCACCACATGTCCATACAAAATAGCTGAATTCGTTCTAAATGATTGTAGACAGTTCTAAATTGTTCTGGACAGTTCTAAATGAATCTAGACCAGTTTCAAATTGTTCTCAACAGTTCCAAATAATCCTAAAACTGTCCTGAACCATTTGAAAATAATCCTGTAAACTTTGTTCAATTCTAAAGCCAATATGGAGTCGATTTACTGATGAAATTTATGTCTTAATTTTCCCGTACTATACAGGGTGAGTCACCACCGCATGTCCATACAAAATAGCTGAATTCGTTCTAAATGATTGTAGACAGTTCTAAATTGTTCTGGACAGTTCTAAATGAATCTAGACCAGTTTCAAATTGTTCTCAACAGTTCCAAATAATCCTAAAACTGTCCTGAACCATTTGAAAATAATCCAGTAAACTTTGTTCAGTTCTATAGCCAATATGGAGTCGATTTACTGATGAAATTTATGTCTTAATTTTCCCGTACTATACAGGGTGAGTCACCACCACATGTCCATACAAAATAGCTGAATTCGTTCTAAATGATTGTAGACAGTTCTAAATTGTTCTGGACAGTTCTAAATGAATCTAGACCAGTTTCAAATTGTTCTCAACAGTTCCAAATAATCCTAAAACTGTCCTGAACCATTTGAAAATAATCCTGTAAACTTTGTTCAATTCTAAAGCCAATATGGAGTCGATTTACTGATGAAATTTATGTCTTAATTTTCCCGTACTATACAGGGTGAGTCACCACCGCATGTCCATACAAAATAGCTGAATTCGTTCTAAATGATTGTAGACAGTTCTAAATTGTTCTGGACAGTTCTAAATGAATCTAGACCAGTTTCAAATTGTTCTCAACAGTTCCAAATAATCCTAAAACTGTCCTGAACCATTTGAAAATAATCCAGTAAACTTTGTTCAGTTCTATAGCCAATATGGAGTCGATTTACTGATGAAATTTATGTCTTAATTTTCCCGTACTATACAGGGTGAGTCACCACCGCATGTCCATACAAAATAGCTGAATTCGTTCTAAATGATTGTAGACAGTTCTAAATTGTTCTGGACAGTTCTAAATGATTCTAGAACAGTTCCAAATTGTTCTCAACAGTTCCAAATAATCCTAAAACTGTCTTGAACCATTTGAAAATAATCCTGTAAACTTTGTTCAATTCTAAAGCCAATATGGAGTCGATTTACTGATGAAATTTATGTCTTAATTTTCCCGTACTATACAGGGTGAGTCACCACCGCATGTCCATACAAAATAGCTGAATTCGTTCTAAATGATTGTAGACAGTTCTAAATTGTTCTGGACAGTTCTAAATGAATCTAGACCAGTTCCAAATTGTTCTCAACAGTTCCAAATAATCCTAAAACTGTCCTGAACTATTTGAAAATAATCCTGTAAACTTTGTTAAATTCTAAAGCCAATATGGAGTCGATTTACTGATGAAATTTATGTCTTAATTTTCCCGTACTATACAGGGTGAGTCACCACCGCATGTCCATACAAAATAGCTGAATTCGTTCTAAATGATTGTAGACAGTTCTAAATTGTTCTGGACAGTTCTAAATGAATCTAGACCAGTTCCAAATTGTTCTCAACAGTTCCAAATAATCCTAAAACTGTCCTGAACCATTTGAAAATAATCCAGTAAACTTTGTTCAGTTCTATAGCCAATATGGAGTCGATTTACTGATGAAATTTATGTCTTAATTTTCCCGTACTATACAGGGTGAGTCACCACCATATGTCCATACAAAATAGCTGAATTCGTTCTAAATGATTGTAGACAGTTCTAAATTGTTCTGGACAGTTCTAAATGAATCTAGACCAGTTCCAAATTGTTCTCAACAGTCCCAAATAATCCTAAAACAGTCCTGAACCATTTGAAAATAATCCTGTAAACTTTGTTCAGTTCTAAAGCCAATATGGAGTCGATTTACTGATGAAATTTATGTCTTCATTTTCCCGTACTATACAGGGTGAGTCACCACCGCATGTCCATACAAAATAGCTGAATTCGTTCTAAATGATTGTAGACAGTTCTAAATTGTTCTGGACAGTTCTAAATGATTCTAGAACAGTTCCAAATTGTTCTCAACAGTTCCAAATAATCCTAAAACTGTCCTGAACTATTTGAAAATAATCCTGTAAACTTTGTTCAATTCTAAAGCCAATATGGAGTCGATTTACTGATGAAATTTATGTCTTCATTTTCCCGTACTATACAGGGTGAGTCACCACCGCATGTCCATACAAAATAGCTGAATTCGTTCTAAATGATTGTAGACAGTTCTAAATTGTTCTGGACAGTTCTAAATGAATCTAGACCAGTTCCAAATTGTTCTCAACAGTCCCAAATAATCCTAAAACAGTCCTGAACCATTTGAAAATAATCCTGTAAACTTTGTTCAGTTCTAAAGCCAATATGGAGTCGATTTACTGATGAAATTTATGTCTTCATTTTCCCGTACTATACAGGGTGAGTCACCACCGCATGTCCATACAAAATAGCTGAATTCGTTCTAAATGATTGTAGACAGTTCTAAATTGTTCTGGACAGTTCTAAATGATTCTAGAACAGTTCCAAATTGTTCTCAACAGTTCCAAATAATCCTAAAACTGTCCTGAACCATTTGAAAATAATCCTGTAAACTTTGTTCAATTCTAAAGGCAATATGGAGTCGATTTACTGATGAAATTTATGTATTAATTTTCCCGTACTATACAGGGTGAGTCTCCACCGCATGTCCATACAAAATAGCTGAATTCGTTCTAAATGATTGTAGACAGTTCTAAATTGTCCTGGACAGTTCTAAATGATTCTAGAACAGTTCCAAATTGTTCTCAACAGTTCCAAATAATCCTAAAACTGTCCTGAACCATTTGAAAATAATCCTGTAAACTTTGTTCAATTCTAAAGGCAATATGGAGTCGATTTACTGATGAAATTTATGTATTAATTTTCCCGTACTATACAGGGTGAGTCTCCACCGCATGTCCATACAAAATAGCTGAATTCGTTCTAAATGATTGTAGACAGTTCTAAATTGTCCTGGACAGTTCTAAATGATTCTAGACCAGTTCCGAATTGTTCTCAACAGTTCCAAATAATCCTAAAACTGTCCTGAACCATTTGAATATAATCCAGTAAACTTTGTTCAGTTCTACAGCTATCTATGTGAGGCGATATTTAATATGCTAGTTTATGTTTATGATTTTTTTGAGTTAACTTGAGCGTATCGCGCTAATCTAATGGGAACGTATAGCGAATGCAGGGACTTGCGCAAGGGGGTGGAGGAATTAATGGAGAGATAAAAGCGGCCCGCTGAATACCTGTTAGTGTCTTTGATTTAGTGCTGTTGTACGTTATAGGTGAAGTCGTTAGGCGAAGACCGTGGGTGGCGCGAAACGAAGGTCGAATGTGCGCAACATTTATTGCTAATTACTCAATTACTACCGCCGCACGTAACTCCTAACTGGTTCCTGTTAGATGAAATTCCGAAAAATGTTTTTCGAAATTACGGCTTTCGGGCGACCTTGCCGGGATGCTAATTCTCCGACGGGATTAATTGCACCTGGATATCTTTTTATCGCGGCTTTACATGCTGGTTAAATGCACCGAGAGGCGATTACCAGACGATGTTTTTACGGTCGATCGGCAATTTCGAAATCTCAACGTACGATCGTTATAAATGCATACGCGAGGATTTATTAAAAAAAAAACCGTATTGGAGCTGTAATATTAAAGATGATTAATAGGATAACTCACAAGCGAAGTGTCAACAAGAAGGCTATGCATAAGATAGCTCTTCGTTGTAAATTAATATGCAATTAGCGAATCTATTTCTTCGAAAATCCTCTTCCACGAGCTTTTAATTACGGCTCTCAAACGTACAATTAAAGCGTGAAGAATAAAATAAAATGGTTTATATTTATACCGCTTTGTAATTAACAGCCAGCTTTCCATGAATTTTACTGCGTCTAGACATTAAGATATATCAATTTCCAGAATAAGGGTTAATACAGGATGTTCGAGGTTTCAAGATACCCTGTATACAGTTCAATTAAAATTAAATTAACGCGTATACACCGGTAAGTAACAGAGTTCAGTTAGAGACGAATAAGTTACGGAAGACCTCAATTATTTCGCCATTATTAACTTTCGTCGGGTCGCTAGCGTAAATTATAATCATTACTATGGAAGAATATTACTTTCGGTTTTCGTGGGTACTAATAATATTTAAATTAAGCGATCTTTTTTTAGTGCAAAAAGTTCGCGTGGTATTTAGACCATCGCTGAATTCTGCTCGTACGCGTTTTAATTACCTATTATAAAGTGCTCATGAGAAACTCGCTACAGTAGGTGTAAGTATTCGAAAGCGAGCTCAAAGGGGAAACGATTTTTTTGATCTCTAGCCGTTAAATAATCCGCAGCTGATAAATAAATTCAGGCTAGATGCTGTGCGAAAAAGTGAAATCTTCAATAAACGTTCGAACAATTGTTCCATTTAATCCAGTTAATCATCGCAATTATTCGAAACTGATTCAATTATAACATTCTAGTGCAGACTTCTACCGCCGATTTGCCCTTTAAAAGACGCGGATTTCTTTCGATCGGACGAATTATGAAGGAAAACTTGACCTTCTTCTAACGCGCTTCTGCCATTCTCATGCTCGGCTATTACCGATTACCAGCCGTGCCATGTAACATGATCTGCGTTAATTATTTATGCAAATTCCCCGGCGAATGCAGCTCGTTTAATTGATGTATAATTGGAAAAACTGCCATTTGAATTGCTAATTGATTTGTAAACAATAATGACCGATCTGGAGCCGGCTCGTGAAAAGATGCATTCATTATTTAATTACAACTGCATAAAACTGGAATAAATGGCAATATTGCGTTGGTAATTGATCAATATGAGTGTAAATAATTGACTCACTTGAGTATACATATAAATATTGATCTGTAGGGTTAGACTATTGACTACTTATCTAAATAATGGACTATCTTATGTAGATAATGGACTATCTTAGGTAGATAATTGATCAATCTATGGAAATAATTGACTCACTCGCGAGTGTGTGTGGTATTCAAGAGTTGATTTGGTGGATAATTGATTATTTTAATTAGATAATGGACTATTTTAATTAGATAATGAACTATCTTAGGTAGATAATTGATTATCTTATGTAGATAATGGACTATTTTTGGTAGATAATTGATCAATCTATGGAAATAATTGACTCACTTGAGTATACATATAAACATTGATCAACAAATCAAACAAATATTGATCTGTATAGGGTTAGACTATTGACTGCTTTGGTAGATAATTGACTACTCATATTGATAATGGACTATCTTAGGTAGGTAATTGATCAATCTATGGAAATAATTGACTCACTTGAGTATACATATAAATATTGATCAACAAATCAAACAAATATTGATCTGTAGGGTTAGACTATTGACTGCTTTGGTAGATAATTGACTACTCATATTGATAATGGACTATCTTAGGTAGGTAATTGATCAATCTATGGAAATAATTGACTCACTTGAGTATACATATAAATATTGATCAACAAATCAAACAAATATTGATCTGTAGGGTTAGACTATTGACTGCTTTGGTAGATAATTGACTACTCATATTGATAATGGACTATCTTAGGTAGGTAATTGATCAATCTATGGAAATAATTGACTCACTTGAGTATACATATAAATATTGATCAACAAATCAAACAAATATTGATCTGTAGGGTTAGACTATTGACTGCTTTGGTAGATAATTGACTACTCATATTGATAATGGACTATCTTAGGTAGGTAATTGATCAATCTATGGAAATAATTGACTCACTTGAGTATACATATAAATATTGATCAACAAATCAAACAAATATTGATCTGTAGGGTTAGACTATTGACTGCTTTGGTAGATAATTGACTACTCATATTGATAATGGACTATCTTAGGTAGGTAATTGATCAATCTATGGAAATAATTGACTCACTTGAGTATACATATAAACATTGATCAACAAATCAAACAAATATTGATCTGTATAGGGTTAGACTATTGACTGCTTTGGTAGATAATTGACTACTTATCTAGATAATGGACTATCTTAGGTAGATAATTGATCAATCTATGGAAATAATTGACTCACTTGAGTATACATATAAATATTGATCAACAAATCAAACAAATATTGATCTGTAGGGTTAGACTATTGACTGCTTTGGTAGATAATTGACTACTCATATTGATAATGGACTATCTTAGGTAGGTAATTGATCAATCTATGGAAATAATTGACTCACTTGAGTATACATATAAATATTGATCAACAAATCAAACAAATATTGATCTGTAGGGTTAGACTATTGACTGCTTTGGTAGATAATTGACTACTTATCTAGATAATGGACTATCTTAGGTAGATAATTGATCAATCTATGGAAATAATTGACTCACTTGAGTATACATATAAATATTGATCAACAAATCAAACAAATATTGATCTGTAGGGTTAGACTATTGACTGCTTTGGTAGATAATTGACTACTTATCTAGATAATGGACTATTTTTGGTAGATAATTGATCAATCTATGGAAATAATTGACTCGCTTGAGTATACATATAAATATTGATCAACAAATCAAACAAATATTGATCTGTAGGGTTAGACTATTGACTGCTTTGGTAGATAATTGACTACTTATCTAGATAATGGACTATTTTTGGTAGATAATTGATCAATCTATGGAAATAATTGACTCGCTTGAGTATACATATAAATATTGATCAACAAATCAAACAAATATTGATCTGTAGGGTTAGACTATTGACTGCTTTGGTAGATAATTGACTACTTATCTAGATAATGGACTATTTTTGGTAGATAATTGATCAATCTATGGAAATAATTGACTCGCTTGAGTATACATATAAATATTGATCAAAAACCAAACAAATATTGATCTGTAGGGTTAGACTATTGACTGCTTTGGTAGATAATTGACTACTTATCTAGATAATGGACTATTTTTGGTAGATAATTGATCAATCTATGGAAATAATTGACTCGCTTGAGTATACATATAAATATTGATCAAAAACCAAACAAATATTGATCTGTAGGGTTAGACTATTGACTGCTTTGGTAGATAATTGACTACTTATCTAGATAATGGACTATCTTAGGCAGATAATTGTTCAATCTATGGAAATAATTGACTCACTTGAGTATACATATAAATATTGACCAACAAATCAAACAAATATTGATCTGTAGGGTTTGACTATTGACTGCTTTGGTAGATAATTGACTACTTATCTAGATAATGGACTATCTTAGGTAGATAATTGATCAATCTATGGAAATAATTGACTCACTCACGACTGTGTGTGGTATTCTATAATTGATTTGGTAGATAATTGACTCATTAAGGACAATAATTATTCGTATAGCGACCTCGTATAGGTATCTATGACCTGCAGCTAATCAAAGCTCAACTTTGTAAACCTGCTCATTAAATCGAATAGAGGTAAATGAAGTAAAACCGGGCCGGTTTGAAGTGCATTGAAACTTCAAAACGAGGAAACGTTTCTCATTAAACATGCGCTCGTCCTAAAATTAATCACGCGTTCGTACACGCCTAGCACACTTATTTGCCGCGATAGATCGGCAAAAATCGACGAAATAATATACACACATTGTCCCACTTTTAGCGACACACTTCAGGTGTATATGGGGTAAAACGTGTCCGATAACACCCGCGACACGTTCGTTGTTTCTGCACCGTTTGTCGCCTTTATCTACGCGCGCTACTCTCGAGCAGTACTCGGGAATTCGATTTGCGATATCAGCCCAACGGTTAATTAATCATCGAGAGATATATATAGACAGGAAAAAAAGAGAGTAATTGTACTAATGCACTGTGGGAAATTGGAAATATGGAACTTGACTTGGGCAGCGCTGACCTACGTTATGTATCGGAATTGTTTCGTTTGTATGCAAGGTTACAGCCATCACGAATATCGTGGGTGCTGTGTCGATCTGTAGGCGCAGCCGTACCGAAAACGAGAAAAATAAACGACAATGTACGTACGTGTACGTATAGTAAACGTTTCGCAAACTAAACGTATGGATTTGTCGATAACGGGGTTCGATCAGAGATTGGGTTTCAGCACGTTATAATACTCCAATTTCCATGAAGGCTATTTAGTACTACTGCGCTCTTCGTAATCCCCCATGCCAATAAAAGCTTCCTTGATTAACGCGCCCTAAAGCTATGGCCAGGCCAGTCGAACTCGGACTTGGTACTGTTCGTTTCGATGCAAGTCCGATTTCGGCCATAGTTTTAGGGCGCGTTAATCAAGGAAGCTGTTATTGGCATGGGGGATTACGAAGAGCGGAATTGTACACAGCAAGTGCGAGAAAGGGAGAACGTTGTGAAATCGCTTGATAGGGAAAGAGATGGTGATATAGGTGCGCAAATTCAGGACAGTTCTAGAATCATTTGGAACGCAAAAAAAATAATGTGTAATTATACTAATTGTAAGTAATTGTATGTATAGATATAGGAAATGTATTTTTTATGTAAAAGGACATTAAACTGGCTGAAATCGACCCGATCAGATTATAAAAACAGGTGAATGTCTGCACGGGCCTCCTTAAGTGCTTATTTATTCATAATCGCAAAAAGGCATTTCAACAGGTTTATTAAATATGCATTGTTGCACACATGCAGATCTTTGATCTGAATAATCGGGCTTCGTATATACGAGGGGTGTCGGATAAATCTCTCGGGTCGATTTAATTGCTCGAATGCGATTTTACTTTCCGTCACGATTCGTTCACTTTTACTCATTTCGAATTACCGAATGTAATCGAGACGGCGACGTTTCGAATGAGCAAAAGTTTGTGTTTTTTTGTTGGTGAATTCTCTGCCGAAACGTCGAAGCCGCAATTGGGTCAGGAGGTTTCCGAATCGAATTTTCGATTTCGTTCGGCGATTATTTAGTGAAAATGGCCGTGAGGTGTGTACGTGCATGTGTAGAGATGAGAAAAATCAATACTCAGGTATTTGCAAAAAGTCGGCTAGACTGGGGTGATAAAATGGATGCAGGTGCAGCGTGAGCAGGCTTTTGAATAGGGATTTCTGGTGATGTTCTTTGAAAAATATTAATTATCTCGGAAACTACTTGAGATAAAAAAATGAAATTTGCGGCGTTTTGTTGAAAAAATAATTGTCTACAAGTTTTGGAGAATGAAAAATTTTGAAAAAAGTACAAATTTCCAATATATTTGGAGGTTTTTGTCAGAATGTACATAAAAAATTTTTCGTAGTGCTATTCTTTAAAAAACCTGAATTATCTCGAAAACTAATTGAGATAAAAAAATGAAATTTTCGGCGTTTCGTTGAAAAAATAATTGTCTACAAGTTTTGGAGAATGAAAAATTTCGAAAAAACCACAATTTTCCAAGATATTTTGAGGTTTTTGTCAGAATATACAAAAAAAAATATTTCTAGTGTTATTCTTTAAAAAACCTGAATTATCTCGAAAACTAATTAAGATAAAAAATTAGAATTTCGCCATTGTGTTAAATAAACAATTGTTTACAATTTTTGAAGAATAAAAATTTTCGAAAAAAACACAAATTAGTGAGATATTTTGACTTTCTTGTCATAATAAAACCTACATGAAAAAAAAAACATATTTCTAGTGCTATTCTTTAAAAAACCTGGATTATCTCGAAAACTAATTGAGATAAAAAATTAGAATTTTGCCATTTTCTTAAAAAAACAATTGTCTTCAAGTTTTGAAGAATAAAAAATTTCGAAAATACCTTGTGTAAATTGAAAAAAAAAATAAGAAATTCGAGCTTTAAGTATAAAATGAATTTATTGGTACCAATATTTTTTTGGGAAAGAGTTACAGGACACACTGTATATACAACAAAGAAACAGCTCGAGAAAAATAAGTAGGTAGAACAAAAATTTTCTATTTCCACGTCTCGTTTTATTTTCGCAACTTTTACCTAATCAATTTTAATGACACAATACCCATGAAAAACCGGTCGCTTCCTATTTCTAATCGAGCGGGTACCCAATCGGAGATTTTTCCTCGCAACGTGATCTACCGTTCAGTACGCAGGAAACTTGAACTTGAAATGCATCGGCCGTTTAAAGTTTCAAATAAGGCGAGCCGGAGTTTTTATGGCGCCACTGCGGTTATCGTACTGTTTACTTTCTTCCTTATGTATAAAAAAAGTACCCAAGTGGGTAGCGAACGGGCGAATAAAATACGCTCTACACGAATTAAAGTTTAAATAAAAAAACAGTTCGTAGGTTTTTATCAGGATGTAGGTAAACATTAAGTCATAATTGCGGAATTAGAATACTCCTACGCCCGGAATACCGTTTTAATGACTTGTTACATAAAAGCGCATAATAATCTATTTTTTTTTTAATTCGTAGGAGCGTGTGTAGAATTTTTTTCGGTTGGTAAATAATACCATTTCGTGACATTTCGTTGGAATTCCGAGCGACCTTAGTAAGTGGTCCAATTAATGTAAATGTGAAAGTTCTCGAGCTGATACCCTTCTGTAATAAGGATTAAAAAGCACAAAATGTACCTACTAGTTTTGTATACAAACAGGATTAGATTCTAATCCTAATGATGAGAGTTTTTTGGGGATTCACCAGCGCATATAAAGAAAATCTAGTGATCGAGTTTTCTTGGAAGACGAATTACGAATTTTACTCTCGATTTCGAATTTCTCGTTTAAAGAATTTAAAGAGCTGTGTGACCCAGAATATAAATAAGTAGAAAATTTAGAACAAATTGGTGGATAAAAAAATGGCCGGCGAATTTGCCGGGTAATAATGGCGAAAAAAAGGCGAGTAATTATATACCGAATTTTTGATTTCACGTTTTTTATCGGTCCCGCTCGGACAATTTAGAAATTGAATATTAGTTTTAGGTTTTATCGATTCGCAAGAGGAAGGCGAGCCGAAAATTATTTACTGACCTTGATCAGTAGAGACAATTATTAAAGTGTACTTATTAGATGGATTCTATCGCTTACTTTCATTTTTATTAGTTGGAGAAAAACGAATATGCTCCAATTTTCGATGATAAACATCGTTAAAATCGCACTATTAGAACGCATTTTTCATAAGTTGAACCAATATTTAGAATAACAGTAGGTTAGAGTAAGAGATTTGAAATCCCACAATTTTCTAAAAAAACATAAATGATTCGAAAACTAATTGAATTGAAAAAATTATTACTCCACCATTTTATTGAAAAAATAATTCTCTACAAGTTTTGAAGAATAAAAATTTTCGAAAATATTACAAATTTCCGAGATATTTTGATTTTTTTGTCATAATGTAAAAAAAACAAATTTCTAGTGCTATTCCTTATAAAAATTGTGTTATCTCGAAAACTAATTGAGATAAAAAACTGAAATTTTCACCCTTTGGTCATAAAAACAATTATCTACAACTTTCGAAGAATAAAAAATTCCGACAAATCTCCAAATTTCCGAGACATTTTGACTTTTTTTATCATAATGTAAAAAAAATAAATTTCTAGTGCTATTCCTTAAAAAACCTGTATTATCTCGAAAACTAATTGATATAAAAAACTAAAATTTTCACCCTTTTGTCAAAAAAACAATTATCTACAACTTTCGAAGTATAAAAAATTCCGACAAATCTCCAAATTTCCGAGATATTTTGACTTTTTTTATCATAATGTAAAAAAAACAAATTTCTAGTGCTATTCCTTAAAAAACCTGTATTATCTCGAAAACTAATTGATATAAAAAACTAAAATTTTCACCCTTTTGTCAAAAAAACAATTATCTACAACTTTCGAAGTATAAAAAATTCCGACAAATCTCCAAATTTCCGAGATATTTTGACTTTTTTGTCATAATGCAAAAAAACAAATTTCTAGTGCTATTCCTTAAAAAACTTG
The DNA here is from genome assembly GCA_917563865.1 of Phyllotreta cruciferae. Taxonomy (NCBI): domain Eukaryota; kingdom Metazoa; phylum Arthropoda; class Insecta; order Coleoptera; family Chrysomelidae; genus Phyllotreta; species Phyllotreta cruciferae. The sequence goes on from OU830616.1 coordinate 857,576, forward strand.
TATTATCTCGAAAACTAATTGAGATAAAAAACTGAAATTTTCACCCTTTGGTCATAAAAACAATTATCTACAACTTTCGAAGAATAAAAAATTCCGACAAATCTCCAAATTTCCGAGACATTTTGACTTTTTTTATCATAATGTAAAAAAAATAAATTTCTAGTGCTATTCCTTAAAAAACCTGTATTATCTCGAAAACTAATTGATATAAAAAACTAAAATTTTCACCCTTTTGTCAAAAAAACAATTATCTACAACTTTCGAAGTATAAAAAATTCCGACAAATCTCCAAATTTCCGAGATATTTTGACTTTTTTGTCATAATGCAAAAAAACAAATTTCTAGTGCTATTCCTTAAAAAACCTGTATTATCTCGAAAACTAATAGAGATAAACAACCAAAATTTTCACCCTTGTATCAAAAAAACAATTATCTACAACTTTCGAAGAATAAAAAATTCCGACAAATCTCCAAATTTCCGAGATATTTTGACTTTTTTGTCATAATGCAAAAAAAACAAATTTCTAGTGCTATTCCTTAAAAAACCTGTATTATCTCGAAAACTAATTGAGATAAACAACCAAAATTTTCACCCTTGTATCAAAAAAACAATTATCTACAACTTTCGAAGAACAAAAAATTCCGAAAAATCCATAAATTTCCGAGATATATTAACTTCTTTACATTTCATCGCATATTTATTAGCACTGCGAACATATGCTAAGCGCGTTGTCACCTGTCGAACAAGTAGCAAGTCATATATAAATATATACATACTCGCAGAATGGTTGGAAAGGGCGCTAACGCGCCCTTTCTTGGGACACTGACCCGTTGCCAGGTCGTCAATTGTTGCAATTAAATGTTTTGGTGGTCTTGCTTGTCACTTAGTCAGGCAATCACTACCACCATATACACTCTACTATACAACCATACACTACTGCTTCACTATCACAAATCACTAATTGTAAGCTCAAAAGTTTATTAGCTATATTTGTTAATAAAACTTTGATAATAGCGTCCAAATCCAAAAATTTGTTCGCTTCAAATCAAATAAGGTTTATAAACGCACCCCGAAAAATAAATAATTGTACGTCTTTCTTTATTAACACCCAAGAACAAAATAACAAAGTAAAGTAAAACATCATCCGATTCCACCTTATCAACCTAAAAACTAGTCCCACCGTGAATCATTCATTTTCGATACAATTCTTTCGTTTTAAATAAATATCCATCGCAGTGCCGTCCCCATTTCTAACATATTAGCTAATGCTAATAATCGCTCGGCCAAAATCCAAAATGCCAAAATATTAATGCACATTGCACATCCCTCTCTCGACCGCTTCAAGTTAACGTTTCAAAGTAAAATGCTCTCTCACGGTTCAAGTTAAAAATATGCGGTTTGTTTTGTTAGTTTGAAAAAACTACGCTTAACAAATTTGTATTCTTGTAATATTTTCGAAAACCTAATAGTTTTCGATATTTGAGCGTGATAATTTTAATTATGTCTAATTAAAATTAAACCTTATCTAATAACTCAAAAACTAATTGTCGAATAAAAATTTGTAAATTACTATTCGATGTAAAAAAATAATCCCTACAAATCACCTAGTTTGAAAAAATTTCGTAAATCTAACGGTTTAGGAGATATTTGATTTTGAATTTTCCGGAAAAAACGATTTTTGTTACGGCTTGTTCGCGAGGTTCGGAAAATATACCGTTCGATAGAAAAATCAATTCTAAACAATTTCTGTATCTTGTAAAATTTTCGTAAACATTCCGTTTCGGAGATATTAATGTATTTATTCATAAAGAAATTCCTTCTCGATTCGTCCCTGTTCTCTACGGAGAGAACGGTTTCGGGAATCCCTTTGCTGCGCGAATTTGAACCATAAATCTGTCGCTCGAGTCTCATGTTCACGACTTAGATTTACCCCTATAACTTTTGAACTTTTCAAGATAAACATATGCAGTTTGTTTTGTTAGTTGGAAAAACTACGCTTAACAAATTTGTATTCTTGTAAAATTATCGTAAACTTAATAGTTTTCGAGATTTGAGCGTGTAAATAATAATGAATTTAATTATAATTAAATTATTTTTGCCATAACTCCGCGAAAGAAATTTTGATTTTCCCGCGGTTTGCGTGAGATAATCGATATTAATTTGACGAATATTTTAGGAGAGATTGAGAAAAATCGATCTCTTCGTTTCCGATAAAATCGCAAAAAACCCTAAAAATACCCTAAAAATCCGGAATTTTTCACCCGGAAGGAAACTTTTCCGGGTTTCGAAATGTCGATTTTCCGATAGATCTCGTCAAAATTCGTAAAGATGGCGTTTTTCCCGCGACGATTTTCCTTCGCGTACGGACGTAAGAAAAAAATACGCCAATCAGCTCGGTTTTACCTAGCAATATCGCAAGTTTTTCGTCGTAACTCAACAACCGTTAAAGTTGGAACCACCCCGTAAACTTTTTATTATGTAAAAAAACATCCTCTACAATTTTCAAAGAATAATTTTTTTTTCGAAATCGCATCTTTTTTCGAGTTATTTCGATTTCGCCCTTTCTTGGGACACTTACCCGTTGCCAGGTCGTCAATTGTTGCAATTAAATCTTTTGGTGGTCTTGTCAGTTAGTCAGGCAATCACTACCACTATTATACACTCTACTATACAACCATACACTACTGCTTCATTATCACAAATCACTAATTGTAAGCTCAAAAGTTTATTAGCCGTAATTGTTAATAAAACTTTGATAATAGCGTCCAAATCCAAAAATTTGTTCGCTTGAAATCAAATAAGGTTTATAAGCGCACCCCGAAAAATAAATAATTGTAAGTCTTTCTTTATTAACACCCAATAACAAAATAACAAAGTAAAGTAATACATCATCCGATTCCACCTTATCAACCTAAAAACTAGTCCCTCCGTGAATCATACATTTTCGATACAATTCTTTCGGTTTAAATAAATATCCATCGCAGTGCCGTCCCCATTTCTAACATATGCTAATGCTAATAGTCGCTCGGCCAAAATCCAAAATGCCAAAATATTAATGCACATTGCACACCCCTCTCTCGACCGCTACAAGCTAACTTTTCAAAGTAAAATACCCTCGCACAGTTCAATTTAAAAATATGCGGTTTGTTTTGTTAGTTAGAAAAAACTACGCTTAACAAATTTGTATTTTTGTAATATTTTCGTAAACCTTCCGTTTCGGAGATATTAATGTATTTATTCATAAAGTAATTCCTTCTCGATCCGTCCCTGTTCTCTACGGAGAGAACGGTTTCGGGAATCCCTTTGCTGCGCGAATTTGAACCATAAATCAGTCGCTCGAGTCTCATGTTCACGACTTAGATTTACCCCTATAACTTTTGAACTGTTCAAGATAAACATATGCAATTTGTTTTGTTAGTTGGAAAAAACTACGCTTAACAAATTTGTATTCTTGTAAAATTATCGTACACCTAATAGTTTTCGAGATTTGAGCGTGTAAATAATAATGAATTTAATTATAATTAAATTATTTTTGCCATAACTCCACGAAAGAAAATTTGATTTTCCCGCGGTTTGCGTGAGATAATCGATATTAATTTGACGAATATTTTAGGAGAGATTGAGAAAAATCGATCTCTTCGTTTCCGATAAAATCGCAAAAAACCCTAAAAATCCGGAATTTTTCACCCGGAAGGAAACTTTTCCGGGTTTCGAAATGTCGATTTTCCGATAGATCTCGTCAAAATTCGTAAAGATGGCGTTTTTCCCGCGACGATTTTCCTTCGCGTACGGCCGTAAGAAAAAAACGCGCCAATCAGCTCGGTTTTACCCAGTAATATCGCAGGTTTTTCGTCGTAACTCAACAACCGTTAAAGTTGGAACCACCCCGTAAAATTTTTATTATGTAAAAAAACATCCTCTACAATTTTCAAAGAATAAATTTTTTTTCGAAATCGCATCTTTTTTCGAGTTATTTCGACTTTTTGTCAATCGCGTTTATTTTAAAAAATCGATATCGCGCTATAAATCGGAAACCGCTCAAAATCGAATCACCCCATCCACATATATTATACAAAATACTATTCTTTACAAATTTCGATTCTTGAGAAATTTTCAAAAAACGGCTAGTTTTTGAGTAATTGTAAAATATAAATTTTTCGTTCGCGAAGGAATGTTTGTTTTTTATCGTTATAACTCAAAAACGGTTCAAAATAGAATAACCCCTTATATGTCCTATTATAGAGAAAAGCGTTCTCTACAATTTTCGAAGAATAAATTTTTTTTCGAAATCGCATCTTTTTTCGAGATATTTCAATTTTTTTGCCGAAATTGCGAAAATGACAATTTGTTTTTCCTATAACTCCGGTAAATGGATTTTCCCCGATATGCGGTTTGCGTGAGGTGATTGGTAATATATTAAAGAATATTTTGGAAAATTTTAAAGAAAATCGTCGGAAGATTTTCGGAGAAAATCCCGAAAAACCTCAAAAATACCCCAAAAATCCGGTTTTTCACCCGGAAGGAAACTTTTCCGGGTTTCGAAATATCGATTTTCCGATAGATCTCGTCGAGTTACGTCGGATAGCGTTTTTTCCGCGACGATTTTCCTTCGCGTTTGGCCGTAAAAAAAAAAACACGCCAATGAGTCAGTGAATGAATGAATGGATTCTTTCGGTTTCAGTTGTATAGTTAGTAGGATTTTCAGAGATTTGCGGGGGAGCAGAGGGGTCTACCCGACCCGTCCGGGCGCATTCTTCCGTCTGGCAAAACGCCGATACCCGCTGATAGAGTTCACGCGTTCTTCTCGATATGATTCACTCTACAACACCATCAGACTTCACCTGTCCCCGAAGAGCCCGAAGAGGAAGAGGCCCCAGAGCAAATTCGCCACATTTACCCAATTCAACAGGCTATTACAGGCCATATGGATGCATAGGAATTACACAAGAGGGAGACAGATATGTCATTGTAATAGTGAGAGAGGGAGAGAGATGATATGTGTACCTAATTGGACAGTTATAGAATTATTTTGAACTGTTCAAAACTAGTTAGAACCGTCCAGAATCGTTAAAAACTGAACTGATTTTAGAACTGTCCGAAATCATTTAGAACTGATTCAGGACTATTTAGAACTTTTAGGGTCATTTGAAATAGTTCAGCACAAAATATTAGAACCATTAAAAATTCCACAATTATTTTCAACCTTTCTAGAACTGACCAGGACCATTTGAAACTGTTCAGGACGATCTTAGATGGATTTAGAACAGTCAGAAATCATTCAGAACTGTTTTCAACTATTTTTTAAACTTTCAGGATTATTTGAAATAGAACTGACCTAGACCATTTGAAACTGTTCAGGGCGCTCTTAGGTCTGTCCTAAATTGTCCAGAACTGATTCAGAACTACTTAGAATTTTTTTTTTTAAATCCCTGAATAGTTCACTAAAGAATTCACCTATAATAGTGATTGAAAATTCTGCAATTGTCTAGACCATTTGAAACTGTTCAGGGCGCTCTTAGATCTGTCCTAAATTGTCCAGAACTAATTCAGAACTACTTAGAATTTTTTTTAAATCCCTGAATAGTTCACTAAAGAATTCACCTATAATAGTGATTGAAAATTCTGCAATTGTCTGGACCATTTGAAACTGTTCAGGGCGCTCTTAGGTCTGTCCTAAATTGTCCAGAACTGATTCAGAACTACTTAGAATTTTTTTTTTTAAATCCCTGAATAGTTCACTAAAGAATTCACCTATAATAGTGATTGAAAATTCTGCAATTGTCTAGACCATTTGAAACTGTTCAGGGCGCTCTTAGATCTGTCCTAAATTGTCCAGAACTAATTCAGAACTACTTAGAATTTTTTTTAAATCCCTGAATAGTTCACTAAAGAATTCACCTATAATAGTGATTGAAAATTCTGCAATTGTCTGGACCATTTGAAACTGTTCAGGGCGCTCTTAGATCTGTCCTAAATTGTCCAGAACTAATTCAGAACTACTTAGAATTTTTTTTTAAATCCCTGAATAGTTCACTAAAGAATTTACCTATAATAGTGATTGAAAATTCTGCAATTGTCTAGACCATTTGAAACTGTTCAGGGCGCTCTTAGATCTGTCCTAAATTGTTTAGAACTGATTCAGAATTACTTAGAATTTTTTCTAAAGTCCCTGACTAGTTCACTAAATATAATTCACCAATAATAGTGATTGAAAATTCTGCAATTGTCTTGCATAAATCTCGATTTTCTAAACCGGCGCCAAAGTAATAGACATAGTTTCCTTTTTGCGGGGGGGAAATTATTTTTACAATGATCGTAAATCCGATTTCTTTTCGAATAAACGCCGTACAAGCCGTTAGTTTCATCGGAACAGTTATTATACATATTTACATTCGTCGAATCGCGCTCAAACAATAACCTCTCGGTTTTAATGGCGATTTAAACGGTAATTTTTAACCGGGAATTCATTACGGTTTTACTTTTACTCGCTTTTCCGAGTAAATCGAACGGGGCCCGCCGCAATGGAAAGTTAATCATGCCGATTCGAGGTATAGAAAAAATACTTGCACCCAAGGTTGATGGTTTATTTTATTCAATCAATAAAACTTACAAGTTTCCTATACAATAACATGCGCCCGGCTTTCTATGGAACTCCAAAGAATTGCAACTGCGAGAGAAATTGCCGAACGAATTCGCTAAATACAGAAAAAAATAGGCATAAATTCAGCGGCAGCTGGTCGGGCGATTAAAGAAGAATTAAATTACTACATATCGTACAAACGAGCTCATTGTTTCGTTACGGGGGAGGCCGTAATTCCCTCGAATTATGACTAATCGACACCAGACGAAAAGGTCACGATCAAATCTGTAATAGAAAGAAAAAAAATGAGTTTCACTTTTATTTATATTTGGCATCCCGGGCGATTTCTATACCACCTACAATTAGCATTGAATTGGGAGAGAGTTGGTCAATTTTCCTCCGTTGTTGCGCAACTCCCCCGGTAATCGGTGGTAAATGGTACATCTCGTACACAATGAAAGGAAACCCAACCGGAGGAGCGCTAATTGTTTTTTATGGCTAACGAACGTAAATCATCGAAACGACAGTTTAATTAATTAATTTAATTCCTATTCGAATATAATCTCGGGCGTTCCGTTACGAAAAATATATATCATAACGTATCCATTTCCCAATTTAGTGGGTCGCCCATACCGAATTCTAACGATTGATTCATGTTAACAATAAGTTGGATAGATATTTCGAGAATATTTATTACTCGTTCGTTCCACAAACCCATATTTTCTACTATAATACAATCATTTTTTACTATTCTCTCAATAAAGCTCCTTCTATTTCTCTTCTCCTACCTCCTAATCCCTCTTCCCCTAACAATGTATCCCTAAAGTAGTCCTAAAAGTGTTCTAAATGGTTCCCAACCGTTCCAAACAGTCCCGAATTTGTTCTAAATGATTCTATTATGATGATAACTGTTCTAAGTGGTTCTAAATAATTTTGAACATGATTATGAACAATGATCAGTTCTAAAATGGTTTAAAATAATCGTGGACAGTTCTGGATGGTTCCGATATCGTTCTGAAATATTTCAAATGGTCCTAAAAGTTGAAAAAAAATTCTAAATAGTCTTGAATCAGTTTTAAATGATTTCGAGCTGTTCTAAATCGATCTAAATTAGTCCTGAACATTTTCAAATGATCTTGGTCAGTTCTAAAATGGTTCAAAATAATTGTGGACAATTCTAAATGGTTCTGATATCGTTCTGAAATATTTCAAATGGCCCTAAAAGTTTTAAAAAAATTGTAAATAGTCTTGAATCAGTTTTAAATGATTTCAAGCTGTTCTAAATCGATCTAAGTCAGTCCTGAACATTTTCAAATGATGTTGGTCAGTTCTAAAATGGTTCAAAATAATTGTGGACAGTTCTAAATGGTTCTGATATCGTTCTGAAATATTTCAAATGGCCCTAAAAGTTAAAAAAAATTCTAAATAGTCTCGAATAATTTTTAAATGATTTCTAGCTGTTCTAAATCGATCTAAGTTAGTCCTGAACATATTCAAATGATCTTGGTCAGTTCTAAAATGGTTCAAAATAATTGTGGACAATTCTAAATGGTTCTGATATCGTTCTGAAATATTTCAAATGGCCCTAAAAGTTTTAAAAAAATTGTAAATAGTCTTGAATCAGTTTTAAATGATTTCAAGCTGTTCTAAATCGATCTAAGTCAGTCCTGAACATTTTCAAATGATGTTGGTCAGTTCTAAAATGGTTCAAAATAATTGTGGACAGTTCTAAATGGTTCTGATATCGTTCTGAAATATTTCAAATGGCCCTAAAAGTTAAAAAAAATTCTAAATAGTCTCGAATAATTTTTAAATGATTTCTAGCTGTTCTAAATCGATCTAAGTTAGTCCTGAACATATTCAAATGATCTTGGTCAGTTCTAAAATGGTTCAAAATAATTGTGGACTATTCTAAATGGTTCTGATATCGTTCTGAAATATTTCAAATGGTCCTAAAAGTTTAAAAAAATTCTAAATAGTCTCGAATCATTTTTAAATGATTTCTAGCTGTTCTAAATCGATCTAAGTTAGTCCTGAACATATTCAAATGATCTTGGTCAGTTCTAAAATGGTTCAAAATAATTGTGGACAATTCTAAATGGTTCTGATATCGTTCTGAAATATTTCAAATGGTCCTAAAAGTTTAAAAAAATTCTAAATAGTCTAGAATCAGTTTTAAATGATTTCTAGCTGTTCTAAATCGATCTAAATTAGTCCTGAACATTTTCAAATGATCTTGGTCAGTTCTAAAATGGTTCAAAATAATTGTGGACAATTCTAAATGGTTCTGATATCGTTCTGAAATATTTCAAATGGCCCTAAAAGTTTTAAAAAAATTGTAAATAGTCTTGAATCAGTTTTAAATGATTTCAAGCTGTTCTAAATCGATCTAAGTCAGTCCTGAACATTTTCAAATGATGTTGGTCAGTTCTAAAATGGTTCAAAATAATTGTGGACAGTTTTAAATGGTTCTGATATCGTTCTGAAATATTTCAAATGGTCCTAAAAGTTAAAAAAAAAATTCTAAATAGTCTTGAATCAGTTTTAAATGATTTCTTGCTGTTCTAAATCGATCTAAGTTCGTCCTGAACATTTTCAAATGATGTTGGTCAGTTCTAAAATGGTTCAAAATAATTGTGGACAATTCTAAATGGTTCTGATATCGTTCTGAAATATTTCAAATGGCCCTAAAAGTTTTAAAAAAATTCTAAATAGTCTTGAATCAGTTTTAAATGATTTCTAGCTGTTCCAAATCGATCTAAATTAGTCCTGAACATTTTCAAATGATCTTGGTCAGTTCCAAAATGGTTCAAAATAATTGTGGACAGTTCTAAATGGTTCTGATATCGTTCTGAAATATTTCAAATGGCCCTAAAAGTTTAAAAAAAAATCTAAATAGTCTTGAATCAGTTTTAAATGATTTCTAGCTGTTCCAAATCGATCTAAATTAGTCCTGAACATTTTCAAATGATCTTGGTCAGTTCTAAAATGGTTCGAAATAATTGTGGACAATTCTAAATGGTTCTGATATCGTTCTGAAATATTTCAAATGGCCCTAAAAGTTTTAAAAAAATTCTAAATAGTCTTGAATCAGTTTTAAATGATTTCTAGCTGTTCTAAATCGATCTAAGTTAGTCCTGAACATTTTCAAATGATCTTGGTCAGTTCCAAAATGGTTCAAAATAATTGTGGACAGTTCTAAATGGTTCTGATATCGTTCTGAAATATTTCAAATGGTCCTAAAAGTTTGAAAAAAAATTCTAAATAGTCTTAAATCAGTTTTAAATGATTTCTAGCTGTTCTAAATCGATCTAAGTTAGTCCTGAGCATTTTCAAATGATCTTGGTCAGTTCCAAAATGGTTCAAAATAATTGTGGACAGTTCTAAATAATTCTGATATCGTTCTGATATCGTTCTGAAATATTTCAAATGGCCCTAAAAGTTTTAAAAAAATTCTAAATAGTCTTGAATCAGTTTTAAATGATTTCTAGCTGTTCCAAATCGATCTAAATTAGTCCTGAACATTTTCAAATGATCTTGGTCAGTTCCAAAATGGTTCAAAATAATTGTGGACAGTTCTAAATGGTTCTGATATCGTTCTGAAATATTTCAAATGGCCCTAAAAGTTTAAAAAAAAATCTAAATAGTCTTGAATCAGTTTTAAATGATTTCTAGCTGTTCCAAATCGATCTAAATTAGTCCTGAACATTTTCAAATGATCTTGGTTAGTTCTAGAATAGTTCAAAATAATTGTGGACAGTGGACAGTTCTAAACAAGAGTTTTAATTGATCCTAATCAGTTCTGGACCATCCTTCAGACTGCGCCAATTTCAAGGTGATTATGCAACTGCTACATATTTCCTAATAGCATTTAGAAACTTTCTACTCGGTTTTGGTTTATTTGAACGCGAATTATTGTTTAATCCAGCGTTTTTACGATAAGCGGAAGCGCAACCTCTGGGCGTTTCGTTCGTTATCATGACATTCTCGTCGAGAACAATCGAGATCGCGTCCATAGGACAATGTTCGCTTCGAAATTCCACGAAAGTCATTACTTTACGTTACGAACATTGCGTAATAGTATTTACGAAAAAAAAAACCAGAAAATAAATTGCATATAGTTTGTGCAAAATAATGTTAGATGCACGTCACCATAAATTTACTATAAACAATTCTCGTATACAATCAAATATGACGACATTAGTGACGTGGATCCACGTTTATTTTGCACAAACTATATGCGCTGTAAATATGGAATTGATTCGTTAATAAAATCGAGTAATTTATTTCGACGCCGCGCCATTGTGGTCGGAAGAACTAATCGAATATTTAAATGAGCGCATTATCAACTATAAACACGTCGAACGTGCATTCCTTTCAACCGCGTTTGAAAGGAATAAAATTTATTTATTGAACGCCATGTAGACACAAGTCAATGTTGTTGTTGAACCGTATAAAAACCTCCGTTTATCTCGGCTATTTCTGTTTGTTTTGCGGAATTAACTATCAATATCAAAAGTTTGATTGAACTAAAACTGCAATGAATCGCCGACTTTTGCATGGCATTTGCATTAAATTAGCGACTAGTACTTATACGCATATCTGAGACATTATTATGTAGGACAGAGCATTGTTTTGCATATACGCTGGCTCGTTTTACATAGAACGCCATTTTTTTATCTAATGCCAGTTCCTTTTGTCGAAGGCGATCTACATCCTTTGTGCTACCATAACGGACATGTTATTAATTGCGTTTTCTCCATAAAACACGCCGGTTCTGTACCATTATTTTTCACTAGTAACAACATTTTTGTTATACATAATGTAGGAAAGAGTAGAGAAGAGTAGGGAAGTGTAGGGAAGTGTAGGGAAGAGTAGAGAAGAGTAGGGAAGTGCAGGGAAGTGTAGGGAAATGTAAGGAAGAGTATGGAAGAGTATGAAAGAGTATGCAAGAGTATGGAAGAGTATGCAAGAGTATGGAAGAGTATGGAAGAGTATGGAAGAGTATGGAAGAGTATGGAGGAGTATGGAAGAGTATGGAAGAGTAGGGAAGAGTACGAGAGAAGGATTAAGAACAAGTAGGGGAAAAACGAGTAGGAAATATAGCAGAGACAATACATTGTTAATTGTTTTGTTGATAAATAAATATCGCAATAAATAAACATCCCGTAATAACAAATTTTATGTCGTTGAACGACATAAAATATCCGAAGCTACCGGAATATTACTCAACGCTATTTAACCGGAAAGATAATATTTATACTATTATATCAAAACGATCCTATTCAACGAGAATAATTCGAACAATCGCCGCGATTTTTACGCTAATTACCAACGATTTCTCGGAGTCGGTAACCAACAATACGCAGATATAGGTACGTTATAAACAATAATAGATCGGTATCTCGGTATCTCGATGATAAAGAAACTCTTCGCTAATAATTCCTAGGATTTTTTCGCCCATTCATCACACGGGCTAACGGATTTTCGTGTCGTTAAGTGCGAAGGTTAAGCATTTGACCCGCCTCGCCGCGATATTGTTCGCCAATGCATAGTCAAATGACCCACAAATCCTTGCTCGTTCTAGCCTAAAATAGCCTAAAATTTCAGGCCATTATGAATATGACAATGTTCTGAAGTTCTAAATGATTTGTGAGAGTTCTAAATGGAGCTAAGATCGTTTCAAATGATCCTAACCAGTTCTTGACTATCCTTCAGACTGCGCCAGTTTCAACGCAAAATGCTTATGCCACAAATACAACTCGGTTTTCTTTTATTTAAACCAGCTATTGACCCACAAATGTTTTAAAATGTTAGGCGATTAATGGCGCATTGGCTCGTCTAAAAATATGACAACAGAGTTCGTTACTGCTGGCACCCAGATGGGAATTCGGTACGCCATCGAAGCCGATAAATTCTAAAATTCACATCGCCCTAGGTAGGCGCTCGCAGCGAGTTTGCGCTCGGTTTGAGCGGTATATTTCTGTCTGTCAAAATCCTGGAATTTAGAGACCGAATCTAATGACTTTGACATTGACGTATGCGCACGGTTCGCGCTCCGCAGCTTTTATTGAAACATTGAACTTAACATGTGGAAACGGCCGGTTAAATTCTCCACACAATTCGATCAAGTGCATCGCTAATAACTCGCGCTGTTGAAGATGTTGTTAACAACACCCTGTATAAGACACAAGCTTTTAAACATCCTAAAAAATTGACCCGGTAGTGTTCAGTGTAGGTTTTAAGAAGGCATTAAAATGCTTCTCTTGTCCTTTTGCGAAAGAAATTTATTGGGTGTACCAATGTAAACAATTCCCGGCCCACTAAGCTGTGTAATTTAATTTGGTGAACAAAATCGATCTGGTCGAAAAATGGCGAGTTATGTTTAATGGGAGGACTCGTGGGCGATGTTACACAGATCTCGGTTGTTCTAAAAAACTGTAACAACTTGTTCGCGTGTTTTTGTTTATCTACCTGCAGGATGTCTCAATTCAATTGCGTGTACGCGCTGTTGTTGCTGCGAGAGTAAACGTTATTATTATTAAATAAATTAGAAGGATAATGGGAGATCGGCGGAGATTAGACGAAACTGCGGGAATTTCGGTGGAATAATGCCAGATAGCGATCGGGTACGCCGCATGAATTATTCATAAAAATAACGCGTACTTTTGCACTTTTGCTTTTTTAATGAAATCGTCAAGGTTAGGGTTAAACGAACTTTTCGCGTATATTCGATGCAAAAGCTGAACCCAACCGGCCAGACTCGACTTCTACAGGGTGTTCCAAAAATAGAGGGTGATTCCTTGCTAAAAAAGAACGCGCCTCTACCTCTACTGTTATGCGCACACATCGAGTAAATTAACAATCAAATTAATGGAGAAGACCACGACTTTTTTTTTAATTTTTTTTCAAAATCGTGTGTTCTAAGAAGGCGCGTAATGAAATTTTTATTTTTTTCTGTGGTCAAATAAGGCCGCAATTAATTTTTAAAGTTTGAAAAACGTCACACAATCGTCATACACTCTGCTCCAATCAAAGCGAGAGTTGCAAAGAGAAGTCACATTTAGCAAGTTTGCCACGTTTCCTATTACTCTTCTTTACTCCGCAAAATGTGCGTTTTTTGTATATTTATTGCAATAAACATTTTCTGATTTATCCATTTCTTCCATTACCTAATGGATAATTCGATATATTAATATAGAAATAACATCTTCATCTGTATAAATTGTAACTGATTTTCGTGTTAAAAACACAAATAATGGTCCTGAAAAATTTATTTGGCAACATCTTTGTCAACGTCAATATTATTAGTAAAGTGTTTTGTGCCGGACTGCAATTCGTGTAATTTGTTTTGTGCATTTTTCAGAAAAATCTGACAAATGACAGTTTGATTTTTGTTCGTTTGTGTATTCTTTCTTACTGCGTTCGAAAATTCATACTATTTACTTATACAACAAAACGTGAGTGGTTCATGATTGGTTGAAAAGGTATGAGTCAAAACCCGAAATTTTTAAATTTCGAAGGACTATAACTTTTTAATTATAACACATTTTGAGCAACTGTAAACGGTTTTGAGCTCTAATAAATCATTTCTAATCGTATCTTTTGCCGAAATCCGCGTATCTCACATCGTGGTCTTCTCCATTGGTGTAAGAGGAATCCGGAGGATTTCGAAAGTGACAATCTCTTCAACCCGACCGGTTGTGTGTATGGCAAATCGGCGTTTTGTTTCCCACGAATTACGAAACGGTTTCGATTCGTATCGACAGAACAGAGCTAATTGCACGCCGAGCCCAATATTGTACCATCCTCCCGGTTGCATTGTTAATAGTAACGATGAACTTCCGGTAAAAGTTCATATCAGTAATTTCTTAATTTCTTATGTACGCAGGCTAAAGGTTCGTTATTATATCACCGGATTTTCTCGGGTGTAATTTGCGTTGATTTCCCAAAAAAAACTTAATTGGCTGTTTGCGCGTATAGGAGTAGACCGGACCACACAGCTTTAAGAAATTCCCGCTGATGGCGTTCGAAATAAAGCAAAAAAATTGTACAGAAAGAGTTTCGAATTACTTACTAATAAAATTAATAATACTGTTGGTATAATTTTTGTTGTACGTCAAGGCTTACCTGTAACAAAAAACGAAATTAATAGCAACAAAAATATATTTAATATCTTGAAAATTAGGTAAATTTAGATATACATAAAAGCAGATTTTTTACTGCATTTGAAATTGGGGGATGTTGAACCTACTTCTTTGGATTCGAGTAGCATTCAATTATTAAGGGAGCCAAAGAAGTAGGAATAAAGGAGTGATTTTTTGATTGATGGAGGAGACAACTTTTATAAAGAAGCCTTTTTAATATTATTTATATACACTAACAGATATGTTGAACTTTCCCATTTCTACTAATGTGCCACCCTCTAGAATCGCATTAACATCCACTCCCCCTAATCAACTGTGAGAAATACGAATACTATACAAATACGAAATATAATAAATGGTAAAAGTTAATTCTATTATATCCCCGAAAGTAAATATTTGTAAATATGCCACGAGATTTCACCCTATTACACTTTTCTACCCCTATACAATATTCATATTTTACACTAAAAATACAGCTATACTCGCACGATTTTTACACCTAATCTACAACAATGTCCTCCGCATATTTCGGGATAAAATTAGCAGAGTATGCGACAGCTGTTCAGACAGCTGTATTTCGAAAATCAAGCCCTATTTAACACGAATCTTCGGGCCCGCTTTCGAAGGATTACATCGTTACCTAAATTAGCTCTTTTCGCTGCAACTATAGGGAGATTCTCAATAAATTGCTATCTGAAAAACGTTGCAATAAAATCGCTCGAGATAATTAAAAAAAATAACGTTGAAATAAACAGGAAATACGTATTCCAATTGTCTATAAAAATGTTCATCCTTGTCGAGACGAGAAATTATTAATTAATGGATAATAAACCAGTTGTTATGAGGTTATCTTTTACAGTTGCCTTTTTTTCATATTTATTTATTTATAGAAAGAACAGTGCGTGGAAATAAATAATGCATAATAGGATTCTTTGAATTCGTTGAAAGAAATCCAGGCCTTCCGGTTGTAGAGTATACCTAATTTGAATTTACAAATCCACAGCGTTGCCAAATTTCAATAAATTAACAAAAAAAAGTCGAATTTAAATTTATACTCCATTAGCATGCAGTTATTACGTGGACCACCCGCGTTCTGTAACATATACAGGGTGGACTCCCTACAGCTGTTTCGAAATATAAGGGTTTTAAATAAATGAGTTACGGCTACGGCCACTTGATGAATGGTGCCGGTAACAAACCACGATATGATTTAGGTATTTAAGAAGGCCGTGGAGATGATGATGTCAGTTTCAGGTTTGGGATTACTTTTTATTTTTCCCGTCTACCTGAGATGAGTTTTAACACGAAAAATACGAAAAATTTGTGAATGGTGTTTTACGGTCAACAGTTGTCGAGCCGCGATAAAGCGCGTTGTATTTATAACTTTCTAGATAATGCCCGTAATAGCTATGTGGGCATCGAAAATCCTTAAAAAATGTTAATTAATACCGCCGTTGCGGCTTCATTAAGGACGGTTTTGTGCGGCTAATTGCTTCGTTTCCGCCGGTGCGTAATGAGAAATTACATAAAAAATATGATTATTTAGAATTGAAACTAACAGTAATGTCGCAAGAACGGCCTGCATATAAAAATGTGACATCATGGAGAAATCTTTTTACCTAAACCAAGTTCAACGGGACTTGTTCCTTGTGTAATTTAGATATAAAAGTCGAGTCGTTGATCAATCTATGTAGTAGAAAAATGAAAATATTATTCACAACCATTAGGCATATCTAAGTATCGCATTACCGATATTAATGGCCGCTTAATAAAAATAATATAAGGATTTACTTACGGCGATAATAAAATAAAAATGTACCTCATAGACAGTCTAAAGGCTATTGTTTTTTCCAAGGTTTTAGCTAACATAATGCTCATTGTTTGTTTACTTTATAGTGCTATTACAGCTAATTCATTATATTTGACATTGGATGATTGCAAATTAATCCTACCCTAAATTTCTAGCACCCCTAAAAAATGCAATTTTCATATTATCGATTATCTCGAAAACTAATTGGGATAGAGTCGTTTTATTGAAAAAACTATTGTCTACAAATTTTGAAGAATAAAAAATTTCAAAAAACCCACAAATTTCCGAGATATTGGGAATTTTTTGTCATGATGTTATGAAAAAAAAAACAAATTTCTAGTGCAACTCTTTGAAAAACTTGAGTTATCTCGAAAACTAATTAGAATAAAAAAATGATATTTCCACCAATTTGTTAAAAAAACAATTATCTACACTTTTTGAAGAATAAAAAAATTCGAAAAAACCTCAAATTTTCGAGATATTGTGATATTTTGTCATAATTATTTTTAAAAAAATAAATTTCTAGTACAATTCATTGAAAAACCTGTATTATCTCGAAAACTAATTGGAATAAAAAAATGATATTTTCACTAATTTGTTAAAAAAACAATTGTCTACAATTTTTGAAGAATAAAAAAATTCGAAAAAACCTCAAATTTTCGAGATATTTTGATATTTTGTCATAATATATTAGTCAAAAAAACCAAATTTCCAGTGCTATTCTTTAAAAAAACCTGAATTATCTCGAAAACTAATTGGAATAAAAAAATGATATTTTCACCAATTTGTTAAAAACACAATTGTCTACAATTTTTGAAGAATAAAAAAATTCGAAAAAACCTCAAATTTTCGAGATATTTTGATATTTTGTCATCATACAAAAAACCAAATTTCTAATGCTATTCTTTGAAAAACCTGAATTATCTGGAAAACTAATTGGAATAAAAAAACGAAACTTTGGTGGTGATTTCCTTTTATCGGCTCGATTAAGTAGGAAATTTACGACATTGAACATTTTTATCTCTATATACAAATAAACAATTCATGGTAATGGATTTATCAAAAACCGTTTGTCTAATTCCATTGAAATTAATTATCGTTAGGTAAATATTACCCTACGATAATTCGTGTTTAACCGATAATTACATTCAAAAAAAAATTCATCGGACGTTCCGTGAATAGATAGAGAGTTTTATGGGGAAGAGTGAGCCATAAGGAAAGTTTAATAGATTACCCACGAAGCCAGAAAACTGGCCGTTTTAATAGCGAATAATGCACGTTAAAACAACACCATAACAAAATTTATATATCTGGTTAATCGTTTATTACAAATACGAACGTGATTTGCTGCACATATTTTACAATTATCTTAATGGTCGTTGCAAAATGACGATGATTTTTTTCCTTTCATTCCTCCATACGAGCTAATGACTCACTATACAGGGTCAGCCCGCAACTGTATGGAACATTTATCAAGATTATCCAGAATATATAATGATTCCAAATAGTTCTAAATTAATGGTGTTGCACAGTTCTAAGATTGCCCTGAACTATTTCAAATTGTTCTAAATGATTCTGAACAGTTCTAATTTGTTCTAGACCATACAAAATATTCTTGAATCTCTTCTAAATAAATTTGGAGAGTTCTAAGATTGTCCTGAAGTATTTCAAATGGTCCTAAGATGGTTCAAATTGATTCTGGACAGTTCTAATTTGTTCTGGGATGTTCTAAATGGTTCTAAGATTGGACTGAACTCTTCGAAACCCTCTTCAACAATTTCGACTAAAGCACGATTCTAATTCAAAAGCACGTCGTGTAAAAATAAATTAAGAGCCAGTCGAACGAGATAGGGTTTTCAAACCGAATAGGCGTGTGTATATACCCAGGCTGGGTTAGTTAGGATTTTAATAAATGGCTCTCTAATGAACCGACTTAAGTCCATCTGGGGAGATCGAACGGCTTCGATATCGAAAATAATAGCCCGAACCGACGAAGGTTAGTGTTACTAGACCAAAACAAAACGACTCTACACCTATAAATACATACACGTATATTGCATATACAGGGTCGGTCCGCTGCGATGTGGATATAGGATTAATACGAGTGCGAGAAAGATAGATGTCGAGAGGGAGAGTGATTTCAAATTGTTGAGGACAGATTTAGAAGTATGTAGAACTGTTCCAGAATCATTTAGAACCATTTGAAATAGTTCAGGACAATCTTAGAACCATTTAGAACTGTCCAAAATCATTTAGAACAACTTCATGACTATTTGGAATGGCTCGGAACAAATTTGAACTGTCCAGTATCATTTAGAACCTTTTGAAATAGTTTAGGACAATCTTAGAACCATTTAGAACTGTACAAAATCATTTAGAACAGCTTCATGACTATTTGGAATGGCTCGGAACAAATTAGAACTGTCCTGTATCATTTAGAACCATTTGAAATAGTTCAGGACAATCTTAGAACCATTTTGAACTGTACAAAATCATTTAGAACAGCTTCATGACTATTTGGAATGGCTCGGAACAAATTAGAACTGTCCTGTATCATTTAGAACCTTTTGAAATAGTTCAGGACAAACTTAGAACCATTTAGAACTGTACAAAATCATTTAGAACAGCTTCATGACTATTTGGAGTGGTTCAGAGCAAAATTAGAACTGTCCAGTATCATTATGTACTATTTATGAATTTAATTGCGTAATTGGTCCTTCCAAAAGTTTGGGAGAATTTTAATAAAAAAATTGGCAGGTAGTGGAATTTGCAATAAATCACAAAGTATTTAATAGTTGAGTAAATGCAGCACGATAATCAATTTTCCACTATGAAGCACACGACCGTAACATTAGTGTTTCATAAACGATTTAGGTAAGTAGGTAATCTATATAGAAGATGCATCTTCGGGGATTGCGTAAAATGCAATAAATTGCACGCGTACGCAGGTGAAAATATGGCAAGAAATTGCACTTTGCACAACGACACTTCATCGAATGTCGAAGGTTTATTGTTCAATAGATATCTTTGTAATCTAGAAAGCGTTGGAATATCAATGGACCATTAGATAGGTGCACCTACTTACACTATTTTTCTGAATATTAAGAAAACGAATTAATAGTGCATCTAGTTAAATCGAAAACGCTCTATTAATTTCGAACAAATATGAGACACTATTAGTGGATATATTCCAATCCATATTTTTCTCAAGGCTGTTATTTGTTATTGCGAGTAGGTATTATTACAAAAGAGTGCCTGTAACAATGCAGAAATCCAGCCAACAAGGCGATCGACTTATCGAACTATTTACCTTTTTTGAATAACAATAATTATATTATCCGTAAGCCTCCTTTAAAACCACTCAAAACACGCCACAAACTACTCCAAATAAAACGAAAAAAAATGAAAACCGCACGTTTGCACCCTCCGGGGGAGCCGATACAAAATCCACCACAACTATTACAATCGAATAAAACTAGCAGGACTCGCAGGATTTCGCAGGATTTCGAGCGTATTTCCAAACGAGAATCTCGCGACCCGGCGGAGTGCGTCGCGACCGACCGTGCTTTTCCTCCGGCGTGCGGAGCAGTAATAATCCGAGCTCTTGGAGCTCGAGAATCGAGTTTCGAACGTCTGCTCCTCGGACCCGGTTCGGGTGAATGTGAATGCACTCGCCGCGGCTCGCCGATGCTCCCCCGCGTAGTGCACCGCCCGTCGCAGGAAAATCGGAAAACCCCCAGACCAGACGCTCCGATGCTGCTCCGGAAAATTTCCCTTTTCTCTTGAAATACTCTGCTAATTTCGGCCATTTAGGGCTGTTAGCACGAGGCGTATTTTGTTCTAAATGATACTGGACTGTTCTGATTTGTTTTGGACAATTCCAAATAATCCTGAATCGCTTCTGAATGATTTTAGACAGTTCTAAATGGTTCTAATATCATTTTGAACTATTTGAAGGAACGCTAAAAGTTCTACATAGTCCTGAATCAGTTCTAAATAGTTCTGGACTGTTCTATTTTGTTCTGGGCCATCCCATGTCATCAGGAATCTCTTCTAGATGAATTTGGACAGTTTTGAATGGTTCTAAGATTGTCCTGAACTTTTTCAAATGGTCCTAAAATGGTTATTCCTTGGGATTATTTGCCATTCTCTTGAAAAGCTCTGTATTAATAATGCACTCATTTAGGGCTGTTATCACAATGCGTATTTTGTTCTAAATGATACTGGACAGTTCTGATTTGTTCTGGACCATTCCAAATAATCCTGAATCGCTTCTAAATGATTTTAGACAGTTCTAAATGGTTCTAATATCATTTTGAACTATTTGAAGGGTCCCTAAAAGTTCTAAATAATCCTGAATCAGTTCTAAATGGTTCTGGACTGTTCTATTTTGTTCTGGGCCATCCCATGTCATCATGAATCTCTACTAGATGAATTTGGACAGTTTTGAATGGTTCTAAGATTGTCCTGAACTATTTCAAATGGTCCTAAAATGGTTCTTCCTCGGGAATATTTTCCATTCTCTTGAAATGCTCTGTATTGATAATGCACCCATTTAGGGCTGTTATCACAATGCATATTTTGTTCTAAATGATACTGGACAGTTTTAATTTGTTGTGGACCATTCCAAATAATCCTGAATCGCTTCTAAATGATTTTAGACAGTTCTAAATGGTTCTAATATAATTTTGACCTATTTGAAGGGACCCTAAAAGTTCTAAATAGTCCTGAATCAGTTCTAAATGGTTCTGGACTGTTCTAATTTGTTCTGGGCCATCCCAAGTCATCATGAATCTCTTCTAGATGAATTTGGACAGTTTTGAATGGTTCTAAGATTGTCCTGAACTTTTTCAAATGGTCCTAAAATGGTTCTTCCTCGGGAACATTTGACATTCTTTTGCAATACTCTGTATTAATAATGCACCCATTTAGGGCTGTTATCACAATGCGTATTTTGTTCTAAATGATACTGGACAGTTTTAATTTGTTGTGGACCATTCCAAATAATCCTGAATCGCTTCTAAATGATTTTAGACAGTTCTAAATGGTTCTAATATAATTTTGACCTATTTGAAGGGACCCTAAAAGTTCTAAATAGTCCTGAATCAGTTCTAAATGGTTCTGAACTGTTCTAATTTGTTCTGGGCCATCCCAAGTCATCATGAATCTCTTCTAGATGAATTTGGACAGTTTTGAATGGTTCTAAGATTGTCCTGAACTTTTTCAAATGGTCCTAAAATGGTTCTTCCTCGGGAACATTTGACATTCTTTTGCAATACTCTGTATTAATAATGCACCCATTTAGGGCTGTTATCACAATGCGTATTTTGTTCTAAATGATACTGGACAGTTTTAATTTGTTGTGGACCATTCCAAATAATCCTGAATCGCTTCTAAATGATTTTAGACAGTTCTAAATGGTTCTAATATCATTTTGACCTATTTGAAGGGACCCTAAAAGTTCGAAATAGTCCTGAATCAGTTCTAAATGGTTCTGGACTGTGATATTTTGTTCTGGGCCATTCCGAGTCATCATGACCTCTTCTAGATGAATTTGGACAGTTTTGAATGGTTCTAAGATTGTCCTGAACTATCTCAAATGGTCCTAAAATGGTTCTTCAATGGAGAATATTTGCCATTCTCTGTATTAATAATGCACCCATTTAGGGCTGTAATAAGTAGCTAGTATTTACTATAGATGTATGTAATTAATTAACACTTGTTTTGGTATGGATGCGAATATATGCATATTAGCATAGACCCGTTTTGCTATGCACCGTGCACCGGACGAAAAACCCGGAGTATAATGACTGTAATGATCGCAACTCCTATGCCATTAGCGTTTTCTCGGCGAAAAAACGACATTGTGAAGCGTAATTACAAAGCGAGAGCGAACCATGGGTACTTAATATTAATGATGGATTTATAAATCATCTTTTGATAATATAATGGGCAATGAAAAACTGCCGGGATGAAGTTGTGTTTAGTTTCCTATCCATCATTCGGGCGGCGTGTTTGCGTTTCGAATGAAAATTTAAATCCTTGATTTTGTGGAGTTGCTATTATCAAATTCACCTTGTTGTTGACATTAAAAGTATAAGGGATAACAAATTGCATTAAAGGGGTTTTTCTTTCATTAAATTGGGCTCGATTAGTAGGGGTATTGAATGGGAATAAAAATAAACAGCTGGGACCTTAGGGGTTGAATTGAATCGAGTTAAAGGGACAAAGCGTATATAATGAAAATATTTGGAGTATTTATAGCTTCTCGGCGAGGAAGAAAGTATTTTTTTTTGTTCTGGCCGGCCAATAACACCAATTGCATTAAGTCGATTTAACAACAACAATTAAATTATTGCCAATTGACCGTTTAACGCGGTCAGCTGGCGAACAGTTTAACTGCATTCTCTAATTGAAATCATTATTGTTTTTATTAATTGAATTACGGGCACTAAAGTCGAAAGTTATGTATCCGCTCCGATCCAATTTAAATAACAATCTGTTTTTTTTTTACAACGCTTATAAGTCGAATTTTATTGTTCGGTAGATTTAAAAGGAATTTGTGCAAATCGAGCACATGCAGTTTCCAGCTATTGTCGACGGTCTGTAGGCAGGTATACAGGGTAGTAAAAATAAATTGTATAATAACCATTATTCAATGTTTATTAATTGTGCACAACTAATTCAAGAAATTCACGACACCATCTTCAAAGTGCTCCAGGTCCCAAACGACACATCCAAGTGCACATATTTATTAGAACTTTTCGCTCAATTTTAACATCCACTACCTACCCTACAAGTTTATAACACGTATTCATTAACACCCTGTATAAAAAACGTAAAATATGGGTGGTCGCTCATCAAAACTTCCCAGAAATCGTTATCAACCCCCGCCGTAAAACCATTTAGAATATATACAAAACCAGTCGCATCAAGCCAGTAAATCACCCCCACCTGCACCCTGACAGTACACCCATTGTCTCCCAGCGCACTTTACACCTTCCTCGACATTCAACCATCAGGTAGGGGACGTGCACCAGGAGGTAGGGGATGATGCTCCGTGGGAATGGCGCAACGAAGATTATTTCGATGAACTCGAAAGCCATACGGAAACGTCCAGTTATCGGATGGAATCTAGGCAATTACAGCGTTTGTCAAGCCCGCGGCGCACTCGGAATTATCTTCGATTCTTCTTCAATCCAACATCGAGGTTAAGAGAGTAATGCCTTAAATGGGCGCCTCGATATTTTTGAAATTCTCGCTGGAAATTATTAAACGAGGCGGGGTGAGGCGAGCTGCTATTAATTAATTTATACAGAGTGTTCGGGATATTTTAGAGATGATTACTTGTTCAAAAATATGAAAAAAAGGTTCTATAGAGGGTTCTCAAGATACAGGATGTTCAATTAAAAAAGAAAAATGTTAATATATTACTGTTGAAATTTGGCAATGTTATTTGTTCTGTTAAGAGGCTAATTTAGGCCCATTTATAATTTTTAACAAGGAACCACCCTCTAAAATACCTCTATTTATCGAACACCCTGTATATAGCTTCCGAAAGTGTTCGGCTACTCATGAAAACATTAATTAATTCGCCTTAATTAAGCTGTAATAATCGAAATTTTGGCATATTACAACGTGAGAATTCGTACGAAAATCATTCGATTATAAAATCACGAGAAGAGTACGCGTAATTAGAACGTAAACGCGTTTCCTTGGGCGCTGCAATAATCATGAATATCATCGACAGATATTAACCGGCCCGTATTAATTCTCAAAGTAATTGACATAATTCCCATTAGGACGACTTCGTTAATTCGATGCCACGCTAATATTCCCATGTGCATTTTTACCGAACGCTACGCTTTTATCGATACGGAACCGGTACTAAAGCGTTAATCGCTCCCGCGATTGGTACTTGAAATACGCGAAACGATTATGTTGTTTATTAATTTTATTCGTTGACTCGCTTCAAGCTCGGAAAGGGGGCTGCGCTTTTGTATCGATTAATCGATTCTTTTTGGGCAATCGGTACTAAAACGTTAATCGCTCCCGCGATTGGTACGTGAAATACGCGAAACGATTATGTTGTTTATTAATTTTATTCGTTGACTCGCTTCAAGTTCGGAAAGGGGGCTGCACTTTTGTATCGATTAATCGATTCTTTTTGGGCAATCGGTACTAAATCGTTAATCGCTTCCGCGATGGGTACTTGACATACGCGAAACGATTATGTTGTTTATTAATTTTATTCGTTGACTCGCTTCAAGCTCGGAAAGGGGGCTGCGCTTTTGTATCGATTAATCGATTCTTTTTGGGCAATCGGTACTAAAACGTTAATCGCTCCCGCGATTGGTACTTGACATACGCGAAACGATTATGTTGTTTATTAATTTTATTCGTTGACTCGCTTTAAGCTCGGAAAGGGGGCTGCACTTTTGTATCGATTAATCGATTCTTTTTGGGCAATCGGTACTAAAACGTTAATCGCTCCCGCGATTGGTACTTGAAATACGCGAAACGATTATGTTGTTTATTAATTTTATTCGTTGACTCGCTTCAAGCTCGGAAAGGGGGCTGCACTTTTGTATAGATTAATCGATTCTTTTTAGGCAATCGGTACTAAATCGTTAATCGCTCCCGCGATTGGTACTTGAAATACGCGAAACGATTATGTTGTTTATTAATTTTATTCGTTGACTCGCTTTAAGCTCGGAAAGGGGGCTGCACTTTTGTATCGATTAATCGATTCTTTTTGGGCAATCGATTAATCGATTAAATGGGAGGTTTGTAAATTGCCCTTCGGGTGAAACCAAATTTCCTCCGGGGGCATGGGCGTTCGCCGGGCGAGCACAATCGGAGATGATCGAGGTCAAAGTTAAACGAAAGCAAAACACATTCACTAATTTTTTTTCCGCGGCAAAAATTAGTTATGTGAAAGTATTTCGGTGATTAAGTGAAAATCGCCGAGTTGACTCGAATTTATTGTGATTATATCGAGATGTGATGTGTGTGTGTGATATTGGGAGGCTCATTAAAAGTGAAGAAAAAAATTAAGAATTTTATTATTATTGCGTACGAGTTGTTAATGACGTTGGTATCGGCGTAAACCTCTTTCTAGGCGCTATGTAGGTGTTTGGATTTTGGTAATTACACGGAGCTTTTTCATTTTTTATTACATTCGGAATTATAACCATAATTTTCACACTTACGAGCTTTCTATTTTTTACAGTATTTCCCACCTGAGACCTCATTCATCGAGTGCGAGTTCGCTATTTACTCCACAAAAATCCGGTTTAATTAAGGGTAGAAATTTGACAATATCCTAATTGCCCGTTCAACAAAAAAACCTTCCATAAAAGCAACATTGTCCAGATTTGATGAGCCCGTTTGTGGGCGAGCCGCCTCGTTTTTATAACGATTTACAGCGTGAATTGCTCGACTCTCGAACTCATTTTTAATTGACGTTTCGTTTCGTTTGCTCCTTTAATTCGTCCATTGTTCGCAATTATTAGTAGAGAAGGAAAAAAAAACGTTTAATTTAATTGCGTTTCGGTTATTCTAATGTAATCGCCAAACGATTAGACTTGTGTAATGTCACTCCTTACCTCGTTTCGAAAGGTTTTTGGCAAGGTTTTTTTGCTCACAAAATATCTACTAATGATAATCATTCCGTGATCTGCTACCTACTTCTTTAATCCCATACACTAAGCGCTTGTTGATGGGACCCAAAGAAGTAGGAATAAAGGAATGATCATCAAGCATTTTGTATAGAAAACTAGCGGAGTACACACCTTCGCATTTCTTTGATGCGTAATTAAGAAACTAATCAAAGTATATTTATTAATTACCGTCTTTAAGTGTATTAGCGTTTGATTTATGGGATGCAGTTGGAATTAGAAAGGGGCGGATCGGCGATTGCAGCGTTTTGAATTATTTATAGTGTCTTTGGATTTTTCGATGTAATTCTAGACGATTGTAAATAGTAAGGAAACCTTTTTTATGTTATTTATTTGTGTGTGTATGCCTCATGAAAGTCGAGAATGGAGTATACATATTTTTTGTTGGTTGATAAGAAAGGTATTGTAATTATTTTAATTAACTGCAGGTATATGATAAGGTGGAAGAAGATGAATTGCCATTATTAATCTAACGGTAGTCGATTAAAGTAATTGAAAAATAACCTTGCAGAAGGGGAATTTAACATAAAGAAATATTTCGCATCGATTTTCATATTATTAAGATTACTTTGCATCTAACTGGTTCTAAACGTGCAGGCTATTTGCAGGACGTGAATTAATTAATTCATCTATTTTTTTCAAGCTGCGTCTGCTCGCTCGAAAAAAATCACTTTCACTTTCCACGATATTTTCGTCCCAAGAAAGCTCCTAATGGAGAAAAACCTATCTACGCCGGCCATCTAGATCCCAGATAAGCCAATTGCTGTTGCATTCGACTAATCTTTTTTTTTTATTTTAATTGAAACGAGTCTGTAAACACATCAGTCAATTTTTTTAAAAGCTATTTTGACTCCTCCATCATTCATTAGACATAAAAAATATTGTAATTGTTAGGCCCGGTCGTACTAACGTGATGTCTTCAACCGGGCCTCAATAATCTGGATTAATCGAGTAGTAAACAGGAGAAATATTGATAAATTTCACTAACCTTAATGTGCTCGAGGAGTTTCTGGGCTCGGGCGCAGAACTCCTGCTCGAACTTCACCAAGCAGCCGTGGTATTCGCAGACCAGCACGTCTCTGGCTTGCCTCACCAGACATTTTCTGGAGCGTTCGTAATTCTTGTACAAACCTCCGAAGTATTTGTCCACTAAGCTCTCCACGTCGCTTTTCATCTGGAACAAAGCGCCATTTACCGCTAAATATAACCGAATTATCATACGGGGGTCGACGCAAAAGTTCGTCAATTTCCTCGTAAATCGCGCTAAATTTTACGGGGGTTCCTCCAAAAGTATGTATAGTCTAAAGATAAACTACCCCTTGCATTAAAAACAATTTAAACAGCCCCAGTAGTGGGTATGTAATTGAATAATTAAATCAAAAGCAGTGGTCATAAATTGCGGCCGGGCACGCATACGTAAACCCTTTAAATTATTTATGATGGAAAATCAAATAAGGAAATCGTACGTCTTATATTGTTGGGTGTCTCATGGGACGTCGGGACGTGAAATTTATGTATTTACATTGCCTGTACTAATGCTAGTCGATTACAATAAGTAGTTGATGAGGTGGTTTTTTTTCTGCCTATTAAACGGTTAGTTAATGTTACATAGGGGAAATCTATAATGAGGATGAGGGATGAGGGTGAGTTGGGCGGGGTGGGTTTTTGTTATGGGTTATTTTGTAAGGGTGAAGTGGTTGGTTTTTTTAGTAATGCCGGATTCGATTTCGCGTGGGATTTTTCGCTTTCTAATTGCTGGTAAAATTTTGTTGGTTTTTTTTCTGTTTCTAATCTTTTATATATTGTAATTTGGAGGCGACTGGGCTTTTTAGCTTTGAAAATTGGACATTCAACAGATGCAAAATGTGCATCGATGACCGATTACGCGCGGTCCCCACGCCTACTCGCTCTTAAAACATAATTCGAGGAATTCACCGGCTGTGCCCAAAAAAATCTAAAGGTCAATATACACTGAATATAATTATGTACAGTCGCTCACTTTATTATTGCCTTCCTTTTCTGACTGTATACCTATGTGGATGCAAAGGGAGATAGCTCTAGAATTTCGTTTTTTTGGGCATTATGACAAAAAATGTTTAAATATCTCGGAAATTTGTGGATTTGTTGGAATTTTTTATTCTTCGAAAGTTGTAGATAATTGTTTGTTTGACAAAAGGG
The DNA here is from genome assembly GCA_917563865.1 of Phyllotreta cruciferae. Classification (NCBI taxonomy): domain Eukaryota; kingdom Metazoa; phylum Arthropoda; class Insecta; order Coleoptera; family Chrysomelidae; genus Phyllotreta; species Phyllotreta cruciferae. The sequence goes on from OU830616.1 coordinate 885,972, forward strand.
TGAAAATTTCAGTTTTTTACCTCAATTAGTTTTCGAGATATTACAGGTTTTTTAAGGAATAGCACTAGAAATTTGTTTTTTTTTTATTATGACAAAAAAGTCAAAATATCTCGGAAATTTGTGGATTTGTCGGAATTTTTTATTCTTCGAAAGTTGTAGATAATTATTTTTTGACAAAAGGGTGAAAATATCAGTTTTTTGTCTCAATTAGTTTTTGAGATATTACAGGTTTTTTAAGGAATAGCACTAGAAATTTGTTTTTTTTACATTATGATAAAAAAAATTAAAATATCTCGGAAATTTGTGGATTTGTCGGAATTTTTCATTCTTCGAAAGTTGTAGATAATTATTTTTTGACAAAAGGGTGAAAATATCAGTTTTTTGTCTCAATTAGTTTTTGAGATATTACAGGTTTTTTAAGGAATAGCACTAGAAATTTGTTTTTTTTACATTATGATAAAAAAATTAAAATATCTCGGAAATTTGTGGATTTGTCGGAATTTTTCATTCTTCGAAAGTTGTAGATAATTATTTTTTGACAAAAGGGTGAAAATATCAGTTTTTTGTCTCAATTAGTTTTTGAGATATTACAGGTTTTTTAAGGAATAGCACTAGAAATTTGTTTTTTTTACATTATGATAAAAAAATTAAAATATCTCGGAAATTTGTGGATTTGTCGGAATTTTTCATTCTTCGAAAGTTGTAGATAATTATTTTTTGACAAAAGGGTGAAAATATCAGTTTTTTGTCTCAATTAGTTTTTGAGATATTACAGGTTTTTTAAGGAATAGCACTAGAAATTTGTTTTTTTTACATTATGATAAAAAAAATTAAAATATCTCGGAAATTTGTGGATTTGTCGGAATTTTTCATTCTTCGAAAGTTGTAGATAATTATTTTTTGACAAAAGGGTGAAAATATCAGTTTTTTGTCTCAATTAGTTTTTGAGATATTACAGGTTTTTTAAGGAATAGCACTAGAAATTTGTTTTTTTTTACATTATGATAAAAAAAATTAAAATATCTCGGAAATTTGTGGATTTGTCGGAATTTTTCATTCTTCGAAAGTTGTAGATAATTATTTTTTGACAAAAGGGTGAAAATTTCAGTTTTTTATCTCAATTAGTTTTTGAGATATTACAGATTCTTTATGGAATAGCACTAGAAATTTGATTTTTTTACATTATGACAAAAATGTCAAAATATCTCGGAAATTTGTGGTTTTTTAGAAATTTTTTATTCTTAAAAACTTGTAGAGAATTGTTTTTTCAACAAATTGGTGAAATTTTTATCTTTTGCCTCAATTATTTTTCGAGATAATTCAGGTTTTTCAAAAAGTAGCACTCGATTTTTTTTACATATACATTATGACAAAGAAATCAGAATATCTCGGAAATTTGGGGTTTTTTCCAAACTTTTTATTCTTCAAAACATGTATAGAATTATTTTTTCAATAAAGTGACGTAGTCGTAGTTTTTCTATCTCAATTAATTTTCGAGAAAATTCAGGTTTTCTACTACCAAAAATAAACTCTTATACAACCCAACATTCCCCCAACTTTTACTTTCTCCCTACGCTACTTTTACAGCCAATTTCTACACCTCACATAACACCGATTACAAATGCATCTACCATTTATCGCGTAACGATAACCATCAAAAGTAAAACCGAAAATGCGTGATTGACTGATAGACACAAACTTCGGTTTCGTTGATGCGAACTCGCCTGTACACGAGACTCTTCACGGCTAGAAAAATAGAAGAAACGAAAGAGAAAACCCAATTCAAACGTCAAAATGTTTTTATACACGCCTAGTCAAAAAAAATAATAACTCGAATAAAATCCTATCGCAGCCCATGAGCTAGGAAAGTAGGTTCTATTTGTTTATTAGTGTAAATATTACTTACTGGTAGATTAAATATTTAAATGAAGTGGTTTTAGGGTCAGGATTTTTTTGATTATTTACTCGACTATTTGTGCTAAAAATTGGGAGATCATAGTGAGCGGAAATTGGTTTTATCCAATTGTAAAAAAGAGGGAACTGAAGCTACATCAGCGACATCGTCCAATTAAGTTTTATTGTAGCTTTTACGATCTGTCTACATTCGTTACATCAAAAATTAAAAGCCCTATTTAGTTACACTGTAAAGATTAGAATCATGCGTTACGACTGTAAATAATAGAACATCCTGTAAACGTTTCCCTTCAACAGGAAACCGAGCGCAAGAAGCTTCAGTGCCAGCAAAAGTGACTTTCTTTTACCAATTTTTCGAATTTCACTTTCCCAGTTCGCCGCTAAACCGCGTCCTTTCAGCCATCTATAATTTTCTGTAATACATTAAATTATCTTAATTCCCGCATTAGGTCAAACACAACATTAAATTTCGATGCTTTAGATACCGCTCGAGATAAGTGCGCTATTTGATTATGTTTACCAGCCCGTGGCGATCCGCGTAAATGATATATCGACTAATAGAGAATAAATACGGGCGTGCAAACGAAAACGCTTCACTCCGGGCGCAGCGAAAATCTACCGGATGAAAACAGAAGTCGCTACAGTAAAATTCATGCACTCGAAATTGTTCTGCTCCCGATTAGATTAGCGTAATGTAATAACAGAGCAACCGGAGCTGGTTCCCTGTGATTTCCCCGATGCGATCGATGCGATTAGAAGAATTCTCCGGAAGCAGATTTGCATCTAAGCATCATCATCATCATCCGCTGGTGGTGATAAGATCTGGACGGGCTGGGGGCGAGAATGCTGCGATTGCACTAACAAAGAAATTGCATAATTTAATGCTTTATTTACTCGTAATATTTAATGCAATATTTTTATGGAGTTAACGAGGTTTTGTTGTTTATTTTTTACATTATGACAAAAAAGTCAAAATATCTCGGAAATTTGTGGATTTGTCGGAATTTTTTATTCTTCGAAAGTTGTAGATAATTGTTTTTTTGACGAAAGGGTGAAGACTTCAGTTTTTTATCTCAATTAGTTTTTGAGATATTACAGGTTTTTTAAGGAATAGCACTAGAAATTTGTTTTTTTTACATTATGATAAAAAAGTCAAAATATCTCGGAAATTTGTGGATTTGTCGGAATTTTTTATTCTTCAAAAGTTGTAGATAATTGTTTTTTTGACGAAAGGGTGAAGACTTCAGTTTTTTATCTCAATTAGTTTTTGAGATATTACAGGTTTTTTAAGGAATAGCACTAGAAATTTGTTTTTTTTTACATTATGATAAAAAAATCAAAATATCTCGGAAATTTTTGGATTTGTCGGAATATTTTATTCTTCGAAAGTTGTAGATAATTGTTTTTTGACAAAAGGGTGAAAATTTCAGTTTTTTATCTCAATTAGTTTTTGAGATATTACAGGTTTTTTAAGGAATAGCACTAGAAATTTGTTTTTTTTAATTATGACAAAAAAGTCAAAATATCTCGGAAATTTGTGGGTTTTTAGAAATTTTTTATTCTTGAAAACTTGTAGATAATTGTTTTTTCATGAAATGGTGAAAATTTAATTTTTTCATCTCAATTAGATTTCGAGATAGATAACTGTATACCTAAGGGCTGTATACTAAGGGAGATACCACTGGATTTTTTTTAACATTATGACAGAAAAGTCAAAATATCTCGGAAATTTGTGGTTTTTTTCCAAAATTTTTATTCTTCAAAACTTGTAGAGAATTGTTTTTTTAACAAATTGGTGAAAATTTTATTTTTTTACCTCAATTATTTTTCGAGATAATTCAGGTTTTTCAAAGAGTAGCACTCTATTTTTTTACATATACCTTATGACAAAGAAATCAAAATATCTCGGAAATTTGTGGTTTTTTCCAAAAATTTTATTCTTCAAAACTTGCAGAGAATTATTTTTTCAATAAAGTGAATAAAGTTTCAATTCAGTGGTTCCCTGTAATTTCCCCGATGCGATTAGAAGAATTCTCCGGAAGCAGATTTGCATCTAAGTCAACAGCATCATCATCATCATCATCCTCTGGTGGTGATAAGATCTGGACCTGCTGGGGGCGAGAATGCAGCAATTGCACTAACAAAGAAATTGCATAATTTAATGCTTTATTTACTCGCGAATGCAACATTTTTAACGAGGCTTGGTTGTTTATTTTTCGCTTTAATATTTACAGTGAGCGTTAAAAGTTTATTAGGTGTTTATGCAAATTGTTTATTGACACGAGTTAATAAAGCGGAATTTCGAATTACCTGTGCGTAAAGTCCGATTATGGCGTCGTTTGGATTCAATTCGATCCGGATCTGGGCGCTTTTAGTGCCGATAAAATGTAATTTAATGCGTAAAATTGTAGCCCGAGAGATTGATCCGGCTGGTTTTGGGTTTGTTGGTGTTGTGATAAGGGCGTGGTGGATTTTCTTCAAATTAACTGCGTGATGGATGTTGGTTAATAATAGGCGAAAAACCTCAGTTTTGGTTAATATTTTACTATAAGTATACAATTTTTCAATTATCCACCTACAGTGCAGCGAAATTTCAGCCAGCCATTCTAAATGATGGCTTAATTTTTTAATTGAGACTCAAATTACACCTTAAAATTCCCGTGCACTTGACCCTTTTCGAATTGCATAATAAGGAGTAATAAAAACGGAAAATTTCAGTCGTATATTACCAGCGAATCGCGGCTTGTCCCATAAATTCTGGGACGGTCCAGGACCGGACCGAACCCGCTTTTTGTATATTTAACAATCGCGTTTTTTCCTCATTAATATCCTACTAACTATACAACTGAAACCGAAAGAATCCATTCATTCATTCATTCATTCATTCACTGACTCATTGGCGTGTTTTTTTTTTTACGGCCAAACGCGAAGGAAAATCGTCGCGGAAAAAACGCTATCCGACGTAACTCGACGAGATCTATCGGAAAATCGATATTTCGAAACCCGGAAAAGTTTCCTTCCGGGTGAAAAACCGGATTTTTGGGGTATTTTTGAGGTTTTTCGGGATTTTCTCCGAAAATCTTCCGACGATTTTCTTTAAAATTTTCCAAAATATTCTTTAATATATTACCAATCACCTCACGCAAACCGCATATCGGGGAAAATCCATTTACCGGAGTTATAGGAAAAACAAATTGTCATTTTCGCAATTTCGGCAAAAAAATTGAAATATCTCGAAAAAAGATGCGATTTCGAAAAAAAATTTATTCTTCGAAAATTGTAGAGAACGCTTTTCTCTATAATAGGACATATAAGGGGTTATTCTATTTTGAACCGTTTTTGAGTTATAACGATAAAAAACAAACATTCCTTCGCGAACGAAAAATTTATATTTTACAATTACTCAAAAACTAGCCGTTTTTTGAAAATTTCTCAAGAATCGAAATTTGTAAAGAATAGTATTTTGTATAATATATGTGGATGGGGTGATTCGATTTTGAGCGGTTTCCGATTTATAGCGCGATATCGATTTTTTAAAATAAACGCGATTGACAAAAAGTCGAAATAACTCGAAAAAAGATGCGATTTCGAAAAAAAATTTATTCTTTGAAAATTGTAGAGGATGTTTTTTTACATAATAAAAATTTTACGGGGTGGTTCCAACTTTAACGGTTGTTGAGTTACGACGAAAAACCTGCGATATTACTGGGTAAAACCGAGCTGATTGGCGCGTTTTTTTCTTACGGCCGTACGCGAAGGAAAATCGTCGCGGGAAAAACGCCATCTTTACGAATTTTGACGAGATCTATCGGAAAATCGACATTTCGAAACCCGGAAAAGTTTCCTTCCGGGTGAAAAATTCCGGATTTTTAGGGTTTTTTGCGATTTTATCGGAAACGAAGAGATCGATTTTTCTCAATCTCTCCTAAAATATTCGTCAAATTAATATCGATTATCTCACGCAAACCGCGGGAAAATCAAATTTTCTTTCGTGGAGTTATGGCAAAAATAATTTAATTATAATTAAATTCATTATTATTTACACGCTCAAATCTCGAAAACTATTAGGTGTACGATAATTTTACAAGAATACAAATTTGTTAAGCGTAGTTTTTCCCAACTAACAAAACAAACTGCATATGTTTATCTTGAACAGTTCAAAAGTTATAGGGGTAAATCTAAGTCGTGAACATGAGACTCGAGCGACTGATTTATGGTTCAAATTCGCGCAGCAAAGGGATTCCCGAAACCGTTCTCTCCGTAGAGAACAGGGACGGATCGAGAAGGAATTACTTTATGAATAAATACATTAATATCTCCGAAACGGAAGGTTTACGAAAATATTACAAAAATACAAATTTGTTAAGCGTAGTTTTTTCTAACTAACAAAACAAACCGCATATTTTTAAATTGAACTGTGCGAGGGTATTTTACTTTGAAAAGTTAGCTCGTAGCGGTCGAGAGAGGGGTGTGCAATGTGCATTAATATTTTGGCATTTTGGATTTTGGCCGAGCGACTATTAGCATTAGCATATGTTAGAAATGGGGACGGCACTGCGATGGATATTTATTTAAACCGAAAGAATTGTATCGAAAATGTATGATTCACGGAGGGACTAGTTTTTAGGTTGATAAGGTGGAATCGGATGATGTATTACTTTACTTTGTTATTTTGTTATTGGGTGTTAATAAAGAAAGACTTACAATTATTTATTTTTCGGGGTGCGCTTATAAACCTTATTTGATTGAAAGCGAACAAATTTTTGGATTTGGACGCTATTATCAAAGTTTTATTAACAATTACGGCTAATAAACTTTTGAGCTTACAATTAGTGATTTGTGATAATGAAGCAGTAGTGTATGGTTGTATAGTAGAGTGTATAATAGTGGTAGTGATTGCCTGACTAACTGACAAGACCACCAAAAGATTTAATTGCAACAATTGACGACCTGGCAACGGGTAAGTGTCCCAAGAAAGGGCGAAATCGAAATAACTCGAAAAAAGATGCGATTTCGAAAAAAAAATTATTCTTTGAAAATTGTAGAGGATGTTTTTTTACATAATAAAAAGTTTACGGGGTGGTTCCAACTTTAACGGTTGTTGAGTTACGACGAAAAACCTGCGATATTGCTGGGTAAAACCGAGCTGATTGGCGTGTTTCTTTCTTACGGCCGTACGCGAAGGAAAATCGTCGCGGGAAAAACGCCATCTTTACGAATTTTGACGAGATCTATCGGAAAATCGACATTTCGAAACCCGGAAAAGTTTCCTTCCGGGTGAAAAATTCCGGATTTTTAGAGTATTTTTAGGGTTTTTTGCGATTTTATCGGAAACGAAGAGATCGATTTTTCTCAATCTCTCCTAAAATATTCGTCAAATTAATATCGATTATCTCACGCAAACCGCGGGAAAATCAAAATTTCCTTCGCGGAGTTATGGCAAAAATAATTTAATTATAATTAAATTCTTTATTATTTACACGCTCAAATCTCGAAAACTATTAGGTTTACGATAATTTTACAAGAATACAAATTTGTTAAGCGTAGTTTTTTCCAACTAACAAAACAAACTGCATATGTTTATCTTGAACAGTTCAAAAGTTTTAGGGGTAAATCTAAGTCGCGAACATGAGACTCGAGCGACGGATTAATGGTTCAAATTCGCGCAGCAAAGGGATTCCCGAAACCGGTCTCTCCGTAGAGTACAGGGACGGATCGAGAAGGAATTACTTTATGAATAAATACATTATTATCTTCGAAACGGAAGGTTTACGAAAATTTTACAAGATACAGAAATTGTTTAGAAATGATTTTTCTATCGAACGGTATATTTTCCGAACCTCGCGAACAAGCCGTAACAAAAATCGTTTTTACGGAAAATTCAAAATCAAATATCTCCTAAGCCGTTAGATTTACGAAATTTTTTCAAACTAGGTGATTTGTAGGGATTATTTTTTTACATCGAATAGTAATTTACAAATTTTTATTCGACAATTAGTTTTTGAGTTATTAGAAAAGGTTTAATTTTAATTAGTCATAATTAAAATTATCACGCTCAAATATCGAAAACTATTAGGTTTACGAAAATATTACAAAATACAAATTTGTTAAGCGTAGTTTTTTCAAACTAACAAAACAAACCGCATATTTTTAACTTGAACCGTGAGAGGGCATTTTACTTTGAAACGTTAACTTGAAGCGGTCGAGAGTGGGGTGTGCAATGTGCATTAATATTTTGGCATTTTGGATTTTGGCCGAGCGATTATTAGCATTAGCATATGTTAGAAATGGGGACGGCACTGCGATGGATATTTATTTAAAACGAAAGAATTGTATCGAAAATGTATGATTCACGGAGGGACTAGTTTTTATGTTGATAAGGTGGAATCGGATGATGTATTACTTTACTTTGTTATTTTGTTCTTGGGTGTTAATAAAGAAAGACTTACAATTATTTATTTTTTGGGGTGCGTTTATAAACCTTATTTCATTTGAAGCGAACAAATTTTTGGATTTGGACGCTATTATCAAAGTTTTATTAACAATTACGGCTAATAAACTTTTGAGCTTACAATTAGTGATTTGTGATAATGAAGCAGTAGTGTATAGTTGTATGGTAGAGTGTATAATAGTGGTAGTAATTGCCTGACTAAGTGACAAGACCACCAAAAGATTTAATTGCAACAATTGACGACCTGGCAACGGGTCAGTGTCCCAAGAAAGGGCGCGTTAGCGCCCTTTCCAACCATTCTGCGAGTCCTACTAACTATACAACTGAAACCGAAAGAATCCATTCATTCATTCATTCACTGACTCATTGGCGTGTTTTTTTTTTTACGGCCAAACGCGAAGGAAAATCGTCGCGGAAAAAACGCTATCCGACGTAACTCGACGAGATCTATCGGAAAATCGATATTTCGAAACCCGGAAAAGTTTCCTTCCGGGTGAAAAACCGGATTTTTGGGGTATTTTTGAGGTTTTTCGGGATTTTCTCCGAAAATCTTCCGACGATTTTCTTTAAAATTTTCCAAAATATTCTTTAATATATTACCAATCACCTCACGCAAACCGCATATCGGGGAAAATCCATTTACCGGAGTTATAGGAAAAACAAATTGTCATTTTCGCAATTTCGGCAAAAAAATTGAAATATCTCGAAAAAAGATGCGATTTCGAAAAAAAATTTATTCTTCGAAAATTGTAGAGAACGCTTTTCTCTATAATAGGACATATAAGGGGTTATTCTATTTTGAACCGTTTTTGAGTTATAACGATAAAAAACAAACATTCCTTCGCGAACGAAAAATTTATATTTTACAATTACTCAAAAACTAGCCGTTTTTTGAAAATTTCTCAAGAATCGAAATTTGTAAAGAATAGTATTTTGTATAATATATGTGGATGGGGTGATTCGATTTTGAGCGGTTTCCGATTTATAGCGCGATATCGATTTTTTAAAATAAACGCGATTGACAAAAAGTCGAAATAACTCGAAAAAAGATGCGATTTCAAAAAAAAATTTATTCTTTGAAAATTGTAGAGGATGTTTTTTTACATAATAAAAATTTTACGGGGTGGTTCCAACTTTAACGGTTGTTGAGTTACGACGAAAAACCTGCGATATTACTGGGTAAAACCGAGCTGATTGGCGCGTTTTTTTCTTACGGCCGTACGCGAAGGAAAATCGTCGCGGGAAAAACGCCATCTTTACGAATTTTGACGAGATCTATCGGAAAATCGACATTTCGAAACCCGGAAAAGTTTCCTTCCGGGTGAAAAATTCCGGATTTTTAGGGTATTTTTAGGGTTTTTTGCGATTTTATCGGAAACGAAGAGATCGATTTTTCTCAATCTCTCCTAAAATATTCGTCAAATTAATATCGATTATCTCACGCAAACCGCGGGAAAATCAAAATTTCCTTCGCGGAGTTATGGCAAAAATAATTTAATTATAATTAAATTCTTTATTATTTACACGCTCAAATCTCGAAAACTATTAGGTTTACGATAATTTTACAAGAATACAAATTTGTTAAGCGTAGTTTTTCCAACTAACAAAACAAACTGCATATGTTTATCTTGAACAGTTCAAAAGTTATAGGGGTAAATCTAAGTCGTGAACATAAGACTCGAGCGACAGATTTATGGTTCAAATTCGCGCAGCAAAGGGATTCCCGAAACCGTTCTCTCCGTAGAGAACAGGGACGAATCGAGAAGGAATTTCTTTATGAATAAATACATTAATATCTCCGAAACGGAAGGTTTACGAAAATTTTACAAGAAACAGAAATTGTTTACAATTATTTTTTCTATCGAACGGTATATTTTCCGAACCTCGCGAACAAGCCGTAACAAAAATCGTTTTTTCCGGAAAATTCAAAATCAAATATCTCCTAAACCGTTAGATTTACGAAATTTTTTCAAACTAGGTGATTTGTAGGGATTATTTTTTTACATCGAATAGTAATTTACAAATTTTTATTCGACAATTAGTTTTTGAGTTATTAGATAAGGTTTAATTTTAATTAGACATAATTAAAATTATCACGCTCAAATATCGAAAACTATTAGGTTTTCGAAAATATTACAAGAATACAAATTTGTTAAGCGTAGTTTTTTCAAACTAACAAAACAAACCGCATATTTTTAACTTGAACCGTGAGAGAGCATTTTACTTTGAAACGTTAACTTGAAGCGGTCGAGAGAGGGATGTGCAATGTGCATTAATATTTTGGCATTTTGGATTTTGGCCGAGCGATTATTAGCATTAGCTAATATGTTAGAAATGGGGACGGCACTGCGATGGATATTTATTTAAAACGAAAGAATTGTATCGAAAATGAATGATTCACGGTGGGACTAGTTTTTAGGTTGATAAGGTGGAATCGGATGATGTTTTACTTTACTTTGTTATTTTGTTCTTGGGTGTTAATAAAGAAAGACGTACAATTATTTATTTTTCGGGGTGCGTTTATAAACCTTATTTGATTTGAAGCGAACAAATTTTTGGATTTGGACGCTATTATCAAAGTTTTATTAACAAATATAGCTAATAAACTTTTGAGCTTACAATTAGTGATTTGTGATAGTGAAGCAGTAGTGTATGGTTGTATAGTAGAGTGTATATGGTGGTAGTGATTGCCTGACTAAGTGACAAGCAAGACCACCAAAACATTTAATTGCAACAATTGACGACCTGGCAACGGGTCAGTGTCCCAAGAAAGGGCGCGTTAGCGCCCTTTCCAACCATTCTGCGAGTCCTACTAACTATAAAGCTGAAACCGAAAGAATCCATTCATTCACTGACTCATTGGCGTGTTTTTTTTTTTACGGCCAAACGCGAAGGAAAATCGTCGCGGAAAAAACGCTATCCGACGTAACTCGACGAGATCTATCGGAAAATCGATATTTCGAAACCCGGAAAAGTTTCCTTCCGGGTGAAAAAACCGGATTTTTGGGGTATTTTTGAGGTTTTTCGGGATTTTCTCCGAAAATCTTCCAACGATTTTCTTTAAAATTTTCCAAAATATTCTTTAATATATTACCAATCACCTCACGCAAACCGAATATCCGGGAAAATCCATTTACCGGAGTTATAGGAAAAACAAATTGTCATTTTCGCAATTTCGGCAAAAAAATTGAAATATCTCGAAAAAAGATGCGATTTCGAAAAAAATTTTATTCTTCGAAAATTGTAGAGAACGTTTTTCTCTATAATAGGACATATAAGGGGTTATTCTATTTTGAACCGTTTTTGAGTTATAACGATAAAAAACAAACTTTCCTTCGCGAACGAAAAATTTATATTTTACAATTACTCAAAAACTAGCCGTTTTTTGAAAATTTCTCAAGAATCGAAATTTGTAAAGAATAGTATTTTGTATAATATATGTGGATGGGGTGATTTGATTTTGAGCGGTTTCCGATTTATAGCGCGATATCGATTTTTTAAAATAAACGCAATTGACAAAAAGTCGAAATAACTCGAAAAAAGATGCGATTTCGAAAAAAAATTTATTCTTTGAAAATTGTAGAGGATATTTTTTTACATAATAAAAAGTTTACGGGGTGGTTCCAACTTTAACGGTTGTTGAGTTACGACGAAAAACCTGCGATATTGCTGGGTAAAACCGAGCTGATTGGCGTGTTTCTTTCTTACGGCCGTACGCGAAGGAAAATCGTCGCGGGAAAAACGCCATCTTTACGAATTTTGACGAGATCTATCGGAAAATCGACATTTCGAAACCCGGAAAAGTTTCCTTCCGGGTGAAAAATTCCGGATTTTTAGGGTATTTTTAGGGTTTTTTGCGATTTTATCGGAAACGAAGAGATCGATTTTTCTCAATCTCTCCTAAAATATTCGTCAAATTAATATCGATTATCTCACGCAAACCGCGGGAAAATCAAAATTTCCTTCGCGGAGTTATGGCAAAAATAATTTAATTATAATTAAATTCTTTATTATTTACACGCTCAAATCTCGAAAACCGGTCTCTCCGTAGAGTACAGGGACGGATCGAGAAGGAATTACTTTATGAATAAATACATTATTATCTTCGAAACGGAAGGTTTACGAAAATTTTACAAGATACAGAAATTGTTTAGAATTGATTTTTCTATCGAACGGTATATTTTCCGAACCTCGCGAACAAGCCGTAACAAAAATCGTTTTTCCGGAAAATTCAAAATCAAATATCTCCTAAGCCGTTAGATTTACGAAATTTTTTCAAACTAGGTGATTTGTAGGGATTATTTTTTTACATCGAATAGTAATTTACAAATTTTTATTCGACAATTAGTTTTTGAGTTATTAGAAAAGGTTTAATTTTAATTAGTCATAATTAAAATTATCACGCTCAAATATCGAAAACTATTAGGTTTACGAAAATATTACAAAATACAAATTTGTTAAGCGTAGTTTTTTCAAACTAACAAAACAAACCGCATATTTTTAACTTGAACCGTGAGAGGGCATTTTACTTTGAAACGTTAACTTGAAGCGGTCGAGAGTGGGGTGTGCAATGTGCATTAATATTTTGGCATTTTGGATTTTGGCCGAGCGATTATTAGCATTAGCATATGTTAGAAATGAGGACGGCACTGCGATGGATATTTATTTAAAACGAAAGAATTGTATCGAAAATGTATGATTCACGGAGGGACTAGTTTTTATGTTGATAAGGTGGAATCGGATGATGTATTACTTTACTTTGTTATTTTGTTCTTGGGTGTTAATAAAGAAAGACTTACAATTATTTATTTTTTGGGGTGCGTTTATAAACCTTATTTCATTTGAAGCGAACAAATTTTTGGATTTGGACGCTATTATCAAAGTTTTATTAACAATTACGGCTAATAAACTTTTGAGCTTACAATTAGTGATTTGTGATAATGTACTCGCAGAATGGTTGGAAAGGGCGCTAACGCGCCCTTTCTTGGGACACTGACCCGTTGCCAGGTCGTCAATTGTTGCAATTAAATCTTTTGGTGGTCTTGTCACTTAGTCAGGCAATTACTATCACTATTATACACTCTACCATACAACTATACACTACTGCTTCATTATCACAAATCACTAATTGTAAGCTCAAAAGTTTATTAGCCGTAATTGTTAATAAAACTTTGATAATAGCGTCCAAATCCAAAAATTTGTTCGCTTCAAATGAAATAAGGTTTATAAACGCACCCCAAAAAATAAATAATTGTAAGTCTTTCTTTATTAACACCCAAGAACAAAATAACAAAGTAAAGTAATACATCATCCGATTCCACCTTATCAACATAAAAACTAGTCCCTCCGTGAATCATACATTTTCGATACAATTCTTTCGTTTTAAATAAATATCCATCGCAGTGCCGTCCCCATTTCTAACATATGCTAATGCTAATAATCGCTCGGCCAAAATCCAAAATGCCAAAATATTAATGCACATTGCACACCCCACTCTCGACCGCTTCAAGTTAACGTTTCAAAGTAAAATGCCCTCTCACGGTTCAAGTTAAAAATATGCGGTTTGTTTTGTTAGTTTGAAAAAACTACGCTTAACAAATTTGTATTTTGTAATATTTTCGTAAACCTAATAGTTTTCGATATTTGAGCGTGATAATTTTAATTATGACTAATTAAAATTAAACCTTTTCTAATAACTCAAAAACTAATTGTCGAATAAAAATTTGTAAATTACTATTCGATGTAAAAAAATAATCCCTACAAATCACCTAGTTTGAAAAAATTTCGTAAATCTAACGGCTTAGGAGATATTTGATTTTGAATTTTCCGGAAAAACGATTTTTGTTACGGCTTGTTCGCGAGGTTCGGAAAATATACCGTTCGATAGAAAAATCAATTCTAAACAATTTCTGTATCTTGTAAAATTTTCGTAAACCTTCCGTTTCGAAGATAATAATGTATTTATTCATAAAGTAATTCCTTCTCGATCCGTCCCTGTACTCTACGGAGAGACCGGTTTTCGAGATTTGAGCGTGTAAATAATAAAGAATTTAATTATAATTAAATTATTTTTGCCATAACTCCGCGAAGGAAATTTTGATTTTCCCGCGGTTTGCGTGAGATAATCGATATTAATTTGACGAATATTTTAGGAGAGATTGAGAAAAATCGATCTCTTCGTTTCCGATAAAATCGCAAAAAACCCTAAAAATACCCTAAAAATCCGGAATTTTTCACCCGGAAGGAAACTTTTCCGGGTTTCGAAATGTCGATTTTCCGATAGATCTCGTCAAAATTCGTAAAGATGGCGTTTTTTCCCGCGACGATTTTCCTTCGCGTACGGCCGTAAGAAAGAAACACGCCAATCAGCTCGGTTTTACCCAGCAATATCGCAGGTTTTTCGTCGTAACTCAACAACCGTTAAAGTTGGAACCACCCCGTAAACTTTTTATTATGTAAAAAAACATCCTCTACAATTTTCAAAGAATAATTTTTTTTTCGAAATCGCATCTTTTTTCGAGTTATTTCGATTTCGCCCTTTCTTGGGACACTTACCCGTTGCCAGGTCGTCAATTGTTGCAATTAAATCTTTTGGTGGTCTTGTCAGTTAGTCAGGCAATCACTACCACTATTATACACTCTACTATACAACCATACACTACTGCTTCATTATCACAAATCACTAATTGTAAGCTCAAAAGTTTATTAGCCGTAATTGTTAATAAAACTTTGATAATAGCGTCCAAATCCAAAAATTTGTTCACTTGAAATCAAATAAGGTTTATAAGCGCACCCCGAAAAATAAATAATTGTAAGTCTTTCTTTATTAACACCCAATAACAAAATAACAAAGTAAAGTAATACATCATCCGATTCCACCTTATCAACCTAAAAACTAGTCCCTCCGTGAATCATACATTTTCGATACAATTCTTTCGGTTTAAATAAATATCCATCGCAGTGCCGTCCCCATTTCTAACATATGCTAATGCTAATAGTCGCTCGGCCAAAATCCAAAATGCCAAAATATTAATGCACATTGCACACCCCTCTCTCGACCGCTACAAGCTAACTTTTCAAAGTAAAATACCCTCGCACAGTTCAATTTAAAAATATGCGGTTTGTTTTGTTAGTTAGAAAAAACTACGCTTAACAAATTTGTATTTTTGTAATATTTTCGTAAACCTTCCGTTTCGGAGATATTAATGTATTTATTCATAAAGTAATTCCTTCTCGATCCGTCCCTGTTCTCTACGGAGAGAACGGTTTCGGGAATCCCTTTGCTGCGCGAATTTGAACCATAAATCAGTCGCTCGAGTCTCATGTTCACGACTTAGATTTACCCCTATAACTTTTGAACTGTTCAAGATAAACATATGCAATTTGTTTTGTTAGTTGGAAAAAACTACGCTTAACAAATTTGTATTCTTGTAAAATTATCGTAAACCTAATAGTTTTCGGGATTTGAGCGTGTAAATAATAATGAATTTAATTATAATTAAATTATTTTTGCCATAACTCCACGAAAGAAAATTTGATTTTCCCGTGGTTTGCGTGAGATAATCGATATTAATTTGACGAATATTTTAGGAGAGATTGAGAAAAATCGATCTCTTCGTTTCCGATAAAATCGCAAAAAACCCTAAAAATCCGGAATTTTTCACCCGGAAGGAAACTTTTCCGGGTTTCGAAATGTCGATTTTCCGATAGATCTCGTCAAAATTCGTAAAGATGGCGTTTTTCCCGCGACGATTTTCCTTCGCGTACGGCCGTAAGAAAAAAACGCGCCAATCAGCTCGGTTTTACCCAGTAATATCGCAGGTTTTTCGTCGTAACTCAACAACCGTTAAAGTTGGAACCACCCCGTAAAATTTTTATTATGTAAAAAAACATCCTCTACAATTTTCAAAGAATAAATTTTTTTTCGAAATCGCATCTTTTTTCGAGTTATTTCGACTTTTTGTCAATCGCGTTTATTTTAAAAAATCGATATCGCGCTATAAATCGGAAACCGCTCAAAATCGAATCACCCCATCCACATATATTATACAAAATACTATTCTTTACAAATTTCGATTCTTGAGAAATTTTCAAAAAACGGCTAGTTTTTGAGTAATTGTAAAATATAAATTTTTCGTTCGCGAAGGAATGTTTGTTTTTTATCGTTATAACTCAAAAACGGTTCAAAATAGAATAACCCCTTATATGTCCTATTATAGAGAAAAGCGTTCTCTATTATTTTCGAAGAATAAATTTTTTTTCGAAATCGCATCTTTTTTCGAGATATTTCAATTTTTTTGCCGAAATTGCGAAAATGACAATTTGTTTTTCCTATAACTCCGGTAAATGGATTTTCCCCGATATGCGGTTTGCGTGAGGTGATTGGTAATATATTAAAGAATATTTTGGAAAATTTTAAAGAAAATCGTCGGAAGATTTTCGGAGAAAATCCCGAAAAACCTCAAAAATACCCCAAAAATCCGGTTTTTCACCCGGAAGGAAACTTTTCCGGGTTTCGAAATATCGATTTTCCGATAGATCTCGTCGAGTTACGTCGGATAGCGTTTTTTCCGCGACGATTTTCCTTCGCGTTTGGCCGTAAAAAAAAAAACACGCCAATGAGTCAGTGAATGAATGAATGAATGAATGAATGAATGGATTCTTTCGGTTTCAGTTGTATAGTTAGTAGGATAATAGTGATAGTAATTGCCTGACTAAGTGACAAGACCACCAAAAGATTTAATTGCAACAATTGACGACCTGGCAACGGGTCAGTGTCCCAAGAAAGGGCGCGTTAGCGCCCTTTCCAACCATTCTGCGAGTTATACTAATAAATCTCGAAACCCAACTTTCTCCTTCTTTAAGTTATCGATTTAATCCGATGCACAATGACCATAGAGGAACACTGTTTAATTGTACTAATTTATAACTATTGTTGGACACGTCAAATTTGACGCGGTAATTTCTCCGTATTTTTGCATTCGAAATCAGATTGATAGGAAGTGAAGCGAGTGAAAGTATTAAATATACAGGGCGTGTTAGTTTTACCGGGTGGTTGATAACGCAAGAATTATTTCAGCATTTTAATAAAACCCACAAGAGGAGGTCACTGGGTTAGATCGAGCGCTTAGGAAATAATCTTTCGGCTCGCCGGTCGTCCGAATAGGAAGAGGACACTTTATTCATTTTACGATATTTTTAAGGTAATTAATTATCTCGAAACGTGTGAAACTCCGGCCCGGAATTGTGAGGACACCTTATCCAGTAAATTTTATTCACATCACAATTGTAGAAGATGAAACGGAGATAATCCTACCAACAGTAGTCATCGTACCCAACGTGGGCGTTGCATTCAAATTTAATAAATCGAGAATAAGATGGGGTTCTTAAGGCGAGTCAACACTTTTTTTTTTTCAAATTTAGCAATCCCACAATAATTTTTTGTCATAATATCTTTGAAAAATCTCTATGTTATCTCGAAAACTGGTTGAGATAAAAAAAATAAAACCCTGCCACGTTATTGAAAAAACAATTCCCTGCAAGTTTTTAAGAATAAAAAATTTCGAAAAAACGAGAAATTTCCGAGATATTTTGACTTTTTTGTTATAATGTACCTGTAAAAAAAATCGAGTGCAACTCTTTGAACAACCTGAATTATCTCGAAAACTAATTGAGATAAAATACTAAAACTCAACCACTTCATTGAAAAAATAATTCTCTACAAGTTTTGAAGAACAAAAATTTTCAAAAAAACGCCAAATTTCCGAGATATTTTGACTTTTTCGTTATAATGTACATGTACGAAAAATCGAGTGCTACTCTTTGAACAACCTGTATTATCTCGAAAACTAATTGAGATAAAAAAATAAAATTTTCACCACTTTGTTAAAAAAACAATTCTCTACAAGATTTAAAGAACAAAAATTTTCGAAAAAACGCCAAATTTCCGAGATATTTTGCCTTTTTTGTTATAATGTACATGTACGAAAAATCGAGTGCTACTCTTTGAACAACCTGTATTATCTCGAAAACTAATTGAGATAAAAAAATAAAATTTTCACCACTTTGTTAAAAAAACAATTCTCTACAAGATTTAAAGAACAAAAATTTTCGAAAAAACGCCAAATTTCCGAGATATTTTGACTTTTTTGTTATAATGTACATGTACGAAAATCGAGTGCAACTCTTTGAAAAACCTGTATTATCTCGAAAACTATTCGATATAAAAATCTAAAACTCCACCACTTTATTGAAAAAACAATTCTCTACAAGTTTTGAAGAATAAAAAATTTCGAAAAACCCCCAAAATTCCGAGATATTTTGAAAAATCTAGAGCTATCTCCCTTACTATCAACCTTTCGAAAAATAAGATTACCTTTCACCTTCTAGGTACATTCTCTTCCTCCCAACATTTAATTTACCTCAACATTTTAACTAGTCTAGTATGTCCCACATAAATTTCCCAATTTCATCCCTTTTTATTCAATTCAACACCATTACTCTTCACATGCACCAATCTCCATAGGGAATTCCCAGCGAAAATTAAATTTCGGCTGTACCCAAAGCGAGTTATTATCTAACTTCTTCCTCCTCGTCACGATACTCCTATTAATTCCCGTCGTCTGCACAGCACACTACATCACTTCCACGATTCATTATGCGCATTTCGCGGAGACCCGCGATCGAAAACCGTGGAAAGAAAGTCCATGCAGCTCGCACACACACAACCAGATACTTATTTATCTTTTATAATTTCTCGCTGCAATCGTAATAATCTATCGGACACATTGTTTCCTCGCCATAAAATTTGAAGTCGTGATGCATGTTGCACAAGCCGTAGACCGACGGTGGTCGCGATTTGTTATTAATTAAAAAGAACGGTAACCTTATCTGACAAAACTGCACTCGAATGCACCGAAGGTGATTCATAATAAAATTACACCGAGCTGTTTTTTCGTACAAATACCGCCGCAAATTTCGATTCTCTACACTCGACAACTCGCTTTTGTTTCCGATTAATCGATTCGTTCGATCTTAATTAACGAAACGCAGCCGTTGCATAATTAATTCGAATGCACTGCGATAATTGCCCATCGATTTGCTTTGTCCCGTTTCTACTCTGACCAGTTTAGGTGTCGTTTATGCACATTTACATTCACTCTACAAGCATTAACAATTCATCCTCTTTATCCTTCACATTGCATCTCTCTCAAGAGACATATGACAAGTGACAGAGCACAGCTGACAGATGACAGATGACAGGAATGCGCGATTATGAAGCGCTTGCGTACAAAACGACCATCGGGGTCTTGTAAGGCGAGTACTGGTGAGGTTTATGAATAACATTAGTTTAGGTGTCGTTTATGCACCTTTACATTCACTCTACAAGCATTAACAATTCATCCTCTTTATCCTTCACATTGCATCTCTCTCAAGAGACATATGACAAATGACAGAGGACAGATGACAGATGACAGAGCACAGCTGACAGATGACAGATGACAGATGGCAGATGACAGGTAACAGGTGACAGGTGACAGGTGACAGGTGACAGGTGACAGGTGACAGATGACAGATGACAGATGACAGATGACAGATGACAGATGACAGATGACAGATGACAGATGACAGATGACAGATGACAGGTGACAGGTGACAGTAATGCGCGATTATGAAGCGCATGTGTACGAAACGAGCATCGGGGTCTTGTATGGCGAGTACTGGTGAGGTTTATGAATAACATTAGCGTCAAAGATGGTTGAAATTGAACGAAACTAGTTTCGAGAGTAGGTTAGCCTAAATAATAACACGTTACCATAATTGTAATAATCCTACTTCCAGCGCCGTCTATGACATAATAATGCATTAGCCGCTTGGGTGTAGAGATGGGACGGGTGAGTTACTTAATATTAGAAATAACGAGTATGTTGTGGTACTCTAATACCTGTAGCATTCAACTTGGATGTATCATGTCAATTAACACCGCGAAGGCAAATATTGACGAGCTGGCCATTAGAAATCATGGGTTGCTTAGCAGGAAATAAATGATACTCGTTGGTGTAAAGGGCTCGAATAAATTTTCCAGTTACCGTGATTAATTTGCTGCGAGAAAATCGAAAGTTTTTCCGTTGAAATTAATCGAAAAACTTTCGCCCGGCTATCGCCGGTGCATCTACAGAACGTCCCGAATACTTGCGAGGCGAAATTTATACCTCGTTATTATTGTTATCAATAATATTCGGAATGATACGAGATATGCCATCGCAATTTTCTCGATGGCCGCCAGGGGCCGCGAATTCGTGCCGTTTGTGTTCCGATTGTTCGGAGGATTTCTCTAAATCCTTACATAGGCGGAGGCCAACTCGAACCAATACCAAGAAAATGATTATAATAATGGTAATAATGGTCTAAATGATTCTGTGGACAGTTCAGAATGGTTCTAAGATTGTTCTGAACTGTTCCAAATGGTCTAAATGATTCTGGACGGTTCTAAATGGTGCTAAAGGGTGTCAATTTATTAGTATATTCAATATGATAATTTTGTTGTGATATATCGATATTTCGCTTGGACATAATTAATGAATCATCCGGAATGATGGAGCTGGTGTAGTGGTATTGATAAATAACGAAGTCGAGTGTACCGATTATTATCGTTGCGACTGATATATGGTATTTCAAAACAGTTCTTAGAAAGAAACCGTACGTTATAGTATACGACCCAACAGTCCGTTTCTTTATTAACTACAAAAGTCGATTGTATATATGTAAGAAAACCACTTAACCACACCTGAACAAGTTCGTTTTCTTCGGCCCGGTGGAATAACTTTATCCCATGAGCGCTGCGAAATGTTCTCATATTAATAATAATTTGCATTGATGAATGCTCGAACACGAATCGCGCTCCGGAACATGTAGAGTAAGAGGTATGGGCTGCGGGATTTCTTCCGGGTTAATACTATTTCATTGGAAACACATTCGTGGCTTATCCTCGTAGTATGGCAGCAAATATACTCACAATAATTAGGCACATTGTGCGTTGTTAAGGTGATAATTGCTTAATATACAACATTCTGGTGATGCAATGTTTTAGTTTGTCTAAGTAAGTACCTTTAATTTCGTTACCCAGATTTTTGGTTGATCGCAAACATTAGCCTAGTTTGGGTCATTAAAATTGAATGAGGTTGTGCTATTAATTCGAATGATTCGGTTTTTATTAAATTGTTGTTGTCTGTTTGAAATATTCATCATTAATAGTTGTAAAGGTTTTATAAAAAAGTTTGTTCTTAATGGAAATGTTTTTAGGACCATCTTGTATGGTTTCAAATAGTCCTAGATAGTTCTATATGATTCTGGACAGTTCTGAATAGTTCTGAATGAACTGTCTTAGATAGAACTAGTCGGACGGGAAACTGAGCTATACCAATCTAGTCGGACGGTAAACTGAGCTGTATAAAACTAGTCGGACGGTAAACTGAGCTGTATAAAACTAGTCGGACGGGAAACTGAGCTGTATAAAACTAGTCGGACGGGAAACTGAGCTATACAAATCAAGTCGGACGGTAAACTGAGCTGTATAAAACTAGCCGGACGGTAAACTGAACCGTATAAAGTTGGTCTAAATTATTCTGGACTCTGCTCTAAATGGTTTCAAGAGGGCAAACATTAGCCTAGTTTGGGTTATTAATAATGATTCGGTTTTTACGAAATTGTTCTTTATTAATGTAGTAATTCCATTTTTCTGGTGACTTATTTAATTTTTTTTTTGATTGTTTGACCTTATTTTTGACCACCTTCAACTAGATAATGCGTTGACCTTGCAGTGAAAGCGTTTGAACATTAGGGTTACATCGACCATTAATTGTTCAAAACGGCAATTATCGGCTCCATGGATGAATTGCTTCTCAGTTCAGATAGCTATATTTGGCCGGAGAATTGTGCATGCGAAATTGAAAATCGTAATTAGACGGGCATTGTCAAATAATAAATAATTTCTCGTTGGTTGAATTGAAAGAAAAAGAACGTAACTCATACGAGATTTCTCGTTTAGATTTCGTTTCGCTGTGTAGTATACACGTTATAGTCGGTTCTTTTTGCTTTGATCTCAAGTTATTTTTACACACAAATTTACACCTTTAGCAGGTACTATATTTTATTTGAATTGTCGGGTTTATTAATGAATAATTTTGATTAATAATCTTCTAAAGTTAGTAATATAAAAAAGTTCTAAAAAGTCGTTAATATCGTCCTGAACTGTCTCAAATAGAACTAATCGGACGGGAAACTGAGCTATATAAATCTAGTCGGACGGGAAACTGAGCTATACAAATCTAGTCGGACGGTAAACTGAGCCATATAAAATTAGTCGGACGGTAAACTGAACTGTATAAATTTTGTCTAAATGATTCTGGATATTTCTAAATGGTTCTAAGATAGTTTGGGTTATGAATAATTTTAATAATGTAAACGTACGCGGGTACATATTATAACAGTTTGGTTTATTTGAAACATCGAATCGAATGAAAACATTCATCATGTGCCGGAACCGAAAATAGCACCCGCGGCACGAGGAATAGAACACAAAGACATCGGGGAAAATGGCACAATTGATACACTAAATAATAATGATCATCGTGACTAAAACCCGGCGATATATCACTTTTACTAACAATCCCATACCAGAATATAAAACGTACCGTTAGGTGCATTATGGCATTACTTGCGTACCTCGTAATTCCGAAATTATTCATACCAACGGCATAATAATTCAATTCGAATCCAAATTGAAACAAAGCACCGTTTAATTAAAATGGCGCGAAAAAGCGTAGGCCATGGAATCCGAATTACACGATACGCCGCTCGAACTCGCCCGAAGAATTGAAGTCAAACGTCTTAACGACTTCCTTATTAAATGCCCTTATAGGGCCCTCCGCTACCTATCAAAATGTCATCGAGCAGTCGCGACCCAACGGCAGTTAAACGCCGGGCCAAAGGTCGATTCTAAGCCCGGAAGTCTCGCATCTACATGTCGACTCAACTCAAGGGATTCAGAAGCACTTTCACCTTCTTCCATTTTGCGCCATTTCAACATTCTGCTAACAATAGTAGAGCGAATAACAACAGCATTCTAGTCCATTCAATTATACACTAGTCGGACGGGAAACTGATCTATACAAGTCTAGTCGGACGGTAAACTGAGCTGTATGAGTCTAGTCGGACGGTAAACTGAGTTGTATGAGTCTAGTCGGACGGTAAACTGAGCTGTATACGATTATTAAGAGCTTACCAACGGTACGAGTTTCTCATCATCATCATCATCAGGACCATTCTCGAGTGCATCGCCATCTAGACAACCGTCCTGCTGATCTTGCGTTTGGTTCAAGATAGCGGAGGTGTCCGTTGGTTGGTCGCAAACGAACGATTCTACCAATTCCTCCAGAGCATTGGGATGTTGGTGGGCTGGTTGAGTAGTCACTTCCACCACGTTGGCCACTTGGAAGTAGCCCGTGGTGGAGGAGACGTCGAGGCGCACTTGGGCCTCCTCGAAGACGTCCTCCAGTTCGTTGGTTTGGTGGGATTTGAGGTTAGCTTTGCCGTCGTCGTACCAGGAGCTGCTGGAGGCGGTGGACAGATCGACGCTGGAGGATTTGGTGGTGGTCAAAGCGTTTTTGCATTTTTTGATGTAGTCTTTCACTCGCTTGGTTTTGCTGGGTTCGCTGGATTTTGGGGAGGTGTCCGTCGGGGCGTCTTCTGGGGATGGTTTCCACGACTCCTCGTCGTAGGTGAGCGCTCTGGTGGACGTCGGAGTAACCTGCAACAAAAGCGATTGAATTATTAGAAAACTTTCATTCGTGTTTATTAACGCAAAAAACTAATGGGCGATAAACGCAACGATTAGAATTAAGTATAGCGTAAGTGCTCCAGGTGATGAAATTAATAACGTTGCTGTTGAAGCAACAAAATAATAAAAAACCTGCCCGGAAGTATATCTGTCGTTCATTTGATTAACTATTGATTAACACCTCGTCACTCACTCAATTATCCCCTTCCTTTTCTACCCATACGAGCGCCAGCGTGTGCTAGAAAAGAAACGGTATAGCTCGAGTAGTGCAACGCATATAAAGTCGCAACGGTCGCTGATTGATTGATTTTCTTTTGCAGAACGTTTATGTGGGAAATGGAGTTAAACGCAACGACAAGATGGACGATAAAGCGCGTCGGTTCGGACGGGGAATAATCCTTACACGTCGACGGTTGACAGGCTGAGCTATGACGCGCCATTGTTCAACTTTCGGGTTAATTCGAGAAGCCGTTCGTCCAGTTCTGCAACGTTTCTATTAGAAAAGGCGTACCGTGAGAGACTAGAGTTCGCTAACTAGGCAAGAAAAATGTACTTGCTATAGATAGATGATGATGGTGTTTATATTTATATTTTATTGAGCGAGTATAAGGAGTTGGGGGATGAGCTACCCCAATTCTATATATGCGGAGGGAGTTAACTAGAATATGGAGAATAAAGAAAATGATGGATTATCCGTATTCTTTAGTTGATTATCCAAGTAGCTCTAATATTTTCCGAAGGAGCTTTAGGGTTGGGGGAGTTTTGTTAGGGACTTGAGGGTGGATTTGAAGGATTTTCTGAATCTACTTAACACCATACACACTTTTCTATTTAATGATCCACTCGGGTTTGTGTATAAATTAATCGATTTTTCACAAGTAAAATTCTTAATAATCATCTAAAAGTTCTGAATAATTCTGATTGGTCCTAGATTTTTCTAGTTTACACCGGACTGTTCCAAATAATGCTGAATTTGTTCTAAATTGTTTTGGAAATATTTCTAGTATCATCCTAAACGATCTCAAATAATCCTAGACGGTTCTAAATGATTCGGGACAGTTCTAAATTGTTCCAAATAGTCCTGAAGGGTTCTAAATGATCCTGAACGATTCTAGTTTATCTTGGAGCGTTCCAGAATCTGTTCTAAATTGTTTTGGACAGTTCTAAATATTTCTAGTATCATCCTAAACGATCTCAAATAATCCTAGACGGTTCTAAATGATTCGGGACAGTTCTAAATTGTTCCAAATAGTCCTGAAAGCGTTCTAAATGGTTCTGAACGATTCTAGTTTATCTTGCAGCGTTCCAAATAGTTCTAAATTGTTTTGGACAGTTCTAAATATTTCTAGTATCATCCTAAACGATCTCAAATAATCCTAGACGGTTCTAAATGATTCGGGACAGTTCCAAATTTTTCCAAATAGTCCTGAAAGCGTTCTAAATGGTTCTGAACGTTTCTAGTTTATCTTGGAGCGTTCCAAATAGTTCTGAATCTGTTCTAAATTGTTTTGGACAGTTCTAAATATTTCTACTATCATCCTAAACGATCTCAAATAATCCTAGACGGTTCTAAATGATTAGGGACAGTTCTAAATTGTTCCAAATAGTCCTGAAAGCGTTCTAAATGGTTCTGAACGATTCTAGTTTATCTTGCAGCGTTCCAAATAGTTCTAAATTGTTTTGGACAGTTCTAAATATTTCTAGTATCATCCTAAATGATCTAAAATAATCCTAGACGGTTCTAAATGATTCGGGACAGTTCTAAATTGTTCCAAATAGTCCTGAAGGGTTCTAAATGATCCTGAACGATTCTAGTTTATCTTGGAGCGTTCCAAATAGTTCTGAATCTGTTCTAAATTGTTTTGGACAGTTCTAAATATTTCTACTATCATCCTAAACGATCTCAAATAATCCTAGACGGTTCTAAATGATTAGGGACAGTTCTAAATTGTTCCAAATAGTCCTGAAAGCGTTCTAAATGGTTCTGAACGATTCTAGTTTATCTTGCAGCGTTCCAAATAGTTCTAAATTGTTTTGGACAGTTCTAAATATTTCTAGTATCATCCTAAATGATCTAAAATAATCCTAGACGGTTCTAAATGATTCGGGACAGTTCTAAATTGTTCCAAATAGTCCTGAAGGGTTCTAAATGATCCTGAACGATTCTAGTTTATCTTGGAGCGTTCCAAATAGTTCTGAATCTGTTCTAAATTGTTTTGGACAGTTCTAAATATTTCTACTATCATCCTAAACGATCTCAAATAATCCTAGACGGTTCTAAATGATTCGGGACAGTTCTAAATTGTTCCAAATAGTCCTGAAAGCGTTCTAAATGGTTCTGACCGATTCTAGTTTATCTTGCAGCGTTCCAAATAGTTCTAAATTGTTTTGGACAGTTCTAAATATTTCTAGTATCATCCTAAATGATCTAAAATAATCCTAGACGGTTCTAAATGATTCGGGACAGTTTTAAATTGTTCCAAATAGTCCTGAAGGGTTCTAAATGGTTCTGAACGATTCTAGTTTATCTTGCAGCGTTCCAAATAGTTCTAAATTGTTTTGGACAGTTCTAAATATTTCTAGTATCATCCTAAACGATCTCAAATAATCCTAGACGGTTCTAAATGATTCGGGACAGTTCTAAATTTTTCCAAATAGTCCTGAAAGCGTTCTAAATGGTTCTGAACGTTTCTAGTTTATCTTGGAGCGTTCCAAATAGTTCTGAATCTGTTCTAAATTGTTTTGGACAGTTCTAAATATTTCTACTATCATCCTAAACGATCTCAAATAATCCTAGACGGTTCTAAATGATTCGGGACATTTCTAAATTGATCCAAATAGTCTTGAAAGCGTTCTAAATGGTTCTGAACGATTCTAGTTTATCTTGGAGCGTTCCAAATATTTGTGAATCTGTTCTAAATAATTTCGGACAGTTCTTAATGGATCTAAGAGTGTTCTGAACCGTTTCAAATGGTCTAAATGATTCTGAATACAGTACTAAATGGTTCAATCCAAACTGTCTTGAACAATTTTAAAACGCGAGCAATACATATTCTGCTTTTAATGCCATCTCTCTCCCTCTTGAGCGATATTACAATGATCTTTCTCGCACTTTATGTCCATAAGAGCAGCCCGATTGACATAAAAACTGGATGATAAATAAAACCGTTAGGTAACTACACTTGAAATGAACAATTAGGTATTCACAAACACACGAAATTACACACTTAGCTAGACATCGGAATCCCAATTTGGAACTTAATAACCTTGCGAGTCGGCGAGTGTGTGTATTCGGTAATTAATTTTCGTGAAACACAAATTCCATTATCCATATTCGGCGCGGATAATTTAATGGGCGCGTTGCATCAGAGGAAGTCCATACTCACATGTTATATACAGGTGTAATTCGGCGTAATGGAAACAAGTCATTCTAATCCGCCGAAAACCCCGCGATAAATAATAAATCTTCTTGCATAATTTAATTCAAAAATATCTGCTATTGTTTTGTCGCTGTTGCTCCGACGATTCCAATTAAGTTTATCGCGCGAGTTAATGAGATCTCCCGCCATAATACCTATCACTTTCTAGATAATAACAGATCACGAGGATACATACTCGATTTTTGATTAATAACGCTAAACACCTTTTGGGCGTCGACTTGTACACGATGGAAGCCTTCAATGCTGCATGTATTGATAAGTCGTTAAAATCGATGTTTGATATACGACGTCCGTATGCATGTTGTAATATAATTACAAACGATCGAGGAACGATCCGAAGGTTATCCTGCTCCCAGATCGTTAAGTGATTGTACCGGCGAACGCTGGGAAAGGAAATTAGTTTACCCGCGAAAGGTTTCCTTCGTGAAAGTTTCACATCCCTGTGGGTTTAATTTCGGGACGTTTCTATTTCTTCTTTTGGGTAACAAAAGGGACATGTGGCGCCGTGTCGTGATGTTCTGTTCGTGATTTCGACGAGAAATAGCCCATCTGCCGGGGTATTGAATTTCCCAGCAAATTACGGTTTGCTGTATGCAAATGGGGTTGGTTTGTTATAGAACAGAGGGTTGATTTTATAATAACACTAGTCCGAGTTTGGAGAGTGTATCTAAACCGTTGTAATATTGCTCGAGAGGAAAAGAAATTGTATTATAACTTACTAGTGTTTTAAAATTGTTCATGACTGTTTAAGGATCATTTAGAACCGTCCAGAATCATTTAGACCATTTCAAACAGTTCAGGGCAATCTGAGAATTAATTAGAACTGTCCAGTATCATTTAGATCATTTAAAACAGTTCAAGACAATTTTCTAAACCATTTGGAACTGTACAAAAATTTTTAGAACATAATCAGAACTATTTAGAATGCACCAGGACAAATTAGAATCTAAGAACGCTTTCAGGACTTTTTAGAGCTGTATAGAAACTATTTAGATCATTTGAAATAGTTCAGGACAATCTATCCAATCAGGAGAATCATTTATAACTGTCTAGAATCATTTAGAACTGTCTAGAATTATTTAGAACAGTCTGGAATCATTTAGACTATCTCAGAAAGTTCTTGACAATGTTAGAACCATTTAGAACTGTCCAAAATCGATTATAAAAGTCTACAGGGCTATTTGAAATGGTCCAGAAGAAATAACACAATCTAGAATCATGTAGAACTATTTTAGAAATGACTAGGATTATTAGAAACTGTCCAGGACAATTTCAGAAGCATTAAGAACTGCTAAATCATTTAGACTATTTGAGAAAGTTCCGAAAAATATAAGAACTATTTAGACCTGTCCAGAATTATTTGAATCAGTTCAGGACAATCTTAGGACCATTTAGAATAGCCCATAATCATTTAGACCATCTGAAACCTTTCTGGGTAACCTTAGAACCATTCGAAAGGGTTCATGAGGATCTTTGAACCATTTAGAACTATCCAGTATCATTTAGACCATTTGAGACAGTTCAGGATAATCATAGAACCATTTAGAACTGTCCTAAATCATTTAGAACGTATTCAGGAATATTTGGAACGCTCCAGGATATTCTAGAATTGTTCAGAACCATTTAGAACTCAGGACAATTTAGAACATTTTTTAGAACTTCTAAAAGACAATTTACAATTTTTTCATCTTAAAAATCGACTTATTTCAGCAACATATTTCAAAAAATCATCAAAAATACATACTATTTTTGTTTGTATAGTGTTTTTCTTGCATTTAACCGAGCTAATTTTGAGGTAAAATTTATTAGGGAAGTATCCCGAGGGAACGATCGACGTTTCGACTACCGTCCCCCATCGGGGAGGCCACGAATCGTGACCGAAATTCAATTGTAACTATCACTACAGATTAGAAAGTAATTGATCAATTCCTACTTACTTTTGATCCTCGTTTAATCATCGCGCCAGGACATTTTTTTCATAATAAACTCGATCTTAATTCGTGCTAATTTAAATAAAAACCAACGAAATTACCCCTCAATTCGCCTTATAGTCTACTCCAATAAGCCAAAAATGCAATAACACCGAACGCGAAAATAAAATTTTGTTTTCCCTTTTTTCCCTCCATAAATCCACAACAAACGATCGAGTTGAAAAGTTGGCTATTGTCATTTCCATTCGTTTTTCGCGGAAAAAGGGGAGCCTATAAACATATAGGGGAGAATATCAATTCCTGAAATACCCGCGTAAACATCCTTCGGGGATGATGGCATATAGGGGATGATAATTCGCAGCGAGCTATCTCAGATAATGGTCGAGTAAATTGGTTTCTGTGGGTGGGCTGGTTTTATTTCACCCCTAAACGCCGCCCCACTTATCCTGATTAATTCGTATACTAACCCGGTCATACCGCAAAAATTACTAAGTCGATAAAATATGCAAGTTGTCTAGCAAGACATGCAAATAAGCATATAATATATTCATGCAAAACGTTTAATCTATCGCTATACCATTCCTTATCTACATCTACAAGCAGCAGTATAAATCCTGGTTTTAATCATGCGGTAGGTATAAATTGAAGATGCTCCACATATTTATTTAACCATCGATCGAACTGAAAAATTTAACGAACACCGAATTAATCCAAGTGGTATTTACTGCCGAACTTTGACCCAGTAGTAACCGGACCACGTGCTTATTGATCTAATAAAAATCGATTAACCCCCTTTATACAAACAACAACAATTTCACATTGCAAAAAGAGCGGTAATTTCGCTATAAAAAACCAGTTGCATAAGGGTGTTTTGCACCCTATCACCATCACATAATTAGCACTCACGCCCATCTAGATGGCGATGTTCACGCGGTAGATTTAACCCGAATTTTTAAGGGTTGGGGTGGGTTTGGTGTGTTCATATGGGGGGTGCATATACGCGCGTCGCACGACCACCCTCACGCACTGCGTACACTCGAAGACGTCGCGACGTCGAGACGCTGGTGTTACCTTTCGCCGCGTTGCCAAGTCGGTGCAAAATTCGCTAATGTTGGCGAATAATGCGGAAGATTTTTGGTATTTTGCTCAATTTTTTTTACTACTTTATTAGAAAGGGTGTGTTATAATGAATGTTTAAGAGGGAAGGTGTGTTAATTATGGGGTTATTGGGTGGTTGAGTGGGCGTTGTGAGGTATCGGCAACGTTGGTTTTAAAGCGCCGGCGTCGGCGTCCCGGCGACCAGATGAATGAAGTTTTGTTTACATTTTGGAGCTCGAGGAAGGTTTCGAATTTTTGGGGTCAATCGGGAACGTGCCAACTGGTGCGATTTAATTGTTACTATATACAGGGTGAGTTACGTTCAAATTAATGTTCAATCTATGGTGAAAAACTTTGTATTGTATACAGAGTGTCTTCAAAAAGTGTGAAAAATTACCCATTTTTTTTTGTTTATCGAACACATTTTAAAAATCTCGTGACTCACCCTGTATACCGATTTTTTTACTAATAATTTGTCTATTTTAGAGTTGATAAATTCTAAATATTGTAGAGTGTAATTATTTCTTGTTATTACTTACAGTAGACATAATTGTAGATAAATAATAATAATAATAGTGTCATAACAAGTTATTAATCTTTCTTGTAGTTAGTCCTAATTAGGCGTATTTTCTTATGCTTCTAGTTGATTAAATAGAATTGAACTATACCCATTTTGGGGATGTGATAAATTATCGATAATTGCTACCTCGATTCGTATTCAAAAAAATACTAACAATGCCTTTAAGGTGCATTTCGTCGCAATTTATTTCGCACACATAGAGGCACTGAAGATGACCTTCTTCGGCTAAAATGAATTATCATTTCGTATTTTTCGCCTGTTCAAACGACAAATCGAACTTTCACCGGCGAATCTCCATTTATTTATTACGAATTCGAACTTTAATTGTTAATTAACAAAATTATCCGGGATTATTACGCGGTAGCCGAGCAGAAGATGTCGCCGGGAAATTCAAGAGGCGTACGGGAATAAATAATGCAAAGAAATACATCTTCAGATGCCGCCAGAACTGACAATGAACTACCGGCATAAAATATTCATAAGTCATGGTTTCTAACTAGTAATGTTTAATGTATCTTCCACTGTATAGTCCTCGGGATAGGTGTGTGTTTTCTTATAACAATAAATTTATCGCGTGCAAGCCCACTTACTATTTACTAATATACAGGGTCGGACTAAGGCTATGTGAATTACAAAATTTCGATTGATTTGAGCAGTATATTTTTTGTTTAGTGTTGGCATTAAAAACTGGGATTACTGCTAGAACACCTGGCGATCGTGTTCTAGTGAATTGCCGTGTAAATCATTCGCTCCAGCGGTGTCATGTCAAAGGGTATTCATCTGCGATAATAAAAGGCGCGGTACGACAATGCGCGACGCCCAGTATATTGCGAAATTTCGTACCAACTAAGTACCAGCTTACTATAATATTGCAAAGAAAATTGTACAAAAAATATTAATTGTAGCGGCACTGGTCAAGTTGGTACTAATGCAAGTGATGCCAACTGTTTTTTTTATGATTACGGTTCATTTAGACCATTTAAAACCGTTCAAGACAAATTTAGAACCATTTAGAACTATCCAAAAATTATTTAGAACAGATTCAGAACTAAATACCAACTAACTATCTAGTATTTTAAAAAAAGTTTTTATTGACATCAATCAATGTACCAACTGTTTTTATTGACAGTAAAAATATTACCAACTGTTTTTTATTAACATTATTCAGTATTACCAATCATTTTTATTGACAGTATTCAGTGTTACCAACTGTTTTTATTAACATTATCCAATGTTACCAACTGTTTTTATTGACATTATCCAATGTTACCAATTGTTTTTTATTAACATTATTCAGTATTACCAATCATTTTTATTGACAGTATTCAGTGTTACCAACTGTTTTTATTAACATTATCCAATGTTACCAACTGTTTTTATTGACATTATCCAATGTTACCAACTGTTTTTTATTAACATTATTCAGTATTACCAATCATTTTTATTGACAGTATTCAGTGTTACCAACTGTTTTTATTAACATTATCCAATGTTACCAACTGTTTTTATTGACATTATCCAATGTTACCAACTGCTTTTTATTAACATTATTCAGTATTACCAATCATTTTTATTGACAGTATTCAGTGTTACCAACTGTTTTTATTGACCTTATCCAATGTTACCAACTGTTTTTATTGACATTATGCAATGTTACCAACTGTTTTTTTACGATTATGTACATTTGCATAAAAGTAGAGTGAAATAATGTAGACTTTTTCACGGAATATGCCTACTATATTCCAGGCCAGGAAGGCCTATAAATATTTCATTGGGTCTCGGGGACCGTAAAAGCGAAGTGTCGTTACTACCGACGTTTTTCGATTTGCTGCGGACATTATTGTTCTCCTGTCACATGATCCCTGCCTTGATTAATTGATTGTGGAATACTCGCCGAGTATTGTCTAATAATAATTTTCTAGGAAACAATAGCGTCACGGTACGATACGAAAGTTTAATGTATTGTTTATTATTTTGAGTTCTGTCGCAAGAATTCGCCCCGTTCTAGATCTAGCACGTCAATTTATTAAATTTGTAGTCGTAGAAAAAGTTTTGTGTACTACTGTCCCAATTTGTATTATTAGCAACTTTTAGTTAATTATAATATTATAATAATAGTAATAATTTCTGAATAAAAAAAAGCTTTTACCGCCATCTGTTGTATCGATTCGGAAGCAGCAGTTTTCACTCGGCTACTACGATAATGTTGTTTTATAGAACACGTTAGTTGTGGAACTTTCACCGTAGAAAGTATTAATGTGAAAAGCGTGCTGTAGATAGCACTAGTGCATGAAAAACGATGGGATTTTCTTTCGGGGGGGAAAATCGAACAATTTTACTGCTCGCCTGGACAATTAACACACAAACATTGTTTTTTTTTACAGCCAGATTCGCAGGCGACCACCTGCATCAATTTCTCTGCTGATGGGAAATTAGGCGGGTCGTTAAAAACACCATAAATAGCAAAAAAAAAATATCCTAAGCGTTGGATTTTTTAACTCACACATATGAATATTTTCACCGGTTCGTTTTTGTCACAGAGTTACACAACTCGCCTTGAAAACCGCATTAATTGCGTAGGTGTATTTTTAGATTAACAAAGATAATGACAATGCAATTCGACAAAAATAGAGATTATAAAAATTTTCATTCAACCATTTCTAGAATTATGAACTTAACGATTCTTCATGCACATAAAACAATCTGGACTTCTAAATAGTTCATCCTGGACTGCTCCAATTAGTCCTGAAACGATTTTAGACAGTTATAAACGGTTCTAGGATGGTTCTGAAGTGTTCTGAACAACGTTAAAGCACGCACCTGACGGTGTTATTGCCCTTATCAGCTTCTTTTTGCGGCTCATCCTGTTCCCCTCGCGTGTACACAAACACGGAAAAACGACAACGGCTCATTTATTTCCCCATCATTTTTTCGCGTTGAATAAAAACGCCATTAACCTATGGGGTCTTGAGAGCGCTAGGCGCGGCTTTATAGAATTACCAACGTTCTAGGAACCATTCCAGGGCTCCTACACAGTGGCGGTACTTTTAACAACTAAACAAAGGAGCGGTTGTTTCCGAACAAATATACGCTTATAGTATATTCAAGTTAACATTGGGATGACGTCACGACTGTTAGATATTGTAAATTAGGTACAAATTTGCAGGACCTTCAATATAGACAATTTTATGATGGTAAATAGCGTGAAGGACGATGGAAATGTTCGAGTTTTGTTTGCATAGCGCAAAACTGGCGAACAATAGGAATGAAATTAGCAACGACAGATAACTGTAGATGGTAATGAAGTGGTATCACGACGGCGATGAAAATTGCGATAATCTTAATTCGCCATCTGATGATTCTGTAAAATACCGTTTGCGTTAATTGAACGAGTAGGCTGGGATTACATGCGTTTTCGAGGTGTCGAAATCGGATATTGAGTAATCGAAGTACTGGTAGGATTTTTCAATTCGCGAGGAGCGCCTAAATTACCTTATTAAATATTGGATATTGTAAATTGATATCGATATGTGCTGATGTCCATTCCACTTTCGTGCCTCGGCTTCCGTTTTCTATTTATTTATTTTGCGCAATAGCGCAGAGGGAATAATTACGGTAATATCGTTACGTGTGAAGCGAATTAATTTCGTATAAAGGCAAAAAATCGTTTCGTATTACCGCAGACTTTCATTATCAACGTTTCCCACGTTACTGCCGGTTTAATTTCTGTTTGTAAAGTTGTTACTTCCGAAATTAAGTTTTTTTCTACATATGTTAACATCTCTTTTAAAGCAATCCTAGGGGAAAACAGTGGCAACACTGATTCGTTGACAGCAGTAAGTTAGTTTCCTAATGGATCTAGTTACTTGGGGAAAAAGTGGCAGCACTGATTTATTGACAATTTGGAACAGTTCAGGACAATCTTAGAACCATTTAGATCTGTCCAGAATCATTTGGCCCATTTGAAACAATTCAGGATGATATTAGAACCGTTTAGAACTGTCCAAAATCAATTAGACCATTTGAAATTAGCTTCCTGTGGTAGTTACTTTTTGGTTTTGAGGAAAAATTGGCAGCACTGATTTATTGACAATTTTAAACAGTTCAGGACAATCTTAAAACTATTTAGAACTGTCCAGAATCATTTGGACCATTTGAAACAATTCAGGATAATATTAGAACCGTTTAGAACTGTCCAAAATCAATTAGACCATTTGAAATTAGCTTCCTGTGGTAGTTACTTTTTGGTTTTGAGGAAAAATTGGCAGCACTGATTTATTGACAATTTTAAACAGTTCAGGACAATCTTAAAACTATTTAGAACTGTCCAGAATCATTTGGACCATTTGAAACAATTCAGGATGATATTAGAACCGTTTAGAACTGTCCAAAATCAATTAGACCATTTGAAATTAGCTTCCTGTGGTAGTTACTTTTTGATTTTGAGGAAAAATTGGCAGCACTGATTTATTGACAATTTTAAACAGTTCAGGACAATATTAAAACAATTTAGAACTGTCCAGAATCATTTGGACCATTTGAAACAATTCAGGATGATATTAGAACCGTTTAGAACTGTCCAAAATTAATTAGACCATTTGAAATTAGCTTCCTGTTGGATGTAGTTACTTTTTGGTTTTGGGGAAAAATTGGCAGCACTGATTTATTGACAATTTTAAACAGTTCAGGACAATCTTAAAACTATTTAGAACTGTCCAGAATCATTTGGACCATTTGAAACAATTCAGGATAATATTAGAACCGTTTAGAACTGTCCAAAATCAATTAGACCATTTGAAATTAGCTTCCTGTGGTAGTTACTTTTTGATTTTGAGGAAAAATTGGCAGCACTGATTTATTGACAATTTTAAACAGTTCAGGACAATATTAAAACAATTTAGAACTGTCCAGAATCATTTGGACCATTTGAAACAATTCAGGATGATATTAGAACCGTTTAGAACTGTCCAAAATTAATTAGACCATTTGAAATTAGCTTCCTGTTGGATGTAGTTACTTTTTGGTTTTGGGGAAAAATTGGCAGCACTGATTTATTGACAATTTTAAACAGTTCAGGACAATCTTAAAACTATTTAGAACTGTCCAGAATCATTTGGACCATTTGAAACAATTCAGGATGATATTAGAACCGTTTAGAACTGTCCAAAATCAATTAGACCATTTGAAATTAGCTTCCTGTGGTAGTTACTTTTTGATTTTGAGGAAAAATTGGCAGCACTGATTTATTGACAATTTTAAACAGTTCAGGACAATATTAAAACAATTTAGAACTGTCCAGAATCATTTGGACCATTTGAAACAATTCAGGATGATATTAGAACCGTTTAGAACTGTCCAAAATTAATTAGACCATTTGAAATTAGCTTCCTGTTGGATGTAGTTACTTTTTGGTTTTGGGGAAAAATTGGCAGCACTGATTTATTGACAATTTTAAACAGTTCAGGACAATCTTAAAACTATTTAGAACTGTCCAGAATCATTTGGACCATTTGAAACAATTCAGGATAATATTAGAACCGTTTAGAACTGTCCAAAATCAATTAGACCATTTGAAATTAGCTTCCTGTGGTAGTTACTTTTTGGTTTTGAGGAAAAATTGGCAGCACTGATTTATTGACAATTTTAAACAGTTCAGGACAATCTTAAAACTATTTAGAACTGTCCAGAATCATTTGGACCATTTGAAACAATTCAGGATAATATTAGAACCGTTTAGAACTGTCCAAAATCAATTAGACCATTTGAAATTAGCTTCCTGTGGTAGTTACTTTTTGGTTTTGAGGAAAAATTGGCAGCACTGATTTATTGACAATTTTAAACAGTTCAGGACAATCTTAAAACTATTTAGAACTGTCCAGAATCATTTGGACCATTTGAAACAATTCAGGATGATATTAGAACCGTTTAGAACTGTCCAAAATTAATTAGACCATTTGAAATTAGCTTCCTGTTGGATGTAGTTACTTTTTGGTTTTGGGGAAAAATTGGCAGCACTGATTTATTGACAATTTTAAACAGTTCAGGACAATCTTAAAACTATTTAGAACTGTCCAGAATCATTTGGACCATTTGAAACAATTCAGGATAATATTAGAACCGTTTAGAACTGTCCAAAATCAATTAGACCATTTGAAATTAGCTTCCTGTGGTAGTTACTTTTTGGTTTTGAGGAAAAATTGGCAGCACTGATTTATTGACAATTTTAAACAGTTCAGGACAATCTTAAAACTATTTAGAACTGTCCAGAATCATTTGGACCATTTGAAACAATTCAGGATAATATTAGAACCGTTTAGAACTGTCCAAAATCAATTAGACCATTTGAAATTAGCTTCCTGTGGTAGTTACTTTTTGGTTTTGAGGAAAAATTGGCAGCACTGATTTATTGACAATTTTAAACAGTTCAGGACAATCTTAAAACTATTTAGAACTGTCCAGAATCATTTGGACCATTTGAAACAATTCAGGATGATATTAGAACCGTTTAGAACTGTCCAAAATTAATTAGACCATTTGAAATTAGCTTCCTGTTGGATGTAGTTACTTTTTGGTTTTGGGGAAAAATTGGCAGCACTGATTTATTGACAATTTTAAACAGTTCAGGACAATCTTAAAACTATTTAGAACTGTCCAGAATCATTTGGACCATTTGAAACAATTCAGGATAATATTAGAACCGTTTAGAACTGTCCAAAATCAATTAGACCATTTGAAATTAGCTTCCTGTGGTAGTTACTTTTTGGTTTTGAGGAAAAATTGGCAGCACTGATTTATTGACAATTTTAAACAGTTCAGGACAATATTAAAACAATTTAGAACTGTCCAGAATCATTTGGACCATTTGAAACAATTCAGGATGATATTAGAACCGTTTAGAACTGTCCAAAATTAATTAGACCATTTGAAATTAGCTTCCTGTTGGATGTAGTTACTTTTTGGTTTTGGGGAAAAATTGGCAGCACTGATTTATTGACAATTTTAAACAGTTCAGGACAATCTTAAAACTATTTAGAACTGTCCAGAATCATTTGGACCATTTGAAACAATTCAGGATAATATTAGAACCGTTTAGAACTGTCCAAAATCAATTAGACCATTTGAAATTAGCTTCCTGTGGTAGTTACTTTTTGGTTTTGAGGAAAAATTGGCAGCACTGATTTATTGACAATTTTAAACAGTTCAGGACAATCTTAAAACTATTTAGAACTGTCCAGAATCATTTGGACCATTTGAAACAATTCAGGATAATATTAGAACCGTTTAGAACTGTCCAAAATCAATTAGACCATTTGAAATTAGCTTCCTGTGGTAGTTACTTTTTGGTTTTGAGGAAAAATTGGCAGCACTGATTTATTGACAATTTTAAACAGTTCAGGACAATCTT
The DNA here is from genome assembly GCA_917563865.1 of Phyllotreta cruciferae. NCBI lineage: Eukaryota > Metazoa > Arthropoda > Insecta > Coleoptera > Chrysomelidae > Phyllotreta > Phyllotreta cruciferae. The sequence goes on from OU830616.1 coordinate 924,629, forward strand.
AAAACTATTTAGAACTGTCCAGAATCATTTGGACCATTTGAAACAATTCAGGATGATATTAGAACCGTTTAGAACTGTCCAAAATTAATTAGACCATTTGAAATTAGCTTCCTGTTGGATGTAGTTACTTTTTGGTTTTGGGGAAAAATTGGCAGCACTGATTTATTGACAATTTTAAACAGTTCAGGACAATCTTAAAACTATTTAGAACTGTCCAGAATCATTTGGACCATTTGAAACAATTCAGGATAATATTAGAACCGTTTAGAACTGTCCAAAATCAATTAGACCATTTGAAATTAGCTTCCTGTGGTAGTTACTTTTTGGTTTTGAGGAAAAATTGGCAGCACTGATTTATTGACAATTTTAAACAGTTCAGGACAATCTTAAAACTATTTAGAACTGTCCAGAATTATTTGGACCATTTGAAACAATTCAGGACGATCTTAGAACCATTTAGAACCGTTTAGAACTGTTCAAAATCAATCAGACCATTTGAAATTAGCTTCCTGTTGGATGTAGTTACTTTTTGGTTTTGGGGAAAAATTGGCATCACTGATTTTTGAAACGAATTGGCAACCTCTTAGATCTAGTAGCTTTTTGGGAATCGACTAATTACAGTACCAACGTAATAAATGTTTTAATTTGTGCAAGAATAGCGTGCTTTTTTGAATAAAAAGAAAAATAGAAAGTCTAATTTGAGCGTTGTATAATCGAAAAAAACCACTGACCTATACTTTTCTATTCTTCTACAAGAAAATTTCTAATCTATAATGCGTTTCGATGCACGCACGATGCACTTGCACAATAAAAAAAACCCGATAATATTGGAAGATAATGCAGAAAATTTTCTATATACTTACAATCGATTAAAATATAACAATATCGGTAAGGATCCGTAAACCCATCAACAATTTATTATTAGAAAACATCGAGATTGAATTAATTTATTTTGCTTATCGTTGCGCATTAAACGCGTTAATTAATTGGATCAACTTCCACCTACTTTCTTCTACGTTTATTTTTTTTTCTACTGCGAAAATGCACGCATTGCGATTGCGGCTATTTAGTTGATGAATCGGCAGAATTTTTTTCTACATTACAAAATTAATTCAATCGACATGGCTTGTTATTCGACCTGACAATACTCCACTATAAGCAAGCCATTTTGTAAAATTTCTAATTTTGATGATAGGTAATTAGATTAATAAGTTTGTTGCTGGTATTAGATATTATTAAGAGTAATTGGAGCGCTTTTTTTTTAATAAATTACTGCAAGATTGGGTTGTAATTGAATATTTTCTCCCAACAAGTACTAAAAAAAATCGACTTGTTATAGCAAAATCTGTTCAAACATTAAATTAGTTGTTAAACAATAAATATTTATCAAGAGATTGCTTCAACTTCAACACAATAACTGATAAGTAAATCAGCAAATAATCTAGAATTGTTATTAATCGAGATAAAATAGCTTCCCATCGAAGACACCTCTGGATCGAAATCGGCCTTTTCCTTCTAATCAAAACGGCAAGTTACTTGTAATTTACCAGATAAACATCCGTTGAGACAATAAACTCGTTGTTTTGCGAGATTTTACCGCTTTTCGCACGAAAATCGATACAAATCAGCAAACATTTCAGAATTGTTGGGACAATTCTCTTCGTTTTATGTATAGCATGATAAACAAGAGTACTTAATCATTGTATGTATTAACTGTATTATTAATTATTTGGTACTTGTTGATTAGTACACCAGGAATTCGCCATCGGAGTATTGTTTAACAACAACATACTTGTATTTCAAAAACAAAACGAATTTTTTATTTATCAACACATATTTTTCGAATACCCAAAGTACTGACTGGTTCTAGGGCGCAAAAATTCAAATAATACATTACTTAGGTGAACGTTAGTTCAACTAACTTGCGAGTCAACTTTGAACCGAGATCATTTTGGTTTTGAAACTCGGTTCAACGCAGAACCACAGTTGAACTATGCATCTACAAACGGGCCTTATACAGTTCAATTACTGTTTTATGTTTACAAACGAGCCGTAAACAATTCGATAACAGTATTGTATTGGTTTTCTCAAAATGGAGCTGTTATTAACAATCGAAGGAATTTTCAAACAGTTCTGCGTACAGATATTACAAGTAATTAAATTAAAATAATCAGCTCGTTGAAATATACTCACCCCGTGCAACCCCATGCGGAATTTCGAATACTTCTTCATGACCACCCTCCAAATAACGTACGCCATCGCGATTAAACACCGAAGGGTAGAAAAACCTCATCAGATCACAACGAAAAAATCAACACAATCACCTCGCGACACCGCCAACAAAACACCCAGTACATCAACAATATTCATACTTATCCAACGCGTTGCGAAACACCGAAAACTAATCCCCTTGCACTTTTTTTCCCGCTATGTACACAAACAATTCATATACCCGTTGTCGCAAATTTAATTACCGATGCAATTAATCGCGGTAGGCGAATTTCAGCATCTAAGTTGGCGCTCGCGGAACATCTGACTGTCCTACCATCGACCATTTTACCATCGACAATCTACCGCACGTGCTTTTTCGTTGGATCGCGCTCGCCGACAGAGATGCAAACATCGATAACGCCGGCGGGTGGAAGGCGATAGAAAACAAAAGTTGTACAAGGATGCCGCGATAATTGAGCGATATGTATCGGCTTACCGGGGTAATTAAACGAAAGTAAAACTCGCTCGAATGGAAGAAATCCTGTCCTGATCAAGCGCCACATTTTGGGCTGTTAAATATTGGTAGCTCCTGGTATAAAATAATTACCAAGGTGAACTCTAATAGGGGTTGGTTGTAAATCCAGTAAACTGTGCTACTGAGAAGTTAGAGGCCACAAACTATTGTTTTAATGGGCTGTTAAATAATGGTAGATCCTGGTATAAAATAATTACCAGGTGAACTCTAATAGGGGTTGGTATTGTAAATCCAGTAAGCTGTGCTACTGAGAAGTTAGAGGCCACAAACTATTGCTTTAATGGGCTGTTAAATAATGGTAGATCCTGGTATAAAATAATTACCAGGTGAACTCTAATAGGGGTTGGTTGTAAATCCAGTAAGCTGTGCTACTGAGAAGTTAGAGGCCACAAACTATTGCTTTAATGGGCTGTTAAATAATGGTAGATCCTGGTATAAAATAATTACCAGGTGAACTCTAATAGGGGTTGGTATTGTAAATCCAGTAAGCTGTGCTACTGAGAAGTTAGAGGCCACAAACTATTGCTTTAATGGGCTGTTAAATAATGGTAGCTCCTGGTATAAAATAATTACCAGGTGAACTCTAATAGGGGCTGGTTGTAAATCCAGTGAGCTGTGCTACTGAGAAGTTAGAGGCCACAAACTATTGTTTTAATGGGCTGTTAAATAATGGTAGATCCTGGTATAAAATAATTACCAGGTGAACTCTAATAGGGGTTGGTTGTAAATCCAGTAAGCTGTGCTACTGAGAAGTTAGAGGCCACAAACTATTGCTTTAATGGGCTGTTAAATAATGGTGGATCCTGGTATAAAATAATTACCAGGTGAACTCTAATAGGGGCTGGTTGTAAATCCAGTAAGCTGTGCTACTGAGAAGTTAGAGGCCACAAATGTTTTAATGGGCTGTTAAATAATGGTTGATCCTGGTATAAAACAGTTACCAGGGTGAAATGTAATAGGGGTTGGTTGTTTCAATTCATTAATCATTTAATGTGCTCTGTCTAGCGGAGGTGTGTCAATTTTTCTACATTTTTAGTTGTATTAGTAAATGAGGCTTTATCTTTTTTATCACTTTATGTATTGGGGAAAGTGTATTGTACAATTTGCATTCAAGAAAAGTATTTTTTAAAAGCATTTTGTAGTCATTTAGATTTGTTTAAATAATGCTTACCTACCATTTTTTAACCCGCAAATTGGTATAAATTAATTCAAATTTGAGACTCCTGTAGTAACAATTTTTGAATTAATAAATTGTAAATAAGAAGTTCAATAAAACTAGCGAGTTCAATATCCTTCGGGATCGATAAAAAGGACGAGTTGAGTAACTAACTCCGAAAAGGGTGTGTTGAAACGAAACGAAATTTTCTGTATTAATTAATTTATTAAGTTAGATATCAAAAACGTTTGCTATATTTTTCCCATCAGGTGAATCGCATTATCTAACGTTCCAGAGAAAGTGACAGTGAAAGAAAACGAAATCAAAATAAATAATAGAAAAAGCCTTCGTATTGTTTCATTCATACGAAAATGCTCCATTGTTGTAAAACGCGCGGAGGTAAAAGTTAAATGACACCGCGTATGTTGTTTTAACGGCTGTTTTATCGATAAGTCGATCGGATTTCTGGACAAATTTCTGTTTCAAAATTTTTATTTCGAATTTCAATAAATTTGAAAGGTCATAAATCGAGCTGTACCTTGTAACACCAATTGCCTAATAGAAAAGAAAACCGTAAAATCGCGCCTGCGACGCCTACACGGGACGATTTCGTTTGCTTTTTCGATGATTTCGACAATTATTAGCTTATCCTAGATTTTTTTAAAGATAACGAGTTTATTGGTTTCTGTACCAAAACTCTAATTTTATTGTGTTACATATAATGCCTCAATAAAGGTCTATTTGTTAGTCGTTGCGAAATACTACAAGGAGCTAAAAATAAAATATCGTGTCGCTTTTATGAAACAAATACGAACACGAACGGGAAATGATTTGTTCGTTGAAGAATTTCAAGCAGTAGGAAATATTAAATTTCCCCTGTACACTCATACCCGCTCTCCTATTAAAGTAATTTTTTCGAAGAAATAGGAATTAATATATTAAATAATTTAATCTTTCGCAAGTAGCTAACAACCGAAGCAGAAAAAATTAAACTTGTAGGTAAGTATACAGGGTGTTAATGAATACGTGTAATAGGGTATTCAAAATTTCAAAAACTTGTAGGGGCGAAGAATAGCACTAGAAATTTGTTTTTTTTTTAATACATTTTTGTAAAAAAATCAAAATATTTCGAGAATTTGAGGTTTTTTCGATTTTTTTTATTCTTCAAAACTTGTAGATAATTGTTTTTTTAACACAGTGGTGGAAATTTCAATTTTTTATCTCAATTAGTTTTCGAGATAATGCAGGGTTTTCAAGGAATAGCACTAGATTTTTTTTTCATATCATTATGACAAAAAAGTCCAAATATCTCGAAAATTTGTGTTCTTTTTGAAATTTTTTATTCTTCAAAACTTGTAGATAATTGTTGTTCTAACACAATGGTCGAAAATTTCAATTTTTTATCTCAATTTGTTTTCGAGATAATGCAGGGTTTTCAAGGAATAGCACTAGAATTTTTTTTTTTCATATCGTTATTACAAAAAAGTCCAAATATCTCGAAAATTTGTGTTCTTTTTGAAATTTTTTATTCTTCAAAACTTGTAGATAATTATTTTTTTAATACAATGGTGGAAATTTCAATTTTTTATCTCAATTAGTTTTCGAGATAATGCAGGGTTTTCAAGGAATAGCACTAGATTTTTTTTTCATATCATTATGACAAAAAAGTCCAAATATCTCGAAAATTTGTGTTCTTTTTGAAATTTTTTATTCTTCAAAACTTGTAGATAATAATTTTTTTAACAAAATGGTGGAAATTTCAAATTTTTATCTCAATTAGTTTTCGAGATAATGCAGGGTTTTCAAGGTCTAGCACTAGAAATTTGTTTTTTTTTTCAAAACATTATGACAAAAAAGTTCAAATATCTCGAAAATTTGTGTTCTTTTTGAAATTTTTTATTCTTCAAAACTTGTAGATAATAATTTTTTTAACAAAATGGTGGAAATTTCAAATTTTTATCTCAATTAGTTTTCGAGATAATGCAGGGTTTTCAAGGTCTAGCACTAGAAATTTGTTTTTTTTTTTCAAAACATTATGACAAAAAAGTCCAAATATCTCGAAAATTTGTGGTTTTTTCGAAATTCTCCACTCTTTAAAACTTGTAGATAATTGTTTTTTCAATAAAAAGGCGTACCCTTAATTGCTCTACCCCGACTACTTTTCGAGATAATCGAAGACACCATCTTCAAAGGGCTATTTTTCCCCACACTAGAAGCTTGTAACAGTTTTTCACCAACACCCTGTATACATATGTACTATATGATATCGAGTATCAGATGGCGCTCAATGCTCAATGCACCGAACACGATAATGCCCCCTTGCAACGATCGCTATCGAGATTTATCCATGACAAGCCGCGATAGCGATCAGAAATTAGTTCTATCCGGGATATAAGGTGGGTCAGGAGGCGCTACAGCCATTCGCCTAATCGCCTATACAGGCTTAAAAGGTAATAGGTAATAGGTAATAGGACAAGGTTGCTAGATTCGCAATTACAGCAGGTTAGCGTGAAGTGAATTGCGTTTTATGCGAGTAACAATAGATAGATATTTTTTTGAGATTTTCTCCCTACTTTTGCGCCGCAAGAGAAAAATCCGTAGGTTTTCGAATTCGGTTACAAAAATCGCCTTTTACCTTGAGCTTACCCACATGCGTACTTAAAAAATATAGAGGTGTTCCTGCGGCATTGTGTGCAAAATTATTCCAATGATTTTAATGAAGTCATTTGGACGAATATCATTGAAATGCTTTCTTTCTCCTCTGCACCGGCGGTGATTTTTTTCCTTCATCTTCTCGCCCACTCCCCGGGGATTATCCTCATTGTTACGTAATCGTTTATCCTTTTAACCTCGCTCTTAATTCCATTATCTCATGCTATAGGGCAGCAAACTTAATTTTTATACCTATTAACTCAACACCAATTATTTTGCATTATTAGGTACAGATCGACACTAATAGCTAGATCCTTAATATGCGCTAACTCAACATTCCCATTTATCTATCATAAATACAGCTATACCTATCGATCTGTAGGTTGAAATAAAGCGTTTCGAATAGTGCACGTCACGGTGTAGTTTGTAAAAGCCGTTCCTTTTGTAGTTTGTGGTATAATGAAATTCGAAGGTAACGCAACCCTTACGAAATAATCGATATTATGCAGGAGTGTCTGTCTGCTCGGCTCGGCTCGATGGGGAAAGGTCGAGGAATTCGATTGATACGAGGGGTGTACGATTTGTGCTGCATGTTTCTCTAGCAATAAGCGGGAATTTTGGATTTATTTCGGTGTACTTACCTCATAGGAATATTTATAAATACCGCTGATCTTGGAGAGAGCATCGAAGGCCTCGGCTGTTGATTCGGAGCACTCGCCGCAATACATTCGATTTTTTTGGTAATTTTACACAATAATTTACACTTACGAAATCGTTTTGTATTCAATCATGTTGTATGTGGAAAATGGAAACTGAAATATGCGAGTGAAACAGGTAGGAGAATTGGAAATGTGCGATTGAAAATTGGCGTGGAGTTTGGAAATGAAACGAGCGTAGTTGGCTTTGGAAAAGGAGGAAAAATGCGCCAGGGAATTTTGGAGATAATTTGGTGAATTTCGGCAGGTTTTTTGGAGCGAAATTTGGGTATTATGAAGAAAGCTAGTGAGAAATGTAATATAATTATTATTAGAAAAATTGCTGGTTTTATAATTATCTTGGTATAAAAAATCTCCTCGATTAATAAATTGTCGGTACGCTCTTGCTGAGAGTGCAAATCACAAGTGTAAAAATAGATTCAAAACTACACTAACGCTAATAAATAATTTTATTATTTTTTCACTACATTCAAAGTCTTGTCAAATCGGCTACAGCCAAGCTAGAAACATCAAATTTTCACCAAACATAGCCACAAGTCTTCTCTTAACACCCACCAAGTAACACCATCCCCATTCAACCCCAAAGGGTTGCACAACCCCTTTGAATAAAACACCCCGAAAAATGCACATCGTCTCATTCAAATAGGTGAATCAACCCTTTAGAATCGACTAGGGTTGTTGCTACTTAGTAGACACCAAGTCAATACTTAACGCTAAGTCTACTGAAAATTTCACCTTTCTAGCTCAGCTATAGCAAATTTTAACGAGCAGTGTACAATAACCATCTTCAAAACCATCCAAGTGCTGCCATCTATGTAGTAGAATAGCATTTAAACGTTACTACATCGACGAGTTTCTACCAGTCGTTCAAGACAGTGGCGCCCCCAGCGTCCATTCGCAGGACCACAGCAGGAATGCGCATTCGACTACTTATAATCCTGGGGTCCTGATATTTAGGAATCGCATGGGATAAGTATAGCATTCCGTCGATTCCACGAACGCTTACACCGGTTTTTGAACATGTATTTACTTGCACTGTTTGAGAAATCGATTGGTTATTTGCACATGATCCTTGATCCTAATCGATCGAAGAAGGATTAATTATAATGGGAGCACATTTAAGGGAGGTATTGAGGTATTGAGGTATGGAACTATTAGTGATGTATTGAGGGTATTAAGGGATGCATTTAAGGGAAGGGTTGAAGATTGGAGTATGAGGATAAATTGTACTTTCAATTGCACTTTTTTAATGAGCATTTTACGTGCAATAATTCAACAACTTAACGTTAATATGACTAAAAAACATGCCGGTGACGTTACTCATTCAAGTAAATATACACACACATACCCATATCTACAAGAGTTATTAATCTTGGTCGCTTCGTCCGTATACCTAAATAATTATTATAAACCCATAAGCTGTCTGTGCCAATGATTTACAATGTGCCGATCTTTGTTTTTGAATCCTGCCGGACAACAGTGTGGCCGATACTCGGCTACATGGCGTCGTGAAATATTGCACACTTTATTGGAATGTGTGTGAATAAAAAATTTATGAATCGATGGGGAAAAGTTAGTGGTAGGTTTGTAGATATTCGGGCATTTTTGTGGTTCATTGTCAAAGTACGCCGGGGGATGATTAAATATTTTAAAGGGGGGAAGCCATCACATTAGGAGGCTGTTTGATTATGATTTTTTAGGATTATTTTTGGGTGGGAAGAATTAATTGGAATTCGATCAAATTTTGGTATCATTTTATTCATATTTCGGACAATCTGTGTTAATTTTTTTGAATAATTTTAGCCAAAAATGACAAAGTTACGCTGTGATGTCCGTTGAGGGTTTGAGGAGGTTGTTTGAACCAGATTTTTGAGAATTTTTTTGGGTAGGAAAAATTAATTGGAATTCAATAAAATTTTGATATAATTTTGTTTATATTTCAAACTATTTTTGTGAATTTTTTTGAATAATTTCAGCTAAAAATGACAAAGTTACGCTGTGATGTCCGTTGAGGGTTTGAGGAGAAAAAAAATCACATCAGGAGGTTGTTTGAACCTGATTTTTGAGGATTTTTTTTTGGGTATGAAGAATTAATTGGAATTCAATAAAATTTTGATATAATTTTGTTTATATTTCAAACTATTTTTGTGAATTTTTTTGAATAATTTCAGCTAAAAATGACAAAGTTACGCTGTGATGTCCGTTGAGGGTTTGAGGAGAAAAAAAATCACATCAGGAGGTTGTTTGAACCTGATTTTTGAGGATTTTTTTTTGGGTATGAAGAATTAATTGGAATTCAATAAAATTTTGATATAATTTTGTTTATATTTCAAACTATTTTTGTGAATTTTTTTGAATAATTTCAGCTAAAAATGACAAAGTTACGCTGTGATGTCCGTTGAGGGTTTGAGGAGAAAAAAAATCACATCAGGAGGTTGTTTGAACCTGATTTTTGAGGATTTTTTTTTGGGTATGAAGAATTAATTGGAATTCAATAAAATTTTGATATAATTTTGTTTATATTTCAAACTATTTTTGTGAATTTTTTTGAATAATTTCAGCTAAAAATGACAAAGTTACGCTGTGATGTCCGTTGAGGGTTTGAGGAGAAAAAAAATCACATCAGGAGGTTGTTTGAACCTGATTTTTGAGGATTTTTTTTTGGGTATGAAGAATTAATTGGAATTCAATAAAATTTTGATATAATTTTGTTTATATTTCAAACTATTTTTGTGAATTTTTTTGAATAATTTCAGCTAAAAATGACAAAGTTACGCTGTGATGTCCGTTGAGGGTTTGAGGAGGAAAAATCACATCAAGAGGTTGTTTGAACCTGATTTTTGAGGATTTTTTTGTGTAGGAAGAATTAATTGGAATTCAATAAAATTTTGATATCATTTTGTTTATATTTCAAACTATTTTTGTGAATTTTTTTGAATAATTTCAGCCAAAAATGACAAAGTTACGCTGTGATATCCGTTGAGGGTTTGAGAAGAAAGAAATCACATCATGAACCTGATTTTTGAGGATTTTTTTTGGGTAGGAAGAATTAATTGGAATTCAATCAAAATTTGATATCATTTTGTTTATATTTCAAACTATTTTTGTGAATTTTTTTGAATAATTTCTCCCAAAAATAACAAAGTTATAATGTGATATACATTGAAGATTACCTGTAGCCTCTACCCGATATGCACTCTGTTCAATCCTCATAAAATCTAAATTAATTCGAATTTCGCATTGAAATTTCTACATCTTATTCATGAATAATTAAGCTAACAATTTATGCAATAAAAACCCGAATTTTTAAACCTCCCAATATATTTCCCCCCTTAAAACAAGCGGCTGGCGTTCGAATATCTCGAATATGTCGTTGCGCATTCATGCGAGGAAAATGCCTTCGGATTTAATTCTCTCTGAAGAACACGCCATAAATTCGACCGAAACTCGGTAGTGTATTTTTAATATCGGATATTTCATCCGTCGAATTCCACGCATCATAAACGAACAGAACCGGATTTTAAAATATAAACCCCCCTCAATTACCACATATTTTAGATATGTCTACTCAACCAACCCACTCCAAATTCGGTAGTGACTACTCGCCACTTTAACCCCCCTTATTATACCGCTATTTTGGAAGTGTCTACTCAACCAATACAAAATTCTCCACAAGGTGGTGACTACTCGACCGAGCACCGGTAATATAACATAACGATATTTAATCCTGTCTAGCTAACCGTTCGCAGGAGGTACAACCGTTTGCTTAATGACATTATTATTGTCGAAGCGACACCGTTATATATTCGTCTTTGTACCAACGACATTGACTTATTGAGACAGATTATCGCGTTGATAAGAGGCAGGCCCAACATAATGATGCCGATCTCTCGGTATTATACCTACCTACGTGCACAAAAAGAATATACATTCACGACCTTCTCGAAGAGATGTTATGCATGTTTTCGTAGCCCTTGTGTGGGATATTATTCCACTGAACTCGCTTCCTGGTGTATTGTTGCGGAAGTTTTCGATCGCCCCCCGTAGCTTATTACTGATTTAATTAATACGCATTTGAGATTGCAGGTTATTGCAGGAACAATTATCAGTAATGCAGGGCATAGAGAGGTGATAAAAGCGGCCGGGATTCGATAGCAGGAGCCATTAAAAAGATTTATGGGCTGCACAGCAAAGTTGAATTCCTGGATTTGCAATTGTAATGCAATTAAGTTAGATCTGAATCGCTCAATTCTTGTGATAATTCATAACGAAAGTATGTTTGTTTTAAATGAAGATTCGCTTCAAAATTGGTTCGAAAAATAGACTGAAAAAATTGAAGAAACATATATAGTATATCCAAATTAGTAAAATAATAACGTCACCAAGTCTAAGCCAATCAGAGTGCTTCATTTTCATTCGCCCAATAAAAGCTCTATCTGAAGTTTAAACCAACTTATATCAAGAATTCTTGGAGTTTATTGGTATAAATGAAGCATATATTCAGAGGTATTTCTGGTACTTGTACATATTTCTCGACTGATTCTATTGTCGTTTAGATAGGAAAATTTTCTTCGGCTCGGCGCGGCGGTTTATCTGATTTCCATCTCGAGAAAAAGAAGCACAATCGGCGCGGCTAAATTATTGGCAATTGCGAATTGTGGTTATGAACGGCTCGGGGCCATAACTGTGCTAACTGGCCATTGTGAGTATCACAATAAAACAATAAATTAAACAAAGTTTGGATTCGCCTAACAGTTATTATTATTATTCTGGAACGCCTCGAACCATGCATGTTTCTTCTCTATGACCACTCGAATCTCTTCGAATCGTTGCGATGTTATTGCGGATTTATTTTCCGATGCGTTGCTCCCGGACTATAAGTTAATAAAATCCAGTTAGTTTGCATTTTACCAGACCATTAGTTTTTTCTTGTAAAAAACCGCCTTACGAGGCTCATCTCGCAAGATAAACGACCTATTTAAAAAACTATTTCTTATTCTATTAGAGTTAACCGAGCGCGCGATCACGTGGGCAGGTGGATTCTATAAAAGAGCAATGGTATTTTCGCTGGGTAAGGGAATTCTTGAAAAATACAAAAGCCCATCAAAATTAATGCCTCCATTTACTAATAGGAGCCGAGGAATTTCGTTTGTTACTGTTTTACGTTGCTTTTTAATTAAATTACGCAAATGAACAATTTATTTTTCTATGAATAAAATCATCGTTAGTTTTCTAGCAACGCGAGATCCGAATTAAAAATGTAAATAGGCAGTAAATTTGACAAGGCAAAATAATCAGTTGACAATTGGCAACAATGCGACTTGACAGTCAATGCCTACCAACCTACTAGAAGAAAAAATTAATTATTTTATATACAAACGTTGAATTTTTATTATAGACTCGCTGAAGGCTCGGAAAGGGGGCTTCGCCTTTTAGAAGCCACAATGCTTGGCGAATATGTAGACATTAGTGACGTAAATAGGCAATAACATATTGAAAATAAGTACTGATCAGTTGATAATTGGCAACAATGCGACTTGACAGTCAATGCCTACCAACCTACTAGAAGAAAAAATTAATTACTTTATATACAAACGTTGAATTTTTATTATAGACTCGCTGAAGGCTCGGAAAGGGGGCTTCGCCTTTTAGAAGCCACAATGCTTGGCGAATATGTAGACATTAGTGACGTAAATAGGCAATAACATATTGAAAATAAGTACTGATCAGTTGACAATTGGCAACAATGCGACTTGACAGTCAATGCCTACCAACCTACTACAAGAAAAAATTAGTTATTTTATATACAAACGTTGAATTTATATTATAGACTCGCTGAAGGTTCGGAAAGGGGGCTTCGCCTTTTAAAAGCCACAATTCTTGGCGAATATGACGACATTAGTGACGTAAATAGGCAATAACAAATTGAAAATAAGTACTGATCAGTTGATAATTGGCAACAATGCGACTTGACAGTCAATGCCTACCAACCTACTAGAAGAAAAAATTAATTATTTTATATACAAACGTTGAATTTATATTATAGACTCGCTGAAGGTTCGGAAAGGGGGCTTCGCCTTTTAAAAGCCACAATTCTTGGCGAATATGACGACATTAGTGACGTAAATAGGCAATAACAAATTGAAAATAAGTACTGATCAGTTGATAATTGGCAACAATGCGACTTGACAGTCAATGCCTACCAACCTACTAGAAGAAAAAATTAGTTATTTTATATGCAAATGTTGAATTTTTATTATAGACTCGCTGAAGGCTCGGAAAGGGGGCTCGATATTAGTGACGTACATGTAACTTTTATTTTGCACTATATGTGCATAATATTGTGAATAAAATAAAAGAATAACATAAATAATTTCAACAAAAGTTTCGAATCACAATAAGCAATATTTTAATCCAAAAAATTTCCACACTCACGATTTTTTTTCCTTCATCATTCAACGTTTTTCAGTATAGAGGAGTTATTAATTCTCGCGGTAATTCCTTTGACGGGCAACAAGGTCCGCGTATATATACTTTTAGAAGGATAATTTATCGCTTAATCTAATCGAGAATCAAACCCGAAGATTTCTACACTTCCATACCCGCATGTCACGAATAAATCTTGTCACCATTTATAAATCGAAGATAGATAGCGCGTCCTCCGGTAAGCCAGTTTTATTGTGATGCCTCTACAAAAAGGCTTCTAAAAGCCTCGGCCCATTAAAATTTCTCTGACGAGTATTACTAGGCTTTTCGGGTGGAAATATACGATAATTGTTGATATTATTATGAGAAAATATATTCGTTATATACGCCTACGCGATGAAGCCGCATTATTTTCGAAAACGACATTTACGATTCGAGTTTAAAGTATCGGATCTTTAACAAACGTTTGATATCTTATTTGAAGACGCTTCCAAAGTCGCCAGTTGAATTTTAATTGCTCATTTAATTCTCACGAACCGGAGGAATTCTTTCGGAAGACCTAACCGGATTTCATTCGTTACTTAATCATAAATACTACAGCGCCATCTCTATGTGTATATAAACCCTGTAGGTACACGATTTTCTCCACTTATATACAGAGTGTTAATGAATAAAAAAGAAAGAAAAAGAAAGAAAAAATCATTTCGTTTTTATTAACCTTTCAAAAAAGTAAGCTTCTCTGCCGCACCCTGTATATACTTATAGGTAGATTTTTTATTGGGAATGACAAAAAATTTAAATATAGTTTTTCGTCGAGAGTGTTACGAAATGAGCGTATATATACACACACGACAAGTTGGCGTGCATTTGGCATGAAAACCCGTTATACAGAGCGTCGTTTTTTTCGCCGGACTTTAATGAATCGCCGTGCTCGCGAGTTTCGAAAAAACACAAAAGCGGACACGTTTAAGAGTGGCTCTGTTCGTGCGTTTAGCCGTAAAAACGCCGAATATCGTAAATTATGAAAAGGGCCAGAAATAAAAGACCGGCGTTTAACGACAATGTCCTCTTTGTACTTTCTTTTTTTCTCCCAACTTAGCGGCGATAAATTTTTCGACTACTTATAGGCCCGTCTTATACCAAAATTTACACTCAAAAATAATTTTGCCAAGAACTTATAAATATAAGAAGCTGAATAGGTGATCAGAACAGTAACCCAAAAGATTTGAATAGGTGATCAGAACAGTAACCCAAAAAGAGTTGAATAGGTGATTAGAACAGTAACCCAAAAAGAGTTGAATAGGTGATCAGAACAGTAACCCAAAAGAGTTGAATAGGTGATTAGAACAGTAACCCAAAAAGAGTTGAATAGGTGATTAGAACAGTAACCCAACAAAAAGTATCAGTAGTAAAAATTGCAAAAAATATGCAAAAAATTGCAAAAATGAGAACAGTAAGCCCAAAAAAATTGAAAACCCAAAATAATTAAATAATAGATCCAAAAATTTCAACAGGTGATGAGAACAGTAACCCAAATATGTAATAATTTTAAGAATGAATCGATTTTTGAAATTATCCAAAAAATTCACAAAAATTGTTCAAAATATAAACAAAATTATACCAAAATTTGATTGAATTCCAACTAATTCTTCCCACCCAAAAAAAATCCTCACAATCATACAGCCTTCTAAATGTGAATTGTTTCCATTAAAACAAAATTTTCTAACACTTAAAATATTTTTTATACATCTCCGAATTTCCAATCACCGGCCTAAAGGCCTCCGCGGTCCGGTCGCGGCCTTATTCGGCGTTCGAAATAAATCGCCGGGTTTTTTTTTATCAACTCGGCGAAAATAATCAGAACCAGCAGGCAGGAATCTTGTCTTGGAAATAAAATCGTTCGCAATAAAAGAAAAGGTGTACAGCCCGGCCGCTGCCCACACCGTATTTACATACTACTTACTTTTGTTGCATTCGAAATGCTGTGCAAATTCGACTCAGCATCCTTGTCAATCAATTATAAACTCTTTTCGCACAGCTATATTACATATCTATTAGCTATTAAAATAATATGAGAACAATTTGTTCGAATTTATTCAGTTATGTAACACGCTAGGGCTTATCGAAATAAATAAACGCCTATAATAAAATCATAAGACGTTTATGGAGTGGTGTAACGTATAACTCACGGGTATTAAATACTTAATCCCCGGTCACGATAAGTAGTTTGACGCGGCTTGTAAAACGCCTCACTTTGACGCTAATGCAACGAATAAATTTCGAATAAGCGGCAGATGAAATCTAACGCCCGGTATGTATCACATTTTATATAAATATTCCACCACAAACCGAGATATATTTTCATATTTTCAAACGATTTTATCTGGCCAGTCGCTCGTATAGAGCACACCATATACAGGGTGTGTCATATACACTCTCAATTGTTAGGTACATATTTTTAAGATTTCTTCGGGTTAATGGTGGCTTTATATATACCTAATTCAATTCAGAGCGTATGGATTTAAAGAGCGCGAAAATCAATGGCCACTAAACCATCGGGCGATTAAGAAGAATCTCCACCAGTCGAGCTACTTGTCTAAAAAACAACGACCAGAAGAACGTCTGTATAAACGATCGTTTAAAACTTTATGCAAAGCGACACTCGAGATGGCAAGCCAATGTCGAGAGAAGTTGCTCTCGTTACTCATTACCCATTCGCTCTGTATACAGGGTGGACGCAGCAATTAATCTTGCTCGAACTTATACTAGTTTGCGCGTTGATTAAACGCGAACGCGTCATCGGTATCAGCGGTTCAATTAACGTCCAATTAAGCGAGGCGACTGCGAAACCCTTTCAATTAAAAGAGCTACCGGGGCCCGGCGCAATTCGGGCTGTCGAGCGGGTAATTCGGCAGTATGATACTGCCTGACGGGACGTTTCGATATCGCCGATTCCGGCGGATAGAGCGAGCTGCTGGTGCGCGTTTTATCGGCGATCGCAAATAATTTAGGTCTCCGGGAGATAAGGAATGCCCGGAGCATTGAGTCGCGGGCACTCGCTGATTGGATTCGCGTTTTGCGCTAATAAATAAGTTAATTTTAGCGTAGTTTCTGCGACTCGGTGAGTGCAGATGCCACTCGATATAGCATGATGGGGGTTCTTGTATATAGTAAGGACGATCGCGCGTTATCGCACCATTTACACAATTTTATATGAACTATTATCAAGAAGTAATATACAGAGTGTTAATCTATAATAGGTACATTATAAAGGGTTGTTGAAAAACACTTATAAGGTATTTCTTATCTTTCATTAGCCATCTTAAACGTTCTCACCAAATAATCTTTACGATTTTTTTTATCGCCTAACAGTAATATTAAATTCGTAAAATTTCCGACTTAACGACCGTTCCTCCCGCCTCGCACAATTAAATCTCCAGCCTTAACAGTACTTTATATATGTTTTACTTGCACTCGTCGCTTTCCTAGAAGCGCATAATGAGCAGTAAGTAAGTAAAAGAAAGCTCGTTTAAAAGGCATGCGAGTGTATAGTCGGCTTTTTAATAATAATAACTCACTAATTTTACATTCCGTAGTCGGTAAGAGACGGGGACCGGGTTTTCGGAGGCCTGATGATGGTCGGTGCGCGGCGGAAACGTCGTTTAGTATTTTTCTCGCGGTGCTAGCTCGCTTTGGCCGACCGCGAAATAATGAGCATTTTTCCACGGGTTGATTGGTTCTCCGGCGAGATGATTGAGACATCATTGAGACTGGTATAGTCGGTGAAGCAAGAAGAATATTGTAACTGGACGTCGCGGCGGCCATTGGCGTAACCACACGGTTTATTAGGACACTATTTAATTGATTATTTTTGGGGTTACTGTTCTAATCACCTATTCAACTCTTTTTGGGTTACTGTTCTGATCACCTAAACTCTTTTTGGGTTACTGTTCTCATCACCTACTCAAATTTTTTTGCTATTTTCTTCTGTTCTCATCACCTTTTCAATTTTTTTATTTAGCTAATTCAATTTTTGGATCTCATCTGTGCAATTTTTTGGTTTACTGTTCTCATTTTTGCAATTTTTTGCATATTTTTTTGCAATTTTACTACTGAAACTTTTTGCTGGGTTACTGTTCTTAACACCTATTCAACTCTTTTTGGGTTACTGTTCTCATCACCTACTCAAATTTTTTTGCTATTTTCTACTGTTCTCATCACCTTTTCAATTTTTTTATTTAGCTAATTCAATTTTTGGATCTCATCTGTGCAATTTTTTGGTTTACTGTTCTCATTTTTGCAATTTTTTGCATATTTTTTTGCAATTTTACTACTGAAACTTTTTGCTGGGTTACTGTTCTTAACACCTATTCAACTCTTTTTGGGTTACTGTTCTTAACACCTACTCAAATTTTTTTGCTATTTTCTACTGTTCTCATCACCTTTTCAATTTTTTTATTTAGCTAATTCAATTTTTGGATCTCATCTGTGCAATTTTTTGGTTTACTGTTCTCATTTTTGCAATTTTTCGCATATTTTTTTGCAATTTTACTACTGAAACTTTTTGCTGGGTTACTGTTCTTAACACCTATTCAACTCTTTTTGGGTTACTGTTCTCATCACCTATTCAAATTTTTTTTTGGATTTTCTACTGTTCTCATCACTTTTTCAATTTTTT
The DNA here is from genome assembly GCA_917563865.1 of Phyllotreta cruciferae. Lineage (NCBI taxonomy): Eukaryota > Metazoa > Arthropoda > Insecta > Coleoptera > Chrysomelidae > Phyllotreta > Phyllotreta cruciferae. The sequence continues at coordinate 943,003 of OU830616.1, forward strand.
GATTTAGGTAATTCAATTTTTTTGGTCTCATCTATGCAATTTTTTGGACTTACAGTTCTCATTTTTGCAATTTTTTGCATATTTTTTGCAATTTTACTACTGAAACTTTTTGCTGGGTTACTGTTCTTAACACCTATTCAACTCTTTTTGGGTTACTGTTCTTAACACCTATGCAACTCTTGTTGGGTTACTATTCTAATCACCTATTCAACTCTTTTTGGGTTACTGTTCTAATCACCTATTCAACTCTTTTTGGGTTACTGTTCTAATCACCTATTCAACTCTTTTTGGGTTACTGTTCTAATCACCTATTCAACTCTTTTTGGGTTACTGTTCTAATCACCTATTCAACTCTTTTTCGGTTACTATTCTATTCACGTATTCAACTCTTTTTGGGTTACTGTTCTAATCACCTATTCAACTCTTTTTGAGTTACAGTTCTCATCACCTATTCATCTTCTTATAATCCAGTAAAATTAGTATATAAAATTTCTGTATAGCCTTTAATAAAATTAACATCTTCGCGTACCTACCTATGCTCGAAACGGCCTTGTATCTGTAAGTATCTGGCGAATATAACGATCATTCGATGGCCGGTTACGCCGCGATGATGGGTGTGATGAGCCGATAGCTCGGATGGGTGGCAAGTCTCGCGTCACATCTTTTGTCTGAGCCACAGTACCTACCACAGTACTCCATTCGTTCGATTATATAGTCGATGCCGATTTTTATTTTCGATCTCGTCCATCATATATCAATAAAATGCGGACGTGTTGTGCGGCGAATATGAAGGATGAGAGGCATGTACTTACCGGCCGCGTGTACGCCTTCAATCATCATGGGGATTTTTAAATACCATGTCATAGAGTTCTTAATAATTCTTGTATAAATTGAATTCTAGGAATATATCGGTATTGTTGGAGAAATTGGTAAAAATTGCCAACGTGCATATCGTTAATAACGTCCTGCGTTTGTTCGACTTAAACCAAGCGTACCGAGGAAAAATTACACGTGTACGGATTCTCGGTGTCCAGCTTATAGTGCGGTGGCCTGGAGACAAAATTGCATCAATTTCCAATAAAATTGATATCCTACATAAAATTTATCTTGTAAAATAAAGCGAGAAAAATTGTATGTAGACTACAAAAGTTTGTGATATGGTAGGAGTGAGCCCCCTGACTATATATTAGTAAGCAGGACAATGTAGAATTCTCGGTTTCCTGCGTATATACCGGAGAGAGGTCGAAAGGCCGGGGACATAATTTTCATCTAAATGCTTATAGATAAATCCCCGCAGTGGGATGGTATAAGGTATGCATTATGGCTGGTGAATTTGTGCTTATTATATGGACGCTCAAACGTCCATTTCCCATATAAATTAGAATAAAAGTCTCCGAAAATTTCCTGGTAAAATATTTATCTATTATCGCGACTGTTTAGTTTTTACTCAACTTATTAAAATGTACTGTTATAATGTCGAAAATCTCGTTTGGTTATTAATTCGAATATTTTTGGATCCAATGAAATTTAATTAGATATATATCTAGCTGGGGCTTGATTTATATGACTTAATTAATTCAAAGCGCATACCGTCGTTTATTTATTCGAATTGCGGAATAAAATAAACGTCAAGATTTCTGTAAAAAGCGCGAGTTTGTATATACGGTCGATTGTTTTATGGTAAACTTTATTTACATATTCTAATTCACCACCATTGTGGTGCTATAACGTGTTCATTATGACCATCTTTAGGTTCTTTTGAGGAATGCTGGAGACGCTCAAGTGCAGCGTACTTGCAGAGCGTATTTACGAAATTCAGTTGGTATTTTATTTAAATTAAACAGCGAAAACAATCGTTAAGTTTTTTTACCGGCGAGCCTAACGTCTTCATCAACGTGTATAATGCCTGATTTACATATGCAAAACGCTTCCTTTCCGACGTTTTTCCTTTGCGCCATAACTTTTCTAATTTATACATCCATCCGCGAAAACCCGCCGCAGGTAGAGATGGAACGTCAGCGGGTCCGCAGGACCCCGTTGGCACCAGGTCCTTTTTTTTTGTTATTGCGAACAAATAAAATCGTTTCGATGCGCCGCGAGAGGCTTCGGTGTATATACAGGGTGTTAATGAATACGTGTGTTACAAATTGATGTAGTATAAGTGAAAATAGATCGAAGAGTTCTTGAAAATGTGTGCACTAGGAGGTTTCGTTTGGGATCTAGAAGCCTATGAAGTTGCTCTTTCAAGAGCAATTCAAGGATTTTTTTGCATAAAAATTAAGACAAAAAATCAAAATATCTCGGAAATTGGCGGTTTTTTCGATTTTTTTTATTTTTCAAAACTTGTAGAGAATTATTTTTTCAATATCATGGTGAAAATTTCATTTTTTTATCTCAACTAGTTTACGATATAATACAGGTTTTTCAAATAATAGCACTAGAAGTTTGTTTTTTTTTGCATATACATTATGACAAAAAAGTCAAAATATCTCCGAAATCTGTAGTTTTTTTGATTTTTTTTATTTTTCAAAACTTGTAGAGAATTGTTTTTTAAATGTTAATTGTTGTTTCACAAATTTCTAGAATACCTACTTATTTTATTGATTTTGTCGGTTTTCCAGTCGAAAAATTCCAAATATTTTTCTAAAAGTTCTAAAAAAGATTCTAAATAGTCTTGAAAACCTTCTAAATGATTCTGAACACTTCGAAATGATTCCAGGACTATCCTGAATTTGTCCTGAAATTATCCTGTATTTGTCCTGAAATTATCCTGTATTTGTCTTGAATTTGTCCTGAATTCGTCCTGAATTGATCCTGAATTTTCCATGATTCAGGAGGGTTCTAATTTGTTCTGTACCAGTTCTAAATGATGCTAAAACTGTCCTGGTCCTGAACTTAGAACATAACAGAGCGAATTGAGTACATCTGACATTATGACAAAAAAGTCCAAATATCTCGAAAATTTGTAGTTTTTGCGAAATTTTTTATTCTTCAAAACGTTTAGATAATGGTTTTTTCAATAATATGGTGTAGTTTTAGTTTTTCTATCCCAATTAGTTTTCGAGATAAAGTTTTTCATAGAATAGCACTAGAAATTTTTATAACATTATTGCCAATAATGTCCAAATAACTCGAAAATTTGTGGTTTTTTCAAAATTTTACACTCTTCAAAACTTGTAGACAATTGTTTTTTCAATAATATAGCGTACTTTTAATTTCTCTACCCCAACTACTTTTCGAAATAATTAATGACACCATCTTCAAAGCGCTCCAGGTCCCAAACGCAACCTCCTAGTGCTCAAATCCGCTAAAACCAGAACCTCTCGAGTCCGGTCCTGCGCGTGGTGTTTACACAAAAGTAGCTTTTCATAATGTACGACTTCCACGAGGCGAGCGCAGGCTATCTCAATAATAAAGAACACGTCCGCGATGGTGATAAGCCGCATCGGTGTAATAAGAATTTATAAGATCCATCTTATCGGGCGACTATTACGAGCCTTCGACGACAAATCCAACCGTCGTTTAAGAGAGGATAGAACTTATCCCGTTTATTCGCTCGCCATCGGAATGCATCTGCAGTATAATACTCCAGTTCCCATCGGAGATATGCTCTACGATGTTTACCGATTTTTTAACAGAAATTCCTTTTTACTGTTTTACCAATTTATTATCTATACAAAATGGAGAAGACCACGATGTGAGATACGCGGATTTCGGCAAAAGATACGATTAGAAATGATTTATTAGAGCTCAAAAACGTTTTCAGTTGCTTAAAATGTGTTATAATTAAAAAGTTATAGCCCTTCGAAATTTAAAAATTTCGGGTTTTGACTCATAACTTATCAACCAATCATAAACCACTCACGTTTTGTTGTATAGTAAATAGTATGAATTAGAGTTGTATGAAAATAACAAAGAATACACAAACGAACAAAAATCAAACTGTCATTTGTCAGATTTTTCTGAAAAATGCACAAAACAAATTACACGAATTGCAGTTCGGCACAAAACACTTTACTGATAATATTGAAGTTGACAAGAATGTTGCCAAATAAATTTTTCAGGACCATTATTTGTGTTTTTAACACGAAAATCGGTTACAATTTATACAGATGAAGATGTTATTTCTATATTAATATATCGAATTATCCATTAGGTAATGGAAGAAATGGATAAATCAGAAAATGTTTATTGCAATAAATATACAAAAAACGCACATTTTGCGGAGTAAAGAAGAGTAATAGGAAACGTGGCAAACTTGCTAAATGTGACTTCTCTTTGCAACTCTCGCTTTGATTGGAGCAGAATGTATGACGATTGTGTGACGTTTTTCAAACTTTAAAAATTAATTGCGGCCTTATTTAGCCACAGAAAAAAATAAAAATTTCATTACGCGCCTTCTTAGAACACACGGTTTTGAAATAAAAATAAAAAAAAAGTCGTGGTCTTCTCCATTGGTACCTAAGTGGGTTACTGTATACTTACTGAAATTCAGTCAACAGTCCAGAACCATTTAGAATAGTCCTGGATCATATAGGACTCTTCCAGGACTATTGTGAACTTTTTTAGAACTTTTGAAAGACTGGTTAGAATTCTTATAAAGAGTGTATAGCAAAAAATCTCGTTGGGATAAAATTCGTTGTGTAGCGACGCTTAAGGTATAAGTGTAAGTAGAAGAAGAAGAGTAAAAAAAAGGAGGTATAAAATGCGAGGGTAGCGGACTGGCGGGACAATTAAAATAGCCGGTCGTATTCGCGGCACACCATTGTTTCGTAGAATTCGGTGGAGTTTAGAGGCATCGTAAACGGTCGAATTCCCTACATATTAGGGTGTTTAAAGAAATGTTACATGTCGAGATGAAAAGATAAAAACCGCGCTTGGCTTGTGTGATACCCAAAAGGTACGAGTTACTGGTTTGCGATATGCGGGATGCCATTAAAACGTTTGGCTCGTTTAGAGGTGGATTTTCGACGCGCCATCCCGGTTTCGCATCGGCGTGTAATTTCACAAGTTTTTTTTTTTTAATTTTGCTGCATATAGTTTGTGCAAAATAAAGTTAAATCTGCGTCACTGATGTCGTCATATTTGACATGCACAACTTATAAAAATAAAGCCCCGATTGTATATGTCACTGGTGAACGAAAGTTCATCTAAACTGCGAGTCAACTTTGAACCGAGTACAACTTTTTGTTGTAGAGTGCAAGTTCAACATTAGTTTTACAAATTTGCAATTAAACTCGGTTCAAAGCATCTTCAACCAAGTTTAATACCTACAGAATTTGATTTAATATTCTAATATTATCAAGGGACGTTGTAAATTAATTGTGACGTAGGGTGACGTGGATGTAACTTTATTTTGCACAAACTATATAAGACATATTGAATTTAATTTTTTTCTGAGCGATTTCCGATTTGTTTTGGCCACCGAAATTACCGTAAATTACGCTTTCGGTGCTCACCCATCCGTTTTAAAAACGCGGTAGCCACACGGCAGTATTTCAAAGCGGCCGATTTCCCATAATTTTCCAATTGACAGTTCGCGCTTGAGTTATGGTGCGCTTTTATAATTTACTTAACACGTTCGGGGCATACGAGTTAATTTCGTTAACGTATTGGTTCAATAAATGGTAATTACGGAATAAATCGCCAGTGCCTCCTTCGATTTATTGACTCGTTCTTCGGCGATTGCTTTTTAAATTACGCGCATTACCCGCTCGGCCCATCGGGGAAACCCACAACGATTTTTTTCTTGTATACCTAATGATGATATATTTAACATTAACAATACAATTTGATATATCTACGTTTTTGTTCAAATTTACAAAAATTTGGAAATATTAACTAAATTCTAACAGGAGGTAAGAACAGTAACCTACTACATGTTAGTATAAATAGTTCTAGACAGTTCTAAATTATTCTAAGATTGTCCTGAACTGTTTTAAACAGTCTAAATGATTCTGCGTAGTTCTAAATAGTTCTAAGATAGTCCTGAACTGTTTTAAATGATCTAAATGATTCTGGGACAGTTCTAAATTATTCTATGATTGCCCTGAACTGTTTTAAACATCAGTCTAAATGATTCTGCATAGTTCTAAATGGTTCTAAGGTAGTCCTGAACTGTTTTAAATGATCTAAATGGTTCTGGGGCAGTTCTAAATTATTCTATGATTGCCCTGAACTGTTTTAAACAGTCTAAATGATTCTGCGTAGTTCTAAATAGTTCTAAGATAGTCCTGAACTGTTTTAAATGATCTAAATGATTCTGGGACAGTTCTAAATTATTCTATGATTGCCCTGAACTGTTTTAAACATCAGTCTAAATGATTCTGCATAGTTCTAAATGGTTCTAAGGTAGTCCTGAACTGTTTTAAATGATCTAAATGGTTCTGGGGCAGTTCTAAATTATTCTATGATTGCCCTGAACTGTTTTAAACAGTCTAAATGATTCTGCGTAGTTCTAAATAGTTCTAAGATAGTCCTGAACTGTTTTAAATGATCTAAATGATTCTGGGACAGTTCTAAATTATTCTATGATTGCCCTGAACTGTTTTAAACATCAGTCTAAATGATTCTGCATAGTTCTAAATGGTTCTAAGGTAGTCCTGAACTGTTTTAAATGATCTAAATGGTTCTGAGGCAGTTCTAAATTATTCTATGATTGCCCTGAACTGTTTTAAACAGTCTAAATGATTCTGCATAGTTCTAAATGGTTCTAAGAGAGTCCTGAACTGTTTTAAATGATCTAAATGATTCCGGACAGTTCTAAATTATTCTAATATTGCCCTGAACTGTTTTAAACATCAATCTAAATGATTCTGCATAGTTCTAAATGGTTCTAAGGTAGTCCTGAACTGTTTTAAATGATCTAAATGGTTCTGAACAGTTCTAAATTATTCTAATATTGCCCTGAACTGTTTTAAACATCAATCTAAATGATTCTGCATAGTTCTAAATGGTTCTAAGGTAGTCCTGAACTGTTTTAAATGATCTAAATGGTTCTGGGGCTGTTCTAAATTATTCTATGATTGCCCTGAACTGTTTCAAACAGTCTAAATGATTCTGCATAGTTCTACATGGTTCTAAGATAGTCCTGAACTGTTTTAAATGATCTAAATGATTCTGGGACAGTTCTAAATTATTCTAGTATTGCCCTGAACTGTTTTAAACATCAATCTAAATGATTCTGCATAGTTCTAAATGGTTCTAAGGTAGTCCTGAACTGTTTTAAATGATCTAAATAGTTCTGGACAGTTCTTAATAATGGTTCTAAAATCGCCCTGAACTGCTTTAAATGGTCTAAATGATACTGAATAGTTCTAAGAGTGTCCTGAATTGTTTCTAATTAGTTCAAAATTGGTTCTAAGCGATCCTATGCAGTTCTAATTTGTTCTGGAACAGTTCCACATGATTCCTGTCCTGAACAATATGAAAACGAATCGAATTAATCGATAAATTAGTAACCCAACAATCGATACGTTTAATCGCCACTTTTAACAAGAAACTCGTGCACCAGCCACCTTAAAGAACTAATCCAAAAAGCAGGTACCAAAACCACCCAAGATTTGACCAAAACCACCCATGATTTCACCCAAAATCCCAGAAATCCAGACCACCTATCGTGGCACCCGGTACAATTTTTCGGCGTTCCGACGCCCGGCTTTGCGATAAGGATTTTCGCGCCCGGCGCGCCCCGCTCGTCTCCGGCGGCCGCCCGTGAGCGGCTAGATCTCGGGCCACCGCCGGAGAGCCATCGCCGTCGACGTCACCGGGCGCGGAGAAGAAGTAGAAGAAGAGGACGATGATGAGGGCACAGCGAGAAGAAGAAGAGGAGCCGCGATCAGATCGCCGGTGGACGTCGCGGCGGCCGCATCGCCACACGCGGGTAACTAGATACTAAATACTATAGCGTAAATATATCGAGTGGGTGACTTGTACTTGTGTGTTATTCGGTTATATCTTATTATCGTTATGGATACTTCTCGTTGGTGCGGATAAATTGGATAATTATGGATGAGGTACGTTCGTATTTCGTGCATATTAATAGTGAGAAATAGTATAGATACTTATTAAATTTCGATTAAGTTGTGGAATATCAACCCGGCCGGGTATGATTAAGTAATAAAACCGCAATGTTAAACTCAGCTCACCGCAGCCGGTGGTCCGGAGTGTTGGGAATTTTATTGATGGTTTTAAAACATGTATAGAATTAGATTTCGTGATTTTACAACTCAATTGGGCTCGGAATGCGATCCGATTCGAACCAACTTTGCTCTAATTTCATTTATCGAAAGGCTATATACTAGTTCATGAGTGTAGCTCCCACAAAAATGATTGCTGGTACCATTTTCTATAATATTTCAAAAATTTTTAGCCCCATTGTTAGAGCTTCAACATGATTAAATTGTAGCTTTCACTTAGACTTCCGTTTCGAGGTACTCGCTGGTGCTCATACACAACCGCAAATTATCTAATACGATCACAAAACTCGAACATACAGGGTCGGTCCGCTAGGATATGAACACAATAATAACCCTATAATAGATACTCGCATTTTCAAATCGTTCAGAACAGCTTTAGAATCATTCAGAACTGTCCAGAATCGGTTTAGAACTCGCTTATTTGTGTGTTTTCAAATTGTATTGTACAAGACCAGTTTTAGAATCATTTAGAACTCTTCGAAAACAATTTTGAACTGTCCAGAACTTGCTCATTTAGTCTTGTTTTCAAATTGTTCAATTCGATTTAGATACTTTTGGACCTCATTTGAAACAGTTCAAGACGATCTTAGAATCATTCAGAACTGTCCAGAATCGGTTTAGAACTTGCTCATTTGTGTGATTTCAAATTGTACTGTACAAGACTAGTTTTAGAATCATTTAGAACTCTTCGAAAACAATTTTGAACTGTCCAGAACTTGCTCATTTAGTCTTGTTTTCAAATTGTTCAATTCGATTTAGATACTTTTAGACCCCATTTGAAACAGTTCAAGACGATCTTAGAATCATTCAGAACTGTCCAGAATCGGTTTAGAACTCGCTTATTTGTGTGTTTTCAAATTGTATTGTACAAGACTAGTTTTAGAATCATTTAGAACTCTTCGAAAACAATTTTGAACTGTCCAGAACTTGCTCATTTAGTCTTGTTTTCAAATTGTTCAATTCGATTTAGATACTTTTAGACCCCATTTGAAACAGTTCAAGACGATCTTAGAATCATTCAGAACTGTCCAGAATCGGTTTAGAACTCGCTTATTTGTGTGTTTTCAAATTGTATTGTACAAGACCAGTTTTAGAATCATTTAGAACTCTTCGAAAACAATTTAGAACTGTCCAGAACTTGCCCATTTAGTCGTGTTTTCAAATTGTTCAATTCGATTTAGATACTTTTGGACCTCATTTGAAACAGTTCAAGACGATCTTAGAACCATTCAGAACTGTCCAGAATCGGTTTAGAACTTGCTCATTTGTGTGTTTTCAAATTGTATTGTACAAGACCAGTTTTAGAATCATTTAGAACTCTTCGAAAACAATTTAGAACTGTCCAGAACTTGCCCATTTAGTCTTGTTTTCAAATTGTTCAATTCGATTTAGATACTTTTGGACCTCATTTGAAACAGTTCAAGACGATCTTAGAATCATTCAGAACTGTCCAGAATCGGTTTAGAACTCGCTTATTTGTGTGTTTTCAAATTGTATTGTACAAGACCAGTTTTAGAATCATTTAGAACTCTTCGAAAACAATTTTGAACTGTCCAGAACTTGCTCATTTAGTCTTGTTTTCAAATTGTTCAATTCGATTTAGATACTTTTGGACCTCATTTGAAACAGTTCAAGACGATCTTAGAATCATTCAGAACTGTCCAGAATCGGTTTAGAACTTGCTCATTTGTGTGATTTCAAATTGTACTGTACAAGACCAGTTTTAGAATCATTTAGAACTCTTCGAAAACAATTTTGAACTGTCCAGAACTTGCTCATTTAGTCTTGTTTTCAAATTGTTCAATTCGATTTAGATACTTTTAGACCCCATTTGAAACAGTTCAAGACGATCTTAGAATCATTCAGAACTGTCCAGAATCGGTTTAGAACTCGCTTATTTGTGTGTTTTCAAATTGTATTGTACAAGACTAGTTTTAGAATCATTTAGAACTCTTCGAAAACAATTTTGAACTGTCCAGAACTTGCTCATTTAGTCTTGTTTTCAAATTGTTCAATTCGATTTAGATACTTTTAGACCCCATTTGAAACAGTTCAAGACGATCTTAGAATCATTCAGAACTGTCCAGAATCGGTTTAGAACTCGCTTATTTGTGTGTTTTCAAATTGTATTGTACAAGACCAGTTTTAGAATCATTTAGAACTCTTCGAAAACAATTTAGAACTGTCCAGAACTTGCCCATTTAGTCGTGTTTTCAAATTGTTCAATTCGATTTAGATACTTTTGGACCTCATTTGAAACAGTTCAAGACGATCTTAGAACCATTCAGAACTGTCCAGAATCGGTTTAGAACTTGCTCATTTGTGTGTTTTCAAATTGTATTGTACAAGACCAGTTTTAGAATCATTTAGAACTCTTCGAAAACAATTTAGAACTGTCCAGAACTTGCCCATTTAGTCTTGTTTTCAAATTGTTCAATTCGATTTAGATACTTTTGGACCTCATTTGAAACAGTTCAAGACGATCTTAGAATCATTCAGAACTGTCCAGAATCGGTTTAGAACTTGCTCATTTGTGTGATTTCAAATTGTACTGTACAAGACTAGTTTTAGAATCATTTAGAACTCTTCGAAAACAATTTTGAACTGTCCAGAACTTGCTCATTTAGTCTTGTTTTCAAATTGTTCAATTCGATTTAGATACTTTTAGACCCCATTTGAAACAGTTCAAGACGATCTTAGAATCATTCAGAACTGTCCAGAATCGGTTTAGAACTCGCTTATTTGTGTGTTTTCAAATTGTATTGTACAAGACTAGTTTTAGAATCATTTAGAACTCTTCGAAAACAATTTTGAACTGTCCAGAACTTGCTCATTTAGTCTTGTTTTCAAATTGTTCAATTCGATTTAGATACTTTTAGACCCCATTTGAAACAGTTCAAGACGATCTTAGAATCATTCAGAACTGTCCAGAATCGGTTTAGAACTCGCTTATTTGTGTGTTTTCAAATTGTATTGTACAAGACCAGTTTTAGAATCATTTAGAACTCTTCGAAAACAATTTAGAACTGTCCAGAACTTGCCCATTTAGTCGTGTTTTCAAATTGTTCAATTCGATTTAGATACTTTTGGACCTCATTTGAAACAGTTCAAGACGATCTTAGAACCATTCAGAACTGTCCAGAATCGGTTTAGAACTTGCTCATTTGTGTGTTTTCAAATTGTATTGTACAAGACCAGTTTTAGAATCATTTAGAACTCTTCGAAAACAATTTAGAACTGTCCAGAACTTGCCCATTTAGTCTTGTTTTCAAATTGTTCAATTCGATTTAGATACTTTTGGACCTCATTTGAAACAGTTCAAGACGATCTTAGAATCATTCAGAACTGTCCAGAATCGGTTTAGAACTCGCTTATTTGTGTGTTTTCAAATTGTATTGTACAAGACCAGTTTTAGAATCATTTAGAACTCTTCGAAAACAATTTTGAACTGTCCAGAACTTGCTCATTTAGTCTTGTTTTCAAATTGTTCAATTCGATTTAGATACTTTTGGACCTCATTTGAAACAGTTCAAGACGATCTTAGAATCATTCAGAACTGTCCAGAATCGGTTTAGAACTTGCTCATTTGTGTGATTTCAAATTGTACTGTACAAGACCAGTTTTAGAATCATTTAGAACTCTTCGAAAACAATTTTGAACTGTCCAGAACTTGCTCATTTAGTCTTGTTTTCAAATTGTTCAATTCGATTTAGATACTTTTAGACCCCATTTGAAACAGTTCAAGACGATCTTAGAATCATTCAGAACTGTCCAGAATCGGTTTAGAACTCGCTTATTTGTGTGTTTTCAAATTGTATTGTACAAGACCAGTTTTAGAATCATTTAGAACTCTTCGAAAACAATTTAGAACTGTCCAGAACTTGCCCATTTAGTCGTGTTTTCAAATTGTTCAATTCGATTTAGATACTTTTGGACCTCATTTGAAACAGTTCAAGACGATCTTAGAATCATTCAGAACTGTCCAGAATCGGTTTAGAACTTGCTCATTTGTGTGTTTTCAAATTGTATTGTACAAGACCAGTTTTAGAATCATTTAGAACTCTTCGAAAACAATTTTGAACTGTCCAGAACTTGCCCATTTAGTCGTGTTTTCAAATTGTTCAATTCGATTTAGATACTTTTGGACCTCATTTGAAACAGTTCAAGACGATCTTAGAATCATTCAGAACTGTCCAGAATCGGTTTAGAACTTGCTCATTTGTGTGTTTTCAAATTGTATTGTACAAGACCAGTTTTAGAATCATTTAGAACTCTTCGAAAACAATTTTGAACTGTCCAGAACTTGCTCATTTAGTCTTGTTTTCAAATTGTTCAATTCAATTTAGATACTTTTAGACCCCATTTGAAACAGTTCAAGACGATCTTAGAATCATTCAGAACTGTCCAGAATCGGTTTAGAACTTGCTCATTTGTGTGTTTTCAAATTGTATTGTACAAGACCAGTTTTAGAATCATTTAGAACTCTTCGAAAAACAATTTTGAACTGTCCAGAACTTGCTCATTTAGTCGTGTTTTCAAATTGTTCAATTCGATTTAGATACTTTTGGACCTCATTTGAAACAGTTCAAGACGATCTTAGAATCATTCAGAACTGTCCAGAATCGGTTTAGAACTTGCTCATTTGTGTGTTTTCAAATTGTATTGTACAAGACCAGTTTTAGAATCATTTAGAACTCTTCGAAAACAATTTTGAACTGCCCAGAACTTGCTTATTTAGTGGTATTTTCAAATTGTTCAATTCAATTTAGATACTTTTAGACCTTATTTGAAACAGTTCAAGACGATCTTATAGAATCATTCAGAACTGTCCAGAATCGTTTTAGAACTTGCTCATTTGTGTTTTTTCAAATTGTACTGTACAAGACCAGTTTTAGAATCATTTAGAACTCTTCGAAAACAATTTTGAACTGCCCAGAACTTGCTTATTTAGTGGTATTTTCAAATTGTTCAATTCAATTTAGATACTTTTAGACCCCATTTGAAACAGTTCAAGACGATCTTAGAATCATTCAGAACTGTCTAGAATCGTTTAGAACCATTTAGAACTGTCCACAATTATTTGAAACGGTCCAAGGCACACTAGAACATCAAATTTACTTGTAAATTCTCATAATGTGAACGTGTTCACATCGCAGCGTGCTGACCCGGTATAAAGTTGACATTTTCCCATCATGATTAGATTTTTATAAATAAAAGCTGTTATTATTTCGTCGCGGTATTGTCTTTTGGAATTTCCTAACGATTTATTTCATAACGTACCCCTTCTAAATTCGTTTTGTAATCATATAATTAATTTACGAACAAGAGTAGGCGATGCTAGTACGCAAAAATCGGTACGAAAACAGTTATTATTCGAGTTATGGAGAAAATTAGAAATTACCTGGCGATAATTTCCGCAAACAATGAGAACGCTCTTCCAATTAGGATTTTAAGTGTGGGATCGAAGGCTCGCTCCTCGGAAGGTGGAGGAATTTATTATTTTAATATGCAAATCGGATGCAATATTTCTCCAATTCGCGACCGATTTGCATATTGTAATTATTCTTTGAATAGCCGAACGATTTGTCATGGAAAAAAATATAGTGAATCACCCCGTCTAATTAGCAATTACAGCCGTATAAAAGACTCAATTAATCAATATCATGATAATTACGTTAATATGTTAATCTGAATTTGTTTGTTCTTTAATTAACTAGCCAGTTGTTTCTCATTATGGACCGTTCTAAATTGGGTCCTGGACTGCTCCAAGTAGTCCCGAATCTGGTTCTAAAAAATGTTCTGTAAGATTCTAGAACAATATCAAATATGTTATAAGTCAAATTTTGTTCGTTAATTAACTCGTTCTCATTATAAATTACCTTTAACGAAGAACAATATTAATTAAAACCACGGGTTGCTGTGCCATTACGCAATTAGCGATCATGCAATGTTGGCAAAGAATTGTTAAAATGCAATTGCTCCAATTCTCGCGTTAAAAAAAATAGAGGAAATTAATTATTGTATAAATTCCCAGATCGAAATCGCCTTAATGCATCAGGGAAGCCGTTTCTTAATAGAGTTATTGACAGAACAATGTTCGTTTGCTGCGCCATAATTAACATTTATTTATTTTTCCGAGTACGGCCTAATTAATAAATTACATCCCGTGGGCCAACAATTAATTTTTAACAGACCATAGGCGATTAAACTTATCTCTAATGTTACATCGCTTGTTAAGTTAAACCGTATTAGTATAGGAAATATACAAGAATAATTGCCGCAGGAGATTCATCAGTAAAACGTATCAATCGCTCTCCGGGAATTCTGGATGGGATTCCCATAAATTCCGAATGTTTTATTTCGTCCTTTCCTCGCGAACAATGGGCTCGGCTCGATAGGCATCGCCAGAGAAACGCAATACGGGGAAACGTTTTTATTTGTGTAATTATCAATTATTTTCATATTATGCGAAAGCCCACGCGTTCCTGTTATATGCAGATGCCACGGGATGATAGCAAAAGCGAGATTTTAACGATACTCGACGAAATCCTAGCAGGCTGGAGTATTTTTTGTGATACCCTTATTACACTTGTAAATCCCTGGTTAATTAGGGATACTAATTTTTACAGGCGGCGGACGTTATTTATTAGGGGATTAGAGGATTCGGGGGATTGTAAATTACAACGTGATTAAAAATATGGGCCGAAGAGATTACAGCGGCTTTTTTATATACAGATTTTGATCTCTCACTAACGATCTGTATAGATATTTTATTGGTAATATATTCCTGTATGCAGGCCGCGTTTTAATCGGGTAGTTTATAATCGATCAAAATTTTATCTACAAGGTGAGCAATGAAATATACAATAAAATAGTGAAGAGTAATTACGCGTTTATACAGGGTGTCTCCCGTACAAATTGTTTTGATGTGTGAGTTGTGAACAATGTAATATATACATTATGACAAGTAAGTCAAAATATCTCGGAAATTTGTGGATTTTTAGAATTTTTTTATTCTTCAAAAGTTGTAGACAATTGTTTTTTTAATAAAATGGCGAAATTTCATTTTTTTATCTCCAGTAGTTTTCGAGTTAATTAAGGTTTTTCAAAGAATAGCACTATAGAAAGTGGTTTTTAAATCATTTACATTATGACAAAAAAGTCAAAATATCTCGAAAATTAGTGGTTTTTTTAAATTTTTTTATTCTTCAAAACTTGTAGACAATTGTTTTTTTAATAAAATGGCGAAATTTCATTTTTTTATCTCCAGTAGTTTTCGAGTTAATTAAGGTTTTTCAAAGAATAGCACTATAGAAAGTGGTGTTTTTTCGTTTACAATATGACAAAAAAGTCAAAATATCTCAAAAATTGGCGGTTTTTTCGAATTTTTTTATTCTTCAAAACTTGTAGACAATTGTTTTTTTAATAAAATGGCGAAATTTCATTTTTTATCTCCAGTAGTTTTCGAGTTAATTAAGGTTTTTCAAAGAATAGCACTATAGAAAGTGTTTTTTAAATCATTTACATTATGACAAAAAAGTCAAAATAACTCAAAAATTGGCGGTTTTTAGAATTTTTTTATTCTTCGAAACTTGTAGACAATTGTTTTTTTAATAAAATGGCGAAATTTCATTTTTTTTATCTCCAGTAGTTTTCGAGTTAATTAAGGTTTTTCAAAGAATAGCACTATAGAAAGTGTTTTTTAAATCATTTACATTATGACAAAAAAGTCAAAATATCTCAAAAATTAGTGGTTTTTTTAATTTTTTTTGTTCTTCAAAACTTGTAGATAATTATTTTTTTAATAAAATGGCGAAATTTCATTTTTTTATCTCCAGTAGTTTTCGAGTTAATTAAGGTTTTTCAAAGAATAGCACTATAGAAAGTGGTGTTTTTTCGTTTACAATATGACAAAAAAGTCAAAATATCTCAAAAATTGGCGGTTTTTTCGAATTTTTTTATTCTTCGAAACTTGTAGACAATTGTTTTTTTAATAAATTGGTTAACATGTAATTTTTTTATCTCAATTAGTTTTCGAGATATTTCAGGATTTTTTGAAAGGAATTCAAAGTAGGTAAATTTAGAAGGATTATTTATTAATTGCATAGCGTTGTTTGACTAAAAGGGAGTTAATTTAAATTTCAAATAAACACCCAAATTGATTACGCGATAACGTAATTGTTAGTTAGACAGGAAGCCCCGAAACGGTAGCCCCATTACACTTTAGTATCGTAAAACCGCTTCCTGTAATAACACAACACACTGTATAAATTTTATCCTAAATTAATTACATTGTTACCTGTTAATTGAGACATTTCAATTTGTTTTAAGCGTATGCAAAAACACGAACTCCATTGTAATGTTATATAGAAGCTTAATTAAGAAATAATGTAAGTTAGTTGGCTGTTAAATTGGTATATAAAAATATTAATATCTTTATTTATGTGCGTTTATACCGGGTTGGTCTGAGGCGATGTGAGTATATGAATAATACAAGTGCGAGAGAGAAAGAGTAGGATAGTTTTAGAATCGTTTAGAACTGTTCAGGAATTTATATAGAGGCAATAACTGTAAATATTAAAGTAATATATCGGTTCCTGACATTATGATAAAAAAGTCAAAATAACTAGGAAATTTGTGGTTTTTTCGAAATTTTTTATTCTTTAAAACTTGTAGACAATTGTTTTTTCAATAAAATGATGGAGTTATAGGTTCTTATCTCAATTAGTTTTCGAGATAATTCAGGCTTTTCAAAGAATAGCACTAGAATTTTTTTTTGTACATTATGACAAAAAAGTCAAAATATCTCTGAAATTTGTAGTTTTTTCAAAATTTTTTACTCTTCAAAACTTGTAGACAATTGTTTTTTCAATAAAATGGTCGATTTTAGTATCTCTATCTCAAATAGTTTTCGAGATAATTGATGTTTTTTTATAGAGTAGAGGAATTGCAACTTCCTCACTCTAACAACTGTTCAACTATCTAGATTCAGGACAATTAAAATAGTCCGGGAGCCCGCCGAAAAAAAAAACCCAAAAACCCCCTTCTTTTCACATACAAATCCAAATATTTCGAACCTGCCGTTTATAAACACAATCACAATTTCTCATTGTTCACCGTCCGCAGCGATATCGATAAACGACCGGCGAGAAAGAGAGACGTGGATTCGGAGACCCCACACACGCCACCAGAAAGAAAAAGATCAAAAGATAAAAAAAAACCCATCATAAATAAACCAAACTACACGAAAACGGATGCATTGAGTCCGCTGAAACGTTCTCAAACCCGAGCAAAAGGACTCCAAATTGCCGTTGTACTCTAGCATAAATATCTGACGAATTAAACGGAGTAGAAGTAGATAATATTTTCGATGAGTTAAGGCGGGTTTCACCGAAACTAATTCAGTCTCGACCGCTTTTTCCCGCTCGTCTTGCTTCAATTCCCCGATGGAAGTCGAAAAAAAATTAAATAGGTGTAAAAGTAGGGAGAAAATTGCCCCGAAAAAAACCGTTCGATAGGCGCAAAGGTAGGGAGAAAATTGCCCGAAAAAAAATCGTTCGATAGGCGCAAAGGTAGCGAGAAAATTGCCCGAAAAAAAATCGTTCGGTAGGTGTGAAAGTAGGGAGAAAATTGCCCGAAAAAAAAATCGTTCGGTAGGTGTGAAAGTAGGGAGAAAATTGCCCGAAAAAAAAATCGTTCGATAGGTGTGAAAGTAGGGAGAAAATTGTCCGAAAAAAAAATCGTTCGGTAGGTGTGAAAGTAGGGAGAAAATTGCTCGAAAAAAATCGTTCGGTAGGTGTAAAAGTAGGGAGAAAATTGCCCGAAAAAAAATCGTACAGTAGGTGTAAAAGTAGGGAGAAAATTGCTCGAAAAAAAATCGTACAGTAGGTGTAAAAGTAGGGAGAAAATTGCTCGAAAAAAAATCGTACAGTAGGTGTAAAAGTAGGGAGAAAATTGCTCGAAAAAAAATCGTTCGGTAGGTGTGAAAGTAGGGAGAAAATTGCTCGAAAAAAAAATCGTTCGGTAGGTGTGAAAGTAGGGAGAAAATTGCTCGAAAAAAAAATCGTTCGGTAGGTGTGAAAGTAGGGAGAAAATTGCCCGAAAAAAAATCGTACAGTAGGTGTAAAAGTAGGGAGAAAATTGCTCGAAAAAAAAAATCGTTCGGTAGGTGTGAAAGTAGGGAGAAAATTGCTCGAAAAAAATCGTTCGATAGGTGTAAAAGTAGGGAGAAAATTGCCCGAAAAAAAATCGTACAGTAGGTGTAAAAGTAGGGAGAAAATTGCTCGAAAAAAAATCGTACAGTAGGTGTAAAAGTAGGGAGAAAATTGCTCGAAAAAAATCGTTCGATAGGTGTAAAAGTAGGGAGAAAATTGCCCGAAAAAAAATCGTACAGTAGGTGTAAAAGTAGGGAGAAAATTGCTCGAAAAAAAAAATCGTTCGGTAGGTGTGAAAGTAGGGAGAAAATTGCTCGAAAAAAATCGTTCGATAGGTGTAAAAGTAGGGAGAAAATTGCCCGAAAAAAAATCGTACAGTAGGTGTAAAAGTAGGGAGAAAAGTGCTCGAAAAAAAATCGTACAGTAGGTGTAAAAGTAGGGAGAAAATTGCTCGAAAAAAAATCGTACAGTAGGTGTAAAAGTAGGGAGAAAATTGCTCGAAAAAAAAATCGTTCGGTAGGTGTGAAAGTAGGGAGAAAATTGCCCGACAAAAAATCGTTCCATAGGCGCAAAGGTAGGGAGAAAATTGGATTTGTTCCTCCGCCACTGGCTCGCTTCCTTCTTCGCATTAATTCGAATTATCGGCTGCGATTCGGTACAATGAGGCGACGCATTAAATGCTTCGAGTGTGAATGAGTTCATGCCGGGAACGTAATAACATGTATGATTGCTCGCCATCAATTCTATCATTAACGCCGCTGGATGTGGGCCACTTACACGAACGAATCTCTCTCTTTTTTTCAGTTCAAAAATCGTTTTTTTAATGCACGGGAGCAATAAATCCGAACGGGCATCGTAAAAATCGTAAACAACTGTTTTTTCGGCTGTAAATTAGGATGTGATATCGATTAAAATCGAATACGGCTCTCTAATGATCGTCGACAATCGATAAAAACCGACCTACCGGCGAATATATAACTTTAAAATGCGGTAATTAATCCTCTAAAAGTATTTTATCGAAGTCGTAAAAATCGTAAATAAAACTTTTATACCCGGTGATATAACCAGTGGAACAATTTAGGATTGTTCAAAATTATGTACAAAAGAAAAATAGAATGATTCAGAAATTTTTAGAACCGTTTTAGAACTGACTGGGACCGTTTGAAACAGATCAGTACTACCCTGGAACCATTTAGAACTGTCCGAAATCGTTCAGAACAGATTCAGGACTTTTTGGAACGTCCAAGGACAAAATCAGAAAGTCCAGAATCATTTAGAACAGTTTTAGAACTAACTAGGACCGTTTGAAACAGTTCAGTACTACCCTGGAACCATCTAGAACTGTCCGAAATCGTTCAGAACAGATTCAGGACTTTTTGGAACGTCCAAGGACAAAATCAGAAAGTCCAGAATCATTTAGAACAGTTTTAGAACTAACTAGGACCGTTTGAAACAGTTCAG
The DNA here is from genome assembly GCA_917563865.1 of Phyllotreta cruciferae. NCBI lineage: Eukaryota > Metazoa > Arthropoda > Insecta > Coleoptera > Chrysomelidae > Phyllotreta > Phyllotreta cruciferae. Next base: position 962,816 of record OU830616.1, read on the forward strand.
TACTACCCTGGAACCATCTAGAACTGTCCGAAATCGTTCAGAACAGATTCAGGACTTTTTGGAACGTCCAAAGACAAAATCAGAAAGTCCAGAATCATTAGAACCGTTTTAGAACTAACTAGGACCGTTTGAAACAGTTCAGTACTACCCTGGAACCATCTAGAACTGTCCGAAATCGTTCAGAACAGATTCAGGACTTTTTGGAACGTCCAAGGACAAAATCAGAAAGTCCAGAATCATTTAGAACAGTTTTAGAACTAACTAGGACCGTTTGAAACAGTTCAGTACTACCCTGGAACCATCTAGAACTGTCCGAAATCGTTCAGAACAGATTCAGGACTTTTTGGAACGTCCAAGGACAAAATCAGAAAGTCCAGAATCATTAGAACCGTTTTAGAACTAACTAGGACCGTTTGAAACAGTTCAGTACTACCCTGGAACCATCTAGAACTGTCCGAAATCGTTCAGAACAGATTCAGGACTTTTTGGAACGTCCAAGGACAAAATCAGAAAGTCCAGAATCATTTAGAACCGTTTTAGAACTAACTAGGACCGTTTGAAACACTACAGTGCTATCCTGGAACTGTTTAGAACAGTCTATATTAATTTAGAAAAGATTTAGGACTATTTGGGACATTTTAGAAGACTTTTTCATTCAAATAATTGACTAATTTAGTAAAATATTGTCCACAAATTCATACAATATCACAGAAACTCATACTATAAAAATGTTTGAGCAGTGTATGTACAAAGTATACACTGCTCTTGGTATGCAATGGGATTAGATTAGATGGCGATTCGTAAACGAGCTCTTTTATAGTCGATCAAAAAGAGATTACGTATTTATTTAATTATAGCGACACTCCGAAAGTTGACTTAAGAGATACTTAATGCTGCGATCCCGTTGCGGGGCAATCAAAGAGCCCATTGTGAGCATAGAAAATGTTTAGAGCACTCGACTGGTGTACAATCAACGTTCGATTCAAATACGTATTAGAAAATTTTATACATTATGCGTTAGTAAAATACTCGAGTAATGAATTGCGCATTGTGTACTTAGAGTTCAAATTACGGTGGATTTTTTGATGCATGGGAGATAAATTAATTATTTTTATCACAAATATTTCGAATGGAATAATCCCGCAAGTGATTCGCTTTTGATGTTGGTGGTCTAAGCTAAGAATGAATTAATCAAAACTCGTTTATTCGATTCCCGTTTTGGATAATGTAAGTCGAAGAGAACTGTTTTTTTCTCTCGAAATAATATTGACGAGCTCGTCGGAAGGAAAATAAAAGAGTGCGCGAAAAGAATGAGAATAAACCAGGAGAGATTTGCTCGAAGAACTATTACAAGTGCAAAATAAAATGCTCCAAGAATTTATTTACATTTTGTGACTAAAAAGTCGAAATATCTCGAAAATTGGTGGTTTTTTGTAAATTTTTTGTTCTTGATAACTTGTAGACAATTGTTTTTTTATTACAATTGTGAATATTTCAATTTTTTATCACAAGTAGTTTTCGAGATAATTCAGATTTTTTGATAGAGTAGCAATAGAAAATTGTTTTTTATAACATTACAAAAAAGTCAAAATATTCAGGAAATTTGTGGTTTTTTCGAAATTTTTTGTTCTTGAAAACTTGTAGACAATTGTTTTTTTAATAAAATGGTGAAAATTTCAATTTTTTATCACCAGTAGTTTTCGAGATAATTCACATTTTTTGATAGAGTAGCAATAGAAAATTGTTTTTTTTTATAACATTACAAGAAAATCAAAATATTCAGGAAATTTGTGGTTTTTTCGAAACTTTTTGTTCTTGAAAACTGGTAGACAATTGTTTTTTTAATAAAATGGTGAAAATATCAATTTTTTATCACAAGTAGTTTTCGAGATAATTCACATTTTTTGATAGAGTAGCAATAGAAAATTGTTTTTTTATAACATTACAAGAAAATCAAAATATTCAGGAAATTTATGGTTTTTTCGAAATTTTTTGGTCTTGAAAACTCGTAGACAATTGTTTTTTTAATAAATTGATGAAAATTTCAATTTTTTATCACAAGTAGTTTTCGAGATAATTCAAATTTTTTGATAGAGTACCAATAGAAAATTGTTTTTTATAACATTACAATAAAGAGAAAATATTCAGGAAATTTGTGGTTTTTTCGAATTTTTTTATTTTTCAAAAATTGTAGATAATTGTTTTTTCAATAAAATGGTGGAGTTTTTGCTTCTCTATCCCAATTATTTTTCAAGATAATTGAAGACACCATCTTCTAATATGTCCCAAGTGCACATATTTATTACAATTTTTCGCTCTAATTTTACATATATTATCTACCCCAGAAGTTTGTAACACGTATCCATAAACGCCCTGTATATGTAAGAGAGAGTTGCGTAAAAAATTGTTCAATAAAGAGGAAATGAAAGGAGATATGGTAGTTTTTTTTGCATAGAATACCATCGTCTTTTTGCGACATTCGCTGAAGATATACTGTGAGATACAATTAACTGATACGTAAGTAAACTGGCGATTACGTGAGTAATGGAGGTATCATCAAAATCGATCGTAAACTTGCCTTCTATAATGCTGGAACTAATTCCACGTTTCATAAAGAATCTTAATCGCGCTGGCCGATCGTTTTTTTTAAATGAAATAATTGTTTTTGTATCTGGGGATCTCTTCAGGTGGCTCGGCTAATGAAATAATCGATTTTTAGCGATAATTTCGCCGCGACGGTAATTTTTTTAATCGATCGTGCGAACGTTTTGCATTTTATCAGTTGGAATTTTTATCTTTCAATCGGGCCCCGTCGCCACGAGGAAAAGTATATTCTCATTATTTTCGCACCGTCTTTTATTTTATCAATTATCTCGAATACTAGTTGAGATAAAAAAATTAAAACTACGCCATTTTATTGAAAAAACAATTGTCTACAAGTTTTCAAGAATAAAAATTTTCGAAAAAACCGCATTTTTCTGAGATATTTTGATTTTTTTGTCATAATGTTGCATGAACCTACATTTTTACAAAAAAGTCAAAATATCTTGGAAATTTGAGATTTTTTCGAAATTTTTTATTCTTCAAAACTTGTAGACAATTGTTTTTTTAGCAAAACGTCGAAAACATCATGTTTTGATCCCATTTAATTTTTGAGATAATTCAACATCAATATGGACACCATCCTCAAAGTGCCCCAGGTCCCAAACATAATCTCCTAGGGCACATTTTAAAGTTAACAAACCCGACAAGTACAATATATATTTCCACAAAACAACCGGTTACGAAAACAATTTTCCCCTCCCCACGAAACCGATCCAAATCAGCATAATAAATGATAGGCTCGTATCGCCAAATCGCCCCACATTTATAAATATTTACGAGATCCTCTCGACTGCCTCAGACGTCCTTAATCGAGACATAATAAGTAGCAAAACGCACCGATGTTCTCGGAATCATTGACCACTCTGTACTGCTTACATTACGCGCATTCGCATTGTATTGTAAACCCAAAGTCATTTGTTAAAAAAAACCTTACAAGGTTTTTCAGTTCCGATGAATTTTTCTACCTGAAATCATATCTTAAAGCACTCATAAACCCCGTCAAATCACTATAAGGCAAGTACATTTAAACTCCTAGATTTTAGGCAACCCTTTATACAGCTCTTTTTTTGCCTGCAAAACTAGATCCAGTGGTGGGATTTTTTTGCTTTAGCAATTAACGTGTAATTCTAGCATTTAAGTAGGCATGAACGAGTACTCGTACTCGTACACCACTGAGTATAATTGTAATTGTAATTGTAATTGCAATGGTATCTTTTTTTCCCGGCTCGCAGGAATTGTAGTTGAGACTGTTGCTCCTGCTTAAAGCGATCGAGCATTAACCGTTAGTTCTTTGCGTCTATTTAACCGGCGCTTTTTTCTCCACGGCATTCCCGCCATAATTACTTCCGATGCGGCCTTAATGATTTATAGAAGCAAACAAATCAGGTAATTTCTTAATTGCGTTCGAATTCGACGCCAGTTGTATATTGCCGATCTATTTCGATTGGAAAACGAGAGTACTATGGCGTCCACCTCGATTACCCGGCCTTGCATTAGATACGAATGTGGCTGGTGTAATGCAACGTAAGAGGTATGGATTTCCGAGAAATCCGAGCGAACGGCCGGCCGGTGATTTGTTAGGTAATAACGCATTTTCTAAACAATGAAAGTGTCTCATTAAAAGCGTATGAAAAAATATATTTCGCGTTTATGGCCGGCGTGAAATTCAGCATTCGACGGGCCGTACCAGTTCGGTCGTAAATTCGCGGGGCTCTCGCGATTTACGAGACGCTTAAAAACTAATTGATTTTTCTCCAATGTTATATTATAATAAAGTTCTCCGTGCGTCTATTAATACAGCGAGAGCGTATAGTTTGTGCAAAGTAAAGTTGGTTGTACGTCACTAATGTCGTCATAATCGCCAAACATTGTGGCGAAGCCCCCTTTCCGAGCCTTCAGCGAGTCTATAATAAAAATTCAACCTAAATCCTGCCCTGGTCTCCCCCATAAGGAGCAGTATTCAACCTGCGACAATACATCGTGATTGTGGAGTATCTTTGTTGAAAAACGGACGATATCTATTGTCTGCTTAGATAAATATTACCTGGTTCTCAGCGCCTCTGCTACTACTCGTCATTATTTCATCCTTTTTGTTTTTTCCCTTTTTTGTCGATCGTTTTCCTCCACATAGGTGGCTTTTTTCTTATCTGTTTCAACTCGCCATATTGGCAACACCAGTAACATTGTATTTTAACAATTGGCAACACTGATTCCCGAACGATTGGCAATACTGTATTTAACAGTTGGCTACACTGATTAGTAATAAATCTGGTGACTTTTGAAGGTGCGTTTCGCTGGGATGGTGGAGCTGCGAGGCAACTTTTGATGAAAATAATAATTAGTTCTGTGGCCGTCTCGTGGGTGATGGCGAGTTGGAACGGGGCCGGTTCGTTTTCTTATACGCGGTTTTATGATATCTCTGGCCGGACACGGCAGGCTGGTCGCATCTTCGATTTTTATCGGGCCGCGGCCGTTGCGATTGTGTATGGGCTTGTCATCGGCGAATTTCCGTAGAAACAGAGACGGAATACTGAAATATTCGCTATATAGGCTGTCTTTCTCGCACTTGTGTTGGGCGTATGTTCGTATCGCCGCGGACCAGCCCTGTATAGAGGCGAATGCAAAAAGGACTTTGAGTTAAATACCACTTGACAGTTTTTACCACATATCTCGGAAATTAGGGGATTTTTCGAAATTTTTTGTTCTTCGAAAGTTGTAGACAATTGTTTTTTTGATAAAATGGTGGAAATTTCATTTTATTAGCTCAATTCGTTTTCGAGATATTACAGGTTTTTCAAAGAATAGCACTAGATTTTTTTCGTGTACATTATCACAAAAAAGTCAAAATATCATTGAAATTCGTGGATTTTTTGATTTTTTTTATTCTTCAAAAATTGTAGACAATTATTTTTTCAATAACATGGTTCAATTTTAGATTTTTTATCTCAATTAGTTTTCGAGATAATAGAGGTTTTTCAATGAATAGCACTAGATTTTTGTTTCATATACATTACGACAAAAAAGTCAAAATATCTTTGAAATTCGTGGATTTTTTGATTTTTTTTATTCTTCAAAAATTGTAGATAATTATTTTTTCAATAACATGGTTCAATTTTAGATTTTTTATCTCAATTAGTTTTCGAGATAATAGAGGTTTTTCAATGAATAGCACTAGATTTTTGTTTCATATACATTACGACAAAAAAGTCAAAATATCTTTGAAATTCGTGGATTTTTTGATTTTTTTTATTCTTCAAAAATTGTAGAGAATTATTTTTTCAATAAAATGGTTCAATTTTAGTTTTTTTATCTCAATTAGTTTTCGAGATAACTGATGTTCTTTTATATCTACTTTCTCAATCTTTGTTCAACTCATAGAATTTTGCCCGACAAATTTGGACTTACCTGTATAATTCGTTACAAATTTTAGCAAAGCCAAAAACGTGTTAATAAAATGCGTATTTTTATATTCCCATCTACCTACTAATAAACAATAAATTAGAAAACCAACGGTATTTAACGAAAAACCTCGACCATAAATTAGAAATGATTGATAAACATCGGACCATCTGCGAATATAATTTCCAGGTTTCGGTTAATTGCGTTCCAACTAAGAAAAAAAATTATACTTATACAACGCGTTAATTAAGATACCATTTATACGTTATAAATCATATCGGATCGTTATTTATTCTCCATTTACGAACGCGTACAGTATTCCGATCTAAGGCGGCTTCGAAAATAGTCACGAATGCCTCCACCGGTGTCTCGATTATTCTGAAATTTAGTGGAATTCGGCGCACTTAAACTTACCTATCATTTGTCAGTTGTCAAACGAATCGACGCGAATCCATAATAATTAATTTCGAATGATGAAAGCACACAAAAAATTCGCCATGATAAGAGCTTGACGAACGGTCCATTAGAAATCAGCGAACGTTGATTAATCGTTTACGATTTTAGGATCAAGCGCCCGTACTAAAGCGCCCGAATCGCCCGTACTATATCGAATCACCACCACCTATCGAGTGAAGAACTCATCTCGCATCCAAGTGAAAACTTGGGAGATCCCGAGCAGTTTATCACAAAGCGGTCATTGTTTCCAATCGTCCTTATTCGCTTAGGGGCGACCGGGGCACCCAATTCCTAATATATTTTAGAAGTGCACAACACGCATTAAAAAATAGCAATTACTCTAATAAATTGTGAATTTAATAAAAAGTTAATTAGAGCGATTAGAGCGGGTTGGAGGCGAATTGCCCCGCTCGTCCCGTCGATTTCCAGCGCCGCTCACGATCCGAGCGTACATTGCCCAAAAGAAAAGACAAATTAAGTTATTATCTTTCGTTCGGCAACGTGATTGATCACGGCAGATATGATTTATGTTGCCGGCGACTTATTACCGAAGAATTCATTCGGATATTAGCGCAAACAAAAAGGATTTGTGCGTTTGTTTTACCACTCTTATTCTCGTGGCTGTCTGGGGGAATTTGGGATAGAATGTTTGCGGTTGGGGATGAGAAATTAGAGCGTGATCTGGTAAATAATTAACGAGATTGGAGCTGTAACGAATTGCTTTGTTAACATCTCACTCGGTTCCCAGAGGTTTTTTGCTATAGGAGCGTAACCGATTCGAATTCTATTCTAATCCGAGTGGTATTTGTTATTACGGTTTTTTTTTTTTTATGTTGAGCTCCTATCGCGTTGTTAAACGAATACTTAGTGGTAAAGACGGTGCATTTTACTCGGAGGTAGCGAATTAAAATGGAGGTTTTTGGTGAGACTCTATAGCACCAATTTTATTAGTGTATGAGGTACTAAAACTGAACCAATTTAATGAAAAAATAATTCTCCACAAGTTTTGAAGAATAAAATAATTAAAAAAAACCACAGATTTCGGAGTTATTTTGACTTTTTTGTCATAATGTATATGCAAAAAAGAAACAAATTTCTGGTGCTATTCTTAGAAAAACCTGTATTATTTCGTAAAGTAGTTGAGATAAAAAAATAGAATTTTCACCATGTTATTGAAAAAATAATTCTCTACAACTTTTGAAAAATAAAAAAAATCCAAAAAACCGCAGATTTCGGAGATATTTTGACTTTTTTGTCATAATGTATATGCAAAAAAAACAAACTTCTAGTGCTATTCTTTGAAAAACCTGTGTTATTTCGAAAACTAGTCGAGATAAAAAAATGGAATTTTCACCATGTTATTGAAAAAATAATTCTCTACAACTTTTGAAAAATAAAAAAAATCCAAAAAATCGCAAATTTCCGAGATATTTAGATTTTTTGTCTTAATGTTTACGCAAAAAAAACAAACTTCTAGTGCTATTCTTTGAAAAACCTGTATTATTTCGTAAATTAGTTGAGATAAAAAAATTAAAGCTTCACCATATTATTGAAAAAATAATTCTCTACAAGTTTTGAAAAATAAAAAAAATCGAAAAAACCGCCAATTTCCGAGATATTTTGACTTTTTTTGTCATAATGTATATGCAAAAAAAACAAACTTCTAGTGCTATTCTTAGAAAAACCTGTATTATTTCGCAAACTAGTTGAGATAGAAAAATGGAATTTTCACCATGTTATTGAAAAAATAATTCTCTACAAATTTTGAAAAATAAAAAAAATCCAAAAAACCGCAAATTTCCTAGATATATTGAATTTTTGTCTTAATATTTACGCAAAAAAATCCTCTAAGGGCTCTTGAAAGAGCAACTTCATAGCCTTCTAGATCCCAAACGAAACCCCAAACGAAACCTCCTACTGCAAACATTTTCAAGAACTCTTCGATCCATTTCCACTTATACTACACCAATTTGTAACACACGTATTCATTAACACCCTGTACAACGGCTTTAACGGGCATCATCGTGGTATACATTTCTCGGGCCCCATCTTCTGTAACACAGAAGTCGGCCGATTCGGTCCTTATTACAGAGAAGGCCGAAAAGCTCGGACGTGAGGAATAAAACAAAACCTATTATTTGGAGTCCCTCCGCTGCGGGGATGTAGGTGAAGTTGTAAAGAAGGCGGCCTTGAGCTGCCAACACTCGAACGAAAATGTCTTCATCACAAACCGATGGGACGCTGGATATAACCCATGGGTTTTATTTTATTCAAACGTTTAATCCTACAAATTGTTTTGCATATTATTTTCTTATTTTTACATTATACAGGATGTCCAAATTTGCAATTGAACTCGGTTCAACGCAGAACCACAGTTGAACTAAGCATCTACAACCGGGCCTAACAGTTACCAGTAGTAGAAAAGCGTTGATTTTGAGATGTCATTCACCTGGTTCTTATATAAATATATTATAATAATTTAGTGATATTTTTTTAAGTAATACATAAGCGGCGAATAATAAAAATAGCGTAATCCGGTCGTGTATAAATATTAATATAAAAACATCGACATGATAATGCGGCGATTTATTTAAATGTTATTGGCGCGGACTTGGTAGCCGTTTCACGATTAGTCGAAAACGTCCCATAATTTCCCATAAAAATCGTTGAAATAGACATCAAAAAACGCCCATAAACTATCGAACTTATCTATAAGAGATGCCCGATCGAAAGCATCTAAACTAAAAACGTATGCTAATTAGGCGACTCCTAAGAAACCTTTAAAAAAATCCAATAAAATACACAACGACACGCTTTTTTTGTGACATCCTGTATGTACTTTAATAGCGGGCATTATGCCCCAAAAAAATGGTCTCTGGAGTCGTTTTAATTATATTTAATGCGATCAAAAACCGTGCATAATGATACACTTCCAGCACTTTTTGCTCAAATCGTTAACCCAGGATGCAGCTCGCTGAGGATGCTGCCCAAAAAAAACTCCAAACTTCACCGCTCATTAACGCCACAAAAATCGACTACAATCCAATTTCTAATTGCAGATTCCGCCAGCGGTCTCTTCGCCCAACCCCGTCAACCTCACTGACCCAGGCGGAGACTCCTGGACGAGCCTCCTGGAGGACCTCGATTCCCCCTTGCCTCTGGACGCCAGCGAAGGCGGCTTCTTCTCCGGCAACTTCGTGCCGCCCCCGCCGCGCCCCTTGTTCCTCGACGACGCCGCCACCCCCGACGGCCTCACCACCTGCGATCTGTGCACTTGGTCCTGGCAACAACACAGCGGCGGCTACAGCCTGGACATGTCTAAAGGTGAATACAGGGAGAGAGTTTGAAACAGTTCAGTACTGTTCTTGGATCATTTAGAATTGTCTAGAATCATTTAGAACTGTTTCAATCTGTTTTAGAATCAGTTAGAAGTTTCAATCGGTTTTAGAATCACTTAGAACTGTTGACAACTATTTGAGACTATCGAAAACCATTTAGAACTGTCCAAGGATCATTTAGAACCGTTTGAATCAGTTCAGCACTGTTCTTGGATCATTTAGAATTGTCTAGAATCATTTAGAATTGTTTCAATCTGTTTTAGAATCATTTAGAACTGTTTCAATCTGTTTTAGAATCACTTAGAACTGTTGACAACCATTTGAGACTATCGAAAACCATTTAGAACTGTCCAGGATCATTTAGAACCGTTTGAAATAGTTCAGTACTGTTCTTGGATCATTTAGAATTGTCTAGAATCATTTAGAACTGTTTCAATCTGTTTTAGAATCACTTAGAACTGTTGACAACCATTTAAGACTATCGAAAACCATTTAGAACTGTCCAGGATCATTTAGAACCGTTTGAAACAGTTCAGTAATGTTCTTGGATCATTTAGAATTGTCTAGAATCATTTAGAATTGTTTCAATCTGTTTTAGAATCACTTAGAACTGTTGACAACCATTTAAGACTATCGAAAACCATTTAGAATTGTCCAGGATCATTTAGAACCGTTTGAAACAGTTCAGTACTGTTCTTGGATCATTTAGAATTGTCTAGAATCATTTAGAACTGTTTCAATCTGTTTTAGAATCACTTAGAACTGTTTCAATCGGTTTTAGAATCACTTAGAACTGTAGAGAACCATTTAAAACTATCGAAAACCATTTAGAACTGTCCAGGATCATTTAGAACCGATTGAAACAGTTCAGTACTGTTCTTGGATCATTGAGAATTGTCTAGAATCATTTAGAACTGTTTCAATCTGTTTTAGAATCAGTTAGAACTGTTTCAATCGGTTTTAGAATCACTTAGAACTGTAGAGAACCATTTAAAACTATCGAAAACCATTTAGAACTGTCCAGGATCATTTAGAACCGTTTGAAACAGTTCAGTACTGTTCTTGGATCATTTAGAATTGTCTAGAATCATTTAGAACTGTTTCAATCTGTTTTAGAATCAGTTAGAACTGTTTCAATCTGTTTTAGAATCACTTAGAACTGTTGACAACTATTTGAGACTATCGAAAACCATTTAGAACTGTCCAGGATCATTTAGAACCGTTTGAAACAGTTCAGTACTGTTCTTGGATCATTTAGAATTATCTAGAATCATTTAGAACTGTTTCAATCGGTTTTAGAATCACTTAGAACTGTAGAGAACCACTTAAAACTATCGATAACCATTTAGAACTGTCCAGGATCATTTAGAACCGTTTGAAACAGTTCAGTACTGTTCTTGGATCATCTAGAATTGTCTAGAATCGTTTAGGACAGGTTCAGGACTGTTTGGAGCGGTCCCAGAATAAAAAAGTCCACAGCGAGATTGATTATTGATGGATTATTAGAGAGCTCGCTAAATTAACGAAGAAATTCGCTTTATTATTTAATTAAAAACTAGTTGATAAGCGAGTCGATTTCGCGTTTAATGGCGCTTCTTCGAAACGGCCTGTTATCTTTAAGGTCGATTTTGAAGTTATTAAAATAGGATTTAAATGAGCTTCGACGGGTTTGGAGCGCTTTTAATTTCACGTTGATTACAATTGGTATTTAAAATAACATTAGTAAGACGGGCGAAAATCTTTAACGTCGTTAACTCCGGTAATTACTTCATTTCGTCGGACGGGAAATTACCCGGAGTATTCCGTTCAGGATGGGAGTGAATCGTTTCGAAATACATTTTCTGACGGCGATAAAAAACTTATTTACATGCCACGGCAGTTCTATCGGAATTCTCTCAGAATGAGGTAAAGATTTTAATGGGATTCTTATCGCACAAATACCGATTTTCCAAACGAAGGAACCTATACATTAAGATATTACAATGCTGCTACTTTTTAGATTAGCTCTTATATTCTTTTCTAAGGTTAATTCTATTAAATACCGGAATTTATAACGCAGTTAAATATAATTTATGGCATACTTAGGCCTACTTATGTTGTGGATGTGTGTGAAGCACGCAATATAAAGATATTTCTGTATAGATATCCTATTAAAGTCGAATTTGAAACGTTTTTTCTATCGAAATCAGAGAATCCATTAAACCATCTTATGAATAAAATCGAACCCTTCCCAATCCCACAGCATCCTACACTACCACACAATTATCAATACCTCCAAATCCATTACGCATTTGGCATGCATTTGCCTCGCAATTACTCGCAATTACAATAATAATCCAATCCGAATGTGTATAATAATTATAATAAACCAGTACCCATGCATTGTATTTAAATGCCGACAATAATAACATCCGCCAGAAGCTCGCAGGGACCCCCATTGCAAATCTATTCCTTCGGCATACGGTATTTTAGAAATCAAAGCGTTCTCAATGATTCTGGACTTCTCCATTTTATCCCGGACCGTTCCAAATAGTCCTAAACCTGTTCTAATTGATTCTGGATATTGGAACAGTTCTAAATGGTTCTAAGAGTGTAGTGAACTGTTTAAAATGGTCTAAATGATTCTGGACAGTGCTAAATAGTTCTAAGATCGTCCTGAACTGTTTTAATTGGTTTAAATTACTCCGGACATTTCTAAATATTTTTAAGATAGTCCTGAACTGTTTCAAATAGTCTAAATCATATTGGAACAGTGCTAAATGGTTCTAAGATTAGTCCTGAATCATTTAGACCATTTGAAACAGTTCAGTACACTTTTAGAACTGTTCCAATATCATTTAGACTATTTGAAACAATTCTAAAAATGTACTGAACTGTTTAAAATGGTCTAAATGATTCTAGACAGTTCTAAATAGTTCTAAGATCGTCCTGAACTGTTTCAAATAGTCTAAATTATATTTGAAACAGTTCTAAAAGTGTACTAAACTGTTTCAAATGGTCTAATAATGATTCTGGACAGTGCTAAATAGTTCTAAGATCGTCCTGAACTATTTCAAATAGTCTAAATGATATTGGAACAGTTCTAAAAGTGTACTGAACTGTTTAAAATGGTCTAAATGATTCTGGACAGTGCTAAATAGTTCTTAGATTAGTCCTGAATCTTTTAGACCATTTGAAACAGTTCAGTACACTTTTAGAACTGTTCCAATATCATTTAGACTATTTGAAACAGTTCTAAAAGTATACTGAACTGGTTCAAATGGACTAAATGATTCTAGACAGTGCTAAATAGTTCTAAGATCGTCCTGAACTGTTTCAAATAGTCTAAATTATATTGGAACAGTTCTAAAAGTGTACTGAACTGTTTAAAATGGTCTAAATGATTCTGGACAGTGCTAAATAGTTCTAAGATTAGTCCTGAATCATTTAGACCATTTGAAACAGTTCAGTACACTTTTAGAAATGTTCCAATATCATTTAGACTATTTGAAACAGTTCTAAAAGTATACTGAACTGGTTCAAATGGACTAAATGATTCTAGACAGTGCTAAATAGTTCTAAGATCGTCCTGAACTGTTTCAAATAGTCAAAATTATATTGGAACAGTTCTAAAAGTGTACTGAACTGTTTAAAATGGTCTAAATGATTCTGGACAGTGCTAAATAGTTCTAAGATCGTCCTGAACTGTTTCAAATAGTCTAAATGATATTGGAACAGTTCTAAAAGTGTACTGAACTGTTTAAAATGGTCTAAATGATTCTGGACAGTGCTAAATAGTTCTAAGATTAGTCCTGAATCATTTAGACCATTTGAAACAGTTCAGTACACTTTTAGAAATGTTCCAATATCATTTAGACTATTTGAAACAGTTCTAAAAGTATACTGAACTGGTTCAAATGGACTAAATGATTCTAGACAGTGCTAAATAGTTCTAAGATCGTCCTGAACTGTTTCAAATAGTCTAAATTATATTGGAACAGTTCTAAAAGTGTACTGAACTGTTTAAAATGGTTTAAATGATTCTGGACAGTGCTAAATAGTTCTAAGATCGTCCTGAATTGTTTGAAATGTTATAAACGATTCTGGACAGTTCTAAATGGTTCTAAAAGATTCTCTTCGCTTTTTCTTAGACCTTGCATTAAAATTATTGGTAAAAATGTACTTACATGCAGATAGTAATTTAATCGATTTTTCTTGTCTATAACCGACTTGTTAATTACCTGAAACAATATAAGCACTAGCATTAGGTGTATCTATCTATACGGGGGAAGATGAAGCATCATAAAAATCCCAATCGCTTTGTTCGCGAACCACCGATTATTTATCTCCTGCCAGATAACGAACTCCGCGAAACGTTTAAAGCCTTTTGTTCCTTTATGAATAATGACATATTGTCTAGTAAAACTAAAAAAATTTGCATATCGCGCGAGCGACGGCCCATCGCGATCGCTTTACGTAACCAACCCGGTGGATTTCTTTTCGGAATCTCTGGCGTCCCGCATATTATTAAATCATTAATATTTTTTCTACCGGCGATATCCGGAGATCTCGCGCGGCCGTAAAGCGTGCAGCCGCCATTCTAGGCCGGCTACCGTCCTAGACGTATCGCTCTCTAATCGAGAACGCTTTATTAAATTTAAAAACGGGAGATTAATATTTGAACGGGAAAAAAGCCAGATAGCATCGGCATCTCCACTTATCGCCCGCCAGACGTCAATGTTTCTTTTCTCCGGCGATATAATGGATCGATTGTGATTATTTACAGCGATGCTTTTACACATTGTTTCGGGGGGATTAATTTTGTAGTGTAGAAGGTTCTTTTTCACTTGTATAGAGACAATCTTTTTCCTTTTAAAAAATTATAATTTGGACACCCTTTAATTTGTTGCAAGTGTTTTTTGGTAGATTATTTCAGAAATGGATTAAAACTGTCCAGAACAATGTAGAACTGTCCAGAACGAATTAGAACTGTTCAGAACACTTTTAGAATGCTTCAGAAGGAATTAGAAATGATTCTGAACAATTTTGAACGTTTCAGAATGAATTAAAACTGTCCAGAATAATGTAGAACTGTCCAGAACGAATTCTGAACAGTTCTAATTAGTCCCAGCCGAGGCCTTGGGTTTCTGTAACAGAAATTAATGTGTTGACAATTGTTCAGAATCATTCTAAAAGTGTCCTGAACAGTTCTAATTCGTTCTGGACAGTTTTAATTCATTTATAAACGTTCAAAATTGTTCAGAATTATTTCTAATTCGTTCTGAAGCATTCTGAAAGTGTTCTGAACAGTTCTAATTCGTTCTGGACAGTTTTAATTCATTTATAAACGTTCAAAATTGTTCAGAATTATTTCTAATTCGTTCTGAAGCATTCTGAAAGTGTTCTGAACAGTTCTAATTCGTTCTGGACAGTTTTAATTCATTTATAAACGTTCAAAATTGTTCAGAATTATTTCTAATTCGTTCTGAAGCATTCTGAAAGTGTTCTGAACAGTTCTAATTCGTTCTGGACAGTTTTAATTCATTTATAAACGTTCAAAATTGTTCAGAATTATTTCTAATTCGTTCTGAAGCATTCTGAAAGTGTTCTGAACAGTTCTAATTCGTTCTGGACAGTTTTAATTCATTTATAAACGTTCAAAATTGTTCAGAATTATTTCTAATTCGTTCTGAAGCATTCTGAAACTGTTCTAAACAGTTCTAATTCGTTCTGGACAGTTTTAATTCATTTATAAACGTTCAAAATTGTTCAGAATTATTTCTAATTCGTTCTGAAGCATTCTAAAAGTGTTCTGAACAGTTCTAATTCGTTCTGGACAGTTTTAATTCATTTATAAACGTTCAAAATTGTTCAGAATTATTTCTAATTCGTTCTGAAGCATTCTGAAAGTGTTCTGAACAGTTCTAATTCGTTCTGGACAGTTTTAATTCATTCTGAAACGTTCAAAATTGTTCAGAATTATTTCTAATTCGTTCTGAAGCATTCTGAAAGTGTTCTGAACAGTTCTAATTCGTTCTGGACAGTTTTAATTCATTCTGAAACGTTCAAAATTGTTCAGAATTATTTCTAATTCGTTCTGAAGCATTCTGAAAGTGTTCTGAACAGTTCTAGTTCGTTCTGGACAGTGCTGTATTGTTTTGGACAGTTTTAATTCATTCTGAAACGTTCAAAATTGTTCAGAATCATTTCTAATTCCTTCTGAAGCATTTTAAAAGTGTTCTGAACAGTTCTAATTCGTTCTGGACAGTTCTACATTATTCTGGACAGTTTTAAGTCATTCTGAAACGTTCAAAATTGTTCAGAATCATTTCTAATTCGTTTTGAAGCATTCTTAAAGTGTTAGAACTGTTCAGAACCTGTTAGAACTGTTCAGAACACTTTTAGAATGCTTCAGAACGAATTAGAAATCATTCTGAACAATTTTAAACACATTAATTTCTGTTACAGAAACCCAAGGCCTCGGCTGGGTGCTAACCCTAGTTATAGTATCACTATCATCAGCCATTATAGGAGCAATCGTTATGATAATCGTACTGCATTGCAAACGATTAAAATCAACTACCATAGATGGTGAGCAAACATTTCCACTCCACCACAAGATTCTATCTAATTTAATTCAATTTAATTTACAGAAACAGAACGAGGCGTATCATTACACCAAAGGGTGAACCAACGGCCGCCGATCAGCACCCCAGACGACAAGAACATCAGCGCAATCACCCCCACAACCTTCCCTACCCTACCAGCAATCCAAACCGCCCCCAACACCGGAGTATGGTCCTGGTTATCCAGAAGAAACACCTGCTCAATCAACACCCCCACATCATCCCCAGCGGAAAACCACTACACGCACATGGAGGACGGTAAATTTAACACCCCCAACATCTCCCCCATTAATATATAACTAATTTTTTTATCATTTGCAGGTTATAATGGGGTCGGGGAGGCGCTGTACGCCGAGCTGGACGCCGACGAAGGGCCGGCGTATCGCAACACCGGGTACGCGGACGCCGAGGCGCCGGCGTCGAGCGCGCCGAGCAGCGCCTACTACTCGGATCTGTCGGAGCGCGCGTACGAGGTGGTGGGGCCGGGGGCGGCGCCGTGGGAGGCGGCCGGCGAGTGGCGGCGGCCGGCGCAGCGGCTGGCGGCCATCAACGAGGGCGCCGGGGTGCCCTCGGATTACGTTTGACCCGCTCGATTTGATTAGGGATTAAGGCTTGTGTCGAGTTGCGAGAGTTCTTGCGAGAGCGAGTACCTACAATTTAAGGAAAAATTAAGTTTTCTTGCGCAAGAAATGTCGGAAGCGTATACACGACTTGTCTAAAAACTTGCCTGAAGGCGAATGATGCGAGAAATTTAACTTGCAGGTTCAGCTCTCAGGCGTGTTTCGACAGGTTAATTGCAAAAACTGTCGCAAGTTACACGAGTTTTCAGAGACAATAAACGCTTTAGTACAAAAATGTCCCGTCGATTGTACTAGACTGTTGAGTATAGGCAAATGTTCTAACTGTGATGGTATGAATGAGACGAATTTTGTATTGTAATCTGTATTTTTTTAGCTTTCTATTAATTATTTTATTGATTAAATGTGTTATGTAGATAAATTGATAAAATTGTATAAAAGTTGCAGAGGTGGTGAGTTATGGCATATTTATTGCACCGCTGTACCTGTATATAAATAAATTCTTTTACGATTTGGTGCAAATGCAAGTGCAAATAAACCCCTCTGAAAAATCGCCATGTGACTGCCTTTATTTGAAAAAAACCTCAATAGGTTTAACATTCCTCTTAATTTATATTTGTGCAAGCGAGTTGCACATAAATGTACGTAATTTTTCGTATTTTCGATGCGAAAATTTGCACCACCTTGTATAAAAAATGTCAATTAAATTAATCTTGTACGTCTCCAATTAAGATGTCATGTGATATTTAAATGTATTCTATTTTTTTATTTGCATCAAATGCCGTTTAAGATTGTTGTGAATAAAAATGATATTTCTAGTTTCATTAATTCGTCTGTTTGCGAAAATACGCCATTAAATTAAAAGACCTGCAATTTCGAATTCGAATGCTAATTATTATTAATTCGCTTTAAAAACACAATGTACAATTTAACGTATTCGACACAAGAAATAACTTTATACACATATAAAACTGGTTCTATATTTAAAAATACATTTAACATTAACTTCTTTCATTAATAACTTCGCAAATAAACATTAATTAAATAATCGTTAAATAAAAATCATCCTTTTTTGCACTATACAATTAACGTAAAACTTACGCGGGTATTATTCTCTCTATTACACAACAAAGCTATTAGAAGAAAAAAATCGTCAATCACAAGAAATATCAAAATGGTTCCATTGTAGTCTTCCACCAATTTGTATACTTTTACTTAGTTACAGTACGGAAACGTTTAATTAAGAAATCACGCAATTCGTGTCCTTCGCCGGTAACTCGATGTGAGATAAGTCCTTCTCTATTATCTCGTCGTCTTCAATTCTAAAATAAAATACACAAATATGGTTGAACCGAGTTTAATTGCAAATTTGTAAGTACGTCAGTCACTATTGATCTGTGGTTCAAAGTAGACACGTAGTTTAGTTGAACTAACGTTCACCTGTGACATCTTCAAACGGGCCTAAGTACATAATTAGATTACAACTTACGCTTTTTCTTGATTATCTAAATGATGCACCAACTCGTCCCTTTTGTTAACAATCTGTACAAGCTCTTCGAGTAAAATTTGCTCTCTATTACGTTGCTCCTCCGTTTTCCTCCAATCCTCCACTGATGCAATATCTTGGAGCTCCGCGTTGAGTTTCTTATACCTAGTTTCGAGATCCGCTTCTTTTTCTCTACAAACAAACATAGATAAATTCTCAAAATTAATCGAGTTATTGTTAACGCTTACAAAATATTCAGTTGCATTTGTCGTCTGAGTAAAGCGTTCTTTTTGTTAACAAACATAAACCATTTCGCCATCAAAGCCTCCTCGACTTCACCGTTATTCTCGCCAGATTCCATAACGGATCGGAGTTGCTTCTCTAAGATGGCCGCCTGGTCATCGATGGCCCTTTGCTCTCGCTCCAAGTCCTCCATTTCTTTGTCTATCCACGAATGCACGTCGATTCCCATCTAAAAAATTACAGAAAAAGGTAATTTATGTTGCAGAAATATGTTGCATTTGTTGCACTGACCTCTTTCAAACCGAGATCGTCCGGTAACCGATCGGGCGTGATCCTCTCCCTGCAATTTTCTATTGGACTAGATTTAATGGAAGATTCTTCGAAATTATTTACACTGGAGTATATGTTACCGTTTTTCTCTAAACCTACAAATACAATAAAATACAGAGCTAGCTTCGTTATTTTAAATGGGACACTCTGTATATTTGCATTTTTACATTCTACTCTATGAGCTTATTACAAAAAGGGGTTACACTTTTAAATTTTAAGTGGCTGTATAGCCTTTATTATGAGACCAACATACCAAGTGTAACCCCTTTTTGAAATCAGCTCGTCGAGTAGAATCTAAAAATGGTTCACACTTTATATCTTGGTCTCATAATAAAAAATATACAGCCACTAAATAGGTACATTTATTCTCTTCAAATGTTTGAGTAGCTGTACAGCCTTTATTATGAGACCAACATACCAAGTGTAACCCCTTTTTGAAATCAGCTCGTCGAGTAGAATCTAAAAATGGTTCACACTTTATATCTTTGTCTCATAATAAAGAATATACAGCCACTAAATAGGTACATTTATTCCATTCAAATGTTTGAGTAGCTGTACAGCCTTTATTATGAGACCAACATACCAAGTGTAACCCCTTTTTGAAATCAGCTCGTCGAGTAGAATCTAAAAATGGATCACACTTTATATTTTGGTCTCATAATAAAGAATATACAGCCACTAAATAGGTACATTCATTCCCTTCAAATGTTTGAGTAGCTGTATAGCCTTTATTATGAGACCAAAATACCAAGTGTGACACCTTTTTGAAATCGGCTCGTCGAGTAGATTCAAAAGATATACACGGTGTCCCGTTTACAATAGGTCAACTTTCGGTATAAACACTTTACACAAATTACCTGCGTTTTCTTGGCTTTCTAAAGCTTGTAAATCGTTATCTAACTTCTTCAGCTTCTCATCAGCTTCTCCATACGTCTGGGAACTGATGATGACTTCCGTATTAGGCGTAGAACCGCGTCTCATGCCTTCGATGAGTTTCTTGGCTCGCTCTCTGAGGATAGCCTGTCGTTCTTCTTCGGACTTTAACAACAAATTACATCGTTAAATATTAAACAAACTATCAATTTATTGATGCAATTACCTTACTGGGAGATGTGGGATTAGAAGCATCTTTTTTAACAGAGTCGATCAACGCTCGGGCTCGTTCCCGTTGCTCCGAATGTCTGATGAGTATTTGCTAAAACGAATTGAAAAAATTGCAAATACTACTTCGTAATCTCGCTTTAAACTTACAGGATTCGGTTTGGGTAAATCAGAAAACACGCTTTCTTCATCATTAGCTTCATTGTTATCGGCTACATCGATTTTATTGCCAACACCACCGTTCATTTCGTTACTTTGAATATTGCACGTTGTGGGCTCTTCGTCATCCGAACCGAAAGGGTCTGTTAATTCCCTTCTAGTCATGAGTATTGTTTTTTTACTACACTCTTGCTTCTTAGCCAGCTCAACCTTCTCTTTATCAGGTGAAGTAATTACCTACAAACATAATTAATTGCTGATAGTGTGCACAGTAAAAGGCCATTTTATCACTCGTACTTTAGTCAAAATATTCTTCAAATCCTTCACGAACTGCTTGTTTTTAACATCCTTAACCGGCTCCGGATCGTAGGCCAGCTCGAGCGGTAATCGAAGCTTCGAGGAATCCCCCTTGGCGCTATTCGAATCAATCTCCAGCTTTTTATTCTGCTTGTTCTTGCGCAAATTCAAAATCTCCTGGCCGAACACCTGCTTGGTTATATCCGTATCTTTATCAGTGTTGAATTTCCCAATTATATAATTCGATTCCTCCGATGTCTTTCCGATTTGGTGCACTTCGAGCTGGTGGCCGGTGAAGTGGGCCCGCAGCTGGTGGAGGTAGGTCATCACCGCTAATTTATCAGGTACTAAAAATACCAAAAATTTATTATAAACGATTACACGATGAGATGTAAATAGATACCTGCTAGCATGTGCATATCGGAGGGATCGATTACTCTAGGTATACCAAGTTTATCGCCAGCATCGAAGGCCTTTTTGCAATTCCCTTTCACGTCGTGCGGCGACAACGAGTTAAAATCGCTTTAAAAAAACATACAATAAGCTTATAGATTACTCGATAGTTCATACGTACATCAAATCCGGTTCGAAATGGTGTATTAAAGCACAGAAAGCCAAACCGTTCCTCCAACTGGTGGTCAAATTGGTAACTTTTACACCTGGATAATTCTTCGTCATATCTTTACACCAATCCAGCAAGTCTTGACCCGGAGTGCTCAACTTCTGCTGGCTCTTCGGCGTTTCGATATGCTCTTTCAAATCCAACGGTGGTAAACGTATGTCGATTTTCTTAACAGTTACAACCTCTTTTATTTCCTGCTCGGGCGATTTGATCAAGTCGCTTTCGTTTTCTTCTACGATGAGTTCCAAATTGTCTAGAGTCTCCATGCATTGTTCCGAGTAGAAATCATTATCGGCCACTTGGAAATCGTTTTCTGTAGGAGGCGGAGGGACTGATAAGGGAGTTTTGGCCAGTTTGTTATCTTCGGCCGTAGGAGTTTTATCGTCCAAAAGAATACTTGCAACTGAAACATAAGTATGTACACAATTACTTAAATATATTGTAGATAACTCACCGCTGATCGGTGTGCTAGCAAAATCTGATCCGGACAAACTGTTAGTCATCAGCTGGAGATTTTGAGCTACTTCTTGCATGCTGTGCTTAACAGCATTATCGCTTAACGAGAAATCTTCATCTTCTACGTCTTCTAATGTAGCTATATCGTCGCTGTTGTTGTTAACGGACATCAACGAAGCCATCGATTGCATATCTTCATCGCTGCAAATACAATCATCGATTAATTCGTATTGGGCGGTGCAAAGCGAACTTACGTAGCTTTTCCTTCGCGAAGGAAGACACACGATAGAGTACAATCTAATTTAGCACTGGTAATTTTCTTAGTAGTCGGTTTGAAGTTGATTTGTAGCTCGGTTTGCGTAGATTCTACACTAGCGTACTTTCGCATGTTAACATGGGCTACAGCCAATTGCCTTCTTTTACCAACCGGTGGTACCTAATACAATTCTTATATAAAAGAAGTTTATTAGAGTTGTAAATAGCTTACATCTTCGATAAAAAACGACCAATCTTTATCTTCGAGCTCATTCGTACGAGGATCTTTAAACAAAGTGACTGCTACTTGGTGGTTTTCGGGAACAGGCCACACGACCAGCCCTTTGTAAGGATTTTGGAGCGTTCGTTCCCACATCATCGGCACAGAAGTGACTCTTCTGGACCTCCTCGACCACACCAACAGCAATTTGTGGGGTTCCCTAAATCGAACGAATAATTACCATCGAATTGATGTTGGTATAAGCTCACCATTTGGAGGTGAAGTCCACTGATAGCTGGTGATAGGAGACGGTGAACTGGAACTTGGCAGCCCTCTTGTTGACTCTCTGGAGCCGCTTCCAGACGGAGCCCATGCTGGCCGAGTCCACGCCAACGCACGACTGCATGTCAACGGTTATCAGAAAGCTTAGTAATCGGGGAAATACACCGCACTACTGAGGCAGGCACAAAGTGTTTATATCAAGAAAAACAAACATGCTGTGTGTAAGGAACAGGATGCGAGTTATCAGTCTTATCGAGCATTTTGTGTGGTAGTTGTCATACTATGTTGGTAAAATGGAATCCATCTGCAAGCCAATACGAACGGGTTTTTGCGTGCTGCAAGCTGTAATTTGCGAAATCCGGGAAATTAGAATCAAAAACGTTAACCATCTGACAGTAGGAGCTGATCAGATAATGTCAATGGATGGGTTTTCAACAGTTTAATTTCGTCAAGCGTTTACGTACCTTGTGAGACTCACAACGTTCAATTATTAAGTACGCATTTTGACACAAATAAACTTGTTTATGTAGAAAAAAACCGAACGTTTATTTATAACTTCTGACAGCACTAATATACAATGAAAAAACTATTTTTTTAATGTCGAAAGGTGATTGGGATTATTGACGTTTCGTACGTCAATGTCACTTGCTTCTGGCTAGATTATGGCCTCTTACTAGATAGATTTACAGCCATTTATGGAGAAGCATTTTAAATACAAATATTTTGAAAAATATCTATTAAATAAAGCACACGTAGCATTCTTAATATTTATTTCTCCATTTTAGTGAAATACAGCAATATACTTAAAATATAGTAATAAAATTTAAAAACTTGAAAATACACAAAACATCAATTTACAAAGTAATGGCATAATTATCAATGTTTTTTTTTTGAAATAGTCTACTCAATTTCAATATGTAAATTTAAATAAATAAAAAAAATACTTCACATGCTTCTTTTAGACAACATTTTCTTAAATTAAATGCAGGAATCCTGTACTAATCAATAATTATGTCTTTACCCTAATAAATCTGACAATATCTAAAAAATAACATATAGTCAAAAAATGCTTACACAGAAAATATAAATCCCAATTCATAATTTTATCTACTGTTCTAAACAGTACTCGTAAAGTCCATCAAACTTTCCTGCATAAACGCCGAGTTTATACAAAAAAATTCATAGCTAACTAACTACATAGTTAAAATCCTTAAAGTAGACTCTTCCTGCGGAAAATCTTACATAAATTTATGACATAGAACTACATGGTAACCTGGGCGAACCCATCTGGGTCAAAACGCGATCCAACCATTGCAGGGGCCCGTTCAAGTGCAGCTCTATCCAGCAAGGCGTCGACGTCACGGTCTGCCTCCGGTACTCAGCACCCCAGCCCTTCACGAACGACATCCGTATGGTACACATCCTGGTCAATTGGTAGACGGCCTCGAAACCTTGACTCACCGATTGACTCAGCAACGCCGCGAATTCCTGGTTGTTGAATATCTTCAAATTGCAACCCGGCGGTATTTTGCATACGGTCGCCGGATGCCAACCGTACCGTTGGTTGCAGTTCGGCGATTGCGCGAATATGCTCGAATCGCTCAAACATTCAGCGAATACTTCACCACCTGAAATCCAACAAACAATTCATATGCAAACTACACAAACTTCTTTCGTATGTACCTATATAATACAGCCTAACACCCTTCCCGATGTGCCTTCTAGTCTGCTCCACGACCGGATTCCTGTTAACATTCGACAACAACCCCAAGCAAAATCTCTCAGAGTTACTGGGATCGGTGAAACCGTCGACCGTAATGGAAGGTTGGCTGGCGTGGAAGGTCTCGCCCACTCGGGTGTTCAGCTCGTAGTAGCTGATGCTGCACCAGAAGGCCGGCTCGCAGTAGAGCACCGGCTGAGCATCCACCGGACTCATCCTGGATATATTCATGTTGTCGTTCAAATCGATGGGATCCCCGTCTTCGGACATGTAGCCCGGTGGTGGGGTTTCCGTCGGAGGTACCACGCTGTGCGGAGGAGACTCCATGCCTGTTAACAACGGTAGTTAATTAGTGATCAAATGAGTGGTGGTTTAGGTACCTGTTGTGGTGCCGTTAGGGCATATCCCAACGGTTTCCATGTAGTTGGAAGGGTGCTGGAGCAGGCCTAACGTGTTGGTGTTGTGATGAGGGAAGGAGGTATTCTCTGGTACGGAAGTGCTCAGATCTTCGAGCGAATGTTGAAAGAGGTTGTTCTCGTCGTTCAACGAATGCCTGGGTACTAGTATAGCGGGCAGCGCGGGCGTTTCGATCCTGGTGTAGTGGTACGGGTTGACGCAGACCTCGTCCTTCTTCAACGCGAAGCCGTACTCACAGTGGTCGAGCGAGCGCAGCTCGTGCTGCGACTGCAAGTCCGGCCATCGCCACAGCCTGCAGTAGATGACGTGGGGCAGGCCCTTGCGCTGCTGCTGGACGTTGGTGATGTCGGCGTTCGGCCGGGCCCGCGGTATGGCGACGCACTTAGTGTTGTGGTTCTGCGAGGAGATGGCCCGCTCGAGCTCCTCCAGCGCGCCGGACTTCTTCAGTTTGTTCACCAAGCTCTTCACGGCCTTCTCGCACCATTTGTCGTCGGCGTCAGTTCCCTTTTTCCAACCTAGCAACCGTTTCACCACCGGCGGAGTAAAGCTAGGTAGCATGCCGTTCATAACAACACTGCATTAATGACTCTACGGCGGTGCTTAATCTTAATTCATCGGCTGCATTAACGACGGTATAAATTATAATTTTTTTAACAATGACAAAAACACTACTGGGGGACCGAGGGCCCCATGCACACTAGCGACATCTACGCTGTATGCCGACATTTTGTACAATTTTCGCCATTTATACAACGTTTTATTAGCTAATATAGGTGTATTATTTGTTTTTAGCGAACAGCGAATAGTATACTAATAATTCACGAAAGATTTCTAAATATTTACACCATAATTTCATTAATAACAAGATTTTAAAAAATTCCTACGGTGGCGCCATCTTCGCACAAATTTAACAAATTTAAAAAAAATCAATGTATTTTACAATTTTCAACACTCCAATCACTTTTATCCAAACATTTAATTCATTCAACCAAATTCTCCTACGAAATCATTTATACAACACAATAAAATCGCAAATATTCCAAACAAACAATTTCCACCCTATAATTAGGCAACTCTTTTTACACAATCACCGACTACTCTTTACATACAAGACCACAAAACATGAAATTGACATTGACAATTTGACAATTATGACATCGCCACAATTGCAGGTTATATTATTAAACTTCGTTATTTATACGTTTAATTAACGCTAATAATCGGAATGGGCAACGATAAGAAACGCAGATCTCGCAGCCGCGAGCGCGAGACCGTCCGGGAGCGCGAGAAGGAGCGAGACCGGGCCCCCAGGGGGAAGAGGTCCCGCTCCAGGAGCAGGGAGCGCGAGTTGCGGGAGAAAGAAAGGAATTTGGACAGGTACAAGAGGAGGCGGTCCCGCTCCCGGGACAAAGATTACCCCGCGGGCAAGTACGAGAAGGATAAACACCGTAACGAGAAGTACGATGAAAAGGATAAGAAACACGGTAAGAAGGAAGAGATCGAAGAAGATGAAACTAAAACTAAAGCAGACATTAAAGAGGATATTAAGCTGAAGCAAGAGTTGCTTAAGAAAGAACCTTTATCGTTGGAAGAGTTATTAGCTAAGAAAAAAGCTGAGGAGGCAGCTAAGAGTAAACCCGTGTTTCTCACGAAAGAGCAACGGGCAGCTGAAGCTTTGAAGCGCCGCCGCGAGGAGGTCGATTCGAAGCGAAAGCAGCAAGAAGAAGAGCGCAAAATCATCCAAAATTTACAGCACAGCAGAGAAACCGACCAGAAGAAAGACGATAACAGAGATCACCGAAGAACTCGAAACAGGGAACAGGAGGAGGAAAAAGAAATAGTCCGCGATAAAGAAAAGGAGCAAGATGCCATAAAAGAACGATATTTGGGATTGGTTAAAAAGAAACGAAGAGTTCGTAGATTAAACGATAGAAAATTTGTGTTCGATTGGGATGCCGGCGAAGATACTTCGTTGGATTACAACAATTTATATAAAGACAGACATCAAGTAAGTTAAATAAACAATTAAATATCCTCATATATAATTTGTTTGTCTTTTAGGTACAATTTTTCGGTAGAGGTAATCTAGCAGGCATAGACATAAAAGCCCAGAAAAGAGACCAAAGTAAATTCTACGGGGAGCTATTGGAGAAACGTAGAACCGAAGCGGAAAAGGCCCAAGAGAAAGTGCGTTTGAAGAAGATGAAGCGAAGGGAAGAGAAACAATTGTGGGACGATCGACATTGGACCGAAAAAGATTTACCCGAGATGACCGAACGAGACTGGCGTATCTTCAGAGAAGATTACAATATTACCATTAAAGGTAGCTGCATTATCCTTCTGCTAATTTATTATTGATAACGAGTTTAATTTGCTAGGCGGTAAAATCCCGGAACCGATCAGAAACTGGAAGGAATCCGGCATACAAAAAGAACTGCTGGAAATCATCGATAAAATAGGATACAAAGACCCGACTCCAATTCAACGACAAGCCATACCTATCGGAATGCAAAACAGGGATATTATAGGAGTTGCGGAAACCGGTTCCGGAAAAACCCTGGCTTTCCTTATACCTCTATTATCCTGGATTCAAAGTTTACCAAAAATTGAAAGAAACGAAGACGCCGATCAAGGTCCTTACGCCATCATTCTGGCCCCCACTCGCGAATTAGCCCAGCAAATCGAAGAAGAAACTGTGAAGTTCGGTACACCTTTGGGTATCAGAACTGTAGTGGTTGTGGGCGGTCTCAGCAGAGAAGAACAAGGATTTAGGTAGCTAATTACTCAGCAATGACTTCTGGATATACTCAGTAACATGATGTTTTTTTAGGTTACGAATGGGTTGTGAAATTGTAATTGCCACTCCAGGTCGTCTCATCGATGTGCTGGAAAACCGATATTTAGTACTCAACCAATGTACCTACATAGTACTAGATGAAGCTGACAGAATGATAGATTTAGGTTTCGAAGCTGACGTACAGAAAATCCTGGAATACATGCCGGTCACGAATCTCAAACCGGATTCTGAAGAAGCCGAAGATAGCAAGTACGTACTTTCACCTATAACACACTTTTACCAAGTACATAATTAATTATTTTTTAGGTTGCTTTTGGCTAATTACAACAGCAAGAAAAAGTACAGGCAAACCGTGATGTTTACAGCCACCATGCCTCCTGCTGTGGAGCGTCTAGCCAGGACGTATCTACGGAGACCGGCCGTTGTCTACATCGGCTCGATTGGTAAACCGGTGGAGCGAGTGGAGCAAATCGTGCACCTCATGGGGGAGAACGACAAGCGAAAGAAACTCATGGAATATCTATCCAGAGGTATAGTATAGTATACAAACGAATACATGATTGTAAAATTTACTTTTGTAGGTATCGAACCGCCGGTTATCATATTCGTCAACCAGAAGAAGGGAGCCGATGTGTTGGCTAAAGGTTTGGAGAAATTGGGCTACAATGCCTGCACGTTGCACGGAGGTAAAGGCCAGGAACAGAGAGAGTACGCTTTGGCTAGTCTTAAATCCGGTGCGAAAGACATTCTGGTGGCTACAGATGTAGCGGGTAGAGGCATAGATATTAAAGATGTGTCTATGGTTATCAATTACGATATGGCGAAAACTATCGAAGGTATTGTATTAGCGTACGTAATCGAATTGTTCTATAGATGCTGTTTTTTTAGATTATACTCATCGTATCGGTCGGACTGGTCGTGCTGGTAAAACGGGTATAGCCGTGAGTTTCTGTACGAATGACGATTCTGCGTTATTCTTCGATTTGAAGTCAATGTTACTATCATCACCTGTTTCGAATTGTCCACCCGAGCTGATGAACCATCCGGAGTGCCAAGCTAAACCCGGCAGCAACCAGCCGAAGAGGAGACGGGACGAGATGATTTTTGCTTGATTATTCGATTATTATAGTTTTCGCATTAAAGATTAATTTTGCTATAATTGCGGTTTCGTTTACGTTAAATAAAACTGATGGGTGAATTCAACGTGTTGCTTATTCGTAAATGTACAAACTTATGTAATTAAATGAGAGTAAGTCTATAAAAAATTATGATAAAGGTAATTAATCCTCATGGGTTGGTAGAGGTGGCTAGGGGATTCCTGACGACTAAAATGACGGCGTCTCCTCTGAGGAACATCTTGGAGATGAACCGATCTTTGTTCACCGGCTTGGCTTTCTTGCGGCCTTTGCCCGGTCTGGGCAGTTCAGTCCACATTTCCTTCACGTTTTCCAGCACCATGTTGCAGTGGCGATCGAAGGCCTTCACTCTGCCCAGGAGTTTTTTGTTGTTTCTGCAGTTGATCAGCACCTGTGTGTTGTTTTTCACCGATTGTGTCAGAACTGACAGGGGGCCGGTGTTGAATTCTTCTTCTTCGCGGGCCTGCAGCTCCTCCGCGGTCATTTCTGATTTGGGTTTCGTTAGAGCCATGTTCTGAGGTTGGAATAATACAGTTATTGGCACTAAATTAACGTTTTTTGTATTCACCGATTGGGTTTTTAGGTTAGAACGTTGCGCGTCGGTTTGGTATATTGATGTGAAGTTAGCTACTTGTATCTTGACGTTAATAAAAACGAAGAGTTGACTGTGCTAGTTTCTAGCTACCTGTCTTTTATAAGGTGTGATCACAGTATCTTATAATAAAGTAATAAAATGTTGTAAATGAATGTTTATACGGCTAGAATAAACGTAAATTGTTTCTTGATTATTCGCTGAGCTAGTCGGGGTCTAAAAAGCTGCGCGAGTTCGAGTTAGTAGGTGTTTAAATATAGGGTGAGGAGTAAAAAATTATCGCGATTATCTCGGAATTTAATTGAGGTAGCAACGCGCTGTTTGCGTTATTTTGTAGAAAAAACGTTCCTTTACAATTTTTGGAGAGTCGAAAATTGTCGAAAATCGCTTAATTTTCGAGATATTTTGAGGTTTTGTTGACGTAATAATATTACGAACTTAGTTTAAAAAATTGCGATTATCTCGAAATATAATTGAGATAGAAACGTGCTGTTTGCGTTGTTTGGTAGAAAAAACGTTTCTTTATAATTTATGGAGAGTCGAAAATTGTCGAAAATCGCTTAATTTTCGAGATATTTTGAGTTTTTGTTGATGTAATAATATTACGAACTTAGTTTAAAAAATTGCGATTATCTCGAAATATAGTTGAGATAGCAACGTGTTGTTTGCGTTATTTTGTAGAAAAAACGTTACTTTATAATTTTTGGAGAGTCGAAAATTGTCGAAAATCGCTTTAGAATCTTTTTAGAACTCTTCAGGGATCAACAATTTTCATTATAGGGTAATGATAATGCCGGACTTATAATGATTTTCTTATTATTATTCATAAATTTTAACAATATTTGGTAATGGATAAATATACATACAAGATAATATTGACTGAAAATTTCAACGGTTTAGAAAAATAAAAAAAAATAAGATTACCGAATCATTACATTCAATAATCCCGAAATACACAGTTCCTGCAGTACATTATATACAACAAAATAATTAAACGTTCAAATCTGTACGCAATTTACCTAAAAAACGAAGCCTCCGAAACGAATTCCTCTATCACTAACTAGTACTAAAACGTTCGATTAAATTTAACGGTTGGTTACAGAAATGAACGTTTAAAAACACCGCTGAGACAAACCAATCAAAAACAGCATGTACGACATTTATTAGAGAAAAATTACCGAGAGCGATCCATACGTAACAACATTTAGAATTAAAGTAATTCCTAAATATTAATATCGCTCGAGCGGATCGATCCGTATTAGTAAATTCGTCCCGTTACGTTGAAATAACGGCGAATTCGTAAATATTAAAAGGCACTTTTTACAATTATTACATATTGGCAAATATGGAAGGTATTAGTTCCCAGTCCACGATTCCTATTTACAAAATATTTAAATATATTTAGTGTTTACTAGCTACAATGATGGAAGAAAAATATTCCCTTTTTCGTAACGAATGATTGTGATGCGGGTTTTTCGTTTTCGATTCGTAAATAACAATAAATAAAAGAAAACGCGTCGACGTTTTGCATCTATAACATTAAACTTTTAATACCCTATTTGTCCGATTTATTTACTTTTGTTTTCGATTTGCTAAAGGTAGTTTTCACTGTATGAAAACTACCCCCAGCTCGCAGAAACAAATATAATAAAACAAACACGAAATGTTAATATATAAAAAAATAAAGTTAATTCGTAACAAATATGGACAAATACACAATAAAAAAACTTATTGTTAGTAAAAAAAAAAATGTACAAACATCGTTTAACGAATTGAATTTACAATAAAACTTTGGTTGATCACTTGGACTAGTAAATTATATTATTTTTTCTCGTTAAAAAAATAAAACTATTTACAACTTTAGCGTAAAACATACGCCAATAACTGTACATTATTTTAAGTAAAAAACTTCAATCGAATCCGTAAGTTATGTAATGAAGATTAACGGAGAAACTTGCATTTAGTTTCGCTCGAAAACTCTCTTCTATTGACTTATTTCATTAAGTTTTAGGAGTTAAATTGGCAACTAAGTAATTTCGAGTACCCAAAACAAATATCACAGCAACTTACAGGTTCTCATAGCACATACATTTCCTCAAAATTCGCCGCCCAAAAGAACAATTTACAATTCAAAAAACTATTACAAAGCAACTGCATCGAAGGAAACCAATTAAAGAGCAAAACAAACCACATTTAACTAACAATCCTTTGGTGTTTTGCTCTATCGTCCATTTTGATATATCGTTTATTGTTATTAGTCGTTAATTTTTTGATTGAGTAACTTCAGCTATTGATCGATTAAAAAAAAGAGTACTATGGTGCCCACCTCGGTTACCCACTGTTATATTGGAGTGGGTAATTGAGGTGGACGCCATTGTACCATTCACTATCAACTAGGATAATCAGTCTATTTTCCTTTTCGAGAAAAATTCGACCCTGAAAAGTCATTGTACAAGTCGAAACGTGCTGGGGAAATTCGCTCGAAACGTTGAGATTTGAGATCAATCCAATTAACCGATTTCCCCGCGCACTTTCCACGCAAATTGCTTCATTTGCAAGTAATTTACAACGCTATTGCAATGATATAAATTTCCAAAATCACATGTATTATTGAGTATTTAGTCGACGAAAAACTAACCGAAAAAACAGTCCAGTTTATGTACAACAAACCGCCCCAACTCTCCCCCAACGCCTTACAAAACGTACAGCACCTCCACCTCGTCTCAAACGAGATGGCCCTCCTGTTCATTGACCCCATAGCCGTTGCCGAAGCTGGTCAGTTCCCGCTTCTGCGCCAGGTTCTGGGCCTGGAGGATCTGGCTGGTCTGGCTGGTGTTGTGCAGCACGTCGGGCGGCGGCACGCCGCGCCCCAGCCGCCCCAGCGTGCCGTTGGCCGGCAGCGGCGGCGTCATGGGCACCAGGTGCGGGTGCAGCGGCACCGGCGGCGGCGTCTGGAAGTCCAGCGGCGGCGGGTAGGACAGGTACCTGTCGGACATGTTGTAGTAGGAACCGTCGGCGGGCGGCGCCGGCGACGGCGCGCTCACGTACGATGATTTGCCTGGAGAAAAACCGGCTTTTTTAGAGGCTTCCAGTAGTGTTGTATATTCATAATTACTGGGTTATTTTTCACAAAATTGGTTATTAAAGTGTATCTACATACTGTGTACTGGATAAGAATAAACAGCGTTCATTATTCGTTGAGCTGTCGGGGTCTCGAGAGCTGCGCGAGCTCGGGTTGGTAGGTAAGGAAGTTAGTTTAGAAATATAGAGTACAGGAGTAAATTATCACGATTATCTCGAAATCTGATTGAGATAGGAACGTGCTGTTTATGTTATTTTGTAGAAAAAACGTTTCTTTATCATTTTTGGAGAGTCGAAAATTTTCGAAAATCGTTTAATTTTCGAGATATTTAGAGTTTTTGTTGATGTAGTAATATTACGAATTTAGTTTAGAAAATTGCGATTATCTCGAAAATTAATTGAGATAGATATGTGCTGTTTGCGTTATTTTGTAGAAAAAACGTTTCTTTATCATTTTTGAAGAGTCGAAAATTTTCGAAAATCGCTTAATTTTTGAGATATTTAGAGTTTTTGTTGATGTAGTAATATTGCGGATTTAGTTTAGAAAATTGCGATTATCTCGAGAATTAATTGAGATAGATATGTGCTGTTTGCGTTATTTTGTAGAAAAAACGTTTCTTTATCATTTTTGAAGAGTCGAAAATTTTCGAAAATCGCTTAATTTTTGAGATATTTAGAGTTTTTGTTGATGTAGTAATATTGCGGATTTAGTTTAGAAAATTGCGATTATCTCGAGAATTAATTGAGATAGATATGTGCTGTTTGCGTTATTTTGTAGAAAAAACATTTCTTTATAATTTTTGAAGAGTCAAAAATTGTCGAAAATCGCATAATTTTCGAGATATTTTGAGTTTTTGTTGATGTAATAATATACGAACATAGTTTAAAAAATTGCGATTATCTCGAAATATAATTGAGATAGCAACGTGCTGGTTGCGTTATTTTGTAGAAAAAACGTTTCTTTATAATTTTTGGAGAGTCGAAAATTTTCGAAAATCGCTCAATTTTCGAGATATTTTGCTTTTTTGGTGATGTAATAATATTACGAACATAGTTTAAAAAATTGCGATTATCTCGAAATATAATTGAGATAGCAACTTCCTGTTTACGTTATTTTGTAGAAAAAATGTTTCTTTATCATTTTTAAAGAGTCAAAAATTGTCGTAAATCGCTTAATTTTCGAGATATTTCGATTTTTTGTTGATATCACGGATAGGTAAGCATATTTAAAAATTTGGCGGAGGATCAAACGAGATTATTGCTGAATGATTGCTGAATGATTGCTAAATGAGAATAACATTTTCGAAGCGTATTTTTCACAAATTCCTCCCTGAAGATGCAATTTCAGCAAATCGAAACGTTGATTTTCCGAACCACCATTTTAATTCTCCAGGTCTTCAGAAATCTTCAGGGAACTCTTCTTTCCCTTACTCCATATACCTCTCCAGTACACATCTGGTAGATTTCTAGATGTTAATATAGGGGGTTAACAAAGGGGATTAACATAGGGGGTTAATACAGGTGGTTAATATAAGGGTTAATCTAGTTACCTGACATGCCGCCGTGGTAGCCGAGACTCTGGTCATCTCTGGCCCTCGGCCTTTGATCATGGGCGAGGTGGTGGTGATGGTGATGGGGATGGGGCAGTGTGTGGGTCTTGTGGGCCATGCTGAGGCCCGTCTGGCCGGGCATTTGCATTTCGTACGCCTGATACGCACCTGGATAGTCTGGCTGATGTTCTATCAGATACGAGTTGCTGGTTGGTTTGCGAGTATCATCCTGTTTTGGGGCAACACAAAATGTTATTAGGGTGGTTCGTGGGGGTTGTTTGGTTCATTAGCTCACCATATATTCGTTGTTGCCTTCTTCGTTGCTGTAGGTTTCGCTTTTTTCGCTCACCGATGAAAGAGTTTCACCAGTTACTGTATCGTTGTAGCTGCTTGGAGCGTACATTTCTATCGTTGCTGATTTGCTGGTTTGGTTGTTTTGATCTAAAGAAACCAACGAATTTCAATACACAGTACATTAAGCGATGATAAAATAATAAAAAACGAAACCAAAAACACACCTCTGATACGTTTCGCCCTCCTTTTCAACATGCATCCCGTCACTAAAATGATATTTATAAACAAAAGTATAACTCCTATCACCGATACGCTAATGATCACGATGCGGGGCAGGTCCTGCTTCTCCAGCAGGTCCTCGGGCACGATTTTCTCGACAGCGTCTTCGACGAATGCTTTACACATGGAAGAGAAGAAAATAAAACTAGATTAATTACCTGTCAAGCGTTTTTTCGATCTCCTGTGAAGGCAACAACCGATCAACAGGATGTTCATTAATATCAGTAAAATACCGACGATCGTGCCGAGTATTATGAGAAACCCGGGGAAGTTCCTCATGTTTTTCTCGTCCAAACTAGACGACGTGTAAGATGGAGGTATCTCATCTTATACGCGCAATTCACAAGCAACAAGCAAGCGTGAAACGCAATAGAATCAAATTAGTTACAACAATTACACCAAAAAAATACAACTCACCAGAAGTCTTAGCAGACAGCAAATCCGGCATAAACTTGCTGTTACCCAGCTTATTAGAGGCCATAATGGAGAACACGTACTGCGTGTTCACCTCCAGGTCCTTCACTGTATACGTGGTGATATTACTCCCAACAACATCTTCGTATTTATAACCCTCATCATCGATTTTCCTGTAGCGAATTCGGAAAGAGGCCTTCATGCCTCCGTCGAAGCCCGGCGTCCAGCCCAAGGTGACCGCCTCGTGGGTGACGTTGAGGACCGTCAGCAGCGTGGGGGTGTCCGGCGCAGAGGTGACCTCCAAGCGGGGGGACTTGGTGGAGAAGCCCAGCTCGTTTCTGGCCACGCACTCGTAGCTCCCGTAGTCCGAGGAGGTGATGTGGGTGATGTACAAGGTGGACTCGGAGATGAGCTGGTCGAGCTGCGGAAGAGGAATTTAGCTGGAATTTGAGCTGGAAGGTGGATTTAGCGACTTACTTGCTCGTAGGTGGTGTAGTATTTGCCGGTGGTGTTGGAGATGATGGGCGAGCCGTTCCTGGCCCAGGTGTACCTGGCCAGCGGGGAGCCCTGGCTCCTGCAGGTCAGCTTGCCGGTGTCGCCGGCGTCGCTGGCGAATTTCATGAATTGCGGACGAGCGTCGATTTCTGGTTTATCTGCAACACCAGCAAATTTATCTTCAATCGCTTCCAAATTAATTCCACTTACGTTTCACTATCAGCATGACCTCCTTGGAGGAGGAGTTGCCCACTCCGTTGTTCGCCAAGCAAACGAAGTTCCCCAGGTCTTCTCTGGTCACACCGGATATTCGAAGGTAAGAAGTACCATTTTTATCGTACATGACTGATGTTCGAGCAGCGAATTCTGGAAAATCGTCCCTCTTCCACGTTATGGTATCATCAGCCAGTGGATTACCATCGGCAGTACAAGATAAAGTCGCGTCTTCCTTCGGATTCACTATCACAGTACCGCTGGTTTGCACGATAGAAGATGGATCTGCAACACCAAAATTCATTCATCTTCTACCAAGAAGATTTTCTGCATTTCTTGGTCCAAAAAGCCCAGACAGATAGTTGACCCAGACCAGCTAGTTGGTCCAGACAAGATAGTTGGTCCAGACAAGATAGTTGATCCAGACAAGATAGTTGGTTCAGACTCTTGGATCCAGACAACATGGTTGGTCCAGATACTTAGAGACCTTCAAAAACGGTTTGCACCAAGGAACTTTTGCATTTGCTGGCCCAAAACTCCCCCACAAAGCTCCATAGCATAGCCCATTGGTCCAGGTGCTTTGAGGCTTCCAAAAGGTCATTTCTAATACTTACATTGCACAGTGATGTTAACCACAGCCACAGCGCTGCCTTGGGAATTGACAGCCTCGCAGGTGTAGCTCCCAGCATCGTTCCTGCTCAACCTGGTGATGTTCAAGACTGAACCATCGGAGACGATGCGCTCGACGCCATTCGAAGAAGATATTTGGGTGATGGGCAAACCATCTTTGGTCCACGTGTAGGCGATATTCTGGGGATTCCCATCGGCTTTCAAATTGATCAACAACGGCTCGTTTTCGATGCCAGTGATGCTCTCCTCATTGGTGCTATCAAACACCGGCTTATCTGCAACAATAACCCACCTGGTGAAGCTCTTACTTTAGTTACGGCGGAAGCGCAGCTTACACAAAACCTGGAGAGTGATGGCATCGTGCACGGACCGCTGCAGGATCTCGTTGCTGGCCTGGCACGTGTAGACTATCCCGTTCATCTGCTCGGTGACGTTGATCCTCATCTCGATGGTGGAGATGGCGCCGCCGTGGAGGCCGGGCTTGGTGCCGTTGTTGAGGCCCGGCACGGGGATGCCCTCGCGCCACCAGCTCAGCTTCGCCGGCGGGTTGCTCGAGCTGGAGTCGCAGACCAGGGCGGCCTCCTCGCCGGGCCGCAGCTCCTCCGGCTCCTGATGGATCTTCACGTGGTCCGGCGGAACTGCGGATGGTTATTGTGAGTATATGTTGGTTGTCGGGAGTGGTGACTTACAGTAGACGCTCATGGTGATGGTTTCGAAGAGTGGGATTTCTGTAGCTGAATTGGCTGCTTCGCATCTGTATCTAGCTTCGTTGTCGGTTACGTTGGTTAGTATGGTGATCTCGGCTGTTACAGATTTATCGGTCGTTCTCACTATGGAGTGGATTTTTTTGTCGTTTTTGTACCAAGTTATGGCGGCCAGCGGGTTGCCTCCTGATGATGTGCAAGAGATCTTCTGGAGGGTTCCCGATGGGATGTGGGAACCTTCCGTAAAACCGTGGATAAACGGCTGACTTGGAGGATCTATAACCATCAATTCCTGTACTACATATTACCTAGATGCTGGTGATTAGACTTACATAGAACGTTGATGGTGTGTGTGGACACCACGTTCTCGGTGAGCTGCATGTTGACGCCGTGGCAGATCACCACGAGGCTGCGCCGATTGGGCTCCACCACGGCGGTGATGTTCGAGGTGGTGATCCAGCCGCCCTCGGGCGAGACCACGGTGCGCGCGGTGGCGTTGCGCACCTGCCGCCCCGCCACCATCCACTTGATCTCCGCCGGCGGGTTCGAGTTGGCCGTGGTGCACGTCAGCGGCACCGGGTCCCCCACGCGCGCCTCCGTGGGGCCCGAGATCGTCACGTGGGCGGGCGAAACTGCGGGTTAACAACCATTTAAACCGACCCTATAAAGAGTGGGTGCGTAACTTACATAGCACTCTTAGCTCGACTTCGGCTTTGAGCGGGGTTTTGGACATGACGTTGGTGGCCTCGCATTTGTACTTGGCCTTGTTGTCGCTGGCGTCCGCTGTGAATGTGTAGACGTTCTCCGAGAGGCGGCCGGCTGTGCGGTAGGCCATCCGGATTTGCTCTCCGTTTTTGTACCAAATCAGCTGCGCCGGGGGGTTGCCACCCCTGCACCTGCACACCAGCTCCACCGTTTGTCCTCTTCTGATCGTCTCGCCCTCCACGTACCCCTCGATGTACGGCAAAGCTGCAAAATTTAACGCTCAAAATGCACCTGTTTTGATGATTTTTGGTAAGAGTGGGTCAGGAGCGAGAGTGGGTTACAGATGAGAGTGGGTTACGGACTCAATGTACGGCAAAGCTGCAAATATAACGCTCAAAATGCACCTGTTTTGATGATTTTTGGTAAGAGTGGGTCAGGAGCGAGAGTGGGTTACAGATGAGAGTGGGTTACGGACTCAATGTACGGCAAAGCTGCAAATATAACGCTCAAAATGCACCTGTTTTGATGATTTTTGGTAAGAGTGGGTTACGGATAAGAGTGGGTTACGGACTCAATGTACGGCAAAGCTGCAAATTTAACGCTCAAAATGCACCTGTTTCGATGATTTTTGGTAAGAGTGGGTCAGGAGCGAGAGTGGGTTACAGATGAGAGTGGGTTACGGACTCAATGTACGGCAAAGCTGCAAATTTAAGCTCAAAATGCACCTGTTTTGATGATTTTTGGTAAGAGTGGGTCAGAAGCGAGAGTGGGTTTGGGATGAGAGAGGGTTACGGACTCAATGTACAGCAAAGCTGCAAATTTAACGCTCAAAATGCACATGTTTTGATGATTTTTGGTAAGAGTGGGTCAGGAGTGAGAGTGGGTTGGGGATGAGAGTGGGTTATGGATGACAGTGGGTTACGGACGAGCGGGTCAGAGGCGAGAATGGGCTATTAGCGAATGGTTTCGGGTTGAGAGTGGGATAAGTTTGAGAGAGTGGGTTACCTGGTGGGTAGAGTACGCTGAGCTGCACGGTGGATCTCATGGGTATGTCTTGGGAGAGGGCCTCGTGGCGGGCTTCGCAGGTGTACTCGGCGAAGTCGTCCTCGGCGGTGGGTTTGAGGGTGATCCTGGAGTGGGTGTCGTAGCGGGTGACGCGTTTGTCGCCGTTTTTGCCCGGCACTTCGATGGTTTGGTCTTCTCGATTCGCTGCATAAAATTCAATTAATTACATCCTACATTGTAGGGTAGGGTAGGGTAGGGTAGGGCAGGTTACTTACGTATGTTAATTTCAACATTGCCTCTGTACCAGACGATTTTGGCGGCCGGTTTGGCGTGCTTGACTCGGCATTCCAAGTTGAATTCTTGGCGTTCTTTGATTTCGATTTTGGAGTTGTGCGTGTGGTCCAGAATTTCGACGGAAGATGGCGGTGCTGGAAACGGGGGGAAATCAATTTGATTGTTTTGAAGATATGTATTGTTTGGCCGTTTTGTTTTTTAATTTTCCGGGTGATTAGCCCGGCTGCTTAGAGAGAAATTCGTGCGCCAGTTTCTATTCTATTTCACGTCAAGGGGGATTTATTGTGCCGGTCGTTCAGAAATTGCTGCTGTCCATTTTTCTAAATGAAAAACAAAAGGAATGCTCTTCTTTTGTAGCGCCCGTTTTGTTTTCCTCGAGATTTTAATCTTGTCAAGTCGGCTGTATATTAGCCGAGTTTCGGGCGGGTTTTTTGCGCCTCTCGTGTACACACAATCTTCGCTCGCCGGTTCGGGAATTAATTCTTTTTAGCAAAAGTCGCGCGAAAAAAACGAATTCTCTCCCCATCAGGCCGTTCGATGGGAACTTGTTAACGCGAAAAACAAACTCGCGAACGAACTATGCAAAACTTTAATTAGAGTTTACAAGGCTAGCTGAAAACGACGCCGAACGAACATAAACGTCGGGGTTTTTTTTTCTGATTTTCGCGAACGCCAATGGGAACGGATATTTCCAGTAATTGGGGCTACATATTCGAGAAGCATTGATGGTTTGGTGAGATTTTTCGAAAGTGCTAGATTGGTGGCAAGTATTTTATATACAGGGTGTTTTGATTTGTGAAATTTTTGATATTTTTTGAAAATTATTGCAAACTTTTGATATTTTTTGAAAATTATTGCCAATTTTATATATTTTTTTGAAAATCATTGAATATTTTTGATATTTTTTTGAAAATCAATGCAAATTTTTTATATTTTTTGAAAATTATTTCATATTTTTGATTTTTTCTTGAAAATCAATGCTATATAATTTTTGATATTTTTTGAAAATTATTGCAAATTTTTGAAATTTTTTGAAAATTATTGCAAATTTTTTATTTATAATATTGTCCAGATCATTTAAAAACGCCCTAGAATCAATAAAGATTGTTCAAAACAATTCACAATGCTTTGGAATGAATTTTGATATATTCAGAACAACTTAAAACGCTTCTGAACGAATTAGAATTGATTCTGAACCATTTTGAACATTTCAGAGTGAATTAAAACTGTCCAGAACGAATTAAAACTGTTCAGAACACTTTTAGAATGCTTCAGAACGAATTAGAAATGATTCTGAACAATTTTGAACGTTTCAGAGTGAATTAAAACTGTCCAGAACGAATTAAAACTGTTCAGCACACTTTTAGAATGCTTCAGAACGAATTAGAAATGATTCTGAACAATTTTGAACGTTTCAGAATGAATTAAAACTGTCCAGAATAATGTAGAACTGTCCAGAACGAATTAGAACTGTTCAGAACACTTTTAGAATGCTTCAGAACGAATTAGAAATGATTCTGAACAATTTTGAACGTTTCAGAATGAATTAAAACTGTCCAGAACAATATAGCACTGCCCAGAACGAATTAGAACTGTTCAGAACACTTTTAGAATGTTTCAGAACGAATTAGAAATGATTCTGAACAATTTTGAACGTTTCAGAGTGAATTAAAACTGTCCAGAATAATGTAGAACTGTCCAGAACGAATTAGAACTGTTCAGAACACTTTTAGAATGCTTCAGAACGAATTAGAAATGATTCTGAACAATTTTGAACGTTTCAGACTGAATTAAAACTGTCCAGAACAATATAGCACTGTCCAGAACGAATTAGAACTGTTCAGAACACTTTTAGAATGTTTCAGAACGAATTAGAAATGATTCTGAACAATTTTGAACGTTTCAGAATGAATTAAAACTGTCCAGAATAATGTAGAACTGTCCAGAACGAATTAGAACTGTTCAGAACACTTTTAGAATGCTTCAGAACGAATTAGAAATGATTCTGAACAATTTTGAACGTTTCAGACTGAATTAAAACTGTCCAGAACAATGTAGAACTGTCCAGAACAAATTAGAACTGTTCAGAACACTTTTAGAATGCTTCAGAACGAATTAGAAATGATTCTGAACAATTTTGAACGTTTCAGACTGAATTAAAACTGTCCAGAACAATATAGCACTGTCCAGAACGAATTAGAACTGTTCAGAACACTTTTAGAATGTTTCAGAACGAATTAGAAATGATTCTGAACAATTTTGAACGTTTCAGACTGAATTAAAACTGTCCAGAACGAATTAGAACTGTTCAGAACACTTTTAGAATGTTTCAGAACGAATTAGAAATGATTCTGAACAATTTTGAACGTATCAGAGTGAATTAAAACTGTCCATAACTAATTTTGATATTTTCTTAAAAATCACTGCATATTTTTAAATAAATCGTTGCATATATATATTAGCTATTGCATATATTCCGCTCTTTAATAATAACTAAAGGGAGTGGTGCATTAAGGGATAGTTAAAAAGGCGAGTATTTTATAATATTTTAGGACCGAAAACTATCATACATTATGGAAGGTAATCCTCTTAGAAGTGATTTAATAGACCGCCGGTGGAAATTCCTAGCGATTTCATAACATACAAGTACAAACTCCCGGACTGACACAATAGACGTCCCGAAAACGGGTTTCGAGTAGACACAAGGGAGCATTACAATACCGTCCGGGGTCTTATTTGGAACCTGAGAGTTTCCTACGTAACATATAAACCACTTACGATTGTTTTAAACGCGTTCGATTAAGCCCCTTCAATCCCTTCTGGTAATATATACAAATCAAAATGCGTTGTTTATGCATTTACTCAACTGTACCTCATGCACACAACACATATAGGTACACAGTACACACTCGTATAAGTTTCATTGATATTTGATATTGCGATGGGGGAGCTCTCGCCCGATCAGATTTCCCGTTCTGTGCACCTCCATGTCGCATTAAAAACCGTTTGTAATGGTACCAGCAGATACACCGCGAACGCATTTTTATTGCCTCGCAAATAATTCATAAGGTTCGCTTAAAGCGGCGGAATCCGGCGCCCGGCCTCGCAAACCATGAGCGCAATAATAAATTCCCTTTGAATCGAATGCATTCTTTGCGAGCGGGGCCCCAAATCGAAGCTACTTTAATAAATATTCATGCGTAAAAAGGGGGATTTTCGTGTTGTTTCGCAGCAAGGTTGGAGGAATATTAATAATTAGGTATACAGGGTGTTTTATTGGTCAAAGGCGACATATTTAGACTCGCAAAAAGGTTGGAAAGGGCTCCTCAGGCATCTTCCTACAAGGAAGATTTATTACCTGCTCATTGGACAAAGGCGACATATTTAGACTCGCAAAAAGGTTGGAAAGGGCTCCTCAGGCATCTTCCTACAAGGAAGATTTATTACCTGCTCATTGGACAAAGGCGACATATTTAGACTCGCAAAAAGGTTGGAAAGGGCTCCTCAGGCATCTTCCTACAAGGAAGATTTATTACCTGCTCATTGGACATAGGCGACATATTTAGACTCGCAAAAAGGTTGGAAAGGGCTCTTCAGGCATCTTCCTACAAGGAAGATTTATTACCTGCTCATTGGACAAAGGCGACATATTTAGACTCGCAAAAAGGTTGGAAAGGGCTCTTCAGGCATCTTCCTACAAGAAAGATTTATTACCTGCTCATTGGACAAAGGCGACATATTTAGACTCGCAAAAAGGTTGGAAAGGGCTCTTCAGGCATATTCCTACAAGGAATATTTATTACCTGCTCATTGGACAAAGGCGACATATTTAGACTCGCAAAAAGGTTGGAAAGGGCTCTTCAGGCATCTTCCTGCAAGGAAGATTTATTACCTGCTCATTGGACAAAGGCGACATATTTAGACTCGCAAAAAGGTTGGAAAGGGCTCTTCAGGCATCTTCCTACAAGGAAGATTTATTACCTGCTCATTGGACAAAGGCGACATATTTAGACTCGCAAAAAGGTTGGAAAGGGCTCTTCAGGCATCTTCCTACAAGGAAGATTTATTACCTGCTCATTGGACAAAGAGGGACATATTTAGACTCGCAAAAAGGTTGGAAAGGGCTCATCAGGCATCTTCCTACAAGGAAGATTTATTACCTGCTTATTGGACAAAGGCGACATATTTAGACTCGCAAAAAGGTTGGAAAGGGATCATCAGGCATCTTCCTGCAAGGAAGATTTATTACCTGCTCATTGGACAAAGGCGACATATTTAGACTCGCAAAAAGGTTGGAAAGGGCTCTTCAGGCATCTTCCTACAAGGAAGATTTATTACCTGCTCTTTTAATACACCGATTTAAAATTTGTACAAACGACACAAATCAAATTAATCTCGCGCTATTTCGGATTTTTATAGTGGACTCTCCGTCGTAAATTAGCAAGTATATGCCGCGGGATGTGCGGCAACTTTTCGAATTGGATTTTATTCGTCGCAGAAGTGGCGACATAAAGGCGAATCGGGTCAGTTGCACCCTTTCAACCGGTATAAACTTCAATAACACGCTCCCCATCAGGCGTGTAACGTCGACAATAACCGCAGCTGGTTTTCGTTTTCGAAAATAAATAACGGAACTATCGCCATTGTCGCGCGGAGTTCTTCGATCGGGGATAATGAAATCGAGTTCTATTAATCAAACGAAACAACGCCCGGCCGGTATAAAACGGTCTGATTTTTTTTATTGGATGAAAATCGGCAGCGCGAAAGCGGCAGAGTAAACTGAGATGTGTTTAAAGAGTTCCATCACGTGTGGACGGGGATAAAGAGGTCCGCAAGATAAATATTGGATTGAAAAGGCGACCCGAAGGATTCGGAATTAATGAAGATTTCTTCGAGTGGAGGAATTTTTATCCAATTACCTACAGTTCTGTACCTACTCGATTATATAAAAAAATGTTACAAAAATGTTCCTTTTCGCGCAATTTTTAATTTTGATGTATTAAAATACTACAAAAATGTTCCTTTTTGCACTAATTTTAAATTTGTTGCATTAAAATACTACAAAAATGTTCCTTTTTGCGCAATTTTTAATTTTGTTGCATTAAAATACTACAAAAAAAGTTCCTTTTTGCACTAATTTTAAATTTGTTGCATTAAAATACTACAAAAATGTTCTTTTAGCGCAATTTTTAATTTTGTTGCATTAAAATGCTACAAAAATGTTCCTTTTAGCGTAATTTTTAATTTTGATGCATTAAAAAGGTACAAAAATGTTCCTTTTTGAACAAATTTTAATTGTGTTGCATTAAAATACTACAAAAATGTTCCTTTTAGATCAATTTCTA
Organism: Phyllotreta cruciferae; assembly: GCA_917563865.1. Lineage (NCBI taxonomy): Eukaryota > Metazoa > Arthropoda > Insecta > Coleoptera > Chrysomelidae > Phyllotreta > Phyllotreta cruciferae. The sequence goes on from OU830616.1 coordinate 1,006,918, forward strand.
ATTTTGTTGCATTAAAATACTACAGAAAAGTTCCTTTTCGCATAAATTTTCATTTTGTTGCATTAAAATACTACAAAAATGTTCCTTTTAGATCAATTTCTAATTTTGTTGCATTAAAATACTACAGAAAAGTTCCTTTTCGCATAATTTTTCATTTTGTTGCATTAAAATACTACAAAAATGTTCCTTTTAGATGAATTTCTGATTTTGTTGCATTAAAATACTACAGAAAAGTTCCTTTTCGCATAAAATTTCATTTTGTTGCATTAAAATACTACAAAAATGTTTTTTTTTTGCATAAATTTTAATTTTGTTGCATTAAAATACTACAAAATGTTCCTTCGTCAAAATTCTAATTTTTATTGCATTAGAATACGACAAAAAATTCCTTTTAACAAAATTTCCAATTTTGTTGCATTAAAATACTACAAAAAAGTTCCTTTTCGCTAAAATTTTAGCTATATAGAGATAAATATTGGATTGAAAAGGATTCGGAATTAATGAAGATTTCCTCGAGTGGAGAAATTTTTATCCAATTACCTCCAGTGCTGTACTCGATTATATAAAAAAATCGATTATTTAAAAAATTATATATCGAATTCACGAGGACTAGCCGTAAATCCTGCAACAGCATTATTAATAAATCACCAGTTTAAGCCTTTTCGCAATGTTCGCATAAATAAATCTCCTAATCCGGGTCTGGTATAAATTCATAATTTCAACATATTCGTTCTCTGCGCGTTCCGTTTCATTCGAACTGATTTATTTTCTATATCGCTTAAATAAATAGAATAACACCGATTTTTTCCAATTCTCTACTCGTAAAAGCAAACTTACCATTCTATAATCTAATTGTTTTCGACCTACATTAGGCGGGATACATCGAGGATAACAGAAGAAATTCCCGGCATTTTCCAGCCGGGACGTTTCAGTTAAATTACTTTTCTACTGTCGAGCCAGTAAAAGTCATGACGGAGGTAAGACTTATGGGGAGCATTCTTTGCGGTAGAGCTAACAATGGCATACTAATAATAAGTTACAAATTCCAAATAAATCGAGCGAAATAGTATAGACAATTTTTAAACAATTACTCCGCCGTCGGTAATTAATTTAATTAAAATCCGAACGGACATGTCGAATTTATGTGGCTTACGCATCGGAATAAATAGGCTTATATTAGTCGATCGTTAATTATTTATCAGCGAATGCAAATCGCAGGTAAAGATAATTAAGGTAATTTGTACTAATAGATATCAATTGATGTATTAAAACCCTGATGTTTACGGATTTCGGGTTGATGGATGGCTCAAATTCAATTAGGTTTTATCTTGAAAATCTGAATATTTGTAAAAAATTACTACAAAGTCCTGCCATATTCGTAATTATGAAGCAGGGTTCATGTTTAATAACATGTTGCTATATCGCAGTGTTATACAGGGTGTTTCTGAAATAACTGGTCAAACTTTGGGAGCATGTAGAGAACCTCAAAATTTGACAAAAACTTAAATGTCATTTTTTCGAAATGTCCTTGGTTGTCAGTATACAGGGTGTTAAAGATGGATTTTTGAAGAGGTATTTTTTTTAATAATTTCATTAATATTAGAGGTATAATGATGAAATTTGGTACACAAACTAAGTAAATGAAACGTCTTATGGCAACATATAATTGGGTCAAAAAAGTTGTCCAGGGGTGGATCAAAATGGGGGGGTCGTTGGGTAATTCTAACCTAACTTTATTATTTTAACCGTTTTAATTGATTTCTTTAAAGAATATGAAAAAATGAAGTTTTCTACATAAAAAAGGCATACTTGTTAAATTTCCGCAGAGTGACCCGTTGTCTCAAAAAATAACTTTTAAAAATTCTGGTACACGTTAAAATAAAACTATTGTCATCTTTAAAAATCAAGTAGGAAGGCATACTTTCAAAAACTTGACAGTCCGTGACAGTGACGTTTCTGAGAAACACATAAAACCGTTAAGACAGCATATTGTCACTAACTGTCAAATTTTTGAAAGAATGTCTTCCTAACTTGATGACAATAATTTAATAATTTTAACGTGTACCAGAATTTTATAAGTCATTTTTCGTGAAAACGGTTCACTTTACGGAAATTCAACAAGTATACCTTTTTTATGTAGAAAACTTCAATGTTTCATATTCTTTAAACAAATCAATTAAAACGGTTAAAATAAAAAAGTTAGGTTAGAATTACCCAACGACCCCCCATTTTGACCCACCCCTGGACAACTTTTTTGACCCAATTATATGTTGCCATAAGACATTTCATTTATTTAGTATGTGTACCAAATTTCATCATTATATACCTTCACTATTAATGAAATTATTAATAAAATTAAATCTTAAGAATCCATCTTTAACACACTGTATATTGACAACCAAGGGCATTTCGAAAAAATTACATTTAAGTTTTTGTCAAATTTTGAGGTTCTACACATGCTATATAACATTGCTATATAACAATGTTGGTATAACATGTTATTAAATGTGTACCCTCCTTTATTGTAACATCGTTCCTCCACCAAAATTCCAATTTTGCGCTGTTGTTGAGCCCGACCATCCAACGAGTGTAACAAACTCGCGCGATTAATGTATTTCGCATAGCAGAGTTCGTCGTTTCGAACAGCGCCGTAATCTCCAGCCGTATCTTATCTCGTCTAATATGAAGGAAACGAATTTAAACTGCGGCGCCTCGCTACAGAAGGCCCCCATTAAACGAAACAAGATACAATAATTTATATGCAAGGGGCTGCCGCGAAGAACGACGGGATACACACGTTTTCCTAATCAGACAACAACGCTTCCCGGCGCCGTATTTACATGTGTAAGGTGAGCGGAGCAGATGCCGCATTCGCTGAAATTATTTATTACAGTTTAACGAATGCCGGGTTATAAATAATTTAACGGGATATGTAAATTTAGCGGAACAATGGTGTTACATGGTGCATTGTTTCCCTAACTATCAGCCCGGTATCCTAACAATTATCCTTATATTAGGGCCCATTACAGGACAATGTCCACTCCTTTCATTGTCTGCTAACTCCGGCGACTAATTGAGTGGATTTCGGCTAAATTTTCGATGTAAATTAGCCGTTTATAAATTCGCAAATAGAGTCTTGGATATTAAATAAATTTCGTGGGGAGTTTTCTCAGCGCGTCGGCGAAAACTCGATGGAAATCCGATAGAAAAGTCGGAAAACGGAGCGAAGAGAGTCTGTTGTTCGCATCTGGAATGCATTCGGTTTGGTAAAACGGCTTGTTATGGCTAATAAAGAGGACTGACGACCCCTGCATACGTGCCCCGAACGATTGGCCCAGCGCCAGATATATCCTTTATCGCTACAAGCCATTTTTTCAGCTACTAGCGCATTAAAAATTACAATCGAACGCTTTATTTGATCTGGTTCCTTCGCCAAAATTTTAATTCGTTGCATTAATAGGCTATTTTGGACTGGCTCCTCCACCAAAACTTAAAAAATGTTGCATTAACAGTTGCTCCTCCACCAAAATTTTCGCATCAATCCTACACCAATATTGGGTACTTGATGGCGCGATAAGCACGTATAAACATACATAACAATCGTAAATAAGGGCTGTAATAATACTTGGAGGCTTCTTCTCGACGGACTCGGATCCCATTTCCTAAGGGACGACGCTATTGTGCGGTCTAATTAACTTTGCGTCGGGCTGTTTGTTATTTTACTCTCCCGCTCGCCTAGCTAAACAATAAATACGCTGGAGCGCCATTCCGGAATTCACAATTTCTAGTTTTATCGCGCTAACTGTTTTCAAGAACGTACTACCTACGACTTTATTACTATGTATAATTACTTGTAATTATTGCCGCTAAAACCTGTAGTTAACGGGATTTATGATTTTTTTTTTGGATGTAGACGAATTTAATTAGATACTCGCGATAATTGTCGGTTATTCATTGCTAATTAACCGGCGACTGGACGGCTGGAGAATTTTTATTTCGACCTGGTTTCTTAGCCAAAATTTTTATTGCATTAGAATACCCATAAAAAAGTTCCTTTTCCCAAAAATTTTTTATTTTGTTGCATTAAAATACTACAAATAACTTCCTTTTCCCAAAAATTTTAATTTTGTTGCATTAAAATACTACAAATAACTTCCTATTCCCAAAAGTTTTAATTTTGTTGCATTAAAATACTACAAAAATGTTCCTTTTAGATCAATTTTTAATTTTGTTGCATTAAAATACTACAGAAAAGTTCCTTTTCGCATAAATTTTCATTTTGTTGCATTAAAATACTACAAAAATGTTCCTTTTAGATCAATTTTTAATTTTGTTGCATTAAAATACTACAGAAAAGTTCCTTTTCGCATAAATTTTCATTTTGTTGCATTAAAATACTACAAAAATGTTCCTTTTAGATCAATTTTTAATTTTGTTGCATTAAAATACTACAGAAAAGTTCCTTTTCTCATAAATTTAAATTTTTTTGCGTTAAAATACTACAAAAATGTTCCTTTTAGATCAATTTTTAATTTTGTTGCATTAAAATACTACAGAAAAGTTCCTTTTCTCATAAATTTTAATTTTTTTGCGTTAAAATACTACAAAAATGTTCCTTTTAGATCAATTTTTAATTTTGTTGCATTAAAATACTAGAGAAAAGTTCCTTTTCGCATAAATTTTCATTTTGTTGCATTAAAATACTACAAAAATGTTCCTTTTAGATCAATTTTTAATTTTGTTGCATTAAAATACTACAGAAAAGTTCCTTTTCGCATAAATTTTCATTTTGTTGCATTAAAATACTACAAAAATGTTCCTTTTAGATCAATTTTTAATTTTGTTGCATTAAAATACTACAGAAAAGTTCCTTTTCGCATAAATTTTCATTTTGTTGCATTAAAATACTACAAAAATGTTCCTTTTAGATCAATTTTTAATTTTGTTGCATTAAAATACTACAGAAAAGTTCCTTTTCTCATAAATTTTAATTTTTTTGCGTTAAAATACTACAAAAATGTTCCTTCGTCAAAATTCTAACTTTTATTGCATTAGAATACGACAAAAAAATTCCTTTTCGCAAAATTTCCAATTTTATTGCATTAAAATACTATAAGAAAGTTCCTCTTCCACAAAAATATTACAATGCTGCCTAATGAACCATTTTTTTGCATTAAAATACAACAAAAAAATCTCTTTACAGCAAAATTTAATTTCATTGCATTAAAATTCAACCAAAAAAAATGGATCTGGTAAAGCAATAAATTTGCGTAGAGTGTAAGTGGAGACGTTTTGATTTTTGATAGTTTGATTAAAAGCCGTCGCTTGTCGAGCCGTCTGTCTTCGCTAAAGTGGAGCTCGCTGCCTCCTCCCTGAAACGGGGATGAATATTGTAGCAGAGCAAAATGAAACGGTGAAATATTAATTCCGTCTGTGCGTTCAGCGAGCTGGCGTGTCGCTATGTGGAAGACTCCATAATTACTTTGTCCCGAAGGTCTAGGCATATTAAAAATCGCAGCCAACGAAATGTTGTTGTCTCTCGCTTAATTATGCACGTGCTCGGGGAGGTAAAGGGTTCGCCGGCAGAGGGCGCTGGCTCGTTTTTACCGGCGATTTGTCGAGTAAACAGCGCCCGCGTCGCGAGCGTTTTATTCGGGCCGTCTGGCGATGCAATGCAATCAACTAACTTCCAGTGCAAGCGCTTTTTATCGAGCATATCCAGCAATTTCCGTATCGGAACTACGTACAAACTAAAACATATCCTCGGCGTCGCAGAAATTAAATTTCAGCTACTGCTGACTTGTCTTCGTCGGGAATTTTTGATTTTTCTCTCTACTTGTACGTACACCAGCCGAGCAGGGTTTTTTTGCACGCCGGCGAAGTTTGCTTTTGATCTTCGCAAGTGACACACTCTACTTCGCCAACTTATTTTTAGCCGAGTTAAATTCCTTCGCAAGTTTACTGCCGCTTCCAACTAAATTATAAGTGCAAGTAAATAGGGCTCGGCGACTTCAAGTTCGACCCGTGCACGGCAACTTGGAATATCTCTAATTAGATCAACCGATTTTAAAGCAACAATTTAAAATGTTGGCGAAGGAACCAAATTAACGCAACATTTTTAAGTTTTGGTGGAGGAGCCAGCACAAAAGTGTGCTAGATAATTAAAATTTTGGCGCAGGTACCAACCCAATAAATCTTATTAATGCAACATTTTTAAATTTTGGTGGATGAGCCAGTCCAAAAGTGTGTTAGATAATTAAAATTTTGGCGTAGAAATTGCATATAAAAAAAGCGAGAGCAGTAAACTTATTTAGTAAGAGCCGAGCTCTAATTAAATCTTCAACTCGTGATAATGAATCGTAAATTCCCGCCGACCGAACTTTAACGACCCGGAGCCCCCTTAATTTTCTTACGAACGGTCCGGGGCGAGTTTAAACCCGTTTAAGAAAATCTCGATAGACGCCCTCACGCCCGTATATGGCGCAAGTTGGCCGGCCAGCCGACGAGGCCGGGGCCCGGCCATAAAGCCCCCGAGCTTTTAGTGCTCGCGAGACGTCTGTTCCGGCGATGCCCGGCGCGTCGCCGATGGCAATCCACTAAATTTAATTTAATGAAAATGAAGGACAACCGAACCGTGGTAGTTACACTAGAATTCCTCCAGTATAACTGAGTTGTATAAAGGGAGAACGGCAGTAAAAACAATATTACTCCCTCATAACCCGAGCGTTTTGATGCACGGTGCAGCTTAATTAAACTACCAAGCCTTATGGCAGCCAGTGCAACTTTTTGACGTTACGATTAGTAATAATTATGCTTGGTTTTTGATGAGAAATTGGTGAAATCTAACATTAAAAGACCGAGGGGTCTTCGAACCCTTTCCAACCTTTGCGCGAGTCTAACATTACAACTTACAACAACTGATAAAAAAAAGCAGCTTTTAAAAAGACAACCTATATAAATCGAGCAAACAAAGCGCACGAACTAATCAGGTCCAATTCCCGTACGGGGACGGCAATTACCCTTGCGCGATAAAAAATGTACGAGGGCAGTAAGAGAAATAAATGTACTCACAAATGACGTTGAGCCTGGCGTTGGCCCGGATGGCTTTCTGGAGCCGGGCCGGCCCCACCTGGCACTGGTACTCGGCGTCGTCCTCGAGGGAGGCGTTGCTCACTTTCAGATTGTAAACGCCGTGTCTTCTGTCTCCCATCACGGAGTAACGAGGGAAGCCCGGAATCGTCGACGAGAAACCTTTACGGGAAAGTAAATACGGTTCAGATACTAAAAATAAATTGGGTTTATCGATTTTTTGGGCACCGATCGGAAGCGAGACTCGCTTAGTGCTCGGAAAGGGGCTGAGCAAGACTCGCTTAGAGCTCGGAAAGGGGGCTGAGTCCCCTTTCAACTCCCTATATGGATAGTTGAAATTTTGCAACAACAACAAAATTATATTACAATTTTGTATGAATTTTTTAGTGCTTCGCTAAAAATAATTTAGCAGGTTAATCATTAAGAATCAATTAGTGTAAAACAGGATAAACATAAATCTCGCGTTTTACAGTTGGTAGAAAACCGATCGAATAAATAATAAAACCTGATCTCGAACGGATAAATAAATTATCTCAGTCGAGGTGAACGTATATTAACCGTTACCGAGAATTTTTTACCATATCATCGATGCAATCGTTCATCCATAACTCGACTTCTTTTTATTACAAAACAACGAATTAATATTCAGCAAATAATTACGCCTATATACGCATGAAGTAGAACTGTTACACCTTCGAATCGATGCAGATAACGCAGCGTTTTCGATTTTTAATCGATTCTCAATCGATTTTTTAAACCGTAAACAACAGCGCCGGACTTAGAGAGGTTAAATATCAGTTGTTAACTTAACCGTTTATGAGTATTTCGGGCGATTTACACATCGCCTGGGTTAATCTATTAGGTAATTGTTACGACGGCTAGGAGGACTCCTGCGATTGTTCCAGGAATCGTCGCGCAGAAACTAAAGGCCATAACCTTAATCTTTAATGGCTCCCGGGTATTGCGCTAGGTTTCGCCAAATTAATTCGACATTCGTTCAGTCTCGAAGCTAGTTGGCCATAAAAAATTAATAAGTACTCGGTAAATTTTTTAGCAGGATTAATAAGGCAATTTTTGGCAATTTTTGAGTAGGCTGAGTTTGTTTAAGGTGGTTGTTCGTTTTTGTTGGTTGTTTACTGATTTTTTGACTGATTCTTACCAATTCTTTGACTGATTCTTATACTGATTTTTTTCCAATTTTTTTAACAATATTTTACAGATGTTTTTACTTTACTGATTTTTTAGCGATTTGTTTTACTGATTTCTACTGCTTTTTACTAATTTTTTACTGCCTTTTACTGATTTTTAGGCTTTGAATAACTTTTTTACTGATTTTTACTGTTTTTACTTATTTTTACTTATTTTTACTTGTTTTTACTTATTTTTACTGATTTTACTTATTTTTACTGATTTCTACGGATTTTTTAGTTATTTTAACTGATTTTTACTGATTTTTACTGATTCTTATTGATTTTTACTGATTTTGGTTGATTCTTACCAATTCTTTGACTGATTCTTATACTGATTTTTTTTTCTAATTTTTTAACAATATTTTACAGATTTTTTTACTGAATTTTTAGCGATTTGTTTTACTGATTTCTACTGATTTTTACTAATTTTTTACTGACTTTTACTGATTTTTAGGCTTTGAATAACTTTTTTACTGATTTTTACTGATTTTACTGATTTTCTTGCTGATTTCGACTGATTTTTTACTTATTTCCACTGATTTTTACTTATTTTTACTGATTTTTACTGATTTTGATTGATTTTTACTGATTTTTATTGATTTTTACTGATTTTCTTACTGATTTCGACTGATTTTCACTGATTTTTACTAATTTTTACTGATTTCTACTGATTTTTACTGTTTTTTACTGATTTTTACTGATTTTTACTGATTTTTACTGATTTTTACCAACTTTTACTGAATTTCTTACTGATTTCGACTGATTTTGACTGATTTTTACTGATTTTTAATGATTTTTACTAATTTTTACTGATTTTTACTGATTTTCAGGCTTTGAATAACTTTTTTACTGATTTTTACTGATTTTTACCAACTTTTACTGAATTTCTTACTGATTTCGACTGATTTTGACTGATTTTTACTGATTTTTAATGATTTTTACTAATTTTTACTGATTTTTAGGCTTTGAATAACTTTTTTACTGTTTTTTACTGATTTTTACTGATTTTTACTGATTTTTACCAACTTTTACTGAATTTCTTACTGATTTCGACTGATTTTGACTGATTTTTACTGATTTTTAATGATTTTTACTAATTTTTTACTGACTTTTACTGATTTTTAGGCTTTGAATAACTTTTTTACTGATTTTTACTGATTTTACTGATTTTCTTGCTGATTTCGACTGATTTTTTACTTATTTCCACTGATTTTTACTTATTTTTACTGATTTTTACTGTTTTTTACTGATTTTTATTGATTTTTACTGATTTTCTTACTGATTTCGACTGATTTTCACTGATTTTTACTAATTTTTACTGATTTTTACCAACTTTTACTGAATTTCTTACTGATTTCGACTGATTTTGACTGATTTTGACTGATTTTTAATGATTTTTACTAATTTTTACTGATTTTTACTGATTTTTACTGATTTTCTTACTGATTTCGACTGATTTTTTACTGATTTCACTAATTTTTACTGATTATCATAATTCTAATGAAACTTACCGAGAGCAAAGCCATCTTTGGTCCATTGTACCTGGCCGGCCAAATTGGCAACTTCGCATTCCAGGACGGCCTCGCCGCCTTCCTGCACCTTCAGGTCTCTGGGCAGCACCCGAAAGTATTGCTGTTGGGCATCCGCTGCAGCCAGCAGCACCAGCAGCAGCGCGATAGCTGCAAATATAAAAACGGAACGTTCTAATTATACCGGAGAATTAAACATTTACGTCTTCATTTCGAGCTCTCGTGCGGGAATTTAGTATCGGGGCCGATTTTTAGCAGCGAGCCCGGCGCATGCAGGTAGTTTGAAATTTAAATTTTCATGGAGCGTCTCTGGGAGTGGAGCGTCGCGACGCCGGGACAAAAACAGGAGGATGTACGGCGGATGGGAGACAAAAGGGAGACTGGCTTGCATAATGTAAGGGGATTATGAGTGCAACTGTATACGAGGTGGTACAGAATTTCTGTAAAATGCAATTATCTCGCGATTTAATCGGGATAGAAATTTTCTGTTTGATGTATTTTGTAGAAAAAATGTTTCTCTACATTTTTTGAAGAATATAAAATTTTCGAAAATCGCTTAATTTTCGAGATATTTCGTTTTTTTTTAATCGATTGTTTTGTATTTGTTAATTTTAGTGCATTATATGAAAAATCGAAATTATCTCGAAAACTAATGGAGATAAAAACCCCCTGATCAATTCATTTTATAGAAAAAACTTTTCTCTACAATTTTTAAAGAATCCAAAATTTTCTAAAATCGCCTAATTTTCGAGATATTTAAATTTTTCTATATCGTACTGAAATTACGAATTTTTGTATGCAATTCTTTGAAAAACCGCAATTATCTCGAAAACTAACCGAGATAAAAAATCCCTGTTTGTTTTATTTTATACGAAAAACTTTTCTCTACAATTTTTGAAGAATCCAAAATTTTCTAACATCGCCTAATTTTCGAGATATTTAAATTTTTCTATATCGTACTGAAATTACGAATTTTTGCATGCAATTCTTTGAAAACCCGCAATTATCTCGAAAACTAACCGAGATAAAAAATCCCTGTTTGTTTTATTTTATACGAAAAACTTTTCTCTACAATTTTTGAAGAATACAAAATTTCCGAAAATGCCTCCATTTTCGAGAAATTCATCAAGAAAACAAGATACATTTTTGATGCTCCTGTATCTATATAGGATGTCCATTTAATTTATACGAACGTTTTCGCGATAAGCATAATAATGTTAACCGATACATACGAAACGCGAGCAACAAAAAAAATAACCGGCTCGGTCGTTCGTGAAAAATGCAATAACGGATAGTTAAATAAATTACGCTAGTCAATTATTTCCAGTATCGGTTTTAATTGGCGGATCAATCGCCTTGTCCACGAGATACTGTTGGATTCCCCGGCTCGAAACCGGGTTATTAGATGGTTTTTATTTCGCCTTTTTTTTCCCTCCGCATTTCCCCACAATCCCAACGTAACTCAACCAGTTTATCTCGCAATTAATCCTATAATAGTCGTTGCTCGATAAGTCTCCAACAATCCCCAAATTATTCTGTTATTCATGATACAAAACATTCATTACAAAAATTTATTGTTGCACAAACAATTCTCTTCCACTCTGCAACTCTTCTACTATCTTCAACTCTTCTATTCTCGTCAACTTAATTCTACTAATGAATAAAATATATTAATGTGTAATTTGTGGGTTGCATTTGGAACAAAGCTGGAGGGAGTTTTGAAATTCATTGGTGGAAAAAATAGAGTTTCCTAAGTCGAAACTTAGGCCATGATTTCTTAGTGGGACTATAAAAACCAAAAATTGCAGCTTACGGAAGACGAATGCCGTCGTTTTCTCTAATTTACTGCATAAAAGTACAACCGTTCTGACGGTATAAATCAAATTTAAGCGCCAACAATCCATTCATATTATTCGGTAAAACTTAAAGGCGAAAATAATTTTAGTTATAACAATTCGTTATATTCAGAAGGGCCTATTATCTCGAGAACTAATGGAGGTAGAAATGTCCTGTTTGTTTCATTTCGTAGAAAAAATGTTTCTCTGCAATTTTTGAAGAATATAAAATATTCAAAAATCGCTTCAATTTCGAGATATTTCGATTCTTTATGTACTGTGTTGTAATTATTAATTTTAGTGCAATTCTATGAAAAATCGCAATTATTTCGAAAACTAATAGAGATAAAAATTCCCGGTTTGGTTTATTTTGTGGGAAAAATATTTCTCTGTAATTTTTGAAGAATATAAAATTTTCGAAAATCGCTTCAATTTCGAGATATTTCGATTCTTTATGTACTGTGTTGTAATTATTAATTTTAGTGCAATTCTATGAAAAATGGCAATTATTTCGAAACTAATAGTGATAAAAATTCCCGGTTTGGTTTATTTTGTGGGAAAAATATTTCTCTACAATTTTTGAAGAATATAAAATTTTCGAAAATCGCTTCAATTTCGAGATATTTCGATTCTTTATGTACTGTGTTGTAATTATTAATTTTAGTGCAATTCTATGAAAAATGGCAATTATTTCGAAAACTAATAGAGATAAAAATTCCCGGTTTGGTTTATTTTGTGGGAAAAATATTTCTCTGCAATTTTTGAAGAATATAAAATTTTCGAAAATCGCTTCAATTTCGAGATATTTCGATTCTTTATGTACTGTGTTGTAATTATTAATTTTAGTGCAATTCTATGAAAAATCGCAATTATTTCGAAAACTAATAGTGATAAAAATTCCCGGTTTGGTTTATTTTGTGGGAAAAATATTTCTCTGCAATTTTTGAAGAATATAAATTTTTCGAAAATCGCTTCAATTTCGAGATATTTCGATATTTTTATGTATTGTGATTATTAATATTAGTGCTAGCTACAGGGTGAGTCGTATAATTATCGTGGCATATAAATTATTCAGACCTTAACAAAAATGTACCTACGGTCAAAAAATGTCATAAAAATGTATACGACATCGTCGAGCTAGAATTGCCGCAAAGGCGACGGGGATTTCAAAGGCAAATCTCCCGTTCTGTAGCATTTTTCGCCGGTCAAGCACACAATAAGACCCCGCCGCATAAACTCCAAAACTCCCGGCACGCCGGAGTTATTTTCCTTTAATTTATAATTCCTCTTGTCGGACGAAATTGACCCACTTTATTTCCGTTTAAAACCGCCACAATACCTCGCCCGGTGCTCCGGTATTTTTTCCTCTTTCGCAATGAATGTATTTTCCACGGGGATAAAGTAAGTCGTGAGTCATTACGTTGTAAAACGCGCTTCCAGCGAGACAATAAAACCATTAAACGCGGCATTGTTAAAATCAATTCGCGAAATAAAACTAACATTTCGCCAGCGTTCTTCCTCCTCCGCTGCTTTGTCATCCATTTGACCCTTTTGTTTGTCCTGTCTGCAATGCAGCGTCAAAAAAAGGATTACTGGCGTTTTTTCCTAAAAAAACAAGCCTACCTTTTAACGCGTTTTTTCGTACTTTTCTGTGTTTGCTTTGACGCAATTTAGTCAAAATCCAGTAATTAATGGCTGGATATTCATTAAAAACCGAGCGAATTCGGAACAAGTCTTGTAATTCAAAGCGATTTTTATAACTAAAATTATTTTCTCCTTCAAGAGGAATATTTTCAGTACGAAATGAATTAAACGAGGAGAATTTTATCTTCATTAGTTTTCGAGATAATTGAGATTTTTCATAGAGTTGCACTAATATGAATAATCACAACAGTGCATAAAAAATCGAAATATCTCGAAATTGAAGCGATATTCGAAAATTTTATATTCTTCAAAAATTGTAGAGAAATATTTTTTGCACAAAATAAACCAAATCGGGAATTTTTATCTCTATTAGTTTTCGAAATAATTGCGATTTTTCATAGAGTTGCACTAAAATTAATAAATCGAATAAAATCCATAAAAAAATGAAAATATTTCGAAAATGAAGCGATTTTCGAAAATTTTGTATTCTTCAAAAATTGCAGAGAAACATTTTTTCTTCGAAATGAAACAAACAGGAAATTTTTATCTCTATTAGTTTTCGAAATAATTGCGATTTTTCATAAAATTGCACTAAAATTAATAAATCCAATAAAATCCATAAAAAAATCGAAATATCTCGAAATTGAAGCGATATTCGAAATTTTATATTCTTCAAAGATTGTAGAGAAATATTTTTTCCATAAAATAAAACAAACCGGGAATTTTTATCTCTATTAGTTTTCGAAATAATTGCGATTTTTCATAAACTTGTACTAATATTAATAATTTCAACGCAGTACATAAAAAATCGAAATATCTCGAAATTGAACCGATTTTCGAAAATTTTTTATTTTTCAAAAATTGTGGAGAAACATTTTTTCTACTAAACCAAACGAACTGGAAATTTATATCTCTATTAGTTTTCGAGATAAATACGTATTTTTCATAGAGTAAACATTTTATTTATCTATGGCCCAATAATTATACGACTCACCCTGTATAGACACTTCACTCTGTATATATTAATTTTATTAATTATAGAGAAATCCTCTTTCTGAAGAAAAATAATTAAGGGTAAGTAGCAATTAGGTGTATCAGCTTTAATCGAGTTTTGAAACTTTTAATCCGAATTTGCATTATCGCGTATACGCTTTAGTGTTGAACAGGTGTTCTGCATTGCGCCATTACGTTGTAGTAGCATTCCCGTTTTTCTTTTCGCATGTTTAAAACTCGAAATTAGAATATTGTATTCGCATGAAGTAATTTCCCCTGTTCGAATTCATGTTTTCCGTTTCCTGTTTTCCTTTTTCGCGGGCCAGTTTTCGCCACTTATAACTCCCGGATTAAATATACACTACATTTTGTTGCTTGCATATATACCGGGTCAGCCCGCGGCTATGCCAATAAATTTATTTCACCATTATTATTCAGGTGAAAAATTCTAAATAGCTCTAAAAGGTATGAAAAAATAGTCCTGAATGAGTTCTAAATAGTTCTAAATTTTTCTATTGTAACCTGAATTGTTTCAAATAGTCCTAAATGCGTTCTATGTAGTTCTGAACTTTTCTAGCTTATCCTGGACCGTTCCAAATAGTCCTGAAACTGTTCTAAATAATCTTGCATAGTTCTAAGATCATCTCGAACTGTTTCAAGCAGTATTAGTGAGGTTTAAAATGGTTCTAAATGATCCTGGATAGTTCTGAATATTTTTGCAAATAATCGTTAAGTTATAATTCCCCATCTTTATCTATTGCATTTGTATTATGTGCACATCGTGTTGGACCAACCCTGTATATAATAATATAATACCTATTAGGTTGTTATCGTTTGGTTTTATTAGGGCTCTTTCAGTGAGCCGAGAATAATCGCGAGTTTTTCGCGAAAGAAAACTAGATGATGGTCCGGAATAAAAGTCATTTCAGTCCATAAACTATGCCTGATTAAAAATAATAAAAGGGAATTTCACGTCGGAAAGTCGGCATTCCGGCAGGAATTACCAGCAGTTGCGGGTGTAATAGAAGAAAATAATTTGTAAAATTAAGCGACCATTAAATTCAATTAGCCGAATCCCTTTAACGTCGCCAGCCGAGAGTTAAACCAAAGGAAAATGCCCGCGAGCCGTCAAATTAGGCATTATTTTTTCGTAATAATTGCCGTCGACTCGCTTTCGGAACATGACTAATGGAACGGCATTGTCTCGACATTTTTTTCCCCTTTTTTTTTCCGCTCCTCGGACGTTATTATCGCGTTCCCTTCCATTTCTTCCTTCATCGCTTCGCCTTATCACTCTCAATTTTAATGGAAAACGCGATCTTGCTATGTCATAATTTTTCTATACCCCGTCGGTCCGAGCCCAAACTGACTTAGGAATAACACAAGAACGAGAGAGACCTTATCTGACCATCCTAAAATCGCTCCAGAGGGAGAGAGATAGGTGAAATATCTCAATCTGTACTTGCAAGTGTTTTAAAATTGTTCAGGACAGTTCTAGGACTGTCCAGAATTATTTAGAACAGTTCAGAATCATATAAAATAGTTCAGAACTATCTTTGAAAGGATTAAGGACTGTTTGGGGTTCATGAATTCACAATTCTTCAGGACCGTTTTAGAAACTATCCAGAATCATTTAGAGCAATTTTAGAATTATTTAGAACGGATTCAGGACTGTTTGGAATGGTCCAGGAATGAGTTCACAATTGAAGGACAGTTTTAGAAACTGTCCAGGATCATTTAGAACAATTTTAGAACTGGCTAGGGCCGGTTGAACCAGTTCGAATTTAGAATTATTTAGAACGGATTCAGGACTGTTTGGAATGGTCCAGGAATGAGTTCACAATTGAAGGACAGTTTTAGAAACTGTCCAGGATCATTTAGAACAATTTTAGAACTGGCTAGGGCCGGTTGAACCAGTTCGAATTTAGAATTATTTAGAACGGATTCAGGACTGTTTGGAATGGTCCAGGAATGAGTTCAGAATTGAAGGACAGTTTTAGAAACTGTCCAGGATCATTTAGAACAATTTTAGAACTGGCTAGGGCCGGTTGAACCAGTTCTATCTTAGAATTATTTAGAACGGATTCAGGACTGTTTGGAATGGTCCAGGAATGAGTTCACAATTGAAGGACAGTTTTAGATAATGTCCAGGATCATTTAGAACAATTTTAGAACTGGCTAGGGCCGGTTGAACCAGTTCTATCTTAGAATTATTTAGAACGGATTCAGGACTGTTTGGAATGGTCCAGGAATGAGTTCACAATTGAAGGACAGTTTTAGAAACTGTCCAGAATCATTTAGGACCATTCACCTTCGGTTCTATGGTTCTAAAAACGCGTAGAACTGTTTCAAATGGTCCTAGTCAGTTCTAATAAAATAATTAGAAACAATTTGTTTTCTAATTTATTCTGCACCATTCCAAGTAGTCATGAACTTTGCTAGACAGTTCTAAATGGTTCTAAGATTATCCTGAACTATTTCAAACAGTCCTAGTCAGTTCTAAAAAAATATTCTGAACAGTTTTGAACATGATCCTGAACAATTTGTTTTCTAATTTACCCTGCTCCATTCCAACTAGTACTGAATCTGTTCCAAACAGTTCTAAGATCATCCTGAACAGTTTCAATTTCAAAAAAATTCTTATTGATGTAATATTGATGTACCTAACTAGGTTGAAAATGGGGGGCTGTAATTTAAGTACGAGTAGCCCGTTTTACTTTGAACCGTTCGAATTTTTTGCGCCCCATTTTCCCTAACGAGTAACAAGACACTCTATTTGCGAAACCGGAGTTGCAGGCTAGACGGTTATATTAACCTATATAGGTAAAGTAAGTACGCGTCTGTGGTTTCTTAGGTAAGTAGAGCGTAGGCGAAGGGTCGTAGCTTATAATTAGTTACGATGCGGGGCTAAATTGCTTAATTCTCCCCGAGTTCCCGGTACTATAAACAAAGAGAAAACACCTAGTCCTTGAAATTTAATCCGCTCGTACGTTTGCATTTGCTTGAGACACGCCGGGGGAATATTTCATGAGTCCTGTGTACAGCGAAATGCGTTCATCAGTTTCGTCTGCCGAAAGGTAAAACCGTATCTCCCTACTTTAATCCCGTTTTGTATTCGCAAATAAGTTACCCCCGGCGTATTTGCGGTTTTAATGGACAGTTATTTAATTTACTAACTCGTTGTCGGGCAAAGGGAGCGCCATATTTCATTTCTTGGAGCTTGTTTACCCCCTCCTGAAAACACCTACGCACAGAAATTCGTATAATAAACTAATTGAAATCAGAAGAAATAACCTCTTAAGTACGTGTACAATTTAAACGTGCCTTTTGGACTCGATCGTGATTCATTCGAGTTCGTAGAGTCAAACGTTTAATTGGCGGCAATTTGAATAACTTACTCGAAATAATTAGGCAAATATCCTTTGATTCCGTTCACATGATGCCCAGTAGGTACGCCACTGTCGGCTTAATATAATCCATAGAAACCGGTTCGAGTTCTTGAAGAGTTGGCAGAAATAAGAAACAAAAATTGTTAATTCTAAGAGGATTCTTTCGACTAAATAACAGGCTTAATGATGGTAGAATTAGATCTAAGGTGGTTCTGTTAAATTAGTAGATATTAATTGCAAAAAATAAGATTTTATGGCGAGTTCTGAATGGGTTCTAAATTAGGACCATTCAGGATGATCTTGGAACCATTTTAGAACTGGCTAGGACTGTTTGAAACACTTCAGGATGATCTTAGAACCATTTTAGAACTGACTAGGACTGTTTGAAACACTTCAGGATGATCTTAGAACCATTTTAGAACTGACTAGGACTGTTTGAAACCACTTCAGAATGATCTAAGAACCATTTTAGAACTGACTAGGACTGTTTGAAACCACTTCAGAATGATCTTAGAACCATTTTAGAACTGACTAGGACTGTTTGAAACACTTCAGGATGATCTTAGAACCATTTTAGAACTGGCTAGGACTGTTTGAAACACTTCAGGATGATCTTAGAACCATTTTAGAACTGGCTAGGACTGTTTGAAACACTTCAGGATGATCTTAGAACCATTTTAGAACTGGCTAGGACTGTTTGAAACACTTCAGGATGATCTTAGAACTGTTTAGAAAGGATTCAAAACTGTTTGGAATGAGTTCACAATTCATGTTCAATCTATCAATATTGCCTTGATAATAAATTTATTAAGTATATACAGGTAGTTTGTTATTAAATGAATTTGTGTTGTAGGAGTCAATGAAACATGATGGCGAGAAACAGTGATTATTTTTGAAACTTTTACAGTAGCTCCGGCGAGATTAGAGGCATAATTTAATAATTTTATACGACACGTTTCAACATCTTCAAATAAATGCGCCAGCAAGAGCTGGCTGAACGCTGATAAGTCGGGTTTTATTACGCCTACATTGTGTTCGTTTGATATTACAATCAGGGGCGTAGATTATTTCCGATACGGTTCTGGAATCCGCGGATCCACGTTCGCATAATTTCGCTCCGGTTTTTTTTTCTTCTCTCTATTACATTAGCATCACATTCGCATTTGCTATAAATTTCTAGATAATCCCGACTAATGAACTTCTGTTTGCCGTACGAGATAGTTGTAATGGATACATCTCTGCCTCTTCTTTATATAAAAAAAAGCGCACAGTGGACCACATTGATCATTTACGAGGACAAAATGCGCTGCGTACACCGCTGGAGGATTTACGAAATTGTAAAAAAAACATAGAGGCAGGAGAAACGAGTCGTAAGTCGCTCGAGATACCTTCAATACCAGTGGAAACCTGTTATTATCTGGAGCATTAAGTAGCTCGAATCCTTCGAGATATTGCTGTTATCTTCGCTCGACATCTTTTATACAAAAACGCTTTAATAAAAATCTTTTTATATACACCATGAACTAGTTGAAATAATCAACAGATAAGGGATGGTTCCATGGGTAATGTGATGGTAAATTATCACGAATAATATCGTGGGTAGTCGTGGAATAAAAAATCAATCAAATGGCAATGGCGATAAATCGCTCTCGAAGAAATACCATATGGTTTTTATGAATATGCGTCCGTATGGAGGAAGGAACCGAAAATTACATTAACGAAAACGGGTAGGTCGAAATTGTCAAACTCGTTTTCGTAGGCGTTAAGTCCAACCTACCAGTTTAAATGAATGAAATACGATTTTTTCCTTAAGCGACGTTTCTTTACGGCACGCCAGCCAGCCTACGCTTAAGTCGAACTAAACGGAATTTAGGCAATAGGCGCTCGACAGAATAATTAACAAACAACACAAAAAAAAACACTGCTAAACATTTGGTCAAAATCGAATCTTGCACAATAAAGTTTCGTAAATAAAAAGAGTGGCTGGATGACCTACTAGTAAAGGCACAACTGTGCTTAAAAATGGCAGTTTACTACAGTTTTTTTGATAACATGTCCAATTAGTAATGCATCATTGAAGAGAAAGAATTGGAAATTTCCCTTCAACTGAGCTATTTTAGGATAAAGTGGTTGGTTACATGTCCATTTAAAAGACCTGCTAGATCGCCAGACTTAGACCCTCTTGATTACTCTATTAAATGGTCAAAATTTGGTCAAAATCGAATCTTGCACAATGAAGTTTCGTAAATAAAAAAGAGTGGCTGAATGACCTACTAGTAAAGGCACAACTGTGCTTAAAAATGGCAGTTTACTACAGTTTTTTTGATAACATGTCCAATTAGTATGCATCATTGAAGAGGAAGAATTGGAAATTTCCCTTCAACTGAGCTATTTTAGGATAAAGTGGTTGGTTACATGTCCATTTAAAAGACCTGCTAGATCGCCAGACTTAGACCCTCTTGATTATTCTATTAAATGTTCAAAATTTAATCAAAATCGAATGTGGCGCAATGAAAAATTCGTTAAATAAGACAATAAAGAGTGGCTGAATGATCTAATGGTATATGCACTAGAAATGACAATTATCTACTATTTTTTTTAAAGAAATGTTCAATTAAAATTGCAACATGTATAGGACTTATAGGCAGTTTCAGAAACAATTCAGAACTGTCCAGAATCATTTAAAACCGTTCTAGAACTGGCTGTGGTCGATTGAAACAGTTCATGATCATCTTTCAGCCTTTTAGAACTGTCCAAAATTATTTAGAACAGATTCAGTACTATTTAGAATGGTCCAGAACAAATTAGAACTGTCCAGAATCATTTAAAACCGTTCTAGAACTGGCTGTGACCGATTGAAACAGTTCATGATCATCTTACAACCTTTCAGAACTATCCAAAATTATTTGGAACAGATTCAGTACTATTTAGAATGGTCCAGAACAAATTAGAACTATCCAGTATCATTTAGAACTATTTTAGGATTGATTAGGAACATTTGAGACAGTCCAGAACGATTTGTGGATACTATTTGATGAAAATATTTTCAATTTGTTCACATTTCCAGTTAAACAAGTATTAGAAAGAATCGGAAATGTTAGTTTCAAACTTTTCGCAGGATGTTGCAGGATATTGCAGGATATTGCAGGATGTCGAAAGGAATTCGTGGGACCTCAAAATTCCCTTAATAGGACAATGTGCATAGATTGCTAAATATACATCATGGCCCGCTAGCTCGCCCGATTTAAGCCCCCTCGATCGCTCCGATTTGATTCCAAATTCCTCGAGAGCCGGAAATTCGAAACCGTCGAAAAAAGAATCTCATCGAACATCATCTCGGCCGTGCATTATACCGTAATTACGCACGCCCCACGAAAGCCGAAGGAAAGGATGTATCCTTGAACGGGCACTCGAACTAAAACCCGATGCGTGCAGGTGGGAAAAAAAACCCGCCGCCGGCGGAAATGAGTTTTTAAAAAACCGAATCCCGTCCGGTTCAAACCGTCTTCAGGAATCGTTGCCGATTCGCCCGATAGATGGCGCTGCGCGGCGGAGAACCACCGAAAAGTTGGACACAAATCGAGTGGGTTGTGGTGGAGTTTGCAAGAGCGAAAATAATAGAAAAATTTGTTGCTTTGTGATGAAAATATGCGAAAAATGTTTTCGAATCGTCTGGGAAAATATGTTTTTTGTTTTGTTAAACGACGAATGAAATTGTACTTACGAATAATCGCGGGTAGACGAGTATCCATGGTATTTTTCTGAGTGTAATCCCCGGTGAATAATCCGATTTGATTGCAGAGTAATCACACAAAACCGATTAAATCATTAGGTAAAACAAACATTTTCTTCTTTTTTTTTTCCTCGTTTCGAAATAATCTTCAACGCGCCGCTCCCGGCACTCCGCACTCAGTTTAATCCCCCGAATAAATCACCATAAAAATCAAGACCGAAAAAAAAACCCGAAACACTCTAAGAAGCAAAACAGTTTCCCCGAAGAATTAAAAACACTCTCCGAATCCAGGCGACATGCAAATTCCCCATGCAACGCGACTGCTGCACTTCCGAGCGAGCCAACACAAAAACGAGAGAATCGCGGCGATGGGCTGGGCGCGCGGCGGTAAGGCTGCGAAGGCGCGAAGCGGACTGGCCGCCGAGCCAGCGCCGCCACGGCGGTTCTCTTCGGGGGCTGCCCCGTCGCGGGCGCAGCGCCGGACGGGGTCGAGCGGCTCCGACGGCTCTTCGGGCACCTGTTAGGCCGGCGGGTGCGGATGGAGGGCCGGTGCGTGGCGGAGGGCGCGAAGAATATGCGTAGGGAAAAAAAGGGTGGAAGAATGTTGGTGGATTAGGGACGGTTGTACAGGTGCTGTTGGTGTGCAGGTATAGGGTTTAGTTTGGGGGGGTTTTGGGGTTATTTTGGGTAAAATTTGGGGTAATTATAATGGGTTGTTTAGTAGTGGATTGGGTATATGAGAGTGCATGTTTGTATGCAATATGGGTGCAACAACAGATAATTTCAATTGTGGATTCATTATAAGAGCAAAAGAAAGAGTGTTACTATTTAATTCCTATTACTTAACAAATTTACTCTTAAATCTCGAAAATTAGGGTGTTTTTCGAATTTTATTATTCTTCAAAAATTGTAGAGAATTGTTTTATTAACCAAACGGTGGAAATTTCATTTTTTTATTCCAATTATTTTTCGAGATAATACAGGTTTTTGAAAGAATAGCACTAGATTTTTTTTGTACGTTATGATGAAAATTCAAAATATCTCGGAAATTTCCTGTTTTTCGAATTTTATTATTCTTCAAAAATTGTAGAGAACTGTTTTATTAAGCAAACTGTGTAAATTTCATTTTTTTATTCCAATTATTTTTCGAGATAATACAGGTTTTTCAAATAATAGCACTAGATTTTTTTTGTACATTATTATAAAAAAATCAAAATATCTCGGAAATTTCCTGTTTTTTTGAATTTTTTTATTCTTCAAAACTTGTAGACAATTATTTTTTCAATAAAGTGGCGAAAATTGCATTTTTTTATTCCAATTATTTTTCGAGATAATACAAGTTTTTCAAAGAATAGCACTAGAAAATTGTTTTTTTTTCATATGACCGAAAGTGAAAAAATCTCGAAAATTTGTAGTTTTTTTGAATTTTTTATTCTTCAAAACTTGTAGACAATTGTTTTTTCAATAAAGTGGTGAAAAATGCATTTTTTTATTCCAATTAATTTTCGAGATAATATAAGTTTTACAAAGAATATCACTAGAAAATTGTTTTTTTTTTTTCATATGACCGAAAGTGAAAAAATCTCGAAAATTTGTAGTTTTTTAGAATTTTTTTGTTCTTCAAAACTTGTAGGGAATTGTTTTATCAACCAAACGGTGTAAATTTCATTTTTTTATTCCAGTTAGTTTTCGAGATAATACAAGTTTTTCAAAGAATAGCACTAGAAAATTGTTTTTTTATTATATGACCGAAAGTGAAAAAATCTCGAAAATTTGTAGTTTTTTTGAATTTTTTTATTCTTCAAAACTTGTAGACAATTGTTTTTTCAATAAAGTGGTGAAAAATGCATTTTTTTATTCCAATTAATTTTCGAGATAATATAAGTTTTACAAAGAATATCACTAGAAAATTGTTTTTTTTTTCATATGACCGAAAGTGAAAAAATCTCGAAAATTTGTAGTTTTTTCGAATTTTTTTGTTCTTCAAAACTTGTAGGGAATTGTTTTATCAACCAAACGGTGTAAATTTCATTTTTTTATTCCAATTAGTTTTCGAGATAATGCAAGTTTTTCAAAGAATAGCACTAGAAATTTTTTTTTTTTTCATATGACCAAAGGTACAAAAATCTCGAAAATTTGTGGATTTTTCGAATTTTTTCATTCTTCAAAACTTGTAGAGAATTGTTTTATTAACCAAACGGTGAAAAGTTCATTTTATTATTCCAATTATTTTTCGAGATAATACAGGTTTTTGAAAGAATAGCACTAGAATTGTACATTACGATAAAAAAATCAAAATATCTCGGAAATTTCCCGTTTTTCTGGATTTTTTTATTCTCCAAAACTTGTAGACAATTCTTTTTTCAATAAAATGGCATAGATTTAATTTATCTATCTCAATTAGTTTTCGAAATAATTGACGTTTTAATATAGAATAGTGGGTTTGCAACTATCACACTCTAACCACTATTATTTTAATACCATATCTTTCTCATACACATTTATATGTCACAATGTGACTGACTGATTGAGTGTATAAGAAGATTCTTTAATCAAATCAACAAGTTATACTTATACCAAATCATGCATATAGTGCATTCAATAAATTCACTTCATGACGTCACCACTCGCTAAAACGAATCTATCGAAAATACTATATAGTAAGATGATGGGAACAAAATGGAGAAGTAAACAAGTGTTTCGCGAAGCCCCCGTGATATCGATTCATAATAGAACATCCCCGTCATCGACGGTAAATGCCCCTTTTATTTTTCATGCGGCATTAACCCGGCGACATTGTCGTCGGACCTTTAATTAAGTAGCTATTTATTTTAGTAGGTCGCGTCGCGGCGCCGCCGTCGAATTTGTCGGGCCGGTGCGAAATCAATCGGTCGTGCACCGGGGGAGAGGAACTTTCCGGGCGCGAGGAGGAACAAGTGGATGCGAAGAGGACGGGAAAAAATCACTTTGTCTTTTCGCGGCAAACGAAAATTCGATTTCGATACACAACAAACTTTCGACCGCGTCGACGTCGGGACGTCGCACGTCGAATTTATTAAGGGAATTTTAAACGTCCGAAACGTATTGGAAGTTTCTGGCGCCATTGTATTAGATTAATATACGGAGGAAAAAATAATACGGGGGGATTTATTTCGCTGGTATATCGAAGAGCGTAAAACCTTAAAAATATTACCGAACGGTAATATGCAAAACGGGCCTTTTTCAGAACGCCCCCGATGAGAAAGGGAGCGAAAGAATCGTGTATTAATGTTGGGAGGGCTTTTTAGAAATCCAGATAGGGCTTTTATTAGGCTTTCTTTGCCGCTTTTGCTTTCCATTATTCAACGGCATAATGGGAATCGGTATAAGGGACACTCTATATACTCGATAATAATTTCGATCAAAAAAATAACTAGTTAAAATTACCTAATATAATTACATTCTAAAATTTCCTACAGGTTCACTTTAACGTGGTGTTGACGTCACGATATGAATCAATTGAATGAACTATATGCATAATTTGTTATAGATACTTAAATGAAAAATAATCGATTAATCGATTAAATAAACTTCTTATCCACTCAATCGATTCATTCAACAACTTTTTGGAGAAAAGTGGGCCATCCTGTATATGAGCCAATACAAAATTGTGGTGTGGAGATTCTCGCGCGTAATTATTATACTAATAGAAAAGTTAATTAAGGTTTTCTATGAATATTAATTTAATCTGATTCGAATGGGAGTCGATTTTGTGCAATGAAATTTACATAACGAGCACCGGGAGAGCGTAATTGAAAAAAAAAGGGGGAAAAATTCCATTGATTCCGTTTTGAAAATGATTCGCCGTAAAACGGCTACGATAATAGAACAGTTTGGAGGATAAAACGGAATTGGCTAATTTTACGAGAATCTACGCCAATGCTGTCTTGAAACACATGTGCTTGTAATTTTATATTTCGACAATCTAATCTCCCGCTGGAGCGAAAAAAAAGGCTCCAACACCTCTCCCTCCTGCCTCGGCTATAAAAAACCATACCAAAATAGTTCACATATTCACAATAGTTCATATAACACAATAGCAGAATTCGAATTTTTTTTTTTGAATCGAGCTTGCCCCCCTCGCCCCCCGGGTAAATCGAATCCACTTTACATTATAATTCCCGTCCTTCGGGTGAACGACCATCTGACAATTAATTTTCCATTCACGGTCGCAGTAGGTTGGAAATTATCTCGCAATCACGTGACGTTAAAATACTTGGACCAAGTCGCTCATATGCATAATTGAATCCACTTAACCCATATCTATTCCAGGCCACTTGATGCGATCCTCTATGGATGGTCCAGGACTATTGCGAGTTCGATTCGAATTCAAGAAGATCCTGTCGCTTTTCTTTTGCTATTTCTACCCTAAAAATAACTTCTGTGAAGAATCTACTGTAGAAGAATCCACTGTTAAAGAATCTACTGTTAAAGAATCTACTGTTAAAGAATCTACTATTAAAGAATCTACTACAGAAGATTCTACTGTAGAAGAATCTACTGTTATAGAATCTACTGTAGAAGAATCTACTGTTATAGAATCTACTGTAGAAGAATCTACTGTTATAGAATCTACTGTAGAAGAATCTACTGTAGAAGAATCTACTGTAGAAGAATCTACTGTAGAAGAATCTACTGTAGAAGAATCTACTGTAGAAGAATCTACTGTAGAAGAATCTACTGTAGAAGAATCTACTGTAGAAGAATCTACTGTAGAAGAATCTACTGTAGAAGAATCTACTGTAAAAGAATCTACTGTAGAAGGATCTACTGTAGAAGGATCTACTGTTAAAAAATCTACTATTAAAGAATCTACTGTAGAAGAATCTATTCTTAAAGAATCCACTGTTAAACAATCTACTGTTAAAGAATCTACTGTTAAAGAATCTACTGTAGAAGAATCTATTGTAGAAGAATCTATTGTAGAAGAATCTACTTTAGAAGAATCTACTGTTAAAGAATCTACTGTTAAAGAATCTACTGTTAAAGAATCTACTGTAGAAGAATCTATTGTAGAAGAATCTACTTTAGAAGAATCTACTGTAGAAGAATCTACTGTTAAAGAATCTACTGTTAAAGAATCTACTGTAGAAGAATCTATTGTAGAAGAATCTACTTTAGAAGAATCTACTGTAGAAGAATCTACTGTTAAAGAATCTACTGTTAAAGAATCTACTGTAGAAGAATCTACTGTAGAAGAATCTATTGTAGAAGAATCTACTGTAGAAGAATCTACTGTTAAAGAATCTACTGTTAAAGAATCTACTGTAGAAGAATCTATTGTAGAAGAATCTACTTTAGAAGAATCTACTGTAGAAGAATCTACTGTTAAAGAATCTACTGTTAAAGAATCTACTGTAGAAGAATCTACTGTAGAAGAATCTATTGTAGAAGAATCTACTTTAGAAGAATCTACTGTAGAAGAATCTATTGTAGAAGAATCTACTTTAGAAGAATCTACTGTAGAAGAATCTACTGTTAAAGAATCTACTGTTAAAGAATCTACTGTAGAAGAATCTACTGTAGAAGAATCTACTTTAGAAGAATCTACTGTAGAAGAATCTATTGTAGAAGAATCTACTTTAGAAGAATCTACTGTAGAAGAATCTACTGTTAAAGAATCTACTGTTAAAGAATCTACTGTAGAAGAATCTATTGTAGAAGAATCTACTGTAGAAGAATCTACTCTAGAAGAATCTAGTGCAGAATAATCTAGTGTAGAAGAATCTAGTGCAGAAGAATCTAGTGTACCTACTAGATAGAATATACCAAAAAGTTATTTATTTAAGAAGAATATTCAGAAAAATTTAACTAAACAGCATGAAATATTGAATGAGGTAATATCTAGGTATAGTATGCTCATGTACAACTGTTGGTGACGTCATGGGCATATTGAAATGAAGACCGCTTGAATTAATGAATAAACGTTCCTAATCCATCCGTCGCTAATTCGAATTATTGTTATTGTTAATTTCAAACACCGTTGGGGGACGGGAAGCTGAAGTTGAAATTCAATTTGTAATGCGAATATCCACTCGACGCGGGGCGTCTTATCTCGCCCATAATAAAATTATGACGGATCCGAAGTGGATTTGGTAAAAAGAAGTTTTCGGAATTAAAATGAAGTTTACGAGCGACGGGAACTCGCCATATTTATATTTCAACTTTAGTATTTGTTGTAACCGAATTCGGAAAGTTGTGTATACTTCGTTGAATAGTTAAGGGAATTTTAATAATTTATTCCGGGCGGGGTTGGCGCAGTCTTGGAGATTTCGGGAGTATGAAATATTAATATTTTTAATTCAGACAACGCTGGAATTTAATTCGCAATGATCTTCCCGCGTAGAGTCGGGAATCCTCCGGGATGTGTTGATTAATTTTATTTTTTTTCGGGTATAAATAAATTATAATTACCGATTGTTAACAATAGCAAACATGCATATTTACGAGGCGATAATTGATTCGTATGGAATAAATCAAACAATGCTATTGTAAATGTTGTGCAAGTCTCTCAATAAAAATTTACGGGCGACATAATTTTCGATATCGAATAAAATTTTAACGGGGCAATTAAAGTGCACTTAATTTATTTAGTAATAAAAATCCACCGCATTCGTTTGGCGAACAATCGAAAAATTCAATAGCCGATTGAATTATTAAAAATTCGTGTACATAGTTTCCATTAATTCGACGCACAAGAGTATTCAATTAGCAACGTTATTATCAAAGATAATTATTATTTATTCATGCCAGTGTCTATTACAAAACGCAGCGAATAATAATTCAGAGGTAGAATTAATTAGTATGTAGTTCAGTAATAATCATAATTAATAATTATAGCTAAATTGATTTTGCGTTTAAAACTCTAAAATAATTATTTATATTAACTGGTATTAAATTTAAGATTTTTAGCACAATATGCATAATATATACAGTAAGTAGAGGGTTTATTTAGATACAGAATAACAGTTAAATTGTAATATCATTCGATGACATGTGTGCTAGAAACCGCTATTAGTTCAGTTGTAAGTTGCGACTGTTGTTAGGGATTAAGCGACCTCCCGGACAGCCTTTCGTGTTTATTTTGCTGCTTACGTAAAACCCGCTCGGGATATTATACACATGTGTTTGTTTTTTACGCTTCTTGAATTATGGCATTGGCGGTTTTGCCTTTCTTATTTGCATAAAATTTGCCAAATTTATTTCCCTCCAACTTGCAATCGTAGAGAGTTCATTCATAATTCCAAAAATGTACTCAAAATCGAATCTACTGTAGAAGAATCTAGTGTAGAAGAATCTACTGTAGAAGAATCTATAACTGTAGAAGAATCTATAACTGTAGAAGAATCTATAACTGTAGAAGAATCTATAACTGTAGAAGAATCTATAACTGTAGAAGAAGCTATAACTGTAGAAGAATCTATAACTGTAGAAGAAGCTATAACTGTAGAAGAATCTATAACTGTAGAAGAATCTATAACTGTAGAAGAATCTATAACTGTAGAAGAATCTATAACTGTAGAAGAATCTATAACTGTAGAAGAATCTATAACTGTAGAAGAATCTATAACTGTAGAAGAATCTATAACTGTAGAAGAATCTATAACTGTAGAAGAATCTATAACTGTAGAAGAATCTATAACTGTAGAAGAATCTATAACTGTAGAAGAATCTATAACTGTAGAAGAATCTATAACTGTAGAAGAATCTATAACTGTAGAAGAATCTATAACTGTAGAAGAATCTATAACTGTAGAAGAATCTATAACTGTAGAAGAATCTATAACTGTAGAAGAATCTATAACTGTAGAAGAATCTATAACTGTAGAAG
This sequence comes from Phyllotreta cruciferae, assembly GCA_917563865.1. Classification (NCBI taxonomy): domain Eukaryota; kingdom Metazoa; phylum Arthropoda; class Insecta; order Coleoptera; family Chrysomelidae; genus Phyllotreta; species Phyllotreta cruciferae. The sequence goes on from OU830616.1 coordinate 1,036,190, forward strand.
AATCTATAACTGTAGAAGAATCTATAACTGTAGAAGAATCTATAACTGTAGAAGAATCTATAACTGTAGAAGAATCTATAACTGTAGAAGAATCTATAACTGTAGAAGAATCTATAACTGTAGAAGAATCTATAACTGTATAAGAATCTATAACAGTAGAAGAATCTATAACTGTAGAAGAATCTATAACTGTAGAAGAATCTATAACTGTAGAAGAATCTATAACTGTAGAAGAATCTATAACTGTATAAGAATCTATAACTGTAGAAGAATCTACTGTAGAAAAATCCACTGTTAAAGAATCTACTTCAGAAGAATCAACTATAGAAGAATCTACTATTAAAGAACCTACTGTAGAAGAATCTACCACAAAAGATTCTATACTAGTAGAATCTACTGTAGAGGAATATATTGTTAGTAAAAGACTACACTGTGTGTAGAAGAATCTAGTGTAGAAGAATCCACTGTTAAAGAATCCACTGTTAAAGAATCTACTGTTAAAGAATCTACTGTTAAAGAATCTACTGTTAAAGAATCCACTGTTAAAGAATCTACTGTTAAAGAATCTACTGTTAAAGAATCCACTGCTAAAGAATCTACTGTTAAAGAATCTACTGCTAAAGATTCTACTGTTAAAGAATCTACTGTTAAAGAATCTACTGTTAAAGAATCTACTACAGAAGAATCTACTACAGAAGAATCAACTATAGGAGAATCTACTATTAAAGAACTTACTATAGAAGAATCTACCACAAAAGAATCTACACTAGTAGAATCTACTGTAGAGGAATCTACTATTAGTAAAAGACTACACTGTGTGTAGAAGAATCTACTTCGTTTTGTCATACTTATTAGCATATATTTTTCGAATTTACTTCATTAGAAAGGCACTCGCCTTGGGATCGCATGGAGTGAATTAAAAATGCCAAAGGTAGTGTATAAAATAAAATGGTTGCGTAGTTCATTCATGGTTCTGATGTCTTTGTGAATCAATTCGAGCCGAGGTCAGTTTTACATCGGTCGATAATCACACGAAAAAGTCCGCGATAAATCTATCGATAATTTCGCAATAACGATGCTCGAAACTCATGAATGGGTATAGGCGATGTGTAGGTAGGCAGCCTTTTAATAATTTCCGTTCGGTAATTAAGCGACAGAAAGAAGTTTATCGAGTTTTTGTCATACGAGAGCAATCGTGAGAAATAAACAGCTTACATGCAGACATCCTGTACAGGTTGTTTTAAACCTTGTTTAATTGATTATGGATTAATAATAGATAATGCTCTTGTTAATATAAATTTATTATGAAATGTAATTTGATGTGGTTTATCCAGGTTCTATCCAGTTGTATCCAGATTGTGTTAATCTTTAGAAACTTTGTGTTTAATGAACAGATTTTAATAATTATAATAAAAGATTGATTTTAATGAATATTGATTAAATTTAATCATTTAATTGTGTCGATAAGGTTTCTCTTCTTTCTCTCGTTAGGCGCGATTAATTGGAATTAGTTTTCGAAATCGAATTAATTAGTTTCTATTATAAAATTAGAATTTTTCGTTAAGCTGGGAAACTCATCAACGTTTCGGCTTTTCTTTGATGTCGCGTTGATAAAATAAACAGGTTATTCGGGGAAATTCCTGAAGAAAATCCCTCTTGTAAACACACTCCCACAACTAATTATAAAAATCACGATCCAGCAACGTTGCCAACTCCCTAAAAAAATCGCAAAAACTGAGAAATCGAAAATAATCGAGAATTTCATCGCACCTGCATCAATCCATTTGGAAGCGATTTTCTCTTTCTCGACGGTTCTCGAGACGTAGGAGCGAGGATCACCGGTCGCCCGAACCGGTTCCAATGCTTCTTAATGACGTTAGGACATCCGGGCCCCCGGCGTTTCACTAGTAAATTGCGATATGAACTACTTAAAGCTCCGTCTCTGTTTGTTCAACCGACGCCTCGCACCTCTTCTCCTTTTTCCTTTTTTTTTTTCTTCTACCTCGAACCTGCACGAGGTCTCTAAATTATGAATGGGCGATGGCGATGCGCTCGTACGCACGGATATAGGAGTGTTGTTGCGTTGAAACACTTGTATGTTAGGTGAATGGTGCTTTTAAGATGGTTTTAGAATTATATAGAATTGTTCAAAAACAGTTTAGAGTGGTTGAGAATCGTTTAGAACTGATTAGAACCAGTTCAGGAATAGACTGGATTCGATTAGAACAGTTTAGAACGAGAAAATTGCTGATGTTATCTATCGAATGGCACTAAAATTAGTAAATTAGGTGCAATTCATTAAAAAACTGAAAATATCTCGAAAATTAAGGGATTTTTGGAAATTTTGAATTCTTTAAAAATTGTAGGGAAATGATTTTTTTATATAATGGAATAAACAGGGTGTTTCTAACTTATTTAGTCTTCTGGAAAATTGCAATTTTTCATCGCAACGCACTAAAATTAGTAAATTCGATGCAATTCATTAAAAAACTCAAAATATTTCGAAAATTAAGGAATTTTTTTAAATTTTGAATTCTTTAAAACTTGTAAGGATATTACTTTTGCATTAAATAAAATAAATAGTGCATTTCTATCTCAATTAGTTTTCGAAAAAACTGCTATTTTTCCTCTAATTGCACTAAAACTAGCAAATTTGATGCAATTCATTAAAAAACTCAAAATATCTAGAAAAATAAAGGATTTTTGGAATTTTTGAATTCTTTAAAAATTGTAAGGATATTAATTTTGCATATAATAAATTAAATAGCGCATTTCTATCTCAATTAGTTTTCGAAAAAACTGCTATTTTTCCTCTAATTGCACTAAAACTAGCAAATTTGATGCAATTCATTAAAAAACTCAAAATATCTAGAAAAATAAAGGATTTTTGGAATTTTTGAATTCTTTAAAAATTGTAAGGATATTAATTTTGCATATAATAAATTAAATAGCGCATTTCTATCTCAATTAGTTTTCGAAAAAACTGCTATTTTTCCTCTAATTGCACTAAAACTAGCAAATTTGATGCAATTCATTAAAAAACTCAAAATATCTAGAAAAATAAAGGATTTTTGGAATTTTTGGATACTTTAAAAATTGTAAGGATATTAATTTTGCATTAAATAAAATAAATAGGGCATTTCTATCTCAATTAGTTTTCGAAAAAACTGCTATTTTTCCTCTAATTGCACTAAAACTAGCAAATTTGATGCAATTCATTAAAAAACTCAAAATATCTAGAAAAATAAAGGATTTTTGGAATTTTTGAATTCTTTAAAAATTGTAAGGATATTAATTTTGCATATAATAAATTAAATAGCGCATTTCTATCTCAATTAGTTTTCGAAAAAACTGCTATTTTTCCTCTAATTGCACTAAAACTAGCAAATTTGATGCAATTCATTAAAAAACTCAAAATATCTAGAAAAATAAAGGATTTTTGGAATTTTTGAATTCTTTAAAAATTGTAAGGATATTAATTTTGCATATAATAAATTAAATAGCGCATTTCTATCTCAATTAGTTTTCGAAAAAACTGCTATTTTTCCTCTAATTGCACTAAAACTAGCAAATTTGATGCAATTCATTAAAAAACTCAAAATATCTAGAAAAATAAAGGATTTTTGGAATTTTTGAATTCTTTAAAAATTGTAAGGATATTAATTTTGCATATAATAAATTAAATAGCGCATTTCTATCTCAATTAGTTTTCGAAAAAACTGCTATTTTTCCTCTAATTGCACTAAAACTAGCAAATTTGATGCAATTCATTAAAAAACTCAAAATATCTAGAAAAATAAAGGATTTTTGGAATTTTTGAATTCTTTAAAAATTGTAAGGATATTAATTTTGCATATAATAAATTAAATAGCGCATTTCTATCTCAATTAGTTTTCGAAAAAACTGCTATTTTTCCTCTAATTGCACTAAAACTAGCAAATTTGATGCAATTCATTAAAAAACTCAAAATATCTAGAAAAATAAAGGATTTTTGGAATTTTTGAATTCTTTAAAAATTGTAAGGATATTAATTTTGCATATAATAAATTAAATAGCGCATTTCTATCTCAATTAGTTTTCGAAAAAACTGCTATTTTTCCTCTAATTGCACTAAAACTAGCAAATTTGATGCAATTCATTAAAAAACTCAAAATATCTAGAAAAATAAAGGATTTTTGGAATTTTTGAATTCTTTAAAAATTGTAAGGATATTAATTTTGCATATAATAAATTAAATAGCGCATTTCTATCTCAATTAGTTTTCGAAAAAACTGCTATTTTTCCTCTAATTGCACTAAAACTAGCAAATTTGATGCAATTCATTAAAAAACTCAAAATATCTAGAAAAATAAAGGATTTTTGGAATTTTTGAATTCTTTAAAAATTGTAAGGATATTAATTTTGCATATAATAAATTAAATAGCGCATTTCTATCTCAATTAGTTTTCGAAAAAACTGCTATTTTTCCTCTAATTGCACTAAAACTAGCAAATTTGATGCAATTCATTAAAAAACTCAAAATATCTAGAAAAATAAAGGATTTTTGGAATTTTTGGATACTTTAAAAATTGTAAGGATATTAATTTTGCATTAAATAAAATAAATAGGGCATTTCTATCTCAATTAGTTTTCGAAAAAACTGCTATTTTTCCTCTAATTGCACTAAAACTAGCAAATTTGATGCAATTCATTAAAAAACTCAAAATATCTAGAAAAATAAAGGATTTTTGGAATTTTTGAATTCTTTAAAAATTGTAAGGATATTAATTTTGCATATAATAAATTAAATAGCGCATTTCTATCTCAATTAGTTTTCGAAAAAACTGCTATTTTTCCTCTAATTGCACTAAAACTAGCAAATTTGATGCAATTCATTAAAAAACTCAAAATATCTAGAAAAATAAAGGATTTTTGGAATTTTTGAATTCTTTAAAAATTGTAAGGATATTAATTTTGCATATAATAAATTAAATAGCGCATTTCTATCTCAATTAGTTTTCGAAAAAACTGCTATTTTTCCTCTAATTGCACTAAAACTAGCAAATTTGATGCAATTCATTAAAAAACTCAAAATATCTAGAAAAATAAAGGATTTTTGGAATTTTTGAATTCTTTAAAAATTGTAAGGATATTAATTTTGCATATAATAAATTAAATAGCGCATTTCTATCTCAATTAGTTTTCGAAAAAACTGCTATTTTTCCTCTAATTGCACTAAAACTAGCAAATTTGATGCAATTCATTAAAAAACTCAAAATATCTAGAAAAATAAAGGATTTTTGGAATTTTTGAATTCTTTAAAAATTGTAAGGATATTAATTTTGCATATAATAAATTAAATAGCGCATTTCTATCTCAATTAGTTTTCGAAAAAACTGCTATTTTTCCTCTAATTGCACTAAAACTAGCAAATTTGATGCAATTCATTAAAAAACTCAAAATATCTAGAAAAATAAAGGATTTTTGGAATTTTTGGATACTTTAAAAATTGTAAGGATATTAATTTTGCATTAAATAAAATAAATAGGGCATTTCTATCTCAATTAGTTTTCGAAAAAACTGCTATTTTTCCTCTAATTGCACTAAAACTAGCAAATTTGATGCAATTCATTAAAAAACTCAAAATATCTAGAAAAATAAAGGATTTTTGGAATTTTTGAATTCTTTAAAAATTGTAAGGATATTAATTTTGCATATAATAAATTAAATAGCGCATTTCTATCTCAATTAGTTTTCGAAAAAACTGCTATTTTTCCTCTAATTGCACTAAAACTAGCAAATTTGATGCAATTCATTAAAAAACTCAAAATATCTAGAAAAATAAAGGATTTTTGGAATTTTTGAATTCTTTAAAAATTGTAAGGATATTAATTTTGCATATAATAAATTAAATAGCGCATTTCTATCTCAATTAGTTTTCGAAAAAACTGCTATTTTTCCTCTAATTGCACTAAAACTAGCAAATTTGATGCAATTCATTAAAAAACTCAAAATATCTAGAAAAATAAAGGATTTTTGGAATTTTTGAATTCTTTAAAAATTGTAAGGATATTAATTTTGCATATAATAAATTAAATAGCGCATTTCTATCTCAATTAGTTTTCGAAAAAACTGCTATTTTTCCTCTAATTGCACTAAAACTAGCAAATTTGATGCAATTCATTAAAAAACTCAAAATATCTAGAAAAATAAAGGATTTTTGGAATTTTTGAATTCTTTAAAAATTGTAAGGATATTAATTTTGCATATAATAAATTAAATAGCGCATTTCTATCTCAATTAGTTTTCGAAAAAACTGCTATTTTTCCTCTAATTGCACTAAAACTAGCAAATTTGATGCAATTCATTAAAAAACTCAAAATATCTAGAAAAATAAAGGATTTTTGGAATTTTTGAATTCTTTAAAAATTGTAAGGATATTAATTTTGCATAAAATAAATTAAATAGCGCATTTCTATCTCAATTAGTTTTCGAAAAAACTGCTATTTTTCCTCTAATTGCACTAAAACTAGCAAATTTGATGCAATTCATTAAAAAACTCAAAATATCTAGAAAAATAACGGATTTTTGGAAATTTTGAATTCTTTAAAAATTGTAGGGATAATAATTTTTTTGTATAGAATAAGATAAAGAGGGTGTTCCTATCTCAATTAATATTCGAGAAAATGGCTATTTTTCATAGAATTGCACTAAAACTAGCAAATTTGATGCAATTCATTAAAAAACTCAAAATATCTAGAAAAATAACGGATTTTTGGAAATTTTGAATTCTTTAAAAATTGTAGGGATATAAATTTTGTATAGAATAAGATAAAGAGGGTGTTCCTATCTCAATTAATATTCGAGAAAATGGCTATTTTTCATAGAATTGCAGTAATAATTTTGATGCAAATTTAGAACTCATATCAAGACTATTTTAGAACTTTGAGAAGTATTTTCCATCTGAAATTTGAATAAAATATATTCTAATAATATGCTAAAATGCAATTATTATATCCCCATCGCCACGAACCGACCCTGTATAGGTACACTACAAAGTTATTAATATTCCACGAAACTATTTAATGATTTATCCTCCCGAATTTTTGTCTTCGAGCGAGACCAATGCGGCCGTATAATTTATACGTATTTTCGTAACGTTTGCGCTTCGAAAATAAACAGAACCTGTGCATTTTTTCAACGCGTTATCATCCCGATAGGTGCATTATACCATATACATTTATACGCCACCGGGACTCCAATGAAACGAAGATATTAAAGCCATCTGGCATGCAGGGAGGTAATAGAGAAACCGAAACCGTAATGGCAACGAGGTAATGATGCTCGTAAAATCCCAATCTTCATTGGTAGCTTCGAAAATCGATTAATTAGCGCGACAAATACGGCTGTTTTACGATAATAATTAATAACCGCTGTATTGTTTGTTGGGCGTTAAAATTTTTCATGCTGGGAATATGCACAATTTCCAATTATATGCAGCCGTCTAATCGAATCGAGCCGATGGGATATGCGGTCAAAAGGCAAACAGAAATATCATTTTTAGAGCAATATTATATAGCCGTGTGCATACGCGCAAATTTATCGTTCCCAATCAATTTTACGGGAATTAGGCTAATTAAATTCGTTTTGTAAATATTATAATTGAATGTCTTCCGTAATCCGATTACAATCGATTGTAAATTTTCCTAATACTTCGCATTCGAATGCGATGTATTCCCTGTTTGTTTGCCAAGTTTAATAAGCGTTCGGATAAAAAATATATATACAACGGAGATTTGCATAATTTTCGCCGGTACGCACGGAAAAAAGCCATTTAAATATCCTGCTGGCGCCGAAATTCGAGAAAAGTTGCGCCAAAGCGGACGCGAATTAAAATCGAATTTGTCTCGAATTTCCCCCCTCAAACCATCAGCTTTTTCTGACAATAAAATGTTCATTCGTTTACAGCAATATTTTTTATGTAATCAACCCTGTATACAATTATTACTAACAAAATCAATCAATCAACGACTACTGCAACTTTATATATGCATTGTACTCGACTTTCTTTATCTAGCACACCCCTTCACTCGTATGGATAGAAAAGGAACGGCGATGATCGAGTGAGTGATAGGTCTGGGGACCATTATACCTCTCGATAGGTAGATTATGTTAGAGAGGTTTTTATCTTTTGAAAAGTTTTTACAATACGGTGGAATAATAATGGTAATAACAATCCTACCGTAACGGTAAAAATCGCTCCGATTGAAAAATAATTGTTGCACGATTATGGTTTTTAAGATGGCGCACAAAAGAGGTTCGAGTTGTTGTTGCATCGAAAATAAATAACGTTTCTTGCGGTGTTATTTTCGTATTGCGGTTTTACGCATTTGTGTGGAAATGTGTATGTATTTTTCGTAGATAATCGGTTGATTTAATTTGTTTGTTTATGTGGAAACGTAATTGTTTATTAAAAATTACTGGTATTATAAAACACTTCTGATGAGGTTGTGAAATGTGCTGTAATTGGCGGCTCCATTTATTGATGACATTTAAGCATATGTTTGAACTCGCAGAAAGGTTGGAAAGGGCGCTAACGCGTTATAGCGCCCTTTCCAACCTTTTTGCGAGTTTTAAAATAAAATAACATACTAGATTATGCCGAAGAATAGGGATGAATTTTAACATGAGCACGAACATTAAAATATTTATTGATCAAATTTTATTACTGGCATATAAATCGAGAACCCGTCTAAATAAATAATAGCTCGTTCGTATCGATCGATATTTGTCCCAATAGCAACAGAAAAGTTGATATTTTTCATACTTTTATCCAAATTTACAACCTCGATCGAGACGCCATGATATAATAATCTCGAGGTTTAAATGAGCACATTAAATCGGACTAGCCGAGAAGGAAATGTAAATTTCTAAATTTCGTTTCGAAAAAAACAAACTGGCTTCCCACGCGGCGTCTCCTCCATGTCGTTGACTTCTTAATACCCGAATTTAAACATCGAACGGTTTTTGACAAAATAATTTTTTCGAAAATTTAACCGGAACATTTAGCCATCGGGAAACTCGCGAGGGGTTTTTACAACCGCTTTTTTATGGCCTATGAAAAACATTGACACGATCATTCCGGTGCTTTTCCGGGATAAACATTCTCCCACAGACGAGATTCGAAACTTAAGTATAAGATCATGAAAATGGGGCAATAAAATACGCAATAAAACGCCGGAGCGCATCAAAACTGCATTTGACCGTTTCAAAAATTGTTTTTGTTACATTGTAGAGCTATATCGCGTGTTCGGGCGCGTTCGAGCAACCGGTTGGGCGTGATTCCCGGCCGAAATTTTCGGATCGGGTCGATGATAAATACGTGGAAAATTCGTTTTTGTATATTTGTTCGTTTCGGCTGCCTTTTGTTCCGATTTCTATTTCTTAATGCCCGTTTATTTGTTCAGTCTTGAACATGAATACGCTCCAAATAAACATTGGATTCCCTAAAATAATAACCGTTGAAATTATAAATTTGTTTATTTTACAAAATTGCTCCGATTTTTCTTGTACAAATTACCCCGTACATCCGCAACAAATCATTAGCATTATCTCGATATTGTATTGTATCAGCAGATCCAAACATGTTTAAATTTGAAAATATTAATTTTCTTCAAAACTAGTAGAGCTAGGAACACCCTGTCAATTTCATTTTATAAAAAAATCATTTCCCTACAATTTTTAAAGAATCCAAAATTTCTGAAAATCGCTTAATTTTTGAGATATTTTGAGTTTTTTAATGAATTGCATCGATTTACTAGTTTCGGTGCAATTAACTGAATAATAGCCATTTTCTCGAAAACTAATTGAGATAAAAACAGCCTGTTTATTTTATATTATAAAAAATTAATTTCCCTACAATTTTTAAAGAATAGAAAATTTTCGAAAATCCTTTAATTTTCTAGATAATTTGAGCTTCTAATGAATTGCATCGAATTTACTAAATTTAGTGCATTTCGCTGAAAAAAAGCCATTTTCTCGAAAACTAATTGAGATAAAAACACCCGGTTTATTTTAAATAATAAAAATCTAATTTCCCTACAATTTTTAAAGAATACAAAATTTCCGAAAATCCTTTAATTAACTAGATATTTAAGATACCTAAGATAACTAAGATATTTAGAAGTTTTTTAGATCCAAAATTAATAGAGATGTGTAAATTCGCAACAAATCGAGCACGTAATGATCGATGCCAAGCCAACGTACGCATACATTACCCATATTGTTGGAGCAGATCACCTGGGGAAATTTAATTAACCGCACGCCGTTTCGCTTTTCCTCGATAACTTTAATTTTCCCGGCCAAACAAAGATTCGCCTAAACGCCGGCGAAAATGCGGGAGGGTCTCCAACGCTCGGTCAAAACAGCTCTCGCGTGCTCGTGATATAAACATTTAATTAATTTTATAATGGGAATCGCGATCGGTTTTTGATTGACTGATTCGCCGTACGTCGAATATGTATTTTAAGGATCGAATTCAATTAAACCGGCGCCCGATTGGATCCCTAATTACCTTCATATTCATTTATTGTACGCGTATTTTATTAAAAATATATTGACACATTTTGGCCCTTTAGGTACAATGCTGTCCACCTTCATTGCCCTATTAGACTGGACAATTAAGGTGGACACCATTGTACGCCAATTAAATGTACAGGTTGAAAGGGGGCGCAGCCCCCTTTCCGAACCTCTAGCGAGTCTACTTATTATTTTTATATTTTTAATATGATCTTTTGGGATTTAATGTAAAAAAATTGGTGATAGTAATAATCAGGTTACGCCTTGGTTGTAGATGAGGGTCTTTGTTAGACGGGCTACCTGAAGATGAACTGGAAACTGGTCGAGTGTTGCGGTGCCGTTAGTCGTTCGTGAAGAAATAAATAAAAATAATCTGCCGTGTCCGGTCGATTGGGAACGAGAGCTGGGCAATGGGAATGTTTTAGTCGATTGATTCGACTGGATTATTATATTTCATCGATGCGATTCTCTTCTCTATGTTTGTTTTTTGCGTTGGGAATATTTGAATGAAGTGTCTAATGTAGTGTAAAGTGACAAAATAGTTCGAAAAAATGTTATTGTACAATTTTTGAATGGCTGAGATTTTCTAAATTCGCTTATTTGCATGCATTTATAGCGCATTTCGATGGAAAATAGCCATTTTCTCGAAAACTAAATAAGATAGAAACGGCCTGTTTATTTTATTATATAAACAAATAATTTGCCTACAATTTTTAAAGAATCTAAAATTTCCGAAAATACTCTAATTTTCGAGATATTTTGAGTTTTTTATAATGATTTGTTCTAAATTACGAATTTTGGTACACTTCGATGAAAAATAGCCATTTTCTCAAAAACAAAATAAGATAGAAACACCCTGTTTATTTCATTATATGAAAAATTAATTTCTCTACAATTTTTAAAGAATCCAAAATTTCCGAAAATCCCCCAATTTTCGAGATATTTTGAGATTTTTAATGAACTGCATCGAATTTCCTAATTTTAGTGCATTTCGATGAAAAATAGCCATTTTCTCGAAAACTAATTGAGATAGAAACACCCTGTTTATTTTATTATATAAAAAAATCATTTCCCTACAATTTTTAAAGATTCCAAAATTTTCGAAAGTCCCCTAATTTTCGAGATATTTTCAGTTTTTTAACTATTTGCTTCTAAATTACGAATTTTAGTGCACTTCGATGAAAAATAGTCATTTTCTCAAAAACTAATCGGGATAAAAACACCCTGTTCATTTTATTACATAAAAAAATCATTTCCCTACAATTTTTAAAGATTCCAAAATTTTCGAAAGTCCCCTAATTTTCGAGATACTTTGAGTTTTTAATGAATTGCTTCTAAATTACGAATTTTAGTGCATTTCGATGAAAAATAGCCATTTTCTCAAAAACTAATCGGGATAAAAACACCCTGTTTATTTTATTATATAAAAAAATCATTTCCCTAAAATTTTTAAAGACTCCAAAATTTTTGAAAATCCTCTAATTTTCGAGATATTTTCAGTTTTTTAATGATTTGCTTCTAAATTACGAATTTTAGTGAACTTCGATGAAAAATAGCCATTTTCTCGAAAACTAATCGAGATAGAAACACCCTATTTATTTTATTATATAAAAAAATCATTTCCCTACAATTTTTAAAGACTCCAAAATTTTCGAAAATCCCCTAATTTTCGAGATATTTTGAGTTTTTAATGAATTGCTTCTAAATTACGAATTTTAGTGCATTTCGATGAAAAATAGCCATTTTCTCGAAAACTAATTGAGATAGGAACAGCCTGTTTATTTTATTATATAAAAAAATCATTTCCCTACAATTTTTAAAGACTCCAAAATTTTCGAAAGTCCCCTAATTTTCGAGATATTTTCAGTTTTTAATGAATTGCTTCTAAATTACGAATTTTAGTGCACTTCGATGAAAAATAGCCATTTTCTCAAAAACTAATCGGGATAAAAACACCCTGTTCATTTCATTACACAAAAAAATCATTTCCCTACAATTTTTAAAGACTCCAAAATTTCCGAAAATCGCATAATTTCCAAGATATTTCAAATTCCCTTCGAAATTATTTCATTTTGTCTAGTAAAAACTCCCTCATCTGACACCTTCAGGTACATTCGTGTTAAACACAGAGAAGACGAATCGGTGACGTGTCAAGTAAAAGTCCGAGGACGATCCGCGCTCGAAAAAGAAGGACTAAAGAGAATTTCAATTTTATTTGATACAAATGTCCCGGAATTATTCTTCCCATTCTTATTCCCAACATGCGGAAAAACTCCGTCAAGTTGATATATTAGGGTCGCATCTCCTCTCGGGATTACTAACTATTTCAGTTATAGACGAATTCGTCATAATGCGAATTAATTTGTTCGTCCTGCAGCAGGAATAAAATGTTGTCGAGTTTTCCGGGCCGGAAACAAGGGAGAACATTTCGTGTTCGCGCATTTTTATAAGATTTTTCCCACATTCATAGACCCCGCGTCCCCATAACTCATCGCGGAACACTGCGGGGCCGAAATTATTTCGGCGATTTTGTTTTAGCCCGGACGTTTATTTGAAAATACATTAATAGGATTTATTTGTTTGCACAAAAAGAATTCAATTTCGGCGAGATAAATCAGAGAGCCGGAATATCTGAGGCGTAAAATCATTAAACTACAGTAGTAGGGGCGAGCGGGGCGAGGTCTCTTTCGGGCTTTGCTTAAAATTGCGAATTAATTGAAATTAATACCGGCGGGGAAATAATTAGGTAAAAAGCGAGTGTGTTGCTGGCAGATCGCCGTCGCTGATTTATTCAAACACGCCAGAAAATCGGGCGAATAACGGGGATTTACTCAGTTTTGAATATTTTTTATACATGTTTAAATTTGAATCGAATTTGGTAGTTTTCTATCTCGATTAGTTTTTGAGAAAATTGCTATTTTCCATCCAGCAGTAAATTTGGTGCAATTCGTAAAAAACTCGAAATATCTCGAAAATTAAGCGATTTTCGGAAATTTTAGATTCTTTAAAAATTGTAGGGAAATGATTTTTTTATATAATTAAATAAACAGGGTGTTTCTATCTGAATTAGTTTTCGAGTAAATGGCTATTTTCTATCGAAATGTAGTAAAACTAGTAAATTCGATGCAATTCATTAAAAAACTCAAAATATCTCGAAAATTAAGCGATTTTCGAAAATTTTAGATTCTTTAAAAATTGTAGGGAAATGATTTTTTTATATAATGAAATAAACAGGGTGTTTGCATCTCAATTAGTTTTCGAGAAAATGGCTATTTTCTATCGAAATGTAGTAAAACTAGTAAATTCGATGCAATTCATTAAAAAACTCAAAATATCTCGAAAATTAAGCGATTTTCGGAAATTTTAGATTTTTCAAAAATTGTAGGGAAATGATTTTTTTATATAATGAAATAAACAGGGTGTTTGCATCTCAATTAGTTTTCGAGAAAATGGCTATTTTCTATCGAAATGTAGTAAAACTAGTAAATTCGATGCAATTCATTAAAAAACTCAAAATATCTCGAAAATTAAGCGATTTTCGAAAATTTTAGATTCTTTAAAAATTGTAAGGAAATAATTTTTTTATATAATAAAATAAACTGGGTGTTTCTATCTTATTTATTTTTCGAGGAAATGGCTATTTTCCATCGAAATGCACTAAAATTCAATACAATTCATTAAAAATCCAAAAATATCTCGCAAGATCTCCAAACGTAATTATTTCTGAATAAAATAAGGCGCTACTGGCACCTGACTACCGAATAGTATACACACTAAGCACATCACACTAAAATCCCACTGTGGGAACTACTTGTGAATGAACCTTTGAGGCCACTTTTAATTATCAACCAGTTATTAAATATTCAAAGACCTGAATATATAGCCTACAAGTGCACCGGAGATGTAGTGGAGTAGATGGATATTGTGATGAAGAAAAAAACCAGCAGTGAAACGGGTCGTCGATAAAAATGTCGCTGCCGAGGAGCCCGAGAGCTGGTTTCCAGTAATCGACTCTCTTATTAAAGCGCTCGATAACGATTATGATGTTTGTTTTTTAATTATATCTGCATCGGTAATTGTGCTGGGACGGTTCGAACTTGTACGGTCGCTTTGATTCCATAAATTGAAATTAAAATTGATGCTTTTCTGCTGAGGAGTAAGGATGCATTTTAGATTGAGCACGAACTAATTTATATATATTTTAGCTGTGGAAAATACCAATTTTGTTAATACCTAAATGATATAGAAACACCCTGTTTATTGCATTGTATACAACATTGATTTCTCTACATTTTTTAAAGAATAGAAAATTTTCAAAAATTTGTTAATTTTCGAGTTATTTTGAATTTTTCAATAAATTGCATCGAATTTACTAATTTTAATGATTTTCGATGAAAAATAGCCATTTTCTCGAAGACTAATTGAAATAGAAACGCCCTGTATATTTCATTATATAAAAAAATCATTTCCCTACAATTTTGAAAGAATCTAAAATTTCCGAAAATCGCTTAATTTTTGAGATATTTTCAGTTTTTTAATAAATTGCATCGAATTTACTAATTTTAATGATTTTCGATGAAAAATAGCCATTTTCTCGAAGACTAATTAAGATACAAACACCCTGTTTATTTCATTATATAAAAAAATCATTTCCCTACAATTTTTAAAGAATCTAAAATTTCCGAAAATTGCTTAATTTTTGAGATATTTTGAGTTTTTTAATGAATTGAATCGAATTTACTAGTTGTACTACATTTCGATAGAAAATAGCCATTTTCTCGAAAACTAATTGAGATACAAACACCCAGTTTATTTTATTATATAAAAAAATGATTTCCCTATAATTTTTAAAGAATCTAAAATTTCCGAAAATCGCTTAATTTTTGAGATATTTTGAGTTTTTTAATGAATTGAATCGAATTTACTAGTTTTACTACATTTCGATAGAAAATAGCCATTTTCTCGAAAACTAATTGAGATACAAATACCCTGTTTATTTTATTATATAAAAAAATCATTCCTTTACAACTTTTAAAGAATCCAAAATTTTCGAAAATCGCTTAATTTTAGAGATATTTTGAGATTTTTAATGAATTGAATCGAATTTACTAGTTGTACTACATTTCGATAGAAAATAGCCATTTTCTCGAAAACTAATTGAGATACAAACACCCTGTTTATTTCATTATATAAAAAAATCATTTCCCTACAACTTTTAAAGAATCCAAAATTTTGGAAAATCGCTTAATTTTCGAGATATTTCGAGTTTTTTTACGAATTCATCGAAATCGCATTTTTAATAAATTACATATTTAAATATTCACGAGGAATAATTCGCTAACAAGTCGCAACGGCTTGATTCCTAGGATTACACGCCATTGTCGTAACAATTTTCTCTTTACTGCTTTAAAGAACTCGTTAATCCTACGCTTATGCTAGTTACAGAAAACGCTGCGAGCTGAACAACTTGCTGCTCCACCTGCCTCTTATTCGAAACTAAGTTGTCGCTTTTTTTGCGCTCTTTTCCTTCCTCCATTCACAGCCGGCTCTCCTGCATGGCCGGCCGTGAATTACAAACAGCGAATTTTCGCCGCGGAAAAACGGCCGTAATTGAAACGCGCGGCCGATTCGAGTGGATTTGCTTAGCTCGGGGAAGAACGGGATTTTTAATTAATTCGCCAAGGCAACTCGAAATGCCCCCGGTTCAATTAAAAACTACTTACGACCTTCCTTTCGCCGGCCGGATTAATCGAGAAGGCTGCGCCGACTTAAGATCGATTCCATTCAACGCTGTATAATTCATCTAACTCGATGAATAAACTAACAGAATAATCCCAAACTGCTTGAGTATACGACCGAATTTACTCCCTTTACAGCGCGAAAAAATTTACTAAAATTTTCAATAAATTTATCGCCTATTTTACCGTGGAAAATTTACAAAATAAGATTTACTGGGTACACTTTAACGAATTTCTTTTCGCATTCACCTTTGGGAAAACGGCGAATTAATATAGTCTTTAACCTTCCTCCTGCCGTCTCCGTTTTTCCTGCGACCCCATACGAAATGAAAACCGAACAGAAGCGTTCCTGAAATAATTCCCCAGTAATTTACTCCCGGCTCATTCATATTTTCTTTACATTTCCGCCCGCGTGCAGCGGAATTAATTCCTGCTAAAATTTAATACGAACGCGAGCGCAAAAATCCTGCACAATCACATCGCTTGTTAATAATAAATTCGTTTTGTTTATACATCGATAATAAGATAAATTCGCAGGGAATATTGTGCGTTTTATATCTATTAAATTATCGTTTCGAGCGCCAGTCCATTAACAAATTACCATGGGAAATTAAACTAAACAGTAATTTTATTGTTTATGGCATTAAAAAACGGACCCGAGTGCCGCAAGAGCCGAGATAAAAGTGTTTCAGTTTGTATGTGAAACGTTTTTTGAATGGGATTTTTATCAGTTCATTACCCCCTTATGTGCATACTTAAGAAGGTAAATTACCACATACGATTTTCATTGTATTAATTCTTTATTTATTGTAATTTTTTTGATCACTCATTTGCCAATAAAGTAGGTTTATTTACGAGAAAATAACCTTAGAAACAAGCTCACGCCGATCATTTTACAGTGTAAATGCAGTGGCGTACTGGAACATTGCCACAAAAACGATTTTGGACAGTTCTAAATGATTCTAAAACTGTCTTGAACAATTTGATAACACTTACAAATTTTCTAAATTATTCTGACCTGTTCTAAGTGTTTTTGAATAGTTCTATAGTGCTCTGAACAATTCTAAATGGCTCTAAAACTGTCCTGATCAATTTGAAAGCTCGACCAAATGAGCAAGTTCTAAAATGATTCTGGACAGTTCTAAATTGTTCCGAGGAGTTCTAAATGGTTCTAAAACTGTCTTGAACAATTTCATAACACTTCTAAATTTTCTAAATTATTCTGACCAGTTCTAAGTGGTTTTGAATAGTTCTAGAGGGTTCTGAACAATTCTAAATGGCTCTAAAACTGTCCTGAACAATTTGAAAGAGTTCTAATTAGTTTTAAACAATTCCAAACGATTCTAAGTTCTATAATAATGTCCTGAACACTTCGAAAGCACGACCAAATGAGCAAGTTCTAAAATGATTCTGGACAGTTCTAAATTGTTCCGAGGAGTTCTAAATGGTTCTAAAACTGTCTTGAAAAATTTCATAACACTTCTAAATTTTCTAAATTATTCTGACCAGTTCTAAGTGGTTTTGACTAGTTCTAGAGGGTTCTGAACAATTCTAAATGGCTCTAAAACTGTCCTGAACAATTTGAAAGAGTTCTAACTAGTTTTAAACAATTCCAAACGATTCTAAGTTCTATAATAATGTCCTGAACACTTCGAAAGCACGACCAAATGAGCAAGTTCTAAAATGATTCTGGACAGTTCTAAATTGTTCCGAGGAGTTCTAAATGATTCTAAAACTGTCGTGAACAATTTGAAAGAGTTCTAACTGGTTTTAAACAATTCCAAACGATTCTAAGTTCTATAATAATGTCCTGAACACTTCGAAAGCACGACCAAATGAGCAAGTTCTAAAATGATTCTGGACAGTTCTAAATTGTTCCGAGGAGTTCTAAATGGTTCTAAAACTGTCTTGAACAATTTCATAACACTTCTAAATTTTCTAAATTAATCTGACCAGTTCTAAGTGGTTTTGAATAGTTCTAGAGGGTTCTGAACAATTCTAAATGGCTCTAAAACTGTCCTGAACAATTTGAAAGAGTTCTAACTAGTTTTAAACAATTCCAAACGATTCTAAGTTCTATAATAATGTCCTGAACACTTCGAAAGCACGACCAAATGAGCAAGTTCTAAAATGATTCTGGACAGTTCTAAATTGTTCCGAGGAGTTCTAAATGATTCTAAAACTGTCGTGAACAATTTGAAAGAGTTCTAACTGGTTTTAAACAATTCTAAGTTCTAAAAATGAGTTCTATAATCATACATCTACTCATTGGAAATGTATCTTAGCGATTTAAGAGCGATCTAATAAACTTTCTCTGTAATTGAATAATTGGATGTTCCGCCACTGGTATGTTCTCGGATCATTTGCTGGTAATCTCAGCGCGAGAGTGGCACGTAAGGCTTCCTCTAACCCGGCGAAAAACCAGTATCAGAACCGATAGAAGATAGAAGAACAAGAGCAACAGCACCGCGGCGAGTTCGCTGACCAAGCGCCCGGAGCTTTTTTCCCGCGCGCCGGAAGTCCGCGGGGCTTGTTAATAACGAGAGATGGCTCTGGAAAAAAGTCCGGGGCGAGGAGATGCGATGCGTTTTCGTTCGCCGGGTCCGGTTCTCCCGTTTGATCGTAGGAATCCGTGCGAGTGGTGGGAATGCGAATAGGATAAATTGCATCAAATTAAAAATAACAATTTTCTCGAAAACTAGTTGAGTTAGAAACATCCTGTTTGTTTTATTTTTTGAAAAAATCATTTCCCTACAATTTTTGAAGAATCCAATATTTCCGAAAATCCCTTAATTTTCGAGATATTTTGAGTTTCTTAATGAATTGCATCGAGTTTACTAATTTTAGTGCATTGCGATGAAAAATAGCAATTTTCTAGAAAACTAGATAAGTTAGAAACACCCTGTTAATTTCATATTATGAAAAATTAATTTCTCTACAATTTTTAAAGAATCCAATATTTCCGAAAATCCCTTAATTTTCGAGATATTTTGAGTTTCTTAATGAATTGCATCGAGTTTACTAATTTTAGTGCATTTCGATGGATCAAAGCCATTTTCTCGAAAACTAAATAATATAGAAACACCCTGTTTATTCCATTATATAAAAAAATCATTTCCCTACAATTTTTAAAGAATCCAAAATTTCCGAAAATCCCTTAATTTTTGAGATATTTTGAGTTTTTAAATGAATTGCATCGAATTTCCTATTTTAGTGCATTTCGATGGATCAAAGCCATTTTCTCGAAAACTAAATAAGTTAGAAACACCCTGTTAATTTCATATTCTGAAAAATTAATTTCTCTACAATTTTTAAAGAATCCAAAATTTCCGAAAATCCCTTAATTTTCGAGATATTTTGAGTTTTTAAATGAATTGTTTCGAATTTCCTAATTTTAGTGCATTTCGATGGATCAAAGCCATTTTCTCGAAAACTAAATAATATAGAAACACCCTGTTTATTCCATTATATAAAAAAATCATTTCCCTACAATTTTTAAAGAATCCAAAATTTCCGAAAATCCCTTAATTTTTGAGATATTTTGAGTTTTTAAATGAATTGCATCGAATTTCCTATTTTAGTGCATTTCGATGGATCAAAGCCATTTTCTCGAAAACTAAATAATATAGAAACTCCCTGTTTATTCCATTATATAAAAAAATCATTTGCCTACAATTTTTAAAGAATACAAAATTTGAAAAAATCCCTTAATTTTCGAGATATTTCGAGTTCCTTAATGAATTGCATCGAGTTTATTCGCATGGGAATGCGATGAAGATTCGTTAGGGGGGAAGTTTTCCCCGTTGAGACGACATGTTTGATTCGATTTGGGTTTTTTTTGGTCGTATTTGGGAAGAGTTTTAGTGCGATAGGAAAGAGCGGAGTCGATATATTCGCGATAATAAATAGGATCGATTCAGCAGATTCCCAGTTCGTGTTGACATTTTAGTTTTCCTGTTTACTGTGGCTATTTCGTTCGACGTGTTTTGTTTATTTTCGGTTCAGCTGCAGTCGGGGTTGTAAATTAATGGGGAAAAGCTTTGTTTATTCTGTACGGAATTTATTAATTTTGCATAATATCTGGTAATGTTACAATGCGATTTTTCGCTTTGTAATCGCTCACAGCACAATTTTTTTTTACTATTTTATTATACTGCAATAATTATTGAAGAGCTGTCATGTCCTAACTGAATCTAGTAATGTTAAAGAGAATAAAATATTGGGGTATTTTGAATTTACAAAGGCATAATTAGCGCATAATTAGAGCATAATTAATGAAGTTAGGAGACTATAACTTACCTTTTAAATTAGTGCATGAATATTTTTTTTTGAGTAAATATTAATTTAAAGCGCTTTAATAGCGCTAATTTGCGCGCAATTGGTGCACAATTAGCGCATAATTAATGAAGTTAGGAGACTATAACTTACCATCTAAATTAGGGAATATTTTTTTGAGGAAATATTAATTTAAAGCGCGTTAATAACGCATAATTTGCGCACAATTGGTGCACAATTAGCGCATAATTAATGAAGTTAGGAGACTATAACTTACCCTCTAAATTAGTGAATATTTTTTTGAGTAAATATTAATTTAAAGCGCTTAAATAGCGCATAATTTGCGCACAATTGGTGCACAATTAGCGCATAAATAATCAAGTTAGGAGACTATAACTTACCCTCTAAATTAGTGAATATTTTTTCGAGTAAATATTAATTTAAAGCGCTTTAATAGCGCGTAATTTGCGCGCAATTGGTGCACAATTAGCGCATAATTAATGAAGTTAGGAGACTATAACTTACCCTCTAAATTAGTGAATATTTTTTCGAGTAAATATTAATTTAAAGCGCTTAAATAGCGCATAATTTGCGCACAATTGGTGCACAATTAGCGCATAATTAATCAAGTTAGGAGACTATAACTTACCCTCTAAATTAGTGAATATTTTTTTGAGTAAATATTAATTTAAAGCGCTTTAATAGCGCATAATTTGCGCACAATTGGTGCACAATTAGCGCATAATTAATCAAGTTAGGAGACTATAACTTACCCTCTAAATTAGTGAATATTTTTTTGAGTAAATATTTATTTAAAGCGCTTTAATAGCGCATAATTTGCGCACAATTAGCGCATAATTAATGAAGTTAGGAGACTATAACTTACCCTCTAAATTAGTGAATATTTTTTTGAGTAAATATTAATTTAAAGCGCTTTGATAGCGCATAATTTGCGCACAATTAGCGCATAATTAATGAAGTTAGGAGACTATAACTTACCCTCTAAATTAGTGAATATTTTTTTGAGTAAATATTAATTTAAAGCGCTTTGATAGCGCATAATTTGCGCACAATTAGCGCATAATTAATGAAGTTAGGAGACTATAACTTACCCTCTAAATTAGTGAATATTTTTTTGAGTAAATATTAATTTAAAGCGCTTTGATAGCGCATAATTTGCGCACAATTAGCGCATAATTAATGAAGTTAGGAGACTATAACTTACCCTCTAAATTAGTGAATATTTTTTTGAGTAAATATTAATTTAAAGCGCTTTAATAGCGCATAATTTGCGCACAATTAGCGCATAATTAATGAAGTTAGGAGACTATAACTTACCCTCTAAATTAGACTGAAATATCGCATAATATTTTCATAATTTTTTTTAGGAAAACCACTGCTAGTAGAGGCACACGAGACATGTCTATTTCACAATGAAATTATTTGTGATTTGGTAGGTATAATATATAAAACGCGGTTTTCCCTATATGCAAATTCGCGTCGAATTTGAATGGCATGTGAAAAGTTTCGCGAGTGGAAATGAGTTGCACATACGTTTCGATTTGTTGTGCGAACATCTACCGCATTGATTTCTTGTTGTTTTATGTTAAAATCAACCGCATTTCATCGGCGTTTCGCGAATTATTTTAAGCCGTTTCCATTACAACATTATACACAACACTATCACAATACCAAATACAGGGCGTCCCAAAAATATGCAAACGTATCCAAGCTTTTGAGACACCTTGTATGTCTTCTACCATTTCCCTACAACACTCGCTCCTTTAAGTTAAGCCTGACTCGCCCTGTATATAACAAGCCGCTTGAAAAACTCTTTGAGCGCCGCCGAAAGAAAACTTTCCATCGCCAGTGGAAAACCGCCGGCCGCGATTTCCCTCGCAAGTGGATAACAATTATTTCCGCGAAATTAGTTTCGTCTAGCGCCCGGGCCGAAAACTTTCCTCGTTTATTGTTCGGCTTAAATGCAACAGCGACCGATCGAAGCGCTCCGGCCGTTTCGAATTTAATTAAACATCATCAAAGTCCGGCCCGGAATCGGCGCGAACGCATCCGGCCAGGTATTCGTTCAGAATTAATGCTGATAGAAGAACCGCAATTGATGAGTTTTTTATGGGGCCGTATCTTCGGGGAGCTCCGGGTTTTGAAAGCCTGGCTAATTTGACGAAAACTCCGGTTTATCGCCCGCCGGATTACGCCGGGAAGAGTTTGCTAGTGCTATGCAATTTTATCGAACGTTTTATATTTTAGAATTGCTTATAATAAATTACCATACTATAAATTGCATAATTAAATTGTGTAGATGTGAATATAAATGTTTTCTCACGCTGTTTTTTAATTTATTTATTTATTTATTTAGGAATTATCTCGACATGTTTAATCCCTTTGGAGTGAGTTTGTGTTAGATTGGAAGAAGATAATCTTTTTGGAAATACCAATTAAAATTTTAAAGCCCGTCGAGTCATCAAAACGACATGCACTCGAAAAGGGGATAAAAGGAAAATCAAATCTATAGAAAAATAAGCGCAACGGATACGAAAACTGGATGAATCCCATCCCGTCTAATCCCCCCCGAGTTTAGATGTGTGTGTGTGTGTGTTTTCGTAAAAAGTGTACAATGTTAAATTCCTTTTATTCCCCTTTTCTTCCTCCTGCACCGTGCCCCATCCCGTATATAGCGAGTGATTTGGCGCTATTGAAAAACCGGATTTCTATGCCGACATAATTTTCCGGGCCAAAACGGCATTGCGGAGCAGAATCCAATACTCTCCGATACTTCCAATATAAAGTTTCCGATTTTTAGAGCGATTTCACCGAGGTAAGTTGCCGAGGAAAATCCTCCCGACGAGCGAACGATAACTGTTTTTCTCTTCTCCTTCAATAAACTTTATTCCATCAATGAATGTAACTCTAATTGACGTCTACTTCACTATACTTTACTATCCTTTTCCATCCTTCTCTAATCTTCACTGTTTTTTACTGTCCTTTACTGTCCTTTACTGTCCTTTACTGTCCTTTACTGTCCTTTACTGTCCTTTACTGTTCTTTAATGTCCTTTATTCTCTTTTATGTACTGTTAATTTATAGAGGATTTTTTTGTGTTTCATTGATTAAATTAAAGTGATTTAATTAATCTTTTATGGAGGTATAAGTGTATCAACAATGTGGGAAATTAATAACGCACTGCAAGTAGATTGTAATTAGTTTTTATTAATTAATTTATGAAAATGTCTACATGGAAATTTTGTGTGCGTTAAACTAACTCGTTTAATGTAATAAGGTTTTATCGCTTTGAACTTGTGCAATGTGTATGGAATACGGTGTAATTGCATTTATAATGGTTGGTAATTTTTCACTTAATAAAATTAATGTACTTGGGGATTTTTTTTGTGAACTACTTACTTATTTTTCAATGTACCTATATAATGATAACTATTAAGTGTTTGCATATAAATTAGAATAGCATTGAGCCACGAAATGCAATTAATATAAATTACAAGGTGAAATATTTTTGTCGGGCGATTTTTATTTTGGTTATTAATTTATTCTGATTGGGATTTTTTCCGATCGGCGACGCGGAAAAATCCGCACCGTAAGGCGAAAAGTTTTCGCTTTTTCGGTAAATTAATTAATTATCCGTTCGAATTAACTTCGGAATCGTCTCGAAAGTTGTTCGGAAAGCGGCGGGACGCGTTTTATTAAAATAAGCACCATCGGAATTAATTGCTCTTCGGATGGAAATTTTCCTTTCCCGCCAGCAGGGCTTATACAGAACCGGAGGAAAGTTCCAATTTCTTCTATATACAGGTAGATAAGTGCAAATTTGTTTGCCATATGGTAAATTCAATGAGCTGAACAAAGATTATATCATAATAACAGTGAGTTAGAGTGAGAAAGTTGCAATCCCACTTGGAAATCTTTAGAACCAACATTTCTAAACAATTCAGAACAGTCCAGAATCATTTTAGAACTTGCTCATTTGGTTAAATTGTTCGATTTAGTTTAGGACAGTTTTAGAATCATTTAGAACTCTTAGAAACAAGTTTAGAATTGTCCAGAATCATTTTAGAACTTGCTCATTTGGTTAAATTGTTCGATTTAGTTTAGAACAGTTTTAGAATCATTTAGAACTCTTTGAAATAAGTTTAGAATTGTCCAGAATCATGTTAGAACTTGCTCATTTGGTTAAATTGTTCGATATAGTTTAGGACAGTTTTAGAATCATTTAGAACTCTTAGAAACAAGTTTAGAATTGTCCAGAATCATTTTAGAACTTGCTCATTTGGTTAAATTGTTCGATTTAGTTTAGGACAGTTTTAGAATCATTTAGAACTCTTAGAAACAAGTTTAGAATTGTCCAGAATCATTTTAGAACTTGCTCATTTGGTTAAATTGTTCGATTTAGTTTAGAACAGTTTTAGAATCATTTAGAACTCTTTGAAATAAGTTTAGAATTGTCCAGAATCATGTTAGAACTTGCTCATTTGGTTAAATTGTTCGATATAGTTTAGGACAGTTTTAGAATCATTTAGAACTCTTAGAAACAAGTTTAGAATTGTCCAGAATCATTTTAGAACTTGCTCATTTGGTTAAATTGTTCGATTTAGTTTAGGACAGTTTTAGAATCATTTAGAACTCTTAGAAACAAGTTTAGAATTGTCCAGAATCATTTTAGAACTTGCTCATTTGGTTAAATTGTTCAATTTAGTTTAGGACAGTTTTAGAATCATTTAGAACTCTTACAAACAAGTTCAGAATTGTCCAGAATCATTTTAGAACTTGCTCATTTGGTTAAATTGTTCGATTTAGTTTAGGACAGTTTTAGAATCATTTAGAACTCTTACAAACAAGTTCAGAATTGTCCAGAATCATTTTAGAACTTTCTCATTTGGTTAAATTGTTCGATTTAGTTTAGGACAGTTTTAGAATCATTTAGAACTCTTAGAAACAAGTTCAGAATTGTCCAGAATCATTTTAGAACTTGCTCATTTGGTTAAATTGTTCAATTTAGTTTAGGACAGTTTTAGAATCATTTAGAACTCTTAGAAACAAGTTCAGAATTGTCCAGAATCATTTTAGAACTTGCTCATTTGGTTAAATTGTTCGATTTAGTTTAGGACAGTTTTAGAATCATTTAGAACTCTTACAAACAAGTTCAGAATTGTCCAGAATCATTTTAGAACTTTCTCATTTGGTTAAATTGTTCGATTTAGTTTAGGACAGTTTTAGAATCATTTAGAACTCTTAGAAACAAGTTCAGAATTGTCCAGAATCATTTTAGAACTTGCTCATTTGGTTAAATTGTTCAATTTAGTTTAGGACAGTTTTAGAATCATTTAGAACTCTTAGAAACAAGTTCAGAATTGTCCAGAATCATTTTAGAACTTGCTCATTTGGTTAAATTGTTCGATTTAGTTTAGGACAGTTTTAGAATCATTTAGAACTCTTAGAAACAAGTTTAGAATTGTCCAGAATCATTTTAGAACTTGCTCATTTGGTTAAATTGTTCGATTTAGTTTAGAACAGTTTTAGAATCATTTAGAACTCTTTGAAATAAGTTTAGAATTGTCCAGAATCATGTTAGAACTTGCTCATTTGGTTAAATTGTTCGATATAGTTTAGGACAGTTTTAGAATCATTTAGAACTCTTACAAACAAGTTCAGAATTGTCCAGAATCATTTTAGAACTTTCTCATTTGGTTAAATTGTTCGATTTAGTTTAGGACAGTTTTAGAATCATTTAGAACTCTTACAAACAAGTTTAGAATTGTCCAGAATCATTTTAGAACTTTCTCATTTGGTTAAATTGTTCGATTTAGTTTAGGACAGTTTTAGAATCATTTAGAACTCTTACAAACAAGTTCAGAATTGTCCAGAATCATTTTAGAACTTTCTCATTTGGTTAAATTGTTCGATTTAGTTTAGGACAGTTTTAGAATCATTTAGAACTCTTACAAACAAGTTCAGAATTGTCCAGAATCATTTTAGAACTTTCTCATTTGGTTAAATTGTTCGATTTAGTTTAGGACAGTTTTAGAATCATTTAGAACTCTTAGAAACAAGTTTAGAATTGTCCAGAATCATTTTAGAACTTGCTCATTTGGTTAAATTGTTCGATTTAGTTTAGAACAGTTTTAGAATCATTTAGAACTCTTTGAAATAAGTTTAGAATTGTCCAGAATCATGTTAGAACTTGCTCATTTGGTTAAATTGTTCGATATAGTTTAGGACAGTTTTAGAATCATTTAGAACTCTTACAAACAAGTTCAGAATTGTCCAGAATCATTTTAGAACTTTCTCATTTGGTTAAATTGTTCGATTTAGTTTAGGACAGTTTTAGAATCATTTAGAACTCTTACAAACAAGTTTAGAATTGTCCAGAATCATTTTAGAACTTTCTCATTTGGTTAAATTGTTCGATTTAGTTTAGGACAGTTTTAGAATCATTTAGAACTCTTACAAACAAGTTCAGAATTGTCCAGAATCATTTTAGAACTTTCTCATTTGGTTAAATTGTTCGATTTAGTTTAGGACAGTTTTAGAATCATTTAGAACTCTTACAAACAAGTTCAGAATTGTCCAGAATCATTTTAGAACTTTCTCATTTGGTTAAATTGTTCGATTTAGTTTAGGACAGTTTTAGAATCATTTAGAACTCTTACAAACAAGTTCAGAATTGTCCAGAATCATTTTAGAACTTTCTCATTTGGTTAAATTGTTCGATATAGTTTAGGACAGTTTTAGAATCATTTAGAACTCTTACAAACAAGTTCAGAATTGTCCAGAATCATTTTAGAACTTTCTCATTTGGTTAAATTGTTCGATTTAGTTTAGGACAGTTTTAGAATCATTTAGAACTCTTACAAACAAGTTTAGAATTGTCCAGAATCATTTTAGAACTTTCTCATTTGGTTAAATTGTTCGATTTAGTTTAGGACAGTTTTAGAATCATTTAGAACTCTTACAAACAAGTTCAGAATTGTCCAGAATCATTTTAGAACTTTCTCATTTGGTTAAATTGTTCGATTTAGTTTAGGACAGTTTTAGAATCATTTAGAACTCTTACAAACAAGTTCAGAATTGTCCAGAATCATTTTAGAACTTTCTCATTTGGTTAAATTGTTCGATTTAGTTTAGGACAGTTTTAGAATCATTTAGAACTCTTACAAACAAGTTTAGAATTGTCCAGAATCATTTTAGAACTTTCTCATTTGGTTAAATTGTTCGATATAGTTTAGGACAGTTTTAGAATCATTTAGAACTCTTACAAACAAGTTCAGAATTGTCCAGAATCATTTTAGAACTTTCTCATTTGGTTAAATTGTTCGATTTAGTTTAGGACAGTTTTAGAATCATTTAGAACTCTTACAAACAAGTTCAGAATTGTCCAGAATCATTTTAGAACTTTCTCATTTGGTTAAATTGTTCGATTTAGTTTAGGACAGTTTTAGAATCATTTAGAACTCTTACAAACAAGTTCAGAATTGTCCAGAATCATTTTAGAACTTTCTCATTTGGTTAAATTGTTCGATATAGTTTAGGACAGTTTTAGAATCATTTAGAACTCTTACAAACAAGTTTAGAATTGTCCAGAATCATGTTAGAACTTGCTCATTTGGTTAAATTGTTCGATTTAGTTTAGGACAGTTTTAGAATCATTTAGAACTCTTACAAACAAGTTCAGAATTGTCCAGAATCATTTTAGAACTTTCTCATTTGGTTAAATTGTTCGATTTAGTTTAGGACAGTTTTAGAATCATTTAGAACTCTTAGAAACAAGTTCAGAATTGTCCAGAATCATTTTAGAACTCACTCATTTGGTCTTTGTTTGCAATATGGTCAATTCAATGAGCTGAACAAAGATTATATCATAATAACAGTGAGTTAAAGCGAGAAAGTTGCAATTCCACAATATCACTCTTGCCAGTAAGGCAACTTATTTTTATCGAAGAAAAAAGTGTTGCCAACATTTGGGCCAAAAAAGCCCCAGTTTGTTAGGAATATATCAGAGATGTAAAGTATCCGCGCGTTGTTTTTTCGTAATTAATGTGCGACAGTGGAGATGAAGCCATTGGAGGAATAATAGGTCGCAAAAAAAGGGGAATCCGTTCCGTTGTTGCAATAATAAATTGTTTGAAGGAAATGGAACTAACAGCGAATAGTTGGAAGATACAAGTGACAAGTAAATATGTTGGCAGCATTGGGATATTTATAGTTCTCAGATACACTATCGAATATCGATTCCCGAACGGTAATGAAACGCTCGATTCTTATTCCAGTTCGAAATAAATATTTTCGTTGTGTCGTTGTTTTTTAACGCCGAATTTATTCGTAATGCTAAGCGAGGAAGGAGAGCTTGAAATGAGCCCCATTCAATTTCACACTCGAATTACAAGCGCGCTTTTTTCCTGCGATTTCACCGTCTTAATACCTGTACATCCAGTCTTTATATTTGTTAGTCCTTCGAGACGGCTCACGTTGTTTTTTTAATTTCGGATGTATCGCTATTTTATTCAAATTGAATCGTCTTTGTTTATCGTCGCACGTCGGGGGAGGCGCTGTTTGTTCACGAATTTTGTTTTATTTCCCGCGAATTAATTTGAGGTTTCTTTGGGCGGGCGAATTTTCGAATTAATTGCAACCCTTTCGCCGTGTAAAATTATTTTTTTTTGCCCCACTTATTTCCTTAAAGACGTCGTTACCAGAACTTTGCAAGTATTAATGTTGCGTTCGCTTTTTTTTCTTCTTTAAATTCTCCTTCCTCTTTTTCGCTTTGAAAAACCTTTTATGTTCCTTTGCCCGAATTACAAATGCGACTAAATTTTACGATTTCGGTTTTCGTTTTGCCTTTTTTCCCGCGCCGTCAAAGCGGAAATTCTGTTAATTGTACCGTAAATAAATACTGTTTGAATTTTGCATCGAATTCGGAACGGCTATGCATCGATGCGATGCCATTGGGGGCTAAAAACTTAATTAATTTTCTTAACTTCCCCGCATTTCCTAATTTCCACAAAGGTGGAAAATCGCGCAGGTGGAACATTAATTAGTTGCGGAAAATGTAATCGAAAATGCGATAAGGTAATCAAAACATGTCAACAACATCATTTGAATTAGATATAGAAATTGTTCAAGCTAATTTTAGAAACTGTATAGGAACCATTTTAGAACGAAATAAGACCATTTGAACCACTTCAGGACCATCTTAGAACTATCCAAGTACTACTTCAGGACTGTTCTAGAACTATTTAGACGTTTCTCAATCATTTAGGAGCATTTAAGAACCTATTTTAGAACCATTTAGAACTATTTTAGGGATCATTTGAACCACTTCAGGACCATCTTAGAACTATCCAAGTACTACTTCAGGACTGTTCTAGACCTATTTAGACGTTTCTCAATCATTTAGGAGCATTTAAGAACCTATTTTAGAACCATTTAGAACTATTTTAGGGATCATTTGAACCACTTCAGGACCATCTTAGAACTATCTAAGTACTACTTCAGGACTGTTCTAGAACTATTTAGACGTTTCTCAATCATTTAGGAGCATTTAAGAACCTATTTTAGAACCATTTAGAACTATTTTAGGGACCATTTGAACCACTTCAGGACCATCTTAGAACTATCCAAGTACTACTTCAGGACTGTTCTAGAACTATTTAGACGTTTCTCAATCATTTAGGAGCATTTAAGAACCTATTTTAGAACCATTTAGAACTATTTTAGGGATCATTTGAACCACTTCAGGACCATCTTAGAACTATCCAAGTACTACTTCAGGACTGTTCTAGACCTATTTAGACGTTTCTCAATCATTTAGGAGCATTTAAGAACCTATTTTAGAACCATTTAGAACTATTTTAGGGATCATTTGAACCACTTCAGGACCATCTTAGAACTATCTAAGTACTACTTCAGGACTGTTCTAGACCTATTTAGACGTTTCTCAATCATTTAGGAGCATTTAAGAACCTATTTTAGAACCATTTAGAACTATTTTAGGGATCATTTGAACCACTTCAGGACCATCTTAGAACTATCCAAGTACTACTTCAGGACTGTTCTAGACCTATTTAGACGTTTCTCAATCATTTAGGAGCATTTAAGAACCTATTTTAGAACCATTTAGAACTATTTTAGGGATCATTTGAACCACTTCAGGACCATCTTAGAACTATCCAAGTACTACTTCAGGACTGTTCTAGACCTATTTAGACGTTTCTCAATCATTTAGGAGCATTTAAGAACCTATTTTAGAACCATTTAGAACTATTTTAGGGATCATTTGAACCACTTCAGGACCATCTTAGAACTATCTAAGTACTACTTCAGGACTGTTCTAGAACTATTTAGACGTTTCTCAATCATTTAGGAGCATTTAAGAACCTATTTTAGAACCATTTAGAACTATTTTAGGGACCATTTGAACCACTTCAGGACCATCTTAGAACTATCCAAGTACTACTTCAGGACTGTTCTAGAACTATTTAGACGTTTCTCAATCATTTAGGAGCATTTAAGAACCTATTTTAGAACCATTTAGAACTATTTTAGGGATCATTTGAACCACTTCAGGACCATCTTAGAACTATCCAAGTACTACTTCAGGACTGTTCTAGACCTATTTAGACGTTTCTCAATCATTTAGGAGCATTTAAGAACCTATTTTAGAACCATTTAGAACTATTTTAGGGATCATTTGAACCACTTCAGGACCATCTTAGAACTATCTAAGTACTACTTCAGGACTGTTCTAGAACTATTTAGACGTTTCTCAATCATTTAGGAGCATTTAAGAACCTATTTTAGAACCATTTAGAACTATTTTAGGGACCATTTGAACCACTTCAGGACCATCTTAGAACTATCCAAGTACTACTTCAGGACTGTTCTAGAACTATTTAGACGTTTCTCAATCATTTAGGAGCATTTAAGAACCTATTTTAGAACCATTTAGAACTATTTTAGGGATCATTTGAACCACTTCAGGACCATCTTAGAACTATCCAAGTACTACTTCAGGACTGTTCTAGACCTATTTAGACGTTTCTCAATCATTTAGGAGCATTTAAGAACCTATTTTAGAACCATTTAGAACTATTTTAGGGACCATTTGAACCACTTCAGGACCATCTTAGAACTATCCAAGTACTACTTCAGGACTGTTCTAGAACTATTTAGACGTTTCTCAATCATTTAGGAGCATTTAAGAACCTATTTTAGAACCATTTAGAACTATTTTAGGGATCATTTGAACCACTTCAGGACCATCTTAGAACGATCTAAGTACTACTTCAGAACTGTTCTAGAACTATTTAGACGTTTTTTCAATCATTTAGGAGCATTTAAGAACCTATTTTAGAACCATTTAGAACTATTTTAGGGATCATTTGAACCACTTCAGGACCATCTTAGAACTATCCAAGTACTACTTCAGGACTGTTCTAGACCTATTTAGACGTTTCTCAATCATTTAGGAGCATTTAAGAACCTATTTTAGAACCATTTAGAACTATTTTAGGGACCATTTGAACCACTTCAGGACCATCTTAGAACTATCCAAGTACTACTTCAGGACTGTTCTAGAACTATTTAGACGTTTCTCAATCATTTAGGAGCATTTAAGAACCTATTTTAGAACCATTTAGAACTATTTTAGGGACCATTTGAACCACTTCAGGACCATCTTAGAACTATCCAAGTACTACTTCAGGACTGTTCAAGAACTATTTAGGCGTTTTTTCAATCATTTAGGAGCATTTAAGAACCTATTTTAGAACCATTTAGAACTATTTTATGGACCATTTGAACCACTTTAGGATGATCTTAGAACTATCCAAGTACTACTTCAGGACTGTTCAAGAACTATTTAGGCGTTTTTTCAATCATTTAGGAGCATTTAAGAACCTATTTTAGAACCATTTAGAACTATTTTATGGACCATTTGAACCACTTCAGGACCATCTTAGAACTATCTAAGTACTACTTCAGGACTGTTCAAGAACTATTTAGGCGTTTTTTCAATCATTTAGGAGCATTTAAGAACCTATTTTAGAACCATTTAGAACTATTTTATGGACCATTTGAACCACTTCAGGACCATCTTAGAACTATCCAAGTACTACTTCAGGACTGTTCTAGAACTATTTAGACGTTTCTCAATCATTTAGGAGCATTTAAGAACCTATTTTAGAACCATTTAGAACTATTTTAGGGATCATTTGAACCACTTCAGGACCATCTTAGAACGATCTAAGTACTACTTCAGAACTGTTCTAGAACTATTTAGACGTTTTTTCAATCATTTAGGAGCATTTAAGAACCTATTTTAGAACCATTTAGAACTATTTTAGGGATCATTTGAACCACTTCAGGACCATCTTAGAACTATCCAAGTACTACTTCAGGACTGTTCTAGAACTATTTAGACGTTTCTCAATCATTTAGGAGCATTTAAGAACCTATTTTAGAACCATTTAGAACTATTTTAGGGATCATTTGAACCACTTCAGGACCATCTTAGAACGATCTAAGTACTACTTCAGAACTGTTCTAGAACTATTTAGACGTTTTTTCAATCATTTAGGAGCATTTAAGAACCTATTTTAGAACCATTTAGAACTATTTTAGGGATCATTTGAACCACTTCAGGACCATCTTAGAACTATCCAAGTACTACTTCAGGACTGTTCTAGAACTATTTAGACGTTTCTCAATCATTTAGGAGCATTTAAGAACCTATTTTAGAACCATTTAGAACTATTTTAGGGATCATTTGAACCACTTCAGGACCATCTTAGAACTATCCAAGTACTACTTCAGGACTGTTCTAGAACTATTTAGACGTTTCTCAATCATTTAGGAGCATTTAAGAACCTATTTTAGAACCATTTAGAACTATTTTAGGGATCATTTGAACCACTTCAGGACCATCTTAGAACTATCCAAGTACTACTTCAGGACTGTTCTAGACCTATTTAGACGTTTCTCAATCATTTAGGAGCATTTAAGAACCTATTTTAGAACCATTTAGAACTATTTTAGGGATCATTTGAACCACTTCAGGACCATCTTAGAACTATCTAAGTACTACTTCAGGACTGTTCTAGAACTATTTAGACGTTTCTCAATCATTTAGGAGCATTTAAGAACCTATTTTAGAACCATTTAGAACTATTTTAGGGACCATTTGAACCACTTCAGGACCATCTTAGAACTATCCAAGTACTACTTCAGGACTGTTCTAGAACTATTTAGACGTTTCTCAATCATTTAGGAGCATTTAAGAACCTATTTTAGAACCATTTAGAACTATTTTAGGGATCATTTGAACCACTTCAGGACCATCTTAGAACTATCCAAGTACTACTTCAGGACTGTTCTAGACCTATTTAGACGTTTCTCAATCATTTAGGAGCATTTAAGAACCTATTTTAGAACCATTTAGAACTATTTTAGGGACCATTTGAACCACTTCAGGACCATCTTAGAACTATCCAAGTACTACTTCAGGACTGTTCTAGAACTATTTAGACGTTTCTCAATCATTTAGGAGCATTTAAGAACCTATTTTAGAACCATTTAGAACTATTTTAGGGATCATTTGAACCACTTCAGGACCATCTTAGAACGATCTAAGTACTACTTCAGAACTGTTCTAGAACTATTTAGACGTTTTTTCAATCATTTAGGAGCATTTAAGAACCTATTTTAGAACCATTTAGAACTATTTTAGGGATCATTTGAACCACTTCAGGACCATCTTAGAACTATCCAAGTACTACTTCAGGACTGTTCTAGACCTATTTAGACGTTTCTCAATCATTTAGGAGCATTTAAGAACCTATTTTAGAACCATTTAGAACTATTTTAGGGACCATTTGAACCACTTCAGGACCATCTTAGAACTATCCAAGTACTACTTCAGGACTGTTCTAGAACTATTTAGACGTTTCTCAATCATTTAGGAGCATTTAAGAACCTATTTTAGAACCATTTAGAACTATTTTAGGGACCATTTGAACCACTTCAGGACCATCTTAGAACTATCCAAGTACTACTTCAGGACTGTTCAAGAACTATTTAGGCGTTTTTTCAATCATTTAGGAGCATTTAAGAACCTATTTTAGAACCATTTAGAACTATTTTATGGACCATTTGAACCACTTTAGGATGATCTTAGAACTATCCAAGTACTACTTCAGGACTGTTCAAGAACTATTTAGGCGTTTTTTCAATCATTTAGGAGCATTTAAGAACCTATTTTAGAACCATTTAGAACTATTTTATGGACCATTTGAACCACTTCAGGACCATCTTAGAACTATCTAAGTACTACTTCAGGACTGTTCAAGAACTATTTAGGCGTTTTTTCAATCATTTAGGAGCATTTAAGAACCTATTTTAGAACCATTTAGAACTATTTTATGGACCATTTGAACCACTTTAGGATGATCTTAGAACTGTTCAAAAATTGTTTAGAACTGGTTCAATAATGTAGAACCATTTAAGAATTTATTTTAGAATCATTTAGAATCTTTTAGAATAATTTTAAACTGAATAGGACCATTTGAACCACTTCAGGACGATCTGAGGATTGTCCACGATAGTTTAGAACTTGTTCAGGACTGTTCCAGAAACATTTAGAAATATTTAAATTGTTAAGTTAAGAAGCATTTAATGATTTATTTTAGAACCATGTAGAATCATTTAGAACCATTTTAAACTAAATAGGACCAATTGAACCATTTCAGAACTATCTTAGAACTGTCCAAAAAATAGTTTAGAATTGATTCAGGTCTGCTTCAGGACTGTTCCGAACTATTTTCACTTTTTCAATCATTTAAAACCATATAGAATCGTTTAGAACCATTTTAAACTAAATAGGACCAATTGAACCACTACAGAACGATCTAAGAACTGTCCAAAAATAGTTTAGAATTGATTCAGGTCTGCTTCAGGACTGTTCCGAACTATTTAAACTTTTTCAATCATTTAGAACCATGTAGAATCATTTAGAACTGTTTTAAACTAACTAGGACCGTTTGAACCACTTCAGAACGATCTTAGAACTGTTCAAGAATAGTTCGGAACTGGTTCAGGATTTTTTTAGGACCATTTAGAACTTTTTAGAGAACGGGAAAAAATGGTTAGATGCGTGATTAATCGATTTTAATGTGACCATCTTACTCGTTGACCTGAGACGGGGCTCCCTGCGGAGGATCATTTGTCGCATAGCAGATGATAATTCTTATCGTGATTGATGCATTCGATGGCGATGACACCGGCGTTTCCCGGGCTTGATTTATCTGCTACAGGGGAGTTGGATTGTTCCGTCTACGTACATTTATTATTTGTCCCGGGCACAATTAAAGGCGGAAAATTATAGACTCTAAACTCGATTCGAGCGAATAAAAACGGCAAGAAAAAGAAGCGAATTAATTGATTGTGTGTACACGCAGCGAACGTATTCCGTGCACGCCACCTGAATTAATTTAATAAGTTTCCCTTCTTTTTCGACTCCCCCTCTGCCGTATAAAACTCGCTTATTAGCACCGACTTTATTTCTTGTTTCCCCCGTACTAATTCCACCTTTCACTGAGCGCTAAAATCAGCCCCTATCAACAGGTCCGGACTCCGGGGAATCCCACCTTCATTCATACTCCATTAATCTAGTTTACTAAGGTAGATCTCACAGGTGAACGTCAGTTCAATTAAACGGGGAGTCAACTGAGATTTTGGTTTTTGTTGTAGAGTGCTTAGTTTGGTTGAACGCCGTTCAGGTCAAGTTGAACTCGCTTTTTGAGCTAATTACATTTGAGAAGTTTCTGGTAATTAGATTTAAACATACCGATTATCTCAAAAACTAATTAAGTTAGAAATATTCTTTTTATGTTGGTTTATTGAAAAAACTTTTTTCTACAACTTTTCAAGAATGGAAAATTTCCGAAAATCGCCTAATTTTCGAGATATTTTGAGTTTTTATGGATCAAACCGAAATTACTAATTTTAGTGCAATTGTATGAAATATCACAATTATCTCGAAAACTAATTGAGCTACAAACAATCTGTTGGTTTCATTTTATAGAAAAAATGTTTCTCTACAACCTTTAATGAATCAAAAATTTCCGAAAATGGCCTAATTTTCGAGATAATTTGAGTTTTTATGGATCAAACCGAAATTACTAATTTTAGTGCAATTGTATAAAATATCGCAATTATCTCGAAAACTAATTGAGCTACAAACAATCTGTTGGTTTCATTTTGTAGAAAAAATATTTCTCTACAACATTTAGTGAATCAAAAATTTCCGAAAAGCTCCTAATTTTCGAGATATTTTGAGTTTTTATGGATCACACCGAAATTATTAATTTTCAACTTCTCTCTGAACCACAGATCAATAGCGACTGACGTACTTACACCACAAATTCGCATTTAAACTCGGTGAACGCTGAACCGCAGTTCAACCAAGCATCCACAACCGAGCCTTTAGAGTACATAAGTCTTATTGTAGTAGAAAATAAACTACTAGCATTCACCTGTCTCGGTCTATTGTACTAATACCTGAGCTTCCGTTCACAAGTGTGGCGACCCCTCGGGGGCCAGAGGTTACGTCTCGGAGCTCCGTGGGCCGAACAGCCGTTACACTCTCGTGCTCCGAGTGTGAAAAACCGGCCGGTCCCACGATTGTGCTCCCAACGAAACAATAAAAGATATAGATTATGTTTATGTATGAGTCATTAAGGAGGAAGGAAGGATGTGAAAAGTGCGTTCGCAACGAGCGCGAGACTCTCAATGAAATAGCGCGTTTAATCAAACACATCGCGATGTCGGATTATTAATCAAACGAGTCGTTAATATCGATTATTATTTACGATTTACGGTGGACGTTGCAGATGCGATGGCTCCAGCTCCAGCTCCAGCTCGCCTCATTAGCCGGTTTTTTGTTCTAACTCACATCCGCGGTTAATTCATCGCAGGACGAGG
Source organism: Phyllotreta cruciferae (assembly GCA_917563865.1). Classification (NCBI taxonomy): domain Eukaryota; kingdom Metazoa; phylum Arthropoda; class Insecta; order Coleoptera; family Chrysomelidae; genus Phyllotreta; species Phyllotreta cruciferae. The sequence continues at coordinate 1,073,764 of OU830616.1, forward strand.
ATTTTATCATTTCCAACTGATGAAGAATGCCGATTACGATGCTCGATTTCTTGTATACATCCTCCACCGGATGCAATATAAAGAGACTAATCTCGAAATTGTGCGCCGTAAATCTACAAATAAGAACGAACTAAAACATCGCTCGTCGGAAAGGGCGCGTACGCGCCCTTTCCAACCTCTCTGCGAGTCCAGTGTATATCGATATAGGATCAAAGCGAGATGATATTAGAAGCAGGTATTAGATTAAATTGTTAGAAACTCCGAATTAGTTGGAGGCGGCCCTGGAGAGGCGAGCGGGGGCCGGCGGGAGTACCGCGGGGGCGAGCGGGGCAGGGATATCGGATAATCAATGCAGTGGTGCGTTTTGGTGAGCAGTCACATTGACTTATTGTGTGATACTGACCGACGTACTGTAACCTTCGTTATCGAAGTTTCGGAAGGACGAGGAGCATTATGCTCTTCGGACTGTGAAATGGCGTTGCGGACGGGGTGGCGCGTCAATGGGGAGGAAACGTGTGCCCCACTTTTTTTTTTGTTTGTGGTTGAAAAAATGTTCTAAAAAGCGCTTTATATGTCAACTTAGTTGACCGGTTACTAACAAGGTTAAGGGTCAATCCTACGAAACGGTTGTAGATGCTTAGTTCAACTGTGGTTCTGCGTTGAACCGAGTTTAATTGCAAATTTGTGTTGTATACGTCAGTCGCTATTGATCTGTGATTCAAAGAGAAGTTTACGTGAACGGTTCTTGAAGAGCGTTCAAAGGCGGTTCAAGAATATGTTGTTAACCCAAAAAAGTGAGGTTGAGTTTCTGATATACAATTCTTTATTCAAAATGAACGTATTATTAGAAGATTTTTGACAAACTAACGTTAATCTTGCACTCCAAAATGAGCTCGGTTCAAAGTTGACTCGCAGTTTAGTTGAACTAACGTTCACCTGTTACATCTACAATTGGGCCTTTGACAATCTTTGACTTGTCAAATAACAACTTAAAGAAACGAAAATCACTGTAAAGTCGATATAATAATACCAACTTAACAAACACAAAAAAAACTTTATGTAGGAAACTTTTTATTTCGAAAGTATTTGATTGGTTTATTCGAGATGGAACGGGTGTAAAAACTTCTAAAGAGCTTTTCAAAAGTTGCTAAAGCTCATAAATACAACAAGACAAAAATTTCGCCGGCGTATTGAAAATAAAACAGTTGCAATTGTGAATACAATTAATGGAATTCGAATTTAACGGTGTTGTTAATTGCGCTAATTTAACTTCGGAATTGCGAATTTCCTATTCATAAATTTTGTATAAATATTTCCGCAATTGAAAACTACAGTAAAATTACGAATTAATTATTAACAATTTATCGAAAATCGCCGAGCGAAAAAAACTTGATTGGTTTTCATTAATTAAATAATACAAACAATATTCGAGCGATGTACGAGGGGCGCGCGGGAAGCTCGCCCGCTTTGTTATTAAAAATAAAACGGGAAATTATGGAAAAGCGAAATATACACGTCCGATAAATCAAGCCATCGAGACTTAAGTAGTTCGACTTGAATGGAAACTCGATGAACAAGGGCCGAAGAGGAAGGAAAATACGTTATAATGTCACATTTTATGTATTGACCGTTCCAGCTCAATTCTTTATGGAAGTTCGGCAATAACGGATAGAAAAATTACATAAGGATACCTTAGGAAGCATTTATCAATATTTCCCGAATGCTCGGACAAATAACTTGATATATGTTCGGATGTTTTGCGCGGAACAACTATTTTTCGGCCGAATAAATCAACGAATCGGATGCGTTTCTGTGTTTGATAAATTTTTGAATACCTATAGAAATGCATCGGCGTAATCTTCGCTTTGAAACGCGTGAGAAAAACTTTGTTTTATGCATCTATAACTTCACCGAAATCCGGCTGATTTACGACATCCTTTCAACGCCTATGGAAATTCCTCATTACGATTTTATTTTAATTGGTGGTAAAATTTTATTCTCGTTATAAAAACCGGCCTAATAAAAAAGCAATTTTAGATCGAATAAATTTTTCACGAAAATTCCTACTCACCCGGAGCAAAACGGTCCATCTTCATCAACTAGAAGTTCATCGGAAATCTGTAACAAAAAATTTTGTAACTAAAAAATTGTGTACTATATACAGGGTGAGTCACGTTCAATTAGAGAGTATTGGAGGTAAATGGTATTAGGAGATTTTTAAAATTCCATTGGATTAAGTTTGGGACAGTTCAAGATAAACTACAAAAGTTCAGAACTTTTCAAAACCATGTAGAATTATTTTAGAATTAATGGAGGCCATTTTTAAACAGTTCAAGACGATCTAGAATCATTTAGAACTGGTCAATAATTATTTAGACCATTTGAAACAGTTCCAGGGAAGTTTAAAACCATTTAGAACTGTCCAGAATCAATTAGACCATTTGCAACAGTTCAGCTCAATCTTAGAATCATTTAGAACTGTCCAGAGTCATTTAAGCCATTTGGAACAGTTCAGGAGAATATTAGAACCATTTAGAACTGTCCAGGATCATTTAGAACCATTTGAAACAGTACAGGATAGTCTTGGAACCATTTAGAACTGTCCAGAATCAATTAGACCATGTGCAACAGTTCAGGAGAATATTAGACCATTTAGAACTGTCCAGGATCATTTAGAGCCATTTTGGAACTGACTGGAACCATTTGAAACAGTACAGGATAATCTTGGAACCATTTAGAACTGTCCAGAATCAATTAGACCATGTGCAACAGTTCAGGAGAATATTAGTACCATTTAGAACTGTCCAGGATCATTTAGAACCATTTTGGAACTGACTGGAACCATTTGAAACAGTACAGGATAATCTTGGAACCATTTAGAACTTTCCAGAATCAATTAGACCATGTGCAACAGTTCAGGAGAATATTAGTACCATTTAGAATTGTCCAGGATCATTTGGAACTGGCTGGAACCATTTGAAACAGTACAGGATAATCTTGGAACCATTTAGAACTGTCCAGAATCAATTAGACCATGTGCAATAGTTCAGGAGAATATTAGTACCATTTAGAATTGTCCAGGATCATTTGGAACTGGCTGGAACCATTTGAAACAGTACAGGATAATCTTGGAACCATTTAGAACTGTCCAGAATCAATTAGACCATGTGCAACAGTTCAGGAGAATATTAATACCATTTAGAACTGTCCAGGATCATTTAGAGCCATTTTGGAATCAACTGGAACCATTTAGAACTGTTCAAAGTGATAATAGACCAAAAAATACAATCTCATTCACCCTGTATAGAGTTACAAAGTAACGGTTTGTTTCGCATGATTTGAAGAGTAACTTTGGCGGTATAAATAAGAAAGTGAGTTTTGAAAACAATACCGGTGACTTTGTACTTGGTTCGGGTGTATATCTATTTAGTGTCGTCTTTACGAGTGAAATTTTACGACTGCTCTAAATCGGCGAGATTTACGCCGAGCCTTAGTTTTAAGATAATATTCTCGTCTACATATGCTGTTTTTAAGGCGGATATAAAATGGAAGTCGTGTTGTATGCTAAAACGTTTTCTACCTGCAATACAAACACCGGGAACTTTCCAGCTACGGTATATATATCACTATAAAAATACTGCAGAGAAGAGTTGCTTTTTATATACATTTTTTTTGATTCGATTAAACCCCCCGACGACTTTCCATTAGGCGGTAAACAGAAGTTTTTCACTCGCTTCCTCCTTTCAATTTTTCTTTAATTACCTAGCCGCTTCCCTTTCTTTGATATCTGCTCTAGTGGAAAGTAGAATACGAAAAAGTTTTATGAGTTTCTCGGGCTAGAGATTGTAATTTTTCATTATATCCGAGATAACGTTTTAGTTCGCTGCGGGTTTTATTTGCCCAGCCAAACTGCACGGTGTAATTACCTCCAACCCCAAGACTATTCAAATATTGTAACTAACGATAAGGATTCGGGTTTTGCTCCAAACGACAGCCTGCTTTTGTGATTTTAATCATTTTTTTATGCGCCGTTATTTTATAACGTTTCGCTTAGTTGTCTCCCACCTCTACGCTCGAGTTGTTGCCATTAAAACACATGTATTATTATGAGCGAAAAATCAAATAGAGCCGGTGAAAAATAGCTTGTTTATTTACCGAAAAACTCGCTATCTATCTCCTATTCCTCGACAGTCGCCATCGATAAGGATCGCCTTCGGAGTGTTCGCGAAAATCGCCCCGTTTTCTTCGCTGCAAAAATTTTTATCGCCGAATTTATGGCTTCCGAGCCATGGATGTAGATGTGCATTCCATATTTTTCTGTACTCGTATAAATGAGCGTGCCAAATTGGGTAAAAAACGCGGGAATTAGAGGCGGGCTGCGCCGGGTAACGGTTACAAAATCACCGGGGTAAATATCGCATAAAACGGGGCGCGGGGTGGCAGGGAAATGTTTTCCCGTCCGGGAGAAAAAACAAGGAAAATTGGATACGGGCTTTAAAATAAAATATAAACGCAGCTGCGAGCGTTTGAGATTTATCGTCATTATTAAGATTATTGGATTTTGTAATATCCAATGGGATATTTCGAGGACGTTCTCCGACTTCAAAACTAGGAGATTTATCGCTTTTATTAATGGAAAACTTATTGTTATTGCCACGGAAAATTTCCCGGCCGACGATTTAGTAAATTATCTCGCAAAGGTGGCGCTAAAGTACGCTCGTTACAATTCGGTTTTTTTTACGTTTCTCATCAAAAAATGCAAAAAGAAACGAAGAAAAGTGTAGCAAATGAGACGTTTTACGTTCGGGGTGGGCCATATCAGCCGAAACATATTCAATTACTTTAGATAGTGACATGTATACACGTCCGTATATTTTTATTAAAGCGAATAAGGTGGAACATAAAAAAGTATTATTTCGCTTTCCGCTTTGCCGCCCCATTCGCCTATGTACAGGCGCGAGCATTCCTCTAAATCAAGTCTCTTTGAATGTAAAAATGAATGTAAAAATAGAAACGTTTTTTTTTTTCGCGCAAATGCGGCCCCCTAATTGAGAAATTACTATGCACTCAACTTGTTAAATAAAGAAACATAGGTGTAATTTACATATTACATATTACTTATTGCATATATTAATTCTAAATGGTTCTGGACTTTTCTAGTTTGCTCTGAACTGTTCCGAACAGTTCTTACTCTGTTCTAGAAAAAGTGTACAGTTCTAAATGGTTCTAAGATTGCCCTGACATGTTTCAAATGGTCTAAATGATTCTGGATAGTTCTAAATGGTTCTAATAATATTCTCCTGAACTGTTCCAAATGGCCTAAATGATTCTGGACAATTCTAAATGGTTCTAAGATTGTCCTGAACTGTTCCAAATGGCCTAAATGATTCTGGACTGTTCTAAATGGTTCTAAGATTGTCCTGACATATTTCAAATGGTCTAAATGATTCAGGATAGTTCTAAATGGTTCTAATAATATTCTCCTGAACTGTTCCAAATGGCTTAAATGATTCTAGACAGTTCTAAATGGTTCTAAGATTGTCCTGACATGTTTCAAATGGTCTAAATGATTCTGGATAGTTCTAAATGGTTCTAATAATATTCTCCTGAACTGTTCCAAATGGCTTAAATGATTCTAGACAGTTCTAAATGGTTCTAAGATTGTCCTGACATGTTTCAAATGGTCTAAATGATTCTGGATAGTTCTAAATGGTTCTAATAATATTCTCCTGAACTGTTCCAAATGGCCTAAATGATTCTAGACAGTTCTAAATGGTTCTAAGATTGTCCTGACATGTTTCAAATGGTCTAAATGATTCTGGATAGTTCTAAATGGTTCTAATAATATTCTCCTGAACTGTTCCAAATGGCCTAAATGATTCTAGACAGTTCTAAATGGTTCTAAGATTGTCCTGACATGTTTCAAATGATCTAAATGATTCTGGATAGTTCTAAATGGTTCTAATAATATTCTCCTGAACTGTTCCAAATGGCCTAAATGATTCTAGACAGTTCTAAATGGTTCTAAGATTGTCCTGACATGTTTCAAATGGTCTAAATGATTCTGGATAGTTCTAAATGGTTCTAATAATATTCTCCTGAACTGTTCCAAATGGCCTAAATGATTCTAGACAGTTCTAAATGGTTCTAAGATCGTCCTGAACTGTTTTAAAATGGCATCCATCAATTCTATAATAATTCTACATGGTTTTGAAAAGTTCCAACTGTTTCTGAACAGTTCTAAATCTTTTAGAACACTCCTTAAAGATCCTGGACAGCTCCAATTATAATACCTCTCTCCCTCCTCTCAATAACTCTATCTTTCTCCCACTCGTGTTATTCCTGTATCAGGTATATACTCTCGAGAAAGTGTCCCCGGTAATAAACTGGAACTTTCGAGTCGCCCCCCGTAGATCCCCGAAATTCGGGGGATCAATTACGCGTCTCGAGACAACGAAGCCGCCCCCGAATTCGCGAAGGGGGGCGGGAATTTTACGAGGCAACTTCCGATTTAACTGCTTCAAAAATTAATCCGACGGAAACGTATTTATTTAGTTTTCGGGCCCCGGGGGAAAGTTTCGCGAGAGTCGGACGTTTCGGCGCGAACTTTGTTCCACTCTATACTATAAAGCTCCGACGATCCGTCAGGCGCACTATATAAATTTAACCAATTAGAAGCGGAAGAGTACCTAGCGACAATTAGAAAACTATTCAATTTAACAGGTTAGCTGGAAACTTTAAAGTCGCATATACAGGGTGTTTGAAAATTAATGTCCAAGGGCAACTTCCTTCGTTTAACTTAAAGTTAGCTGGAAACTTTATTATCAACCAAAATTGCATATACAGGGTGGTTCAAAATGAATGTCCAAAGCCAACTCATTCAACTTCAATCAAGATTCATCTTTCATTTAACAGGTTAGCTGGGAAACTTTATTATCGACCAAATTACATATACAGGGTGTTTCAAAATTAATTTCTAAAGACAACTTCCTTCATTTAACATCAGGTTAGCTGTGAAACTTTATTATCAACCAAAATTACATATACAGGGTGGTTCAAAATGAATGTCCAAAGCCAACTCATCCAACTTCAATCAAGATTCATCTTTCATTTAATAGAGGTAGCTGGGAAAGTTTATTATCGACCAAATTACATATACAGGGTGTTTCAAAATTAATTTCCAAAGACAACTTCCTTCATTTAACATCAGGTTAGCTGTGAAACTTTATTATCAACCAAAATTACATATACAGGGTGGTTCAAAATTAATTTCCAACGACAACTTCCTTCATTTAACATCAGGTTAGCTGTGAAACTTTATTATCAACCAAAATTACATATACAGGGTGGTTCATAATAAATTTTCAAAGCCAACTCATCCAACTTCAATCAAGATTCATCTTTCATTTAATAGAGGTAGCTGGGAAAGTTTATTATCGACCAAATTACATATACAGGGTGTTTCAAAATTAATTTCCAAAGACAACTTCCTTCATTTAACATCAGGTTAGCTGTGAAACTTTATTATCAACCAAAATTACATATACAGGGTGGTTCAAAATAAATTTCCAAAGCCAACTCATTCAACTTCAATCAAGATTCATCTTTCATTTAACAGGTTAGCTGTGAAACTTTATTATCGACCAAATTACATATACAGGGTGTTTCAAAATTAATTTCCAAAGACAACTTCCTTCAATTAACATCAAGTTAGCTGGAAACTTTATTATCAACCAAAATTACATATACAGGGTGGTTCAAAATAAATTTCCAAAGCCAACTCATTCAACTTCAATCAAGATTCATCTTTCATTTAACAGGTTAGCTGTGAAACTTTATTATCGACCAAATTACATATACAGGGTGTTTCAAAATTAATTTCCAAAGACAACTTCCTTCAATTAACATCAAGTTAGCTGGAAACTTTATTATCAACCAAAATTACATATACAGGGTGGTTCAAAATAAATTTCCAAAGCCAACTCATTCAACTTCAATCAAGATTCATCTTTCATTTAACAGGTTAGCTGTGAAACTTTATTATCGACCAAATTACATATACAGGGTGTTTCAAAATTAATTTACAAAGACAACTTCCTTCAATTAACATCAAGTTAGCTGGAAACTTTATTATCAACCAAATTACATATACAGGGTGTTTCAAAATTAATTTCCAAAGACAACTTCCTTCATTTAACATCAGGTTAGCTGTGAAACTTTATTATCAACCAAAATTACATATACAGGGTGTTTTAAAATTAATTTCCACAGCCAACTGGGGGGTGTTGAAAATTTAATGGTAGCGATATCGTCGATATACGTCTCTCTGGTTCGCCTAGTTTATTTTCCGAACGAAATTGGAGGAATTTGCAAATTGATTGGTTGGATGAAAGGGAAATGCTGCCGTATATATATATATACGTATATATCCCACGTGGAGAAGAATTCGCTCAATCGCAGAACCCTCTCGAGATTTCGTTGTGTTGATTTCGAACTCAATTAACTACGAAATAGACAACAAGGCGTAAGAAAAAAGTGGGCCGGGGGGGCGGCCGATGGAACTTGTTTTTCGACGACCGAAGTGTAAGGGAAAAAAGGAGCGAGGAGAAGAAAAAGCCAACAGCAGCCCCTTTGAACTTCGAAATCAACTAAGAAAAGCGAGCTCGGGCTCTTTAAGTCCTGCGTTTAAAAAGTAGAATACAAACTTGATGGAAAAATCCCTTAAACAAAGAACTCCTCGTGATATCCCGTCCTGTCCAGAATACAAATTCAAAAGGGAGGCCGGAGACCGAAAAGAGGAAAAAATCCTCCATTTTGAGTGATATAAAGAGCGTTCGTTGCGGCTTAAGTTTTCGATCGAAGCTATTTTACGATTATATCTTTGTAATTACATTTTTATTTATGTTTCTTTCGCTTTTCTTTTTGCCCTGCCTTCTGCCGGTTTTTATCAGAAACGGCTAAGCGAACGAGTAATTTCGTTATGCCTGGATACGACCCCAAAAATAAGATTTACTCCCCGGGTAATTCGAATGGAAACGGGAGAAATTTTAAATTCCTGCGAATGATTAACTCAATATTCGCAATCGTAATGGAAAACACGGCCCATGGAAATTTTTCTAATAAAAACGCCCCATCGGAAAATTACAACAAACCTAAAAATAAAATACAGAAAAGCGTTGAATAATAATTAACCTTGTGAGTCGGTAATAGCGCATGAACTCTTCTTGAGAACGAGATCCGCGGAGGAGATTATCGTTTTACTTCATTCTATGTGAACTGCTTCCATCCGACACGACTAATTATAACTTCTATAATTCCACGAGAATCTGTTATTCTCTCATGGAAAATAAAAACAATTCGTAATGCCCTTATTAATTAATCGGTACATGAACGTTTTATTACGAAATTCCTACACTGCGAAAACATAAACCTTACACAAAAAAACAACCTCGTTTCCTTCGGAATACGCTCCTTCCGCATCCGGTTCTATATTATAGCAAATAAAGAAAACAATCTCCCTACAAACGAACTATCTATATATTAGGGAGATAAAAATAAATACATCAGCGAAAGAGGAACATAAACGGGCAGTGGCTAAAGGACCGCCGGTCGTGCGCCTAACGATGTTAACCTGTTATCGAGAAGGTGTCACGAACTTACATGATTTATGTGCGATCTGATTCCGTTTTCCAATTTCATCAAAATTTTATTCGAGTTTGATAAAACAGAGGCGGCTGGGCGGCCCTTTGTAATTACCGGGGGATCCTTTTCACCGGAAACCCGGCCGGAATCCGCATCCATCTGGACGAAAATATCTATCTTTTAATGGTATTAATTATGTTTTTTTTTTGGGCAATTGGTTTCTTCATAATAGATAATAATAATAAAGCTGTAATGGTTGGTGATTGGCTCGTTGATTGGTGGAGTTTTTCGGTGTAATAAATTTATCTTGTAACGTTATTGGGTAATTGGTCCTCAGTGCGAGGGGACGCAGGAAAGAATTGGAAGAGGTCGGAGGAGCCGCATTGTCCGGAGCATCCAGAGTTCCAGTCGAGATTTCCTAAGTTATAGCCTATAAAGTTCGAGGGAAGTGAAAACAGAGACGGATACCCACTAAATATTAATGAGTCGGGCGAACTTGCTTGCACATTAACCGCCGTTTCTAACTAGTTTTGTTTAGTTCCTGCGACTAGACCCGCTGTCCACCGGGAAACTCGTTAATCATAATCCCGTTTGCGCGAAGAATCGAAATTTATTATATTTTGTTTTTTTCAGGACCAATTGTCATACTAAAATGAGCTATATACATCTAGGCGGACGGTAAACTGAGCTATATATATCTAGGCGGACGGTAAACTGAGCTATATACATCTAGGCGGACGGTAAACTGAGCTATATGAGTCTGGTCGGACGGTAAACTGAGTTGTATGAGTCTAGTCGGACGGTAAACTGATCTACTATGTATCTACAACCGGGCTTTAATCCTCTTATATTTAAGTGAAGTGGAAGGCAATTTTTTGGTTGGTATACCTGCGTGCGACATTCGACCTGGGAACATTAATCAAACCGACCCTCAGCGGTGCAAGATCGATGATATTCCACCTCGTAATCTCTTTTGTTTTACGTATATTCATCACGGGATTTTCGCTTCTTATGTAATGCACATAAATTTCCGGATGTGTATAGGGAAAACGTCGATACGCGTTAGCGCTGGTTTACGGTACTGTCATATATATCGGTGAAAAGTGTCTGGGAAATTTCAATAAAGATTATTCGATTGGCAGAATCAGGAAATGAGTAGGGAATTTATGCCACAGAACGGTAATCGGGACAACTGCAGCGAGAATTGGACGACGCCGTCTCGCCACCGTTACAGGAATTTCAATTTATAATTTAGCGTCGCGACGCAGCTTACCTCTTTCCGGGACTCGTAAATTCTTCTTATTTATGCGTTTCGGGCGCTCTGTAATAAACTGCACGGTTTCGGGCGCCCCCGGCACGGGAACAGGTTTTTAATCCGCTTTATAATTGACGATAAAGCGACTCTTTTAAACCGAATATGTTTCGCGGGAATTTGCTCGACGAGATGAAAATCCCGCCGGCTAAATTATCTCGCCGCATTAAGACCAAAAATCCGGGAAAAAATTGAGAAAACTTGCTAATACATTCAAATTTTTCATTCTGGCTCAATATCAATAAATCTCTTTTTTAGATGAGTTGTATGTGCCTAGTCGGACGGTAAACTGAGCTGTATGAGTCTAGTCGGACGGTAAACTGAGCTGTATGAGTCTAGTCGGACGGTAAACTGAGCTATATACTGACCTATAACACTTTTGATAGGTAAGTTAGGTCACTTTTGGTGACACCCTGTATATGCATGTAAATTTCGAAAAAAATAGAGTGCTCCAAATAAAAATTGATGTTATTTTTTCATTTAATTTATCGCAATTTTCACGTCTCATGAACACGTACGTATCGACCAGAGCGAAAAGTTGTTTTTAATGATTAAATTAAATTTCCATTGTCGGGCGAATCTGAAGAATCACGTTCGCAATAAAGTTGTTTACGATTTGTTCGAAACGTCGCGGCCCAGTCGATATTTATAATAAAAGTTGGAAGAGAGAGATGATATAATTGATTGTTTCATTGGCTGGCGAACTTCGAAAAACGGGGCAATTGTGCTCGGCTTGTTTACCGTGGAGAACGAGGCCATTCTGCTTTCAATTCGAGCGAAAAACCCGGGGAGAAATTTCGCCGAAGAGAAAATTTACAATTAAAGTACACTTTTAAGTCGTCCGACGACAAATTGAAAGACCATCGATAGTTCTTATTTGATCGAGCTTTTTTTTTGTTCATTTATACTTCACGTAATTCCCCGTTTTATTTATTTTTTTAACCTCTTTCCTTTTTATTGACTGTTATCGTTTCTTACCTTCACCCATCCTCTAAATTAATTTCCTTATACAGCGTCGGCCCGACTCTATGCGTACCTACATATGAATAATACAAGTGCGATAAAGAGAGTGCTATTGGAGTCTCCGGGGGACGGCGAATTTCCATTTAAAAGACAAAAGTCCCCTTCGACGTAAACGAGACTTTTGACATCCTATAACTAGTTATGCATATTCATCGCCTACTCCTAATGCGAAAACCATTATGCATATTAACTATAGTGCAAATTGCGGTCACGAGAAGGTGCGCAAATCCTCAATCCCGGCCACAATACCACCAATACGTCACCACTTTTCTTATAATGATCCAACCTTGTATAACATTTATTAACACTTTGTATACCTCTGTTAACAGGAGATCGGATGAAAAAATCAAGCGAGATTGCGAGGGGGAAGAACAGGAAAAATAAAAGTAAACAAAATCGGAAGGAAACACTTGATGAACACTTGGAAGGATCGAAGTCGTCGGGGATTATCGGATCGAAGTTAGCGGGGATTAGTTGGAGCAAAAGGACTGGCTGTAGCGTCGGTTACGTAAAAGGCCGGTGAGAGGTAGGAAAAAAAAGGGAATTTCATCGATTTTTCGCAAGGAGTTTATTAATTATGTATCTACAGATCGGGAGGAATAGCTGGAGATGACAGTATTGATATTCTTGTCGATCTGTAGGTGCTTTTTAAAATAACTATAGAGTAAAACAGATTTCAATGGAGAAGACCACGATGTGAGATACGCGGATTTCGGTAAAAGATGCGATTAGAAATGATTTATTAGAGCTCAAAACCGTTTTCAGTTGCTCAAAATGTGTTATAATTAAAAAGATATAGCACTTTGAAATTTAAAAATTTCGGGTTTTGACTCATACCTTATCAACCAATCATAAACCACTCACGTTTTGTTGTATACTAAATAGTATGAATTTTCGAACGCAATAACAAAGAATAGACAAACGAACAAAAATCAAACTGTCATTTGTCAGATTTTTCCTCAAAAATGCACAAAACAAATTACACGAATTGCAGTTCGGCACAAAACACTTTACTGATAATATTGAAGTTGACAGGAATGTTGCCAAATAAATTTTTCAGGACCATTATTTGTGTTTTTAACACGAAAATCGGTTACAATTTATACAGATGAAGATGTTATTTCTATATTAATATATCGAATTATCCATTAGGTAATGGAAGAAATGGATAAATCATAAAATGTTTATTGCAATAAATATACAAAAAACGCACATTTTGCGGAGTAAAGAAGAGTAATAGGAAACGTGGCAACCTTGCTAAATGTGACTTCTCTTTGCAACTCTCGCTTTGATTGGAGCAGAGTGTATGACGATTGTGTGACGTTTTTCAAACTTTAAAAATTAATTGCGGTCTTATTTGGCCACAGAAAAAAATAAAAATTTCATTACGCGCCTTCTTAGAACACACGGTTTTGAAAAAAAAAATTAAAAAAAAAGTCGTGGTCTTCTCCATTTTGTCATAAACGTAATCATAACTCGCCCTGTATAAATAGATTAAAATTGTACGAAAATTTTCAAACCTACATAGAATTAATCGCGCTCGTATTCAATTTGAGGGCCTTTGTTAAAACGATATTAAAATTCGAGTCGGCGTTATTAAATTCGCGAAACTTGAGAGTTTATCAGCAGAAACTCTCACGCGCCGGTACTCCCGAAAAAACGCGGTAATTTTTTTCGCGAAACTCCACTAAAACTCCGCCGAAACTTGCACCTCTCCGCGCTCATTTCGCCTTTGAACGTAATAAAGGAAAATTCGAAAATTCCCCGTTTAAGTGGGAAACAAGCAAATCCCCGTGAAAACTTCGAATTTAGTTTTAGGATATTAAAATCGAAATTAATCAGTCGCAAAAAAACCGAAAGTCCGTAGGTATACGGGCATTTGTATCGAAATAGAAATTCGAAACTTGTACGAAATTAACATGCAAATGAATTCAATACGCCGGTAATTTCGCGTTTTTGTCTCTTTATGTAGGCGGTCAATGGGATGGCATAAATATTAATGCGTAAAATCGAAATTAAAAATGTATTGCGGACGTTGTTAATTGCGCTTTAAATCAAAATTCTAAAAAATCCCACATTCAGCTTTATGCTAATCGCCCTCCGCGTCCTAGACAAACTGGAATTTTCTTCAAAAATAACACCCGAAAAGGAGACAATAAAAACCAACATCTGCTAAACGACAATACAATTTAATCAACCGGATAATAAATATGATAATTATGCTAATTTTTGTTAAATTTTATAGCCATTTTACCTACAGATCGACAGGAATAGCAAAAGACGTGAGATGCGTCATTGTCTTCTACAGCTATTCTTCCCGATCTGTAGGTATATAATTAATATTGCCATTTTAAATTGGGCCAATATGCAAATATTGTACCAACTTTCAGCCCATATTTTAATCCAAATAATTTGCCTCTAACAGTTCTAAATGATTCTAAGACCGTCCTGAACAGTTCGAACTTGTCCCAGTCAGTTCTAAAAGATTCTAAACGATTATGGACAGTCCTGAATAATTCTAGAACTATTCTGAACAATTTGGAACCTCATGCATTTCCTACAGAATACTCTATCTTAGAGGTAATTGTAAAGTGATCAGAAGGTGATTCGAAATTCGAAAATTACACCAGTCGACATCTGAATAAATTCAGAGCAGCGGTCTTGATGCGTTGGCAAGCGCGACTTGTGGATTAGAAACGTTTCGACCGAGTTGATTTATTATTTCGTTCGCTTGATATATGTGCAGAATTTCGGCGTGTTTGTTTCGAGGAGATTATACTACTTAGGGATGATTTGTTTAGTCGAATTCCAACCCCTATATCTGTTTTATTATACATACATATATACCTACTCGTGTTATAGCTATCAAATATTTATATTACTTATTTTATTTGTAGATATAGAAGTATCTTAATAGATGTATTTCTTCGTTATCGAGCACGTGCAAAAGCCATCGGGAGCACCTGGTGCTTGTATACACCTGCCGCTAATTCGTGCCGATGGCCATCCCCTATTTCGCAAGATGTACCATGGTGCTCAGCTCGATCGCGCAGTCTACTACAAAGTAAAAATCGATCTTATTCTATTGGTATAAATCATATAGTTTCTGGAGATAAATTCCCTTCAATTACATCCAATTAATTCGGGCCGTGTTCGATCGGAAATCAATGGGGGAAGTTCCCCCCGTAGCGGCGATAAATTTCCGGACGCGCGGCCTTAAGGCCGAATCCGGGAAATGTAAATACCAATTAAAAACGGCGAAAGTCGCCCGGATTTTCTTTTAATTACTCATTCACAACTTACGAAATAATTAATTTTCTTGCTTCTTCTTTTTTTTTGCCGAATAATTAGCCGGATGTTGATCGAACTGCGGACACCCGCCGGTATCTGCTCGTGTCAGTTAATATTCCCGAATTCGCTCGTAATGGAGAAGACCACGACTTTTTTTTAATTTTTTTTTCAAAACCGTGTGTTATAAGAAGGCGCGTAATGAAATTTTTATTTTTTTTCTGTTGCCAAATAAGGCCGCAATTAATTTTTAAAGTTTGAAAAACGTCACACAATCGTCATACGTTCGGCTCCAATCCAAGCGAGAGTTGCAAAGAGAAGTCACATTTAGCAAGTTTGCCACGTTTCCTATTACTCTTCTATACTCCGCAAAATGTGCGTTTTTTGTATATTTATTGCAATAAACATTTTCTGATTGATCCATTTCTTCCATTACCTAATGGATAATTCGATATATTAATATAGAAGTAACATCTTCATCTGTATAAATTGTAACCGATTTTCTTGTTAAAAACACAAATAATGGTCCTGAAAAATTCATTTGGCAACATTCTTGTCAACGTCAATATTATCAGTAAAGTGTTTTGTGCCGAACTGCAATTCGTGTAAGTTGTTTTGTGCATTTTTCAGAAAAATCTGACAAATGACAGTATGATTTTTGTTCGTTTGTGTATTCTTTGTTACTGCGTTCGAAAATTCATATTATTTAGTATACAACAAGACGTGAGTGGTTTATGATTGGTTGATGACTTATGAGTCAGAACCCGAAATTTTTAAATTTCGAAGGGCTATATCTTTTTAATTATAACACCTTTTGAGCAACTGAAAACGGTTTTGAGCTCTAATAAATCATTTCTAATAGTATATTTTGTCGAAATCCGCATATCTCACATCGTGGTCTTCTCCATTAATTCGAAGAGTTCGATTGGAGTTTAAAGATTTTTTTCCGCTCCCCCCGGGTAATTTTTTCGATTATTTTCGCGCCGCTTTCCCGGCTTGTTTATTAAAAGCCCCGGAAAATATACGGCATTATCGCCGCGCTGTATTTTTTTTGGCGTTCCCCGGTAGTTTATCTAAACCTTCGGAAGACTTTAATGGCAGTATAAACAGGTTTTATACGCTTTCGGGCGAAACGCTCGTGTGTTTATCTTAGCTCCCCAATTTGAGATTTATACGATCAGGTCAATTTAACTCTATTATTGCGTCCGAGTTTCCAATCAAACGGATTAACTTAACTCTGCTATTAATCGCCAGGTTTTTACCCATAAATTGTATATAAATTATTTGGAATGGTCCAGAAAAAAATACCACTATCCAGAATCGTTTTAGAATTGACTATGAAAGTTTGAAACAGTTCAGAACGATTTGAGGACTATATGGAATGGTCCAGTACAAGTTTGTACCATTTTAGAACTGAGTTAGGACCATTTGAAACATTTCAGGACGATTTTAGAACCATTTAGAACTGTCCAGGATTAACCAAAAAAGTCCATCAGAATATTTAGAACGCTTTCAAGACTATTTAGAACTTTTTGGAACTGTCCAAAATCTTTTTTAGCTGTTTGCGGACTATTCGGAATGGTCCAGAAAAAAATACAACTATCCAGAATCGTTTTAGAATTGACTATGAAAGTTTAAAACAGTTCTGAACGATTTTAGAAATATTTAGAACTCTCCAAAATCATTTAGAACAGTTTGAGGACTCCAGTACAAATTAGACCTATCCAGAATCATTTTGTACCATTTTAAAACTGAGTTAGGACCATTTGAAACATTTCAGGACGATTTTAGAACCATTTAGAACTGTCCAGGATTAACCAAAAAAGTCCATCAGAATATTTAGAACGCTTTCAAGGCTATTTAGAACTTTTTGGAACTGTCCAAAATCTTTTTTAGCTGTTTGCGGACTATTCGGAATGGTCCAGAAAAAAATACAACTATCCAGAATCATTTTAGAATTGACTATGAAAGTTTAAAACAGTTCAGAACGATTTTAGAAATATTTAGAACTCTCCAAAATCATTTAGAACAGTTTGAGGACTCCAGTACAAATTAGACCTATCCAGAATCATTTTGTACCATTTTAAAACTGAGTTAGGACCATTTGAAACATTTCAGGACGATTTTAGAACCATTTAGAACTGTCCAGAATCGTTTAGAACTGTCCAAAATCATTTGGAACTGATTAGGATCATTTGAAACGATTTAGAACGATCCTAGACGATTTAGAACTTCTTTTAGGAAATTTTAAACGACTATTTAGATTTTTCAACTAAATGTACAAATCTTCTAACCACTTATAGAATTCATCACAATTCTACTCAACTGTTTTGCATCACCCTGTGTATATATTTCTTCTGTACAACTACAACTTATAACCCCATCACCTGTTAAATTCCTATCGAATTTGTCCGGTAAAATCAGAACGCAAAGCCCCCTATACAGAGTCTAGCGGAGTGCGATTGCTCGTCGATAAAATTTTTAGTTTGACCGAGTTTACCGAAACGAAAAAGAAACTAAAACCGCTCGTCGTTTCGAAGGAAAGCTGTCGGATATAAAGAGGACGACAGGTGCAAAGTCAGTTGCTCCCAAACAGGTATTCTCCTTTTTTTTTTTCTACCTTCTGTTCGAGTCGGAATAAACTCCGTTGCGTGCAGAGAAGGGTTCTTAATACAGCTTTAATTCCATCGTAGAAACCGAAATTGTTCCTTATACGAGGCGCATTGTATATGAAAAAAATAGTCCGGTAAATGTAGATTTTTTTCAAACCTGCTTGCCTAAAATATTCGTTTCTATAGATATTTAAAACAATATTGTGGGGGCGCAAAAAACCCATTAAAATCCATTAGTAAATGCGAGTTCGTATTGGATATATATCGGAAACAAATACACCGAAAATTATTACCCCGAGATTAATTCGACTGGAAATTATAAAAAAAAAGAAACCACCCTCTAAAGCCTTCCATTCCGGCGGCCATCGATTTTTTTCCGCGGAAATTTAAATACAACAATTTTGGCAGTAAAAAGCATTACACAAAGAATTACGGTTTGAGGTGTACGTTACACACACACACAAAAAACCGGGCCGAGAGGGATGAAATATTTCGCCGGTGCGAAACCGTGAATGCAAACAACTCTATTTTGATGTACAGCGTATCTCCTGGCAAAGTAGACGCTATTCAGTGAAAACGACATCGCTGTCGCGTATGTGTTGTATTTCCTGCGGCGCTGTATGTTACCCATGAATTTTACATAAGTTTCCTGGCACAAAAAAATTCATACAGGGTGGCACAATTAACTAAACCAAAACCTCTACAAGGCTAATAATTACAAGAATCTCTGTGCAGAAGACATCCTGTTAATAAACGATTTTTGTTACACCCATCAGTAGGTTTTTTTTACAAATGCATTATACAGGGTGTCACAATTAACTATACCAAAACTTACAAGGGTAGGTACAAGAATCTCTATGAAGAAGACATCCTGTTAATATACGATTTTTGTGCGCACTAAGTAGATTTTTGTTACAGATGCATTACCTGGAGTACAGATTTTATTACTGATTTTTTAGAATATTCCACTAAATTAGTGAATTTTTCAAATAATTTTAGAAGAATATTTGACATTTTTTTAGAATATTCGACTAGATTAGTCGTTTTTTTTATTTTAGAATAATTCACCAACATTAGTGAAGTTTTCAAATAATTTTAGAAGAATATTTGACATTTTTTTAGAATATTTCACTGTAATAGTGAATTTTTCAAATGATTTTAGAAGCAAATTTTATGGTTTTATTAGAATTTTTCACTAGATTAGTCGATTTTTTTATTTTAGAATAATTCACTACATTAATGAAGTTTTCAAATAATTTTAGAAGTGTATTTGACAATTTTTTAGAATATTTCACTACATTAGTGGATTTTTTTTATATTTTTGGAATATTTCAAATGATTTTAGAGACAAATTTTATGATTTTATTAGAATATTTCACTAGATTAGTCGATTTTTTTTAATTTTAGAATAATTCACTAAATTAGAGAATTTTTCAAATGATTTTAGAAATACATTTGACAATTTTTTTAGAATTTTTCTCTAGATTAGTTCAGTTTTTTATTATTCTAGAATATTTCACTATAATAGTGAATTTTTCAAATGATTTTAGAAGCAAATTTTATGGTTTTATTAGAATTTTTCACTAGATTAGTCGATTTTTTTATTTTAGAATAATTCACTACATTAATGAAGTTTTCAAATAATTTTAGAAGTGTATTTGACAATTTTTTAGAATATTTCACTAGATTAGTGGATTTTTTTTATATTTTTGGAATATTTCAAATGATTTTAGAGACAAATTTTATGATTTTATTAGAATATTTCACTAGATTAGTCGATTTTTTTTAATTTTAGAATAATTCACTAAATTAGAGAATTTTTCAAATGATTTTAGAAATACATTTGACAATTTTTTTAGAATTTTTCTCTAGATTAGTTCAGTTTTTTATTATTCTAGAATATTTCACTATAATAGTGAATTTTTCAAATGATTTTAGAAGCAAATTTTATGGTTTTATTAGAATTTTTCACTAGATTAGTCGATTTTTTTATTTTAGAATAATTCACTACATTAATGAAGTTTTCAAATAATTTTAGAAGTGTATTTGACAATTTTTTAGAATATTTCACTAGATTAGTGGATTTTTTTTATATTTTTGGAATATTTCAAATGATTTTAGAGACAAATTTTATGATTTTATTAGAATATTTCACTAGATTAGTCGATTTTTTTTAATTTTAGAATAATTCACTAAATTAGAGAATTTTTCAAATGATTTTAGAAATACATTTGACAATTTTTTTAGAATTTTTCTCTAGATTAGTTCAGTTTTTTATTATTCTAGAATATTTCACTATAATAGTGAATTTTCCAAATGATTTTATAAGCAAATTTGACGGTTTTATTAGAATATTTCACTAGATTAGTCGATTTTTTAATTTTTTTATTTTATTAGAACATTTGCCTATATTAATCGATTTTTCAAGCTCCCCTACCAATTTTTTTTACCCCTTAACACCCACCATATTTATCCAAATTAAAATTACCCCTCAACCTACATAAAAATAATCACACCATTATTTTACATCAAAACTGACCACAAATATACAAAATAACGTACATACGTTAAATTAGCGTAGCATTATTTTTGCGGGGGAATGCAATAAAAAACTGCCCTTTGAGTACACCCATCTCGCTCGCACTCGCTTTGTGTTAGGGGTGGTTTTTTTTGTTTGTTGTGTCAAGGCGAATGTCCGTACGGATTCCGGCACGCAAGGGTGGAACGCGAAACGGAAAGAAGGGCCCTATATACCTTTCTCTGGAAGCGTTTTTTGCCCTTTGATCAGCCGAGCGAATGTGATTTTTGATGGAGAAGGAGGATATGGTTTTTCTAATATAACTAGGTAGAATCCTTTTGTACTGGCGGGGATTTAATAAGACGATGCGATGGGGGATTTCTTTCCGATTCGAAATTACGGGATATCGAGAGGTATATCGCATGCAAGGAAATTACGAATTATCTACAACAAACGAGCTATCCAGAAACTTTCCCGGCGGAAAAACTGCAGGGAAAACCATCGAGCGCAATTATCAAGCGGGGTTATTAATTTTCTCGAATTTCTTCTTTTTTTTTTGTCACTCTCGCCTAACTTTGCTCGAGCCAGCTCGGCAGTAGACCCGCTCTATAGCTTGATTAAGGCCCCGTAATTAAGAGGGCTTTTCACGGGCGAAAAATCGTTTGCCTATTTTAAAAGTCTCTTTTCCCAGCTCACTCGTTAACGCCCTCTTCACGACGAGATTTAATTTCTTATTATTTTCCAATTAGACACATATTTTTTGCGACAATTTATCAAGCTACTCGCCCCTTTAAACCCCCATCTTTTAAAGCCAAGTAGACAAATCTAACACATTTTTTACATAAGAAAATTTGAAAATAAACTCGAAGTTGGTCCTGAATCGGTTCTAAACGATTCTAAATGGTTCTAAAATCGTCCTGAAATGTTTCAAATGGTCCTAACTCAGTTCTAAAATGGTACAAAATGATTCTGGATAGGTCTAATTTGTAGTGAAGTTCTCAAACTGTTTTAAATGTTTTTGGAGAGTTCTAAATATTTCTAAAATCGTTTTGAACTGTTTTAAACTTTCATAGTCAATTCTAAAATGATTCTGGATAGTTTTATTTTTTTTCTGGACCAGTCCAAATAGTCCGCAAATCGCTAAAAAAGATTATGGACAGTTCCAAAAAGTTCTAAATAGTCTTGAAAGCGTTCTAAATATTCTGATGGACTTTTTTGGTTAATCCTGAACAGTTCTAAATGGTTCTAAAATCGTCCTGAAATGTTTCAAATGGTCCTAACTCAGTTCTAAAGTGGTAAAAAATGATTCTGGATAGGTCTAATTTGTAGTGGAGTTCTCAAACTGTTCTAAATGATTTTGGAGAGTTCTAAATATTTCTAAAATCGTTCTGAACTGTTTTAAACTTTCATAGTCAATTCTAAAATAATTCTGGATAGTTTTGTTTTTTTCTGGACCATTCCGAATAGTCCGCAAACCGCTAAATAAGATTTTGGACAATTCCAAAAAGTTCTAGGATCGTTCTGAATAGTTCTAAAATTTTCACAGTTGCTGTTTTCATTTCTAGTAACTTCTTGAGAACTGCTTTCATATTTAGTAACATTTTAGTTAGTAATAGGAAAGTTTTAGTAGTTCGAATTAATATTTATAGGGGCATTTTGTGAAGGTGACCCGCATTAACCATCGGCTGATCCGCCGTAGTTAAAACCACCAAATCCCTTCGTTGTTATTTAAATTATAGCCGGCAGGTGTACGACTCAAATCTGAGCTAGCAGGTCGTCCGGCCCGGACGCGGTTCAACGTGTCCGGATCGGCCCCGGCCATAACTCAGCGCCGGGTTAAAAGAGTTACGCCGGATCTTCGAAAAATAGAGCGAAGAACCTCCGTTAGCTCTCGGGCCCCCTCGGGGCGCGCTCCCTCTCGATTTATGCGTTAATTTAAGCTTTACTGAAAGTTTATCTTGTCGCTGGCGTTACACGTTGAATTATGCTCGTTTCTGCTAACATTCGTTTCGTCCCCGGGCCTCCGAGCATTCCTATATATCGCCGAGACTAATGACTTACCCTTCGATGTGTTCTTTTTTATATACCTATTAATTCCACTCTGTTTCTCTAAATTAGGTAATTTGGATATAACGAACTGTTATTGGGGAAATGATGGATCACTAGTAACTTTTTTGAGAATAGTGACATTGCTGTTTTCATAACTAGTAACTTTTTGTGAACAGTGACATTGCTGTTTTCATATGTAGTAACTTTTTTGAGAACAGTGACATTGCTGTTTTCATAACTAGTAACTTTTTGTGAACAGTGACATTGCTGTTTTCATATGTAGTAACTTTTTTGAGAACAGTGACATTGCTGTTTGCATCACTAGTAACTTTTTGTGAACAGTGACATGCTGTTTTCATCACTAGTAACTTTTTGTGAACAGTGACATTGCTGTTTTCGTCTAGTAAAGCACAAAGTTGTACAGCGACAAGAGTCTCTGGCAGATTATATTATACAAAGAGCAATTTTTTATGCCCCGGAATATTTGAATAACGGCCTAATTCGATCGAATATTCGCGCAGAACTTTTTCGGGGGGGAAATCTCCGGTAGTAAATCAACAATAAAAGCAATTATGTAGCAGCGGCAATCATTTGAGCGAATGTTATTTTATTGTGGAAACGCGAAACTTTCCGGGATTTTTCCCCCGACTTTTCTATACGTCTGGAGTATTTTATGGTTGCGGAATAAAAAACTTTACTCATTAGCCGTTTCCTGGGTGGAAAGTCTACTACTCGGCACAATAAGTCGTCGAGCCCGGAGTAGAGAACACACACACATACACACATACAAAAAAAAAAACAACCCTCGTGCTCGAACGAGCGAAATTTCTACTCTGATATACTCCCAACGATGAAGTACAAAAAATTCATCCATCTCGTTAAATTAATTTCGTATAACATAAGCAGTAGTTTTCCAACTAGTTCTGAAACTGTTCTAAATTATTTTGGACAGTTCTAGATGATTTTGGAAAGTTCTAAATGTCTCTAAAATCGCACTGAACTGTTTCAAATGGTCCTATTCAGTTCTGAATTGGATCTGAATGATTCAAGACAGTTCCAAATGTTTGTGGACAGTTCTAAATATGTCTAAGATCGTTCTGATAGTTCTGGATAGTTCTAATTTATTCTGGATCATTCCAACTGGTTCTAAATTATTTTGATTAATTTTAAAAGGTTCTAAGATTGTCCTGAAATATTTGAAATGATTCTTGTCAATTCTAATTTGTTCTGAACAATTCCAAACAGTCCTCAAACTGTTCGAAAATTTTTTTGACATTTCTAAATAGTTCTAAAATCGTCCAGAACAGTTTAACACGGTCCATTTTGGTTCTACATAATTCTAAAACAGTTTTGGACCATTAAAATGAGCTCTTTTGAGCTAGAGGAATATTTTAATAGTGAGACATTTGGTGGACAATCCGAGTTCAAATGTGCGAGTCAAAGAAGAGGTTTTCTTTTGAGGAAAATCGCGCCGGTAGGGGGGAAGGGGGGAAGAATTTTCCATGCGAAGCTACACCGCGAAAACGTTTAATAGAAATTCGTCGGCCAGTCACGAGTCACTCAAACAGAAGGAAACAAAAGGGACGTCGCTGGGGCTAAAAAAGAGGACCACAATCGAAAACAAAACGAACGCAGCGCATAAAGCGCACTGCGGATGAGTTAAAGAAAACAAAACCGCAACGGTTTTACCAACATAAAGGCGAATTAAAATTGAACGTTAGAATGTAAACAAGAAAAATCTATTTACGTCGGGCGTATAACTCAAGTATGGTTTTATTCGGTTGCGCTGGATTCGTGACGTTTATGAGAATACATGTACGAGCCGGTGGAGAACTTTGTTTCGCCTCTTTTTAGCTACGCCATTATTATGAAGTTATATTAAGTCGAGTTTGCCGTACGAATTTTTACCCTTGTCGCAAACGAATCGTAAAATAAACTAAACATTTTCCATCTATGTATATTACATTTCGCTTAACAAACTGTATACAACTACAAGAAAAGACCAACTATACAACAGTCATTTAAAAAAAAGAAGTTTTTTTTCCTTTTGTTGGTGAGGAATTAACAGGTTAATAAGATTAAATGAAAAGCTAAAATGGTTTAAAAACATCTAATTTTTTAGTGCCTTAATAAATATGAAACCAGTGATATCACTGTTCTCAAAAAATACTATATCAATGAAATTAGTGATTTAACAGCTAAAGTTACTAATATGTGATTAAAACAACAAAGTCACTGTTCACAAATGATAGCTGTTGCTACATAATTGCATTTATTGTTGATTTACAACCAGAATGGAGATTTCGGAGAAAAAGTTTTGCGCGAATATTCGATCGAATTAGGCCGTTATTCAAATATTCCGGGGCATAAAAAACGGTTGTTTTGTACATAATACTCGGGAGTTTATTGTCGCTGTAGAACTTTGTACTTTATTCGCCCGAATCGCCCGAAACAGCGGTAACCTGGCAATGACAATTCCACAATTAGATATCTACGTTTTTGTTTGTACCGAAAATCGTCGAGCGAAAAATTAAACTTTCGTAATCCTTGCGAGGCGTCAAGTTAACGAATTAATTAAAATTCAACAAATTAGATAATCGCGAAAGTTTGGTTTATAAACTTTTTGACAAGGGTTTAAACGTGACACTCGGCTTTTTGAGAAAACCGCATTAGGTGGGCATCGCTGACGCCATCGCCCCTTATCTAACGTTCCCAACGAAAAATACAAACCCTTTACCGTCTAATTATTAGAACAAAAAAATCAAAAAAAAAAACATGTAACATAAATTCTAACAGAGGTTAAATTACCATGAAATTGTTGATAACATACTGAATTATTTAGTACTTGAACAGTTATTAAGTTTCTACTGTTCTCAAAACGTTGCTAGATATGAAACCAGCAATGTCACTGTTCTCAAAACGTTGCTTAATATGAAACCAGCAATGTCGCTGTTCTCAAAAAAGTTATTACATATGAAACTAGCAATGTCACTGTTCTCAAAAAGTTACTTAATATGAAACCAGCAATGTCGCTGTTCTCAAAAAAGTTATTACATATGAAACTAGCAATGTCACTGTTCTCAAAACGTTACTAATTATGAAACCAGCAATGTCACTATTCTCAAAAAAGTTATTACATATGAAACCAGCAATGTCACTGTTCTCAAAAAGTTACTTAATATGAAACCAGCAATGTCGCTGTTCTCAAAAAAGTTATTACATATGAAACCAGCAATGTCACTGTTCTCAAAAAGTTACTAATTATGAAACCAGCAATGTCACTATTCTCAAAAAAGTTATTACATATGAAACCAGCAATATCACTGTTCTCAAAAAAGTTATTACATATGAAACCAGCAATGTCACTGTTCTCAAAAAGTTACTAATTATGAAACCAGCAATGTCACTATTCTCAAAAAAGTTATTACATATGAAACCAGCAATGTCACTGTTCTCAAAAAGTTACTTAATATGAAACCAGCAATGTCGCTGTTCTCAAAAAAGTTATTACATATGAAACTAGCAATGTCACTGTTCTCAAAAAGTTACTAATTATGAAACCAGCAATGTCACTATTCTCAAAAAAGTTATTACATATGAAACCAGCAATGTCACTGTTCTCAAAAAGTTACTTAATATGAAACCAGCAATGTCGCTGTTCTCAAAAAAGTTATTACATATGAAACCAGCAATGTCACTGTTCTCAAAAAGTTACTAATTATGAAACCAGCAATGTCACTATTCTCAAAAAAGTTATTACATATGAAACCAGCAATATCACTGTTCTCAAAAAGTTACTTAATATGAAACCAGCAATGTCGCTGTTCTCAAAAAAGTTATTACATATGAAACCAGCAATGTCACTGTTCTCAAAAAGTTACTAATTATGAAACCAGCAATGTCACTATTCTCAAAAAAGTTATTACATATGAAACCAGCAATGTCACTGTTCTCAAAAAGTTACTTAATATGAAACCAGCAATGTCGCTGTTCTCAAAAAAGTTATTACATATGAAACCAGCAATGTCACTGTTCTCAAAAAGTTACTAATTATGAAACCAGCAATGTCACTATTCTCAAAAAAGTTATTACATATGAAACCAGCAATATCACTGTTCTCAAAAAGTTACTTAATATGAAACCAGCAATGTCGCTGTTCTCAAAAAAGTTATTACATATGAAACCAGCAATGTCACTGTTCTCAAAAAGTTACTAATTATGAAACCAGCAATGTCACTATTCTCAAAAAAGTTATTACATATGAAACCAGCAATGTCACTGTTCTCAAAAAGTTACTAATTATGAAACCAGCAATGTCACTATTCTCAAAAAAGTTATTACATATGAAACCAGCAATGTCACTGTTCTCAAAAAGTTACTTAATATGAAACCAGCAATGTCACTGTTCTCAAAAAGTTACTAGTTATGATACCAGCAATCACACTGTTCTCAAAAAGTTACTAATTGTCAAACCAGCAATGTCACTATTCTCAAAAAAGTTATTACATATGAAACCAGCAATGTCACTGTTCCCAAAAAGTTACTAATTATGAAACCAGCAATGTCACTGTTCTCATAAAAGTTATTACATATGAAACCAGCAATGTCACTGTTCTCAAAAGTTACTAGTTATGAAACCAGTAATGTCACTATTCTCAAAAACCGTGCCTACTAGATAGATACGAAATCACTGTTGAACTTGTTTCTCATCATTCATCGTAAGACAAAATCCTGTTCTCAATTCTTTTCTGAACATTATGCTAATGACATTGGCGGGTAAAGCGAATTTTGACGAGGCAAATTTGGAATTTCCATGTCCCATGAGCACATGTGTCGACACCTAACGTTACCGATAAGATAAGGAAAAGGGGCCGTTGTGTTTACGCATTATTAAATTACCCCGGCGTTAACGAAATTATTCCGATGATTGCGTAATACGGCGGGATGTTAAATGGAATTGCGATAGAAATTTGATTGTAATGGGAATATCGTTATTAATTTTGTAAATTTAATTGAACGCGCTACGCGCGATATTCTGATTATTTCGAACGCATCCCCAACGAATTTACTCTATGTATATGTACACAGGGTGGATTTTTTTGATTTGTTCGATTTCGTTTTAATTTAAAGTGCAACGAACTTTGTGAATGAACAAACGAATAGAAAAGCATAATTAAGGCGAAATTTTCTCACCATAATTTTTACTATCGCTTTTTACTATTGTTTAGGCTTTCGTTAGTTATAATGTACGAGGGTACGTCGATAAATAATTATATTATATGCAGGAAAGTGCAATATAGTTTATGCAAAACAAAGGTAGATGCACGTCACCGTAACAAATAGACAGTGTTGCCGAACTTTTATTAAATTCTGTAGTTATTAGTAAAGTTGGACACAATGCTATGACGACATTAGTGACGTGTTTCGAATTTTGTTTTGCATAAACTATACCTGTATAAAGTATGAAATAAATTTTTACGTCATCAGCGAGTTACAAAATAACATATAACAGGAATATGTAATGCATATATTCAGGCACCTGTCACGTTCAATCGAATGCTGGCGGGATTTCCCGTTCGACAACGCAAACACAATGGTTGTTATCCCGCTTTAATTCCCGAATAAAAAATGGCGAGTTTACGTAATATCTAATTAATCTGCCGGCTTGTAGGGAAGAGGCCGCCGGACGCGAAAATAGTTGTGCAAAAGGCCATTTTACTGCCGCTGCGGGTAAATCCCCGATCGTCGGCTAAATTGGAAACGCGACAAATTCGGTAAGGAGGAGCAGTAAAAAAAAAACCGGCTTTTATTACCCCGAGTAAAATACGGTTTTTTATTTTTTCCCACTTTTGTGTCTCGCAGGAACGCCGTTAAATAAAACATCGTCTTCGCTGATAAATTTTTCATAGTTACGATCCGAAAAACGTGATCTGTTTATCACTACACACACTTATAGTTTGTGCAAAATAAAGCCAGCGTCACGTCATTTAATGTCGTCATAATTGACACTTTGTTTTGCACAAACTATACATAGAATATTGATAATGAATTACGCGAAAACTCTTAAATATTAGAGATATTGTTGGCTTAATTGCGTTACGCAAACAGACGCAAGGCGGAGCAGGTGTTTTGTTATTGAAACAGTTCCGAACTGGCGCGGTGCTAGTAGGAAGCACGCAGCTGTCGACGATGATGTTTCGAAAGAAAAGTCGTAAAAAAAGAGCATGTGATGAAATTTCAGAGACGCCGGATTTGTTTTATGCATTAATCGCGTTAGCTGATTCCATCTAGTCAGTGAATAATTTATGTCTAATATGCACTGTGCATACCAGGAAAATTGCCATAAAATGGTTCTAAATGATTCTGAACAATTCTTAATGCATCTGGAATTTTGGATAGTTCTAAAAGTTTATACAATTGTCCTGAACTGATTCAAAAGATCCCAGGCAGATCTAGAACGGTTCTAAATGATTCTGGACAGTTCACATTTGTTCTGGACCATTCCAAATAGTCCTGAGTCTGTTTTAAATTATTTTGGATAGTTCTAAAAGTTTCTATGATGGTTCTGAATAGATTCGAAAGATTCCAGCCATATAGTTATAGACTAGTTCTAAATGATTCTGAACAGTTCCTAATTGTTCTCAACTGACTCAAAAGATCCCAGCCAGTTCTACAACGGTTCTAAATGATTCTGGACAGTTCTTAATGCTTCTGAAATCGTCCTGAACTGTTTCTGTTGATAGTTCTAAAATAGTTCTACATGATTCTGGATTTGTTCTGGACCATCCCAGATAGTCCTGATTCTGTTCTAAATAATTTTGGATAGTTCTAAAAGTTTCTAAAATGGTCCTGAACTGACTCAAAAGATCCCAGCCAGTTTACATTTGTTCTGGACCATTCCAAATAGTCCTGAGTCTGTTTTAAATAATTTTGGATAGTTCTAAAAGTTTCTATGATGGTTCTGAATAGATTTAAAAGATCCCAGCGACGTGCAGTTATAGAACAGTTCTAAAAATTATCCTGAACAGTTCCTAATGCTTCTGAAATCGTCCGGAACTGTTTGTAATGATCCTAAGTTAGTTCCAAAATAGGTGTATATGATTCTGGATAGTTCTAATTTTTTCTGGACCATTCCAAATAGTCCTGATTCTGTTCTGAATAATTTTGGATACTTCTTAAAGTTTCTAAAATGATTCAAAAGATCCCAGCCAGTTCTAGAACGGTTCTAAATGATTCTGGACAGTTCTGAATGGTTTCTGAAAGTGTCCTGAACAATTCGGGCAAATAATGCCATCTCTCTTCCTCTTTAGCAATCGAATACTATATTTTTCTCTCTCGCACTTGTGTTATTTAATCGCATCGGACCGACGCTGTATACATATAAACGCGGTATGCAAATTTTCTATATTTTCTCTTTGTAAGATATAAGACATTTTCCCGCATTATATTTTGTTATTAATATTTACGTTTGCGGGAAATTCGCGCAGACATTTTTGTAGTAAATAGGGAAATCGGCGTTTAATTTTTTTTTGGTGTGCGAACGCGGAAATTTGCGAAAATTCGGGAGCGTGTATACGCGATATTGATCGGGATCCCTAGGCGGGTGCTGCCCCTGAACCGTCAGCGGTAGTCGCAAGAATTACCGGCCGGTCCTTTGCCGGTTTAGGGACGGGGTATTTTCCAACTTTGTTGTTGTGAATAGCAAAAAAAGGGTCTTCAGTGGCCGTAATAAATTTACGTTTTAGGAGGAAGCGAGGAGATTCCTTTTTTTTTTAGTTTTGTAAATTGCTGCTGCTACCTTTTCGCAAAGTCGAGATGAAAAGGTTTTTTATTAGATACCTATATACGACTTTAAGGGAAAGCTCACTAGATACAATACGTATATTAACTTAAAACATTCGCTATAGGATTTCCGAAAGTAAATTAAAAAATAAAACCCGAGTTTATAATGCGGCTTAAGCCTAAGTAATTCGACGTAAGTAAGTAATATTTCACTTTGTTATTAAATCACGTTCCACAGGTGTCTCCTTATCGTTGTTCAATTTAGCTAAGGGAATGTTATTATCCCGTAGGCGTTCGCTCGTCGGGAGGATAAATTGAAGGAGCGTCTTACAGATTAAACCTATTACGGCCTTTTTTACTAACCCAATTTCCCACTTTTAAACGCGAAACAATACACTCGACATTTTCCAGAACAAGACATCAATTTCCCAAAAAAAATCCTACTAACTACATCGCTGTAATTATTCTATATAGTTTATGCAAAACAAAGCTAGATGCACGTCACTAATGTCGTCATATTCGCCAAAGCATTGTGCACAACTTTTAAAAATCCTGCTTGACAATTTTAGAAAATCCCTAGATTTTTTAAACTTTATAAAAGTTCGGCAACACTGTATATTTGCGACAATAAATTTATGGTGACGTGCATGCATCTTTATTTTGCATAAACTATAGCTCAGTTTACCGTCCGACTAGACTCATACAACTCAGTTTAACGTTCGACTAGACTCATATAGCTCAGTTTACCGTCCGACTAGACTCATACAACTCAGTTTACCGTCCGACTAGGCTCATATAGCTCAGTTTACCGTCCGACTAGACTCATACAACTCAGTTTACCGTCCGACTAGACTCATACAACTCAGTTTACCGTCCGACTAGACTCATATAGCTCAGTTTACCGTCCGACTAGACTCATACAGCTTAGTTTACCGTCCGACTAGACTCATACAACTAAATTTACCGTCCGTCTAGACTCATGCAGCTCAGTTTACCGTCCGTCTAGACTCATACAGCTCAGTTTACCGTCCGACTAGACTCATACAACTCAGTTTACCGTCCGACTAGACTCATATAGCTCAGTTTACCGTCCGACTAGACTCATACAACTCAGTTTACCGTCCGACTAGACTCATACAACTCAGTTTACCGTCCGACTAGACTCATACAACTCAGTTTACCGTCCGACTAGACTCATACAACTCAGTTTACCGTCCGACTAGACTCATATAGCTCAGTTTACCGTCCGACTAGACTCATACAACTCAGTTTACCGTCCGACTAGACTCATACAGCTCAGTTTACCATCCGTCTAGACTCATACAGCTTAGTTTACCGTCCGACTAGACTCATACAACTAAATTTACCGTCCGTCTAGACTCATGCAGCTCAGTTTACCGTCCGTCTAGACTCATACAGCTCAGTTTACCGTCCGACTAGACTCATACAACTCAGTTTACCGTCCGACTAGACTCATATACAGCTAATTTTACTATACACACTTAAATCAACCTAACTATAAAGCACTAATCAGCATACTATAATCCCTTATAGGTCACTACCTGGCTGATTGAGTGGCTACATTAAGAAAGAAGCTACAACTGGAGTATTTGAGGGTTATATATCGAGAGACCTCGTTCGAGCAAAAGCAAACAAAACGTCCCGAAAGTCGGAGGTGTCGAACAAAAGTGTCGGCGAGACCGAGAGCCGGTCGAGCGGTAATCTAATTAGGAGCGATAGCGGCGAAGCATGGCGTTGCGGCGGCCCTTACGGCGGCGGGGCCCTTATACGTGGGGTCGCCGCCGCCCCGCGCGTAGACCTCATTAATCAGCGGCCGGTCGTTTTCTGCGAGTTTCTGAATCACGTTTTCGCCGGCATTAGAGGCCGATTCGCCGGAACTAAGTGGAGCGCGGGCGGCTGGGCGAATGCCGAGAGCTCCATGTGCTTGGAGAATTTTCTTTTCTCTTAAGTTAAATTTTTCTATCATGTACTATAACTCAATGAGTTGAGTCAATTCAATGAGCTTGTAATTCCTCCATATGAGACTACCATCAAGAATCATTTAGAGCCGTTTTAGAACTGGATGGGACCTTTTGAGACAGTTCATGACCATCTTAGAACCTTTTAGAATTGTCTACAACCATTTAAATCAGTTCAGGATGATTATAGGAGCATTAAGAACTGTCCAGAATTAGCACCACTTTAGGATTGAATTCTGGAACTGACTAGGACAATTTGAAACAGTTCAGGACTATTTCAAAACCATTTAGAATTGTCCAGAATAAGTTAAAACCATTTTAGAACTGACTAGGATCATTTAAATTAATCAAGACGGCCTTAGAACCTTTTAGAACTATCCAAACTTATTCAGGACTATTTTTAATGGTCCAGAACAAATTAGAACTATCCAGTATCATTAAGAACCATTTTAGAATTGTCTACAACCATTTAAATCAGTTCAGGATGATTATAGGAGCATTAAGAACTGTCTAGAATTAGCACCACTTTAGGATTGAATTCTGGAACTGACTAGGACAATTTGAAACAGTTCAGGACTATTTCAAAACCATTTAGAATTGTCCAACATAAGTTAGAACCATTTTAGAACTGACTAGGACCATTTAAATTAATCAAGACGGCCTTAGAACCTTTTAGAACTATCCAAACTTATTCAGGACTATTTTTAATGGTCCAGAACAAATTAGAACTATCCAGTATCATTAAGAACCATTTTAGAATTGTCTACAACCATTTAAATCAGTTCAGGATGATTATAGGAGCATTAAGAACTGTCTAGAATTAGCACCACTTTAGGATTGAATTCTGGAACTGACTAGGACAATTTGAAACAGTTCAGGACTATTTCAAAACCATTTAGAATTGTCCAACATAAGTTAGAACCATTTTAGAACTGACTAGGACCATTTAAATTAATCAAGACGGCCTTAGAACCTTTTAGAACTATCCAAACTTATTCAGGACTATTTTTAATGGTCCAGAACAAATTAGAACTATTCAGTATCATTAAGAACCATTTTAGAATTGTCTACAACCATTTAAATCAGTTCAGGATGATTATAGGAGCATTAAGAACTGTCTAGAATTAGCACCACTTTAGGATTGAATTCTGGAACTGACTAGGACAATTTGAAACAGTTCAGGACTATTTCAAAACCATTTAGAATTGTCCAACATAAGTTAGAACCATTTTAGAACTGACTAGGACCATGTAAATTAATCAAGACGACCTTAGAACCTTTTAGAACTATCCAAACTTGTTCAGGATTATTTTTAATGGTCCAGAACAAATTAGAACTATTCAGTATCATTAAGAACCATTTTAGAATTGTCTACAACCATTTAAATCAGTTCAGGATGATTATAGGAGCATTAAGAACTGTCTAGAATTAGCACCACTTTAGGATTGAATTCTGGAACTGACTAGGACAATTTGAAACAGTTCAGGACTATTTCAAAACCATTTAGAATTGTCCAACATAAGTTAGAACCATTTTAGAACTGACTAGGACCATGTAAATTAATCAAGACGACCTTAGAACCTTTTAGAACTATCCAAACTTGTTCAGGATTATTTTTAATGGTCCAGAACAAATTAGAACTATTCAGTATCATTAAGAACCATTTTAGAATTGTCTACAACCATTTAAATCAGTTCAGGATGATTATAGGAGCATTAAGAACTGTCCAGAATAAGTTAGAACCATTTTAGAACTGACTAGGATCGTTTGAAACACATCCAGACCATAATTAAGGACAATTTGAATTAATTCAAGACGACCTTAGAACCATTTAGAACTGTCCAAAATCAATTCAGGATTAGTTTGGAAGGCTCCAAGACCAACTAGAAATGTCCAGAGCCTCCTCAGGACTCTTTTAAACTTTATTATTACTTCATTTTTGAGTACTATAAAGTGTGTCCCTGTATATTAATAGGGGATGTCTGGATGGCGAATTTTAAATCGAATTTAATGATGTTATAATGAGCGTTCGCGACTGGAATAATCCGGGATTAGTGCGAATTGCATCCATTACAAGCACGCGGATCGGCCGGAGGATTTCACTTAAGTGCACTTATTGGGATTGTGATTTCGCGACGATCGCGTTCCCCATTAAAATTCCGGCTTGTTTTCCCCTGCGCCGGAGTTTTTTTTTCCTTAAACTCGCAAATTAACTTTTTCCTTTCGTCGAATGCGGATCCGACAACAAAAAAACCAATTTCCAGATGTTACGGGCGAGAGGATGGAAGATAAAGCGTTCGATGGGAACGAGTCAGTTTTCCGTCGAATTTTCCCTTATTCGGATATTATACCGGCGATGATTAATACTTTTTTTTTCCTGTCCTGCGGTTCCGCCATTATGATTGAATTGTAATTTATATGAACCAATGAGACGGAAGAAAGATACAAGGCGATCAATCATAACTGGAAAACTCCGGCTCGAAAAGTGCAACGAATGAAACACAAGGCACAGGAAAACGGATGTTCTACCAAAACAAATAATTCATGATGCTCTCGTTGAATGTAATGATCATGGAATTTTTCATGACAATATAGCTATATAAAACACAAGTTTTATGATATTGTAAAGTTGTACAGGGTTAGCTCGCAACCATGTTGTTAGTATTACTTTGTTTAAACTATAGCTCAGTTTACCGTCCGACTAGACTCCTATAGCTCAGTTTACCGTCCGACTAAACTAATACAGCTCAGTTTCCCGTCCGACTAGACTCCTATAGCTCAGTTTACCGTCCGACTAGACTCCTATAGCTCAGTTTGCCGTCCGACTAAACTAATACAGCTCAGTTTCCCGTCCGACTAGACTCCTATAGCTCAGTTTCCCGTCCGACTAGACTTTACGGTCCGACTAGACTCCTATAGCTCAGTTTACCGTCCGACTAAACTAATACAGCTCAGTTTCCCGTCCGACTAGACTCCTATAGCTCAGTTTACCGTCCGACTAGACTCCTATATCTCAGTTTACCATCCGACTAGATTCATATAGTTCAGTTTCCCGTCCGACTAGACTCCTATAGCTCAGTTTCCCGTCCGACTAGACTACATACAGCTCAGTTTGTCTTGCACGCCCTGTATATAATCAACAATTTAGCAGGAAATCAAATGCTGGTAGATACAACCGGCCTAAGTGGAATTACCACTTAAGGAAACGCCGGTTTTTCACCAGACTTTCGACCAGTTTCGACTCGATTTTAATTTGCATAAGAGCCATATTGCGTCACGTCACTTTCTCGAACGCCTACCGGCGAACGGTCTGTACGAGGGAGCGTCGATTAGTAGTCAATAATGGAGGCATTCGAATCGTATGTGTGTGTGACCTATGCCTCTCTCTGGCGGTGCTCCCACGCGTTCGAAAGGCAAACAAACGTTCGGTTAATAAATTATATTGAAAGGTCGAATGGGATGGATTTTGACTTGTGCATGTATTAACTAGGTAATTACGTTGGTACAAATAATCTTCGTATACCTGGCCGGTTTGGAAAATTGCTTATTTTTTGGAATATTTTACTTGAAATTTCAAATGGACGGGTTTAAAAGATCGTCCTGAACTGTTCTAAAAGAATTCTACATGATTCTGGATAGTTCTAACTAGTTCTGAACCATTCGAAATAGTCCTCAAACTGTTCTCATTTCTTTTTGAGGGTTCTTAAGGGTTCCTAAATAATTCTGGACGGAATCACCGCGGGCCGGACCTGTATAAGCGCCTTATTAAGAATACAAAGATTAAATAAAAGCGTAAAATTACAAAGGAATTAAATGACAATTAAAAGGGATTTTTAATTAACAAAACGTCGGTAAACTGAACGATTGTCTTTTTATAATTCTCTTATATATTTTTATTTTGTAAAAGACTTAAAGGAAGAAATTAGCGTGCCTCCGGAGTACTTACCTACCATTCGAAAAATTTGTTTTATTATCCATTATGCGAGAGGAAACAAAAGGAAAATTCGATTAGGCGAAGCGGCCCCGGCATATTGTTCAAACTTCCAATTTAAGATAACATAAAGGAAAACCTATTTTCGCATTGTTGTCGACTTAAGTTCGATAATTTATAAATTTCATTAGGCGGTAAACACACAATCGGACCCCCTCGAGTTGCATCAAAAACGAAATTAGCTCGTAAATTTATCCGAATTACAAACCAATCTGGGCTTTTGTTCTTTCCCGGGGCCCTTTTCACGCCGGATAATTTTCTAATTTATACGCATTAGACGAATTTCCATTGCATTTAATCCCGCATTTAATTCATCGCCCAGAAAACGAATTCATCGGCTGTTAAATTATTTATTAATATTTTAGAACTATCCAGAACCATTTTAGAATATACTAGCACCATTTCAAAGACTTCAGAGCAATCTTAGAATCATTTAGAGCTGTCTGAGGACTGTTTTTAAAGGTCCAAAACGAATTAGAACTAACCAGAATCATGCAGAATTCTTATAGAACTGAATAGGAACATTTGGAAAGTTCAGGACGAATTTTTACCCTTTTAGAACGGTCCAGAATCATTTAGAATCATTTTTAGAATCATTTAGAACTGTACAAAATTATTTAGAACAGTTCGAGGACTGTTTTTAAAGGTCCAGAACGAATTAGATTAATTAGAACTAACCAGAATCATGTAGAATTCTTATAGAACTGAATAGGAACATTTAAAAAGTTCAGGACGAATTTAGACCCTTTTAGAACGGTCCAGAATCATTTAGAATCATTTTTAGAATCATTTAGAACTGTACAAAATTATTTAGAACAGTTCGAGGACTGTTTTTAAAGGTCCAGAACGAATTAGATTAATTAGAACTAACCAGAATCATGTAGAATTCTTATAGAACTGAATAGGAACATTTAAAAAGTTCAGGACGAATTTAGACCCTTTTAGAACGGTCCAGAATCATTTAGATTAATTTTTAGAATCTTTAGAACTGTCCTAAATTATTTAGAACAGTTCGGGGACTGTTTTTATAGGTCCAGAACGAATTAGATTAATTAGAACTAACCAGAATCATGTAGAATTCTTTTAGAACTGAATAGGAACATTTGGAAAGTTCAGGACGAATTTAGACCCTTTTAGAACAGTCCAGAATCATTTAGAATCATTTTTAGAATCATTTAGAACTGTCCAAAATTATTTAGAACAGTTCGAGGACTGTTTTTAAAGGTCCAGAACGAATTAGATTAATTAGAACTAACCAGAATTCTTATAGAACTGAATAGGAACATTTGGAAAGTTCAGGACGAATTTAGACCCTTTTAGAACGGTCCAGAATCATTTAGAATCATTTTTAGAATCATTTAGAACTGTACAAAATTATTTAGAACAGTTCGAGGACTGTTTTTAAAGGTCCAGAACGAATTAGATTAATTAGAACTAACCAGAATCATGTAGAATTCTTATAGAACTGAATAGGAACATTTGGAAAGTTGAGGACGAATTTTGACCCTTTTAGAACGGTTCAGAATCATTTAGAATCATTTTTAGAATCATTTAGAACTGTCCAAAATTATTTAGAACAGTTCGAGGACTGTTTTTAAAGGTCCAGAACGAATTAGATTAATTAGAACTAACCAGAATCATGTAGAATTCTTATAGAACTGAATAGGAACATTTGGAAAGTTCAGGACGAATTTAGACCCTTTTAGAACGGTCCAGAATCATTTAGATTAATTTTTAGAATCTTTAGAACTGTCCTAAATTATTTAGAACAGTTCGAGGACTGTTTTTATAGGTCCAGAACGAATTAGATTAATTAGAACTAACCAGAATTCTTATAGAACTGAATAGGAACATTTGGAAAGTTCAGGACGAATTTAGACCCTTTTAGAACGGTCCAGAATCATTTAGAATCATTTTTAGAATCATTTAGAACTGTACAAAATTATTTAGAACAGTTCGAGGACTGTTTTTAAAGGTCCAGAACGAATTAGATTAATTAGAACTAACCAGAATCATGTAGAATTCTTATAGAACTGAATAGGAACATTTGGAATGTTCAGGACGAATTTAGACCCTTTTAGAACGGTCCAGAATCATTTAGAATCATTTTTAGAATCATTTAGAACTGTCCAAAATTATTTAGAACATTTCGAGGACTGTTTTTAAAGGTCCAGAACGAATTAGATTAATTAGAACTAACCAGAATCATGTAGAATTCTTATAGAACTGAATAGGAACATTTGGAAAGTTGAGGACGAATTTTGACCCTTTTAGAACGGTTCAGAATCATTTAGAATCATTTTTAGAATCATTTAGAACTGTCCAAAATTATTTAGAACAGTTCGAGGACTGTTTTTAAAGGTCCAGAACGAATTAGATTAATTAGAACTAACCAGAATCATGTAGAATTCTTATAGAACTGAATAGGAACATTTGGAAAGTTGAGGACGAATTTTGACCCTTTTAGAACGGTTCAGAATCATTTAGAATCATTTTTAGAATCATTTAGAACTGTCCAAAATTATTTAGAACAGTTCGAGGACTGTTTTTAAAGGTCCAGAACGAATTAGATTAATTAGAACTAACCAGAATCATGTAGAATTCTTATAGAACTGAATAGGAACATTTGGAAAGTTCAGGACGAATTTTGACCCTTTTAGAACGGTTCAGAATCATTTAGAATCATTTTTAGAATCATTTAGAACTGTCCAAAATTATTTAGAACAGTTCGAGGACTGTTTTTAAAGGTCCAGAACGAATTAGATTAATTAGAACTAACCAGAATCATGTAGAATTCTTATAGAACTGAATAGGAACATTTGGAAAGTTCAGGACGAATTTTGACCCTTTTAGAACGGTTCAGAATCATTTAGAATCATTTTTAGAATCATTTAGAACTGTCCAAAATTATTTAGAACAGTTCGAGGACTGTTTTTAAAGGTCCAGAACGAATTAGATTAATTAGAACTAACCAGAATCATGTAGAATTCTTATAGAACTGAATAGGAACATTTGGAAAGTTCAGGACGAATTTTGACCCTTTTAGAACGGTTCAGAATCATTTAGAATCATTTTTAGAATCATTTAGAACTGTCCAAAATTATTTAGAACAGTTCGAGGACTGTTTTTAAAGGTCCAGAACGAATTAGATTAATTAGAACTAACCAGAATTCTTATAGAACTGAATAGGAACATTTGGAAAGTTCAGGACGAATTTTGACCCTTTTAGAACGGTTCAGAATCATTTAGAATCATTTTTAGAATCATTTAGAACTGTCCAAAATTATTTAGAACAGTTCGAGGACTGTTTTTAAAGGTCCAGAACGAATTAGATTAATTAGAACTAACCAGAATCATGTAGAATTCTTATAGAACTGAATAGGAACATTTGGAAAGTTCAGGACGAATTTTGGCCCTTTTAGAACGGTCCAGAATCATTTAGAATCATTTTTAGAATCATTTAGAACTGTCCAAAATTATTTAGAACAGTTCGAGGACTGTTTTTAAAGGTCCAGAACGAATTAGATTAATTAGAACTAACCAGAATCATGTAGAATTCTTATAGAACTGAATAGGAACATTTGGAAAGTTCAGGACGAATTTAGACCCTTTTAAAACAGTCCAGAATCATTTAGAATCATTTTTAGAATCATTTAGAACTGTCCAAAATTATTTAGAACAGTTCGAGGACTGTTTTTAAAGGTCCAGAACGAATTAGATTAATTAGAACTAACCAGAATCATGTAGAATTCTTATAGAACTGAATAGGAACATTTGGAAAGTTCAGGACTAATTTAGACCCTTTTAGAACGGACCAGAATAATTTAGATTAATTTTTAGAATCTTTAGAACTGTCCTAAATTATTTAGAACAGTTCGAGGACTGTTTTTATAGGTCCAGAACGAATTAGATTAATTAGAACTAACCAGAATCATGTAGAATTCTTTTAGAACTGAATAGGAACATTTGGAAAGTTCAGGACGAATTTAGACCCTTTTAGAACAGTCCAGAATCATTTAGAATCATTTTTAGAATCATTTAGAACTGTCCAAAATTATTTAGAACAGTTCGAGGACTGTTTTTAAAGGTCCAGAACGAATTAGATTAATTAGAACTAACCAGAATCATGTAGAATTCTTATAGAACTGAATAGGAACATTTGGAAAGTTCAGGACTAATTTAGACCCTTTTAGAACGGACCAGAATAATTTAGAATCATTTTTAAAAATCGATCAGGACGATTCCAAACAATTTTAGAACTGATTAGGATCATTTAAATCAGTTCAGAACAATCCCAGAGTAATTTTGAACAAAGGAATTCATCGGTTGTTAAATAATTTATTAAGAGCGTTATGATTATGTTATGAATGTGTCCAACAAATAAAACTTTTATTTGCCAAATGAAATGCTCCATACTCGAGCAAACATTTTCCCGGGGAAAATGAAGAGCAGACAAGCGGAGATGAAATACAACATTATTTACTCATCAGGAATTCTCAACCTCGGATAACATTTTACCATCGATTGAAGACGGAGCGTTTTATTTTCTAGTCAAGGAAAATGGATAAAATATATGTTTCGAGTCTAATGCTTTTCTGTTGCTTGCAGTATATAAAATTGGATTTTCCGCGAGCTCTTTTCCCTCGGAATGGCGAAAGAGGAATTTTTTCGCAACGTCGGTGCAAAAAGCGCACTTTCTCGCGTACAAATTATTTACTATACAATTTATAGTATTTTATATACCGTGTCGGCACGAGGCGATGTAAAACAATGTATGAATATTTCATTAAATTAGTCGATTTTACAAGTGAAAAATAGTCCTGAATCTGTTCTAAATGGTTCTAGGATTGTCTTGAATTATTTGATGTAGGAGCAGTTAGTTCTAAATGATTCTGGATAGTTCTCATTTGTTCTGGGCCGTTCCAAACAGTCCTCAAACTGTTCTAAATGATGACAAGAGATTGTCCTAAAAAGATCCAGATCCTGATCAGTTCTGAAGTGGTTCTAAACGATTCTCGACAGTTCTAAATGGTTTTGAACAGTTCTAGACGATTCTAAAACAGTCCTGAACAATTTGAGCAAATTATAATACCATCTCTATCACTTACACTTGCTTTATTCCTATCCTATTGAGGCTCTATGAGCACCTAAAATTGCGATAAATGTGGCAATTCCGGGGTCCAGAAGGCCGTTTAGATCTCTCACGTATTTCAATTTTCCCCTTTAACAGACAAGCGTTATCGTCTTAAAGACAGCTCGTCCGTATCGTCTTCTCTCAGGAATTAATAGACAATTATAGAGGGCCCTTCGGGCGGCCTCTTCCTATGCGGTCACGCAAAGTTACACAGATACTAAACACATAGATATATCTCGCCTTTGGAATGACAAATTTTTCAGCAGCGACTTCCTCATTAGAACCAGCTCTAATTGGTCCGGCAAACGGACTAGTCTATCAATATTTGTTCTGCTGGTTATATTAGTGCAGGTATTTGGGTTTTGGTTTGTTTGTCGAGTCGCACAAAAATGCTGTTTTAGAATATATGAATGGTCGTATATACGGTAGATGTTTGCATATTTACTGTAAGTGTATATACAGGTTGTCCATAGCATTTAACCAATCAGTC
Organism: Phyllotreta cruciferae; assembly: GCA_917563865.1. Taxonomy (NCBI): domain Eukaryota; kingdom Metazoa; phylum Arthropoda; class Insecta; order Coleoptera; family Chrysomelidae; genus Phyllotreta; species Phyllotreta cruciferae. The sequence goes on from OU830616.1 coordinate 1,115,584, forward strand.
AATGGGAGCTGTTTCAAATTTTTGGTGGTCAATTCTGAAGTGTTTCTATAAATGACTATGGTTAGGTTTAATTTGCATTGTACCATTCCGAATTGTTCTCAAACTGTTCTGAATGATTTTGGGCTGTTTCAAATTTTCATAGTCGATTCTGAAATGTTTCTAAATCATTCCGGATAGTTCTAATTTATTCTGGATCACTCCAAATTGTTCTCAAAGTGTACTAAATGATTTTGGACAGTTCTAATTGGTTCTGGACCGTTCCAAATAGTCCTCAAAATGTTCTAAATGATTTCGGACAGTTTCAAATATTTCTAGGACTGTCCTGAATCAGTGAATCAGTGTTATTTGCAGCTTTATTATTACAGTAAAGGTTTACGCAACAATCACGAATTATATAGACAGAAAAAATATCAAAAAATATCAAAAATTTGCATTGATTTTCAAGAAAATATCAAAAATTTTCAATGATTTTCAAGAAATACCAAATTATCCAATAATTTTCAAAAAATACAAAAAATTAGCATTATTTTTCAAAAAAATATGCAATAATTTTCAAGTAAATATCAAAAATTTTCAATGACTTTCAAAAAATACCAAATTATCCAATAATTTTTAAAAAATATCAAAAATTAGCGTTTTCAAAAAAATATGCAATAATTTTCAAAAAATATCAAAAATTTACATTGCTTTTCAAGAAAATATCAAAAATTTTCAATGATTTTCAAGAAATACCAAATTATCCAATAATTTTCAAAAAATATAAAAAATTAGCATTATTTTTCAAAAAAATATGCAATAATTTTCAAAAAATATCAAAAATTTACATTGCTTTTCAAGAAAATATCAAAAATTTTCAATGATTTTCAAAAAATACCAAATTATCCAATAATTTTCAAAAAATATAAAAAATTAGCATTATTTTTCAAAAAAATATGCAATAATTTTCAAAAAATATCAAAAATTTACATTGCTTTTCAAGAAAATATCAAAAATTTTCAATGATTTTCAAGAAATACCAAATTATCCAATAATTTTCAAAAAATATAAAAAATTAGCATTATTTTTCAAAAAAATATGCAATAATTTTCAAAAAATATCAAAAATTTACATTGCTTTTCAAGAATATATCAAAAATTTTCAATGATTTTCAAGAAATACCAAATTATCCAATAATTTTCAAAAAATATAAAAAATTAGCATTATTTTTCAAAAAAATATGCAATAATTTTCAAAAAATATCAAAAATTTACATTGCTTTTCAAATAAATATCAAAAATTTTCAATGATTTTCAAAAAATACCAAATTATCCAATAATTTTCAAAAAATATCAAAAATTAGCATTTTTCAAAAAAATATGCAATAATTTTCAAAAAATATCAAAAATTTACATTGCTTTTCAAATAAATATCAAAAATTTTCAATGATTTTCAAAAAATACCAAATTATCCAATAATTTTCAAAAAATATCAAAAATTAGCATTTTTCAAAAAAATATGCAATAATTTTCAAAAAATATCAAAAATTTACATTGCTTTTCAAGAAAATATCAAAATTTTCTTTTTTCAAAAAATATCAATGATTTTGGTCAGTTCTAATTGGTTCTGGACCATTCCAAATAGTGCTAAAAATGTTCTAAATGATTTCGGGCAGTTTCAAATATTTCTAGGACTGTCCTGAATCAGTGAATCAGTGTCATTTCCAGCTTTATTATTACAGTAAATGTTTAGGCAACAATCGCGAATTATATAGAGAGAAAAACTCGTTGCATCCAATCTCGCGGCACTCCGAGATGAGTTTCCGCGTTTAGCGTCGCGACGCTCGCCGTCTCGGTGCTTCTTTTCCGTTATTTTTCGCTCGACGGCGAAACCTCGGGACGCTATTGATAGTCGTTAATTTTCTCAATGTTTTCGTTCCGTCGATTAGGAAAAAATACAAAACGAATTAGAATTCTCCGAAGAAAACGGTTCTTCGTGTGGGATAGAAGTCGTCAGAAACTAGTCGGGCAATAAACGTTTCGGTTGCGCAAAAGTAAATAGACTGAAAATGGGAAAGGATGAAAAAAAAACGAGTTTTACTCGCACGTATTCACACGGACAACAATAAGGCTTTATCGACGCCGACGGTTTCTAATAAGTCTTCTGTAATAGATTTTAATTGCACCTAGATGCTATTCTCTGGCGAAGATTTATCCTCAAAAATTTATTAACGTGCGAAATGCTGCTGAAATTAGTTGGCCGAATTATTAATTAAACCAGGGAGAAAAATTGCAATAAAAGTGAATTATTGTTTCCTAGTAGTTCCTCGTCTTTTCGGATTGTTTAGGACGGTTTTAGATTCGTTTAGAACTGTTCAAAACCATTTAGAATTATTTAGGAATAAATGAGAACCGAATAAAACCAATTGAAACAATTCAGGACGATGTTCGAAATGTTTAGGACTGTCCAATATCATTTAGGATAGTTTGGGGACTATTTGAAATGGTCCAGAACAAGTTAGAACTATTCAGAATCATTTAGAAGTGTTCCAGATTATTTGAGAACTATTTTGAATGATCCAGAACAAACTAGAAGGGTCCAGAGTCATTTAGAAATATTTCAGAATTGACTATAAAATTTGAAACAGTTCAGGACAGTCTTAGAAATATTTGAAACTGTCCGAAATCATTTACAACTTTTTGAGGACTATTTGGAATGGACCAGAACAAATTAGAACTATTCAGAATCATTTAGAAGTGTTCCAGATTATTTGAGAACTATTTTGAATGATCCAGAACAAGCTAGAAGGGTCCAGAGTCATTTAGAAATATTTCAGAATTGACTATAAAATTTGAAACAGTTCAGGACAGTCTTAGAAATATTTGAAACTGTCCGAAATCATTTACAACTTTTTGAGGACTATTTGGAATGGACCAGAACAAATTAGAACTATTCAGAATCATTTAGAAGTGTTCCAGATTATTTGAGAACTATTTTGAATGATCCAGAACAAACTAGAAGGGTCCAGAGTCATTTAGAAATATTTCAGAATTGACTATAAAATTTGAAACAGTTCAGGACAGTCTTAGAAATATTTGAAACTGTCCGAAATCATTTACAACTTTTTGAGGACTATTTGGAATGGACCAGAACAAATTAGAACTATTCAGAATCATTTAGAAGTGTTCCAGATTATTTGAGAACTATTTTGAATGATCCAGAACAAACTAGAAGGGTCCAGAGTCATTTAGAAATATTTCAGAATTGACTATAAAATTTGAAACAGTTCAGGACAGTCTTAGAAATATTTGAAACTGTCCGAAATCATTTACAACTTTATGAGGACTATTTGGAATGGACCAGAACAAGTTAGATCTATTCAGAATCATTTAGAAGTGTTCCAGATTATTTGAGAACTATTTTGAATAATCCAGAACAAACTAGAAGGGTCCAGAGTCATTTAGAAATATTTCAGAATTGACTATAAAATTTGAAACAGTTCAGGACAGTCTTAGAAATATTTGAAACTGTCCGAAATCATTTACAACTTTTTGAGGACTATTTGGAATGGACCAGAACAAATTAGAACTATTCAGAATCATTTAGAAGTGTTCCAGATTATTTGAGAACTATTTTGAATGATCCAGAACAAGCTAGAAGGGTCCAGAGTCATTTAGAAATATTTCAGAATTGACTATAAAATTTGAAACAGTTCAGGACAGTCTTAGAAATATTTGAAACTGTCCGAAATCATTTACAACTTTTTGAGGACTATTTGGAATGGACCAGAACAAATTAGAACTATTCAGAATCATTTAGAAGTGTTCCAGATTATTTGAGAACTATTTTGAATGATCCAGAACAAGCTAGAAGGGTCCAGAGTCATTTAGAAATATTTCAGAATTGACTATAAAATTTGAAACAGTTCAGGACAGTCTTAGAAATATTTGAAACTGTCCGAAATCATTTACAACTTTTTGAGGACTATTTGGAATGGACCAGAACAAATTAGAACTATTCAGAATCATTTAGAAGTGTTCCAGATTATTTGAGAACTATTTTGAATGATCCAGAACAAACTAGAAGGGTCCAGAGTCATTTAGAAATATTTCAGAATTGACTATAAAATTTGAAACAGTTCAGGACAGTCTTAGAAATATTTGAAACTGTCCGAAATCATTTACAACTTTTTGAGGACTATTTGGAATGGACCAGAACAAGTTAGATCTATTCAGAATCATTTAGAAGTGTTCCAGATTATTTGAGAACTATTTTGAATAATCCAGAACAAACTAGAAGGGTCCAGAGTCATTTAGAAATATTTCAGAATTGACTATAAAATTTGAAACAGTTCAGGACAGTCTTAGAAATATTTGAAACTGTCCGAAATCATTTACAACTTTATGAGGACTATTTGGAATGGACCAGAACAAGTTAGATCTATTCAGAATCATTTAGAAGTGTTCCAGATTATTTGAGAACTATTTTGAATAATCCAGAACAAACTAGAAGGGTCCAGAGTCATTTAGAAATATTTCAGAATTGACTATAAAATTTGAAACAGTTCAGGACAGTCTTAGAAATATTTGAAACTGTCCGAAATCATTTACAACTTTTTGAGGACTATTTGGAATGGACCAGAACAAATTAGAACTATTCAGAATCATTTAGAAGTGTTCCAGATTATTTGAGAACTATTTTGAATGATCCAGAACAAACTAGAAGGGTCCAGAGTCATTTAGAAATATTTCAGAATTGACTATAAAATTTGAAACAGTTCAGGACAGTCTTAGAAATATTTGAAACTGTCCGAAATCATTTACAACTTTTTGAGGACTATTTGGAATGGACCAGAACAAATTAGAACTATTCAGAATCATTTAGAAGTGTTCCAGATTATTTGAGAACTATTTTGAATGATCCAGAACAAGCTAGAAGGGTCCAGAGTCATTTAGAAATATTTCAGAATTGACTATAAAATTTGAAACAGTTCAGGACAGTCTTAGAAATATTTGAAACTGTCCGAAATCATTTACAACTTTTTGAGGACTATTTGGAATGGACCAGAACAAATTAGAACTATTCAGAATCATTTAGAAGTGTTCCAGATTATTTGAGAACTATTTTGAATGATCCAGAACAAACTAGAAGGGTCCAGAGTCATTTAGAAATATTTCAGAATTGACTATAAAATTTGAAACAGTTCAGGACAGTCTTAGAAATATTTGAAACTGTCCGAAATCATTTACAACTTTTTGAGGACTATTTGGAATGGACCAGAACAAATTAGAACTATTCAGAATCATTTAGAAGTGTTCCAGATTATTTGAGAACTATTTTGAATGATCCAGAACAAACTAGAAGGGTCCAGAGTCATTTAGAAATATTTCAGAATTGACTATAAAATTTGAAACAGTTCAGGACAGTCTTAGAAATATTTGAAACTGTCCGAAATCATTTACAACTTTTTGAGGACTATTTGGAATGGACCAGAACAAATTAGAACTATTCAGAATCATTTAGAAGTGTTCCAGATTATTTGAGAACTATTTTGAATGATCCAGAACAAACTAGAAGGGTCCAGAGTCATTTAGAAATATTTCAGAATTGACTACAAAATTTGAAACAGTCCAGGACAGTCTTAGAAATATTTGAAACTGTCCGAAATCATTTACAACTTTTTGAGGACTATTTGGAATGGACCAGAACAAATTAGAACTATTCAGAATCATTTAGAAGTGTTCCAGATTATTTGAGAACTATTTTGAATGATCCAGAACAAACTAGAAGGGTCCAGAGTCATTTAGAAATATTTCAGAATTGACTACAAAATTTGAAACAGTCCAGGACAGTCTTAGAAATATTTGAAACTGTCCGAAATCATTTACAACTTTTTGAGGACTATTTGGAATGGACCAGAACAAATTAGAACTGTCCAAAACGATTTAGCACAGATTGAGGATAATTTGGAATGGTCCAGATCAAATTAAAACTGTCAAAAATGATTTAGCACAGATTGAGGACAATTTGACATGGTCCAGAACAAATAGAAACTATCCAGAAACATTTCAGAATTGACTATGAAAATTTGGAACAGATCAGAACGATCTTAGAAATATTCAGAACTCATTCAGACCAGTTCGAGGACTATTTGGAATCATTCAGAACAAACTCTCGAACCAATTTAGAACTCTCTCAGGACTGCTTAGAAGGCTTTATAATAAAATTGTCAAATTTATTGGATTGGAGAAACGAATTTTATGTCACAATTTTAACAATAATGTCACGATGTTAAAATTGGATTCCATTCGGATATAATCTAGGTATACATTCGTGTTGAAAAATGTTGTTTCACAACTTTTCCGTTATAATGCGATTTACTTTTTGATAAATTTGGAAGTGGCTATTAAACCGCCGTCGATGTTGCTCCGCGTTTCTTCCGATGCCCTCCTATTGGAAGCATTAATAAAGTTTCCGTAAGATCCCCGAGAATTACTTTCGCTGTTAATGGGAAAAGTTGTAAATGGAATCGGTTTTTTTTTTCCTGTGTTTAGCGTCTACTTGTCGCCTGTTAATCGAGTCGAGCGAACTGAAACAACGTTCTCCTATATATGAATTAAATTAGTTTATTTTTTCTACCGGCAAACGTCGAGGGATCGAACGGTTTTTTAAATAGCCATAGTATGGAACACCCTGTAAAAATATGTGGTATAGAAGAATTCACCTATTTGTATGTAGGTCTTATAAAAGATGCATAAAATGGAGGATACAATTTGCTTTATTCATCCCATCCCCGCCCGGAGTATTACATGCAAAACGAAAGAAAGGAAGCGAAAGGGCTGTTGTTGTTTAAAAGTCATTTTCTAGCAAACCGGAATACGGCGGGGAGAATATCGTCGAGGCACTTCCATAAAATTTAGAAATGCAAATGACTTCGTTATATGTAAATATTTAAGCTGTCTGAAATTTCGTTGTTGAATTATTTCGAATAAAAGCTCTTACGTTTTATAACCGGAGATAATGCCTACAGAATTTTTATACAATTACACAGTACATATAATTTTCTGTAATAATTAACTGTTAAAATCAACCTGTATATAAAGGGTGAGTTATAAGTCATGAAAAAAGAGCGGAATATATGCAAAGATTTATTTAAAGATATGCAGTGATTTTCAAAAAAAATTCAAAAATATGCAATGTTTTTTTAGTTCTGGACAGTTTACTCTGAAACGTTCAAAATTGTTCAGAATCATTTCTAATTCGTTCTGAAGCATTCTAAAAGTGATCTGAACAGTTCTAATTCGTTCTGGACAGTTCTACATTGTTCTGGACAGTTTTAATTCTCTCTGAAACGCTCAAAACTGTTCAGAATCATTTCCAATTCGTTCTGAAGCATTCTAAAAGTGTTCTGAACAGTTCTAATTCGTTCTGGACAGTTCTACATTGTTCTGGACAGTTTTAATTCATTCTGAATCGTTCAAAATTGTTCAGAATAATTTCTAATTCGTTCTGAAGCATTCTAAAAGTGTTCTGAACAGTTCTAATTCGTTCTGGACAGTTCTATATTATTCTGGACAGTTTTCATTCATTCTGACACGTTCAAAATTGTTTAGAATCATTTCTAATTCGTTCTGAAGCATTCTAAAAGTGTTCTGAACAGTTCTAATTCGTTCTCGACAGTTCTACATTGTTCTGGACAGTTTTAATTCATTCTGAATCGTTCAAAATTGTTCAGAATCATTTCTAATTCGTTCTGAAGCATTATAAAAGTGTTCTGAACAGTTCTAATTCGTTCTGGACAGTTCTACATTGTTCTGGACAGTTTTAATTCACTCTGAAACACTCAAAATTGTTCAGAATCATTTCTAATTCGTTCTGAAGCATTCTAAAAGTGTTCTGAACAGTTCTAATTCGTTCTGGACAGTTCTACATTGTTCTGGACAGTTTTAATTCATTCTGAATCGTTCAAAATTGTTCAGAATCATTTCTAATTCGTTCTGAAGCATTCTAAAAGTGTTCTGAACAGTTCTACATTGTTCTGGACAGTTTTAATTCATTCTGAATCGTTCAAAATTGTTCAGAATCATTTCTAATTCGTTCTGAAGCATTCTAAAAGTGTTCTGAACAGTTCTAATTCGTTCTGGACAGTGCTTTATTATTCTGGACAGTTTTAATGCACTCTGAAACGTTCAAAATTGTTCAGAATCATTTCTAATTCGTTCTGAAGCATTCTAAAAGTGTTCTGAACAGTTCTAATTCGTTCTGGACAGTGCTTTATTATTCTGGACAGTTTTAATGCACTCTGAAACGTTCAAAATTGTTCAGAATCATTTCTAATTCGTTCTGAAGCATTCTAAAAGTGTTCTGAACAGTTCTAATTCGTTCAGAAGCGTTTTAAATTGTTCTGAACATATTAAAATTCATTCTAAAGCATTGTGAATTGTTTTGAACAATCTTAATTGATTCAAGGGCGTTTTTAAATGTTCCGGACAATTTTTATTTGATCTGGATCATTATAAATTGCTCAGAAATTTTCTAAATTGATTCAGAATACACATATAAATATCAAAAATAAGCAATAAATTTCAAATTTTCAAAAAAATATCAAAAATATGCAATAATTTTCAAAAAATATCAAAAATTTGCATTGATTTTCAAGAAAATATCAAAAAATTTCAATGATTTTCAAAAAATACCAAATTATCCAATAATTTTCAAAAAATATCAAATATTTGCATTGATTTTCAAGAAAATATCAAAAATTTTCAATGATTTTCAAAAAATACCAAATTATCCAATAATTTTCAAAAAATACCAAATTATCCAATAATTTTCAAAAAATATCAAAAATTATAAGCATTATTTTTCAAAAAAATATGCAATAATATTCAAAAAATATCAAAAATTTACATTGCTTTTCAAGTAAATATCAAGAGTAGGCAATAATAATTGTAAATTTTCTAAATTTACAATAATTGTAAATTTTACAAAATTGGGACAACCTGTATATATATATATATAAATAATTTTTAAGTTACAGCCCACCATACACGTAAATATTCGAGCAGAAGGAATTCCTCTTACCATAAGCACCCTACCCTACACAACCCCCTTTTGTCGAGCTCGGCTCACCCTGTATATATTAACATAACACAGAAACATGGGGAGTTGTCGTATAAGTTTTACAACTCCGCGAGTTTTGCGAAATATGTTGCACACATCGTCTTATCTGAATACCAAATTATAACTCGACTTTAGAGTTGGAGTTTAGGGGACGCTTCGCCGGCGCACGTACGCCGTTATTACGGGGGTAGGTACGCGGTTTTTTCCGGGGAATTCGGCCCGCTGGAAAAATCCATCATAATGAGATTTCCGGGTGGCCGGATGAGACCGGAGTTATCGCGTCTTGATGTATTGCGCGGGAAGTTCGCGATGCAAGCCGGCTAAACACTTGCAAGCTATAAAATTGAAGTTCTCTGCAAATATAAAGGATGATAAATGGCGAGAGGGGCCATCAATCAAATCTCTGTAATACGTATTGAAATGTTCGCCGAAAACTTTTAAATAGAGTTTTCCGATTAGATCCCTTCCATGGCGGACGGTTCCAAAACGAAAAATCAATTTGTCTTTAGGGCCCACAATGGAGCACTCGCGATTTATTACCCCCGGAATCTACCCAAGATATTTTCAACTTTCGACGTATCTTCAACGAGAAAAATCATAAAAATAACTATACAGGGTGTCTCAAAAAATGACTTTTTAATAATAACTAAAATGCAACTGGAGATAGCTCATGGCGATATTAAATGTATTAAAATTCAGCTACAGTAGTGGTTGACAAAATTTCAGCGAGCTGGCTCTCGAGTGGCCTTTTATCAGGAATTTATTCAGTCGAACGCCGAGAAACGGCGCTTCTCTTCAACTCTGAAGCGGCACTTGCTTTCTCGATCGGTTTGCAATTGAAAACGGCGGAGGAATTCTCGCGAGCGCTTTTCCCGCGAATTTCCCGCGGAAAAATCGATCGCCGTGTTAATTAAACGGCGCTTGAAGTGCCCGAACGAAATCGAGAGCTGTCCCTACCTGGCGAAAAAACTGGATTCTTTAATTACATAACGAAATCCAATTAAAACGGATGCACAACAATAATATTTCCCGGCGCGTTTTTGGGGGATTTCAGGCATACTTGACCGTGAACGATTAGCGAATCAATCCCGCAATGAAATTTCCCGACGCTTTATTTTTCGTTTTTTTTTAGTTTTCAATTTTCATTTCTTGTTTTTCCCGGTTTCCCAATTTGCAGTTACCCGGAATGAGCTCGGGGTTTTTCGCGGTGCAAATTCACCGCTCGTTTTATATATATTTTCATTAGAGAGCACTACTAAACTTCCCTCTACGATAAACCATAAACGTTGTTGATTAAATAGGTAGAGGAAAAATGTAATATTTACTTGCTCTTTAATTAGCTAATTCTCGCTAAATGTGTACGTAAAAATTCGCACGTTTCATTGGCGTTTGAAGTATGACGTTTGAGGTATGACGTTTGAAGTTTGACGTTTGAAGTTTGACAGTTGAAGTTTGACGTTTGAAGTAAAAATAGCATGGCTACTTTGATAAACCCTGTATAAAATAGCAGCAATTTCGCGGGAATTTCGAATATATCCCGCTCGATCTGCCATTTTTTAAATGGGAAAGGTGTGTAGGTTTAAGAACATTAAGTTGCTCGGAATAATACTTTATCAATATTCATAACCTTTTACATATTCAACGTTGCGGAAATCGATTTTTGTTTAGCATAACGTCGTTAGTAATCCTATAGAAACACAAATAAATCCCTTAACTTGAACTCGGCGCGAGCCCGCCATCGATTCTGATTAGGCGAAACGTCTGCGGCCTTCATTTCCATATTTACCCCCGGATTTTTCCGGGTTTATATACCGGAAAACCTTCGGCGTGCGATTTTTTCATCGATTCTCAATCGCTATAATATAAAGCCTACCAATCGATTAAAAAATCGATTAAGATATCGATACACCTTTCTATTTTCAATAACGAATTACCGGGGTCGTTCGGAATGTTATAATACGGTATTTTTTCCTCGTATAGGTAGCTCGAGATGGTACCGGCGATATAATAAGTATTTAACAAAAACAAAAAATCCCCCGGTATTATTAAATTTCTGCCGTTACTTCGCAGATATCTCTATCTCGAAAATAATAGGTCAATGCGAATCGGTTCTCGTTCGGCATCCGCACGTCCATTTCGCTAGATTTATATCGTTCGCCGGGACAATTTATCTCGTTTATTGTATAATTATTCTCGATCCGACACCAAGCCTCTACAGGGTGTTGAACATACGCAATTAATTAACCCACTAATTTAATTTACACCACCCACTATCATTCTTTTAATGCTCCATAAACAAACCCAATAACGTTTATTTGACGTATGACTTTTGAAGCTTGACATTTGACAGTTGACAGTTGACGTTTGATAGTTGACAGTTGACATTTGACAGCTGACGTTTGACAGTTGACGTTTGACAGTTGACGTTTGACAGTTGACGTTTGAAGTATGCTGTCAAATTGGGTGTATTTGAACGCTCTGTATATAATGTAGTAATAAAGAGTCGTTAGGAAATATAATCTTGTGCAATAATCGTGGAGTAGGTATAACTATGGTTTTTTATTGCATCGAATGCAGGAAGTAAATAAGTTCACGGCCGCTTTAAAATATATATTCTAACTGTACATAATGTTTTGTGAACGATAATCGATGCAAATTGCCCCGACTATTTCTTTTATTATTCTATTTTCCCGGCGAGCGAACGCTCTCCAGTATTTTACACGGTTTGTAAATTTCCACTTAAAAGGAAAATAAAATAAAAACCGTTTAATTTCCAAAGTCGTCCGTCTTCTGTGAGCTTCATTACGATGATTTACGCCCTTTTCGCGAAGTCGTTTAGAATAAACAAACTTAGATAAATCTGCTCGGGGAAAATTGAATGAAAACTACACCTAGTGCGAGCGCGGGAAAATCAATTACGCCGGCTGCTTGATTTGAATTTCGTGCGAAAAAATTGCTCGGCCTAAAATTCGAGAAACTATTAGCATACGCCATCTTATCTGGCGTATATCTGCATATAGATTGAATAGTGTACAAGGTGAAAGGTAGGGGGAAAATTAATTCTGCTGATCGGAGCGTTTAAATTAATCATCTGGGTTGGTGGCTGATTTAACGAGCGCCCCCCGTATATTAAACAAAGTTAATATGTACATACACGCAACATTTCAGAAGTAATTGATATCCTTTAAAACCGTACAAGATTAATTTTAAAGTAAATAAAGTAAGCATCAAGTAATTCGAGTAAGTAGAAATATATCAGGAAGTTTAATATCGCTCGCCCGAAACTCCTCGCGCACTTTAATATTATGTGAATATTACGAACAACAAATAAACCGTCTTTGTCATTAATTTCTCGTTATAATTCATATTACTCAAATTGGTAGTATATGAAATAACTTTAACAGGTTACAAGAAGTTGGGCGAAATTACTTCGCGAGTTGTTTGGCTTGCTCGAGATACATTAAACTTTTCGCGAAAACTATATATTTCTCCTCAACTTTAAACAGAGGCATAACTTCCAACTTTTTGGAATTATTTATTCGCCGGGCGAAAGTTCGCATTGTAACTCCTTCGACTCATATTCGTCGCTCCGAAGATGCGCTTAATGAACGCTATCCGATCCAAAGTCTTTTAAGCTTTTCCAAACTGATTTTTTATTGTACATTTTCCGCGATACCACAGCGATTAATCTCTTGCCCCACTCGCTCCTACTTGTTTGTGGCAAACATTAAATCAGCGGTATCCAAACAATAAATGATTTTCTTTTGCCCCACTCGCTCCTATTTGTGTGTATTGAATTTTTAAATCAGCAGTTACCAAACTTTTTTTTGAAACCTCTACAGGATGTTTATTCACAATTATTGCAAAATTTTCTCTAAAACGAATAAAACTATAAATTCGATTCTCTTTCGATATTATTCAGTATTACATCAAATAATTATCGATTGCTTCTTGCCCCACTTACTCCTATTTTTTTATCTAACACCAGCAGTTCCACACATTTTTTCTTTACACAGATAAAAATATAATGCTGCAAACTTTTGCCCCACTCGCTCCTATTTGTTTGTATTCAATTTTTAAATCAGCAGTTAGCAAACTTTTTTTTGAAACCTCTACAGGATGTTTATTCACAATTATTGCAAAATTTTCTCTAAAACGAATAAAACTATAAATTCGATTCTCTTTCGATATTATTCAGTATTACATCAAATAATTATCGATTGCTTCTTGCCCCACTTACTCCTATTTTTTTTATCTAACACCAGCAGTTCCATACATGTTCTCTTTACACAGATAAAAATATAATGCTGCAAACTTTTGCCCCACTCGCTCCTATTTGTTTGTATTCAATTTTTAAATCAGCAGTTACCAAACTTTTTTTTTGAAACCTCCACAGGATGTTTATTCACAATTATTGCAAAATTTTCTCTAAAACGAATAAAACTATAAATTCGATTCTCTTTCGATATTATTCAGTATTACATCAAATAATTATCGATTGCTTCTTGCCCCACTTACTCCTATTTTTTTTATCTAACACCAGCAGTTCCACACATTTTATCTTTACACAGATAAAAATATAATACTGCATACTTTTGCCCCACTCGCTCCTATTTGTTTGTATTCAATTTTTAAATCAGCAGTTACCAAACTTTTTTTTTGAAACCTCTACAGGATGTTTATTCACAATTATTGCAAAATTTTCTCTAAAACGAATAAAACTATAAATTCGATTCTCTTTCGATATTATTCAGTATTACATCAAATAATTATCGATTGCTTCTTGCCCCACTTACTCCTATTTTTTTTTATCTAACACCAGCAGTTCCACACATTTTTTCTTTACACAGATAAAAATATAATGCTGCAAACTTTTGCCCCACTCGCTCCTATTTGTTTGTATTCAATTTTTAAATCAGCAGTTAGCAAACTTTTTTTTGAAACCTCCACAGGATGTTTATTCACAATTATTGCAAAATTTTCTCTAAAACGAATAAAACTATAAATTCGATTCTCTTTCGATATTATTCAGTATTACATCAAATAATTATCGATTGCTTCTTGTCCCACTTACTCCTATTTTTTTTATCTAACACCAGCAGTTCCATACATGTTCTCTTTACACAGATAAAAATATAATGCTGCAAACTTTTGCCCCACTCGCTCCTATTTGTTTGTATTCAATTTTTAAATCAGCAGTTAGCAAACTTTTTTTTGAAACCTCCACAGGATGTTTATTCACAATTATTTCAAAATTTTCTCTAAAACGAATAAAACTATAAATTCGATTCTCTTTCGATATTATTCAGTATTAAATCAAATAATTATTGACTGCTTCTTGTCCCACTTACTCCTATTTTTTTATTTAATACCAGCAGTTCCACACATTTTTTCTTTACACAGATAAAATTATAATGCTGCAAACTTTTGCCCCGCTTGCTCCTACTTATAATTTGCATTAAATTTTTTAATCAGCGGTTCCCAAACTTCGACGGGACGTTTATTGGCAATAATTACAAAATGTCATCATGAAATGCTCGCTTATCCGAAAACTAAATTGTATCGTTAGTTTAGTGCATACGACGTGAAATTAAAGGGGCAAATATTAGAGTAAAAATGTCGGGAAAATCGGGAAAACTTTGCGCTTATCGAGCCGTTTTAGAACGTATAAAATTTTCGCTTCGTGTTCGTTGATTGCGAGGACTTTCATATCGCGTTAAAGTCGAAAGTTTTCTCTGGAAATCTCGAACACGGTCGGAATATTATTTAATATATGTCGAGTGGAAATGGGTGAAGTGCAGAACAGTAACAGATAGAATGTAATTTAATTGAACGTTTAGTTGTTAACGAACAAAAAGTCGCAACGGCGACCGTTTCCTTCGACCGGAGTTTTAATGAAATTAAATCGTCCTACCCCGGACTTTTTTCTGTTATTCTTTTTTCGTTATTTTCATAATTCTCCGTGTTACTACCATTAGCTTAATAGAATGTTGGTCGACTTTGATAAGAGACTTATCATTTTCTAGGCGACGACTTTAATTCTATTCCCCAGCATAAGAAGTAGTAAAAAAATCACTCTTTCTTCCGGATAATCTCCGGAAATTTTAACATTTTTTAATTAAGGATAAATGCAATTCATTAAAAACTGCACTCTCGAATAAATTTTGTTACATTTTTTTGTTTGGGTACCGCTGATTTAATATTTAATACAAACAGTGAGTAGGAGAAAGTGGAGCAAAAGTTTATTACATTATCTATGTAAAAAAAAAATGTGCGGAGCTTCTGGTATAAAATAAAAAAATAGGAGTGAGTGGGGCAAAAAAGTAGTTAATAATTCATCGATTTATTACTGTATAGTATCGAAAGAGATTCGAATTTGTAGTTTTATTGGAAGTTTTATAAACTAAACTGGAAGCCCGTTGTGTTATTTGTTGGGCATTAAAGCGGGGTTGGCGATTAAAATCGTAAAAAGAGTCGGGGAATTTAAGCTTTTTGCCACTTTTAATGACCGATATGAAAGCGATAAACCCTTCGACGATGAAAAATTGTTCACCGCGTGATTGGCCGTCCGAAAGTTCGAATTCCCGCCGCTTGTTGTAGCAATTATTCCGGCGAGCGTTTTGCAGTTTTTTTTTTTTATTTTCGTATGAAATTTGTTGCAAAATGGGGGAATTGTTGTATTTCGTTTGTGCGGAAAGACTGCAAAATGAATTCTGCTTTTGACGGTTATTTTTTTCATTCGAACGAAAGCGAATCGATAAAAATGGATGTTCAAAGCGCGTGTTATTAAACGATTACATATCGCTCATAAAGCGAATATTGTTTGTTTTTTACTCGATGAAAAACAAAAAGGATTTTTCTAGTTAGTATTTTTCACTAAAAAAAACATCATATGTCGGTGTATAGAGGTAGAATAATGGTTTCATAAAAAAAGTTTAGGAACTGCTGATCAATACAAACAGCGAGTAGGAGAAAGTGGGGCAAGGTTTATTAAACAATATTGTCGTCTATGTGAAGAAAAAATGTGGGGAACTGCTGGTATAAAATAAAAAAATTAGGAGTAAGTGGGGCAAAAATAGGAAAAATTTTTTGATGAAAAAAATAGATTTAGTTAGCAATTTCCATTAAAAAAACATCCGCAGTCGTCGTGGAATAATGGTAGTTTTGTAACAAAGGACGAGCTTGGAGCCAAGCATAATAAAACCCGGGACGATAAGTGTCCTTCGGGTAAAGGGCGAGATTGAATCTAATTAAATCGACCCATCGAAGTTTTCAAATTGCAACTTGTCCATTACCAACGTGCGCGATTAATTCCGAAATGCAATCCGAAAGTTCCACGGTCAACTAGATCGTTGTTACAACTCAAATTAGATAATTAATCCCGTTTTCCCGGGCGCGAAAATTCTCACCTAGATTAAAAAGGCAAATTGTCCGGAAAATAAACGAATTTACCCGCTGGAAAAAATGCAATGGAATCGAATTCGGCTCGGTCTAATTTCGTTGCAAAGTTCAACTTCGAATGCGCATTTCGCTAACTAGATCCGATATAATTACCGAGGACTTGTTTCGAATTTCCCGCGGTTTATCCCGAAAAACAGAGCTCTTCGAATTGTTCGAGTAATTGCGCACAATGTCGCATGTAACATTACAATTTGTTATCGATAATCAATAGATGATACTTATTTTGGAACAATTGACGCAATCTGTGTAAAATAAAAATGTGTGGAACTGCTGGCATAAAATAAAAAATATTGGGAGTAAGTGGAGCTAAAAGCAATTTGTGGATTTGATGATGAAATTTTATAATATATGTGAATGTTGAGGTTTCAAAATAAAGTTTGAGAACCGCTGATATAAAAATTTAGTACAAATAGTGAGTAGGAGCAAGTGGGGCAAAAGTTTGTTACACAAGATTTTTATCTATGTGAAGAAAAACGTGTGGAATTGCTGGTATAACATGCAAAATAGGAGTGAGTGGGGCAAAAAGCAATTAATAATCCATCGATTTTATAACTGAAAGAGAATCTCATCGAATTGTTCGAGTGCTTGGCAGATGTAACAATTGAATTTGTTATCGATTATCGATAGGTGGAATTTTTTGAACATATGACGCAATTTACTAAATAATTATCTTATCTTCTTAAAGTATTGAGTATATAATTGAAGATTAATGTAGTTAGTTAATAATTTTTTTTATTTAGGTCACCAAGTGTCGATAACTAAGATGAAAAATATGCAATTTTCATACATTATTGGTACAATTTTTGTATCTTTAATCCTACACGCTCAAGTAAGTACACAATTAAATACTATTCTCACTACTTTAACCACAAACTTGCAACTTCTAGGCCCAACTGGACAACTCCGAACAACCGTAAGTCGCTAACCACAACATTCATTATTCATTTCTATGCATGAAACTCGTTCCAGAAACTACGAATTCACCGAAAAAAACATCACCGTGAACAGCACATCAAAATGGGCGCTAGAATTGGACGTAACGAGACTCTCCCACGCAGACAAATACACCAACTTTTCACTATATCACAACGTTTGGGCCAGCTTCAACGTGGCCGGATTGCGAGGCCGCAAAAGCTACAACGTTGCCAAATCGCTCAGTTTCAACATCTTGGGAGGCCACCAGTGGTCCGAAAGCGACGCCATCTCTGACCGATGGGTTTTCGGCCAGGTTAACGTCACCATGAAATTAGGTAAATTGATGACAATTCATCCATTGAGAGTTAGTTAATTTTTGTTGCTTCTTCAGCTGTTGCTTCAGAAATAATAGCCGATCCTCACTTCCCCTACAACTACCCCATCATAGTGAGGTGGTACCTGCAAAGGGAAGTCAACCTGACCTTCCCTCAGCATGGAGCCCAGGTTGGACCTGAGGAGCCTTCGCTGGATTTCTCCGGTAGAACATCCGAGCCTAAAGCGCCTGGTTTGTTCAATTTGTTCGCAAACTCGGGCTCTGATGCTATTAACGTTCACGAATACACCTTGGATGTCAGTCCCAATACGAATGCGACAAATTGGCATATGACAGATGGTTTTAATGTGACAAATGACGCTAGTATCACCCCCAGCGCCACCGTAGGCTCGCAACTCAAAGACGGTATCGTAACCTACGAGTTGTTCGAAATTACCACCGTCGAGTCCATTATAACTTTGTTCAAAGTTTGATAATTTTGTGTACTTGATGCAACAAATGTGCTATTTTGAAGTTTAAAAAGTGTTTTTTTAATTGCCCCACTTCATCCTAAATGTGGGTAGAATTGAGGCGAATGTGCCACACTCACTCCTAATGGGTTCTAAGTTCGAATCTTGATACAAAATACGTGCTAATTCGAAGGTTAAAAACTTGCCCCACTTCACCCTAAATGTCGTCAGATTTGAGGAGATTGTGTCCTACTCACTCCTAAATAGGTTCCCGGTTAAAATCGACCAATTTTCAAATATGTTGATCATTTTTCTCGAAGAGATCTCTTAGTTTGGGGTAGCATCCCTCTCATTAAGGGTTGAAAATTACCTGGAAAAAAAATTAACCAATTAATTGATGCCTCTTGAAAACTGTTATACGTGACAAAAAAATCGATAATTTGCTACTATAAGTAATAGAAATGAGATGTTATCGACTTATCGAGTGGGATTTGGGGGCGAGAGGGGCAAAATTTGAAACCGGCCGCCGGGGCCAGCGGCCGTTTCCGCGGCCCCCTCGGATTTATTCACACAGATAAATCACATCCAATGCATTTCTCTTTTGTGTTTCGCTACGTTTTTGTGTATGTATGTGCGCGTGTTTTTTCCCCCCGGCATAAATCAGATACGGAACATTGTGCTCGATGCCCCGTTTATGTTTATGCCGAATCGATACCGATTTTGATTGAAGATTTACAGTTATTTTTGTGCCGAGCACAACACTCGTATATCCACGGCAGATAAAATTATCCACTACATAAATTTTTTCCACTTTACCCGTCGCCCGCTGCATTAAGGAAAGTGGACCGTTTTCGAAAAGGGTTGTTTTCCTGCGAGGCCGAACCTGGCTGGATGCTCTAATAAGCCGCAGGCCACATTATCGAAAACGAAGAATTGTAAATTTCGCTCTATACGTGTACTCCACAAAGGTGTCATTCTTAACGAATAAAATTTCGAATACAATCACCCCGTTCCGGATTGCCTTAGCTCTGCGCTTTTGACTCGAGAAGAAATTACATTTTAAAGTAAAAACAGCCGAGTCCAAATCTAAATCCAATACGTATTTGATCTTGCGCTCGCGGCAATCGAACTGAGAAAGGAGCTTTACGGCCCCTGCAACTGACACGGACTTTAAGGGAATTTAGAATTTCCAGAATATCCAGAATTCCCAGAATATCAGAGGTGTATGTGTGTGTGTATAGAGTAGAAGTTGAATCCAGCATTTGGACTTGACTGCTGCTGCTGGTGGGTTTGCCTTCGGGAAATCGGGATGTGCACAAGACGGGTTCGGACAAGCAAACAAAAACCAAATCAATTCAACGTGCATTTAGTGACCTAAGCGCCCGCACTATTAGAATGCAATTTATAGTAAAGTTGCTTCGGGTGTACCCAATTCTTATAAGCCAACTGGAATGGAATAAAATCGAATTTATTTGGGCTATGGTACAATGCAGTTAATACTAGAATAAGCGACCGTACTATTAAAAATGCAAATTATAGTAAAGTCGCTTCCATGCAAAAATCGGAATGCAGTAATAAAATTGCGCCTGTACTATAGTAGAATTGCGGGATTTATAGTAAGGTAGCAGCGTGTAAATTGGTTCAGGAAAAGCGAAGTGGAATGGAATAAAATCGAATGAACCCCAATTTGTTTGGGCGATGATACAATTTGCCAGGCCTTTCTTCTCGCCCGGGTCAACGAAACGCTTGCTCGACCGTTCCCGGAAAGGTTATTGGATAAATTTGAATAAATCCAACCGGACTTAATAATAATAGAGTCGTTCGTTTTTGTTAGCGATATTATTAAAACAACATACACAATAAAAACGTAGTAGGTTTGTAGTTGCTTAGTTCAACTGTGGTTCTGCGTTGAACCGAGTTTAACTGCAAATTTGTACCATTTATAAATGGTTCTAAGATCGTCCTGAACTGAAAAAAATCATGAAAACCCACCAAAAAATCCGGAATTTTTTTCCCGATCACAATTCGTCATTAATCTAAATTTTCCGCGATTTACCCCGCGAAAAAAATTCAAATTAGAATCCCGTAATATCCTATAACAACATTTTTTGTCTTTTCCGGATTCGCAATTCGAGTATAATTAATTTTTTTCGCCGAGTAAATAATGATGTTTATGCTCCTTCTCCGGCGCAAAAACACCCGGTTTAAAGGACTGTTGGATTTAAGAAGAGTCACTTAATTTATTTAACGGATTAAGCGCAGAAAACCCCGCGAGATGGAGCATTAAAACAAGAAACCCCGCCGCTTTTTTCCCGGATACTCATTAAACGCGAATAACAATAAAATAGAATTGAAATACACGCGCAAATCGCGGGAAAAACCGCATTTGATAGACGAATAAGAACACTCCCGAAATATAATTATAGAAGCACTTAAATTCGGATTATAATTAAAAGATGTAACATCATTAAAACGCTCGATGGTTTGGTGAACGAAAAAACCCGATGGAGCGCACCTAACGCGTTTATTCCAAATGGAAATTTCCAGGGGAAACCAACGAGTCTATTTTCCGGAAAGACGTATAATTCAGCGGAGTTTCTCAGAGTCAGGACCAGACCAGAGGGAGCACCGAAGATATATGGTGCTAATTATCCACTCAAGACAAAGTGTCATTTCCTCATTCATCATCATTAACCCGTCATAATCCACAAACGACTCTCACATTGTCCTCGCATTCGCCAAATTATTTTCTTCCGTTTTTTCCGGCCGCCGGCTTGCTTCGACGGTACTCACTCTATAGTTTTTAATTATTCTAATTAATTTTTTTCTCGCCTTGGCAAGCACGAAATAACCCGCATTGTAATTTATTGCGCATGTTGCTTGATTATATTGACCACAAGTGTTGTATAGTTTATGCAAAACAAAGTTAGATGCACGTCACTATTAATTTACTACGTCACCAGCGTTGTGTATAACAACCAGATTTAAAAGAGATTGCGTGTGGGGAAAAAAATATTCGGGGGGGCTAAATGATTTATTCGAGTTTGTATTTTGAATATTCCGGATGCGATTTTTCGGTAACGATCCGACCGGATCGGAATCTGGATGACGTTGGCGAGCAATCGGATGGCACAATAGCGCAAATTGTACGTGGATAAATTTTCTAATGGCGGCGGTGAGGGCGCTACGTGACCAATTTCTCCTCCCATTGTTGGCGAAAAATTAAAGGATATATGACAAAAGGCAAAAAATACACTGCTTATTACCGGGTTCGTGGGGAATGTAAAAATTTTATTTTCCTATGGCGCGGAAAAGCGGAGTTTCATTGTTGAGCTGAAAGGAGGCCGTGATTCTGTTTGCTCTTTAACGTTTATCCTGCTTTCTGTTTTGCTGCGCGAAATATGTTTTGTCTTCCTGCATTCGTACGATTTTTCCTGCTCTATAGTACATACACACCACTAAAAAAAACCCACCCTTTCCCTCGATTTAGAACTCCAGTAAATAATCCCTTCGGAGCGATATCTAAGATTAGGTCAGTTCATATTAACTTATCGGCGTTGGAGATGCCACCGCAGGATAGGAGAAGGCCCGTAATTGAATGTTCACTCAGCCAAAATGGCCACTTTAGCACATGTGTCCCCGCAGACAACCTTCGAATCTTTTACCAAATCCGGGGGCCCGGATTAGACGGATTTTCTTTTCGACGAGCGCTCCAACTTTTTTTATGAAAACACCACGAGAACGATGGCGCAGGTCGGCTAATGGAAATCCGGGCCTAACCCTTGTCTTCTAAGGAGTTCCTATGAGGATTTGACCACGTTCTACGGGGTGTTGTTTGCGAAATTCACGAAAAAAATGTCTTCTATAAACTCTAAAAAAAAGTAAATAGTCCAAAAAGAGTGCTAGAATTTATCCTGGACGGTTCCAAATAGTTCTGAATCAGTTCTAAATGATGTTAAACAATTCTAAGAGCGTTCTAAACTGTTTCAAAATGGTCCTATTCACTTCAATTTGGTTCTAAGCGATTTTGGACAGTTCTGAACAGGTTTTGAACAATTCTACATGGTGTAATGGAAATATGAGCCTATCCCTAGTCTCTTCTATGAAGTGCTGCGAGGATTTGACACATTCTACAGGGTGTTAATTGCGAAATTTATTTTTCTACAGATTCTAAAAAAATGTTCTGAATAGTCCTGAAAGAGAGCTAAAATTTATCATGGACGGTTTCAAGTACTGAATCAGGGCTCCAAACAGTCCTAAACCTGTCCTAAATGATTCTAGGCAATTCTAAATGATTCTAAACAATTCTAAATGGTCCAAGAACAGTACTGAATTGTTTCAAACGGTTCTAAATGATCCTGGACAGTTCTAAATGGTTTTCGATAGTCTTAAATGGTTGTAAATAGTTCTAAGTGATTCTAAAACCCATTGAAACAGTTCTAACTGATTCTAAAACAGATTGAAACAGTTCTAAATGATTCTAGACAATTCTAAATGATCCAAGAACAGTACTGAACTGTTTCAAACGGTTCTAAATGATCCTGGACAGTTCTAAATGGTTTTCGATAGTCTTAAATGGTTGTCAATAGTTCTAAGTGATTCTAAAACAGATTGAAACAGTTCTAAATGATTCTAGACAATTCTAAATGATCCAAGAACAGTACTGAACTGTTTCAAACGGTTCTAAATGATCCTGGACAGTTCTAAATGGTTTTCGATAGTCTTAAATGGTTGTCAATAGTTCTAAGTGATTCTAAAACCGATTGAAACAGTTCTAAATAATTCTAGACAATTCTAAATGATCCAAGAACAGTACTGAACTGTTTCAAACGGTTCTAAATGATCCTGGACAGTTCTAAATGGTTTTCGATAGTCTTAAATGGTTGTCAATAGTTCTAAGTGATTCTAAAACCGATTGAAACAGTTCTAAATGATTCTAGACAATTCTAAATGATCCAAGAACAGTACTGAACTGTTTCAAACGGTTCTAAATGATCCTGGACAGTTCTAAATGGTTTTCGATAGTCTTAAATGGTTGTCAATAGTTCTAAGTGATTCTAAAACCGATTGAAACAGTTCTAAATGATTCTAGACAATTCTAAATGATCCAAGAACAGTACTGAACTGTTTCAAACGGTTCTAAATGATCCTGGACAGTTCTAAATGGTTTTCGATAGTCTTAAATGGTTGTCAATAGTTCTAAGTGATTCTAAAACCGATTGAAACAGTTCTAAATGATTCTAGACAATTCTAAATGATCCAAGAACAGTACTGAACTGTTTCAAACGGTTCTAAATGATCCTGGACAGTTCTAAATGGTTTTCGATAGTCTTAAATGGTTGTCAATAGTTCTAAGTGATTCTAAAACCGATTGAAACAGTTCTAAATGATTCTAGACAATTCTAAATGATCCAAGAACAGTACTGAACTGTTTCAAACGGTTCTAAATGATCCTGGACAGTTCTAAATGGTTTTCGATAGTCTTAAATGGTTGTCAATAGTTCTAAGTGATTCTAAAACCGATTGAAACAGTTCTAAATAATTCTAGACAATTCTAAATGATCCAAGAACAGTACTGAATTGTTTCAAACGGTTCTAAATGATCCTGGACAGTTCTAAATGGTTTTCGATAGTCTTAAATGGTTGTCAACAGTTCTTAGTGATTCTAAAACCGATTGAAACAGTTCTAAATAATTCTAGACAATTCTAAATGATCCAAGAACAGTACTGAACTGTTTCAAACGGTTCTAAATGATTCTAGACAATTCTAAATGATTCTAAGGGCGTTCTGGACTGTTTCAAATGGCCCAAGCCCTTTACCTAAGTTGGTAAAATATTTCAAAAATTACACGTCCAATTTCTCATCAAAAATTAATTGCGCCGCGCAGAAGTATCAAATTTAACAGGTCGTTTAATTATGCTAATGAAGCGCCCGATCAATCGGCGGTTATAAATCCTCGGGCCGCCCCGCCAGCGTGGGGCGAAAGTAAAATTGTCGCGATTTATGAATGACTAATGTCGCGGGGGCGGCCTGTCTCGGCCAGAACCCGCTCCCGAGACCCCGGCGCGCCCCGCTCGCCCCCGCCGGGCCCATCCGATAGCGATTCGAGCGGCGGCGAGCAAACTGCTTTTAAATCAAATTTCGACCGGGATTAAGGAGTTATGGGTGAATATTTCCGGCCAGCACCTGCCGTCGCGATATCGCCTTTCAATTTACCTAATATATGTGTGAATGTGTCTTCATGAATAAAACATTGTATCAGCGGGATCCTTTCGCTCGGATGGTGTCTCAATAATATCCATGAATTTATCGACCTACCCTAATAAATACTTGCATTACCCATTCTATACTCCATGTATTATCGTTTTAATTATAACCGGATTGTTTGGGATCATGTAGAACTGTTCAAAAGCGTGCAGAACCGTCCAGAATCCTTCTTCAGAACCATTATTGTACTGATTAGGAGTATTTGAAACTGTTCAGGACTATCTTAGAATTAGCTAGAATTGCCCAAAATTATTTATTAGAACTGATTCAGGACTAATTGGGACGGTCCAGGATAAACTCAAGAACTATTTGGGATTAAAATTAATTTTAGAATCGATTTTCAGACAGATTAATGAAAAATCAGCCTTGCCAATGTAAACTGAAAATTTGTTGCCAACCTCTCAAAAAAAAATCCTAACTAATTTGTGATTTTTTGACGACTATTTCATATTTTTTGGATAATTTTTCCCGGTTTTATCAAATTATTTGAATCAATTACACCATTTTTGAATAGTTTTCTTCCTAGATTTTTTGCTTAATTTGTAGAATTGTTAAAAATCGGTTAGAAAACTGATTCAGGACTATTTAGAACGCTCCAGGATAAACTCTAGAACCATTTAGAACTATTTGAGATTAAAATTAATTTTAGAATCAATTTTCAGACAGATTAATGAAAAATCAGGCTTGCCAATGTAAACTGAAAATATGTTGCCAACCTCTAAAAAAAAAAACTAATTTGTGATTTTTTGACGACTATTTCATAATTTTTGGATAATTTTTCCTGATTTTATCGAATTATTTGAATCAATTACACGATTTTTGAATAGTCTTCTTCCTAGATTTTTGCTTAATTTGTAGAATTGTTAAAAATCGGTTAGAACACTGATTCAGGACTATTTGGAACGGTCCAGGATAAACTCTAGAACCATTTAGAACTATTTGAGATTAAAATTAATTTTAGAATAAATTTTCAGACGGATTAATGAAAAATCAGCCTTGCAAATGTAACCAACCTCTCAAAAAAAAAATCCTAACTAATTTGTTTCATGATTTTTTGACGACTATTTCATAATTTTTGGATAATTTTTCCCGATTTTATCAAATTATTGGAATCAATTACACCATTTTTGAATAGTTTTCTTCCTAGATTTTTTGCTTAATTTGTAGAATTGTTAAAAATCGGTTAGAAAACTGATTCAGGACTATTTAGAACGCTCCAGGATAAACTCTAGAACCATTTAGAACTATTTGAGATTAAAATTAATTTTAGAATCAATTTTCAGACAGATTAATGAAAAATCAGGCTTGCCAATGTAAACTGAAAATATGTTGCCAACCTCTAAAAAAAAAAACTAATTTGTGATTTTTTGACGACTATTTCATAATTTTTGGATAATTTTTCCCGATTTTATCAAATTATTTGAATCAATTACACCATTTTTGAATAGTTTTCTTTCTAGATTTTTTGCTTAATTTGTAGAATTATTAAAAATCGGTTAGAACACTGATTCAGGACTATTTGGAACGGTCCAGGATAAACTCTAGAACCATTTAGAACTATTTGAGATTAAAATTAATTTTAGAATCAATTTTCAGACAGATTAATGAAAAATCAGCCTTGCCAATGTAAACTGAAAATATGTTGCCAACCTCTAAAAAAAAACTAATTTGAGATTTTTTGACGACTATTTCATAATTTTTGGATACTTTTTCCCGATTTTATCAAATTATTTGAATCAATTACACAATTTTTGAATAGTTTTCTTTCTAGATTTTTTGCTTAATTTGTAGAATTGTTAAAAATCGGTTGTTAAAAAACACTGATTCAGGACTATTTGGAACGGTCCAGGATTTGAATCAATTTTGCAGGATTTTTGCACGGTTTTTTCATAGTATTTAACGGGTTTTTGCTTAATTCTTAATGACAGATTACCAATTTCATTAGCAAAATTAAACTACCGGATTAATAATAGCGAATTTCAAGATGGTTCTTTATGTGAACAAGGGGGCTAATTAGTGGGGCCACTGGCGGTTTTGCGGCCAGCCCGCGTTGCAGGTTTAACACCGCGGCCAATTATTATACACCCCAAATACACCCGGCAGGTGGTCCTAGGAAGCAATTAGAAACTAATAGTAACAGCTCCTGCGAGGTTAGACCGCGTTTAACCTCATCTTCACCTCCTGTGAATCCCCTATATACATTATCTGTATATATATAGGAAACGTTCTAATCACCCTCTAAAATATCTCCGTATATTTTTCGAATACGCTGTATACTACCATAAAAGTGCAGTATTAATTAACACCCTGTATATGTAGCTATTTAGTGAATTTACGGTCCAAAAGAGTATAAAGCCTTCTTGATGTTTTGGTGCAGAAGGTGAGTTTTCCAGCAGGAAATTAAATATCCGAATTAGCATAGGTACTGTTAGGGAGTACACGTTAAGATGTTTTAAGCACCCCCGGGGAAATCAACGACAAGTTATAAATCGTTGCCCGGAACAAATACGAAAACATCCCGGAACGGCGTCATCTGTTTACGAGCGTCGATGAAGCATCAAGTGGAATTAAGTCCCCGGAGTTAATGCGCTGCATAAACTGCTATAGGTGTACGAATCCGGGTGCATTTTCGCCGAAAATTTTCCGGAATTGCATTTAGCGAGTAGGGGAGAGGGGGGCTTTGCTCGAAGAGACAGCAATTATGCCACTCGAAGAAAAACAATTCGCTGTATTTTCCGGGCACGCCGCCCGGAATTTATTTCCGGCGTATTTACATTATAAATTGGAGCCTACTGGATTTTTTCCTGCGCCATCAGATGCGCCCTTTCTTGCGCTTAATTATTAAAAATACTGCCGATCGTTTGTTAATAAAAGGTTTTCGGTGTTCGATGAACGGAAAAATCAAGCGAAAAAAATCTTATTTACGTGCGAAGAAACAACGACAGCGACCGAGAAACCTACTCCGGTATAATGCGATAGAGTCGAAGGGGACTTGAAATAAAATAAAATAAAAAAAACCGTTTCGAACGCTGAAATGCTAATGAAATTTTTATTCCATCCCGCCCGAATGTCCCTCTTAATTGCAGCCCGCTGATCGTCCGAGCGGAAGTTTTAAAAGTATTCTCCGACTCGAAAGAAAGTGCTATTTTTAAACCTGCCCCGCTCCCCCCCGCGCCGGCGATTTGAATAATGAAATATGCATATTAAAAGAAAAATTAACGAACTCCAGTTAAACATCCATTACCGATATAAACGGCGTTAATGCTTTTTAGGGTAATCGCCAATTGCACTATACAGGGGGTGTTCGAAAAATAGAGGCTATCATAAATTCCAATTTTGCCCCGCTCTTCGATATGATGGAAGAGGCTGGCATGTTAATTCCGCGTCCGAAAAAAAACCGGATTTAATCGAGCACCTACTTTGTTTGATTGCTTTATCTGATTCCGGGCACCGGAGCCCCGGATGTATGCGGAAGAGGAAAATCCCGTTAGGGCGTTAAACTTCGACGGAGACGTATATATACGTACGTCCGAAGTATTCCAACTAGTTTGCATAAAGACGGCCGTAAATGCAGGAAAACTCGATTGACCGAGTTGGGGAAGTTTGTCGCGAGTGCTCCCTTTGCGATTTCAATTCGGTAAACAATTACTCGATGGGTTAAAGTTCGCGCGGATATCGACGGCTCAGACCTTAAATTTACTTACCTATCCGGTCCCCAATCGTTTCGAATTATTTTAAAACCAACTGCGACCATTTTAAACTGTTCAGAACTGTCTTAGAACCGTTCAAGATTATTCAGAATTCATTCAAGACAATTTGTATGGCCCAGAGCAAATTAGAACTATCCAGCATCATTTAGAACTATTTTAAAACTGACTAGAAACATTTGAAACAGTTCAGAACTGTCTTAGAACCGTTTGGAACCGTTCAAGATTATTCAGAACTGATTCAGGACAATTTAGAAAGGCCCAGAATAAATTAGAACTATTCAATATCATTTAGAACTATTTTAAAACTGACTAGGAACATTTGAAACAGTTCAGAACTGTCTTAGAACCGTTTGGAACCGTTCAAGATTATTCAGAACTGATTCAGGACAATTTAGAAAGGCCCAGAATAAATTAGAACTATTCAATATCATTTAGAACTATTTTAAAACTGACTAGGAACATTTGAAACAGTTCAGAACTGTCTTAGAACCGTTTGGAACCGTTCAAGATTATTCAGAACTGATTCAGGACAATTTAGAAAGGCCCAGAATAAATTAGAACTATTCAATATCATTTAGAACTATTTTAAAACTGACTAAGAACATTTGAAACAGTTCAGAACTGTCTTAGAACCGTTTGGAACCGTTCAAGATTATTCAGAACTGATTCAGGACAATTTAGAAAGGCCCAGAATAAATTAGAACTATTCAATATCATTTAGAACTATTTTAAAACTGACTAGGAACATTTGAAACAGTTCAGAACTGTCTTAGAACCGTTTGGAACCGTTCAAGATTATTCAGAACTGATTCAGGACAATTTGGAAAGGCCCAGAATAAATTAGAACTATTCAATATCATTTAGAACTATTTTAAAACTGACTAAGAACATTTGAAACAGTTCAGAACTGTCTTAGAACCGTTTGGAACCGTTCAAGATTATTCAGAACTGATTCAGGACAATTTGGAAAGGCCCAGAATAAATTAGAACTATTCAATATCATTTAGAACTATTTTAAAACTGACTAAGAACATTTGAAACAGTTCAGAACTGTCTTAGAACCGTTTGGAACCGTTCAAGATTATTCAGAACTGATTCAGGACAATTTAGAAAGGCCCAGAATAAATTAGAACTATTCAATATCATTTAGAACTATTTTAAAACTGACTAGGAACATTTGAAACAGTTCAGAACTGTCTTAGAACCGTTTGGAACCGTTCAAGATTATTCAGAACTGATTCAGGACAATTTGGAAAGGCCCAGAATAAATTAGAACTATTCAATATCATTTAGAACTATTTTAAAACTGACTAAGAACATTTGAAACAGTTCAGAACTGTCTTAGAACCGTTTGGAACCGTTCAAGATTATTCAGAACTGATTCAGGACAATTTGGAAAGGCCCAGAATAAATTAGAACTATTCAATATCATTTAGAACTATTTTAAAACTGACTAAGAACATTTGAAACAGTTCAGAACTGTCTTAGAACCGTTTGGAACCGTTCAAGATTATTCAGAACTGATTCAGGACAATTTGGAAAGGCCCAGAATAAATTAGAACTATTCAATATCATTTAGAACTATTTTAAAACTGACTAAGAACATTTGAAACAGTTCAGAACTGTCTTAGAACCGTTTGGAACCGTTCAAGATTATTCAGAACTGACTCAGGACAATTTGAAATGGTTCAGAACAAATTAGAACTGCCTAATATTATTTAGAACTATTTTTATCATAGAACCGTTTAGAATCGTCCACGATTATTCAGAACAGTTTCAGGGCTAATTGGAATGGTTTGGGATTAATTTTTTTGAACTAATTAGAATTTTTCTGACTGTACTAGTAAAAAGGTAGCGCAATTTCGATTACCCCTAATCAGCGCCGGTTTAATTAGGAAAAGGTAACGCAATATTGTCGAATGTAATTGGCGTTGTTTTCGTCATTACGCGGACAAGGAAAAACCGTTCCGAGTAATTTAAGTGGGTTACCTTGTAATTATACCTGCACCAACCGGCCGACGACTTTTCCATTAGGGCAATTAAAAGTGAGTCAGTTTAGTTTTTAGTACGGGTCAACGGAGTTCTCTAATAAATCCTTTTAAATTATTCTCATGCTAACGAGCCGGAATTACTCCGAGCGCGACGCACGATCGCAATTAGCTCGATGTAAAAAAGACCGGAGAAAACCGAACGCGGTAGTAAATTAATAACCGATATTATCGATATTAAAAACGGTAATTGTAGATCTGCAAAGTTCGGTTTTTTTAAGCGAGAAATTGCACGTTTAAATTATGCACGCTATTAATTATTATATATCTAGCGAGCTTATGTAAATTACTTGTCGCTTTAGTCCTATCCGGCGTACTCGCTTCCTTCGGAATACGTCCATAAAAAAATATAAAAACAATGAGAGCCAGAGGGAGAGAATTATGACTGAATGAGTCTACTTGCTCCAAATTGGTTCTAAATTGTTCTGGACAGTTTTTGAATCATTCAAAACTGTTCCATAAGTGATTAGAAGTCCAGGTTTGTTTATAATTATTTAGAATTGTTCCAGAACTGATTATAACTCTCCAGAATTGATTAGAACCAATTTAGATTCATTTAGAACTGTTCCAGAAATGATCAGAGCACACCAGAATTATTTAGCACCATTTTAGAACTGACTAGGTCCAAAATCTATTCAGGACAGTTTCAGGACAATTTGGAACCATTTAGAACGGTTTCAGGAACTTTTTTAGAACTTCATTTAGCATTTTTAAACTGAATACTTAAATAATTTAGAGCATTATGAACGAATAAATGTACTTGCTGGTGGTTTATAAATGTTCTGAACTGTTTTGGAATCATTTAGAACTGTTCTAGAACTGATTGGAACTCTTCAGAATTATTTAGTACCATTTTAAAAGCGACCAAGACCTTTTGAAACCATTCAGGACGATCTTAGAACGATTTAGAACTATCCAAAATCAATTCAGAACTGTTTCAGGACAATTTGGAACCATTTAGAACTGTTCTAGAACTGATTGGAACTCTTCAGAATTATTTAGTACCATTTTAAAAGCGACCAAGTCCTTTTGAAACCATTCAGGACGATCTTAGAACGATTTAGAACTATCCAAAATCAATTCAGAACTGTTTCAGGACAATTTGGAACCATTTAGAACTGTTCTAGAACTGATTGGAACTCTTCAGAATTATTTGGTACAATTTTAGAAGTGAGCAGGACCTTTTGAAACCAATCTGGACGATCTTAGAACGATTTAGAACTATCCAAAATCAATTCAGAACAGTTTCAGGACAATTTGGAACCATTGAGAACTGTTCTAGAACTGATTGGAACTCTTCAGAATTATTTAGTAGCATTTTAGAAGTGACCAAGACCTTTTGAAACCATTCAGGACGATCTTAGAACCATTTAGAACTATCCAAAATTAATTCAGAACAGTTTCAGGACAATTTGGAACCATTTAGAACTGTTCTAGAACTGATTGAACTCTTCAGAATTATTTAGTAGCATTTTAGAAGTGACCAAGACCTTTTGAAACCATTCAGGACGATCTTAGAACCATTTAGAACTATCCAAAATCAATTCAGAACAGTTTAAGGACAATTTATAGAAGACTATTTAGAACTTAAAAACTGATCCAATCGACTAATTTAGTGAAATATTAGAGCTCATAAATTGGCGATTTTTTTGGAAATTCCGTTTCCCCCGAATCCGCCCCTGTGCTGAGACATTTAGCGTTTAATGTCCCGCTCCATCTCTCAAAGTAAAGACGAAACGCCAGCCATCTCCCGAGATGTTCCTTTGCATTATACAGTTATCCGACCGACTCATTGTCGGCTCTAGAGACTCGTGATAAATATATGAAGCGTACCACGTAACTCATTATCCTGAGGGAACTAATTACGCCGCTCTCCCCCGCCTCACCCATAGCGCGTCACGCTCGTCGTGCGGCCGCATCAAGAAAAATTACTTTCATTAACTCCCGCGGAAAGCAATCCCAACGAGCGGGAGATTTGTTGCCCTATAACGCCCTTAATCTCATCAATGCCTTCACCTACCGCCCCCCCGAGCCGGCGCCACCCCCGCTGAACTACAATTGATTAGAATTCCGCTAATTTAGAGCCGCCTTGGAGCGAAATATATCCGTCGCTCCTCGTAGAAATCTACCAGAAGCGAGCAATAATTATTGCGATTCGTGCTAAAGATGGGAAAATATACGAGGAGCGAGCAATATAATTGTGATTCGAGCGAAAAATGAGGAAATATATGAGGAGCGAGCAATAATTATTGGGATTCGAGCAAAAGAGGAGGAAATATACGAGGAGCGAGCAATATAATTGTGATTCGAGCGAAAAATGAGGAAATATATGAGGAGCGAGCAATAATTATTGGGATTCGAGCAAAAGAGGAGGAAATATACGAGGAGCGAGCAATAATTATTGCGATTCGAGCGAAAAATGAGGAATTAATGTACGAGGAGTGAGCAATAATTTATTGCGATTCGAGCGAAAAATGAGGAAATATACGAGGAGCGAGCAATAATTATTGGGATTTACGCTGAAGAGGAGGTGATATACGAGGAGCGAGCAATAATTATTGCGATTCGAGCAAAAAAATGAGGAAATATACGAGGAGTGAGCAATAAATTATAGCGATTCAAGCGAAAAATGAGGAAACATACGAGGAGCGAGCAATAATTATTGTGATTCCAGCAAAAAATGAGGAAATATACGAGGAGCGAGCTATAATTATTGCGATTAGAGCAAAAGAGGAGGAAATATACGAGGAGCGAGCAATAACTATTGGGATTTGCGAAGAAGAGGAGGTGATACACGAGGAGCGAGCAATAATTATTGCGATTCGAGCGAAAAATGAGGAATTAATGTACGAAGAGTGAGCAATAATTTATTGCGATTCGAGCGAAAAATGAGGAAATATACGAGGAGCGAGCAATAATTATTGGGATTTACGCTGAAGAGGAGGTGATATACGAGGAGCGAGCAATAATTATTGCGATTCGAGCAAAAAAATGAGGAAATATACGAGGAGTGAGCAATAAATTATAGCGATTCAAGCGAAAAATGAGGAAACATACGAGGAGCGAGCTATAATTATTGCGATTAGAGCAAAAGAGGAGGAAATATACGAGGAGCGAGCAATAACTATTGGGATTTGCGATGAAGAGGAGGTGATACACGAGGAGCGAGC
Source organism: Phyllotreta cruciferae (assembly GCA_917563865.1). Classification (NCBI taxonomy): domain Eukaryota; kingdom Metazoa; phylum Arthropoda; class Insecta; order Coleoptera; family Chrysomelidae; genus Phyllotreta; species Phyllotreta cruciferae. The sequence goes on from OU830616.1 coordinate 1,149,038, forward strand.
AATAATTATTGCGATTCGAGCGAAAAATGAGGAATTAATGTACGAAGAGTGAGCAATAATTTATTGCGATTCGAGCGAAAAATGAGGAAATATACGAGGAGCGAGCAATAATTATTGGGATTTACGCTGAAGAGGAGGTGATATACGAGGAGCGAGCAATAATTATTGCGATTCGAGCAAAAAAAATGAGGAAATATACGAGGAGTGAGCAATAAATTATAGCGATTCAAGCGAAAAATGAGGAAATATACGAGGAGCGAGCTATAATTATTGCGATTAGAGCAAAAGAGGAGGAAATATACGAGGAGCGAGCAATAACTATTGGGATTTGCGATGAAGAGGAGGTGATACACGAGGAGCGAGCAATAATTATTGCGATTCGAGCAAAGAAATAAGGAAATATACGAGGAGCGAGCAATAATTATTGCGATTAGAGCAAAAGAGGAGGAAATATACGAGGAGCGAGCAATAATTATTGCGATTCGAGCAAAAGAGGAGGAAATATACGAGGAGCGAGCAATAATTGGAGCGATTTAGCTTTGTGTATAAATAAATATTTCGAAATGAAGTTGTGCTGTTTGAATGTATAGAGAGATAAAAGCGAGCGTCGAATTGATTCGGAGTTTCGGGAATGGCGCATAACGAGCGCTATTTATGCATTCCGGCTTTAAAATGCAAAATGTATATTCTGGAATATTTTCCGCGCCACTTCGCAGTTACATTCGACGTATCTATTTCCAATGCATTTTTCTGGAAGTTGCATATCCGCGTTTCGAATATAATATTATATATATAGACGAAAAAATTGTCCAACGAGCACACGTATCAAAAAATATGCGATTCGACCCGTACTGTTTGTGCATGCATGAAATTCGATTCGTAGGAAACGTATACATACATTGCATCTAGTAACTTGTTTTATCTATTTATCCGGTGAAGCACAAAAAAATCAATTCCAATCCGGGGGGAATCCCGGGGTGCGGGTAGTCCTGAGTCCTGCTCTGCGGGGATGTTTCCTCCGCGTAGCGTGCTTCCATACATCTTCCTTTATGTCTACGGGAAATCTTACGTTTAACCGCATTCCCCGGAAGGGCGGGGGCGGCTCGGTCCGGGGATCGCCATCTTTGCGGCGTAACTACGAAAAGTTAATAATGGCCGTACTTACGGCGGAGGCAAGAGTGAAACTAATTCGAACTTTCATATTCTTTCGGTCGATTAAGGACCCTTGCTCTCGGAAACTTCGCCGCCCGGAAGAAAACTAAAATTTCCACCGGTATGACTGTACCTACACGTATAAGTACATATAACAGGGATGGGCGAGTATTAAAAATGTTCCATAACTGATTAGAACTTTCCAGATTTACTTTAGAATCAATTTAGATTCATTTAGAATTGTTCCAGAATTGATTAGAACTCTCCAGATTTGTTTAGAACCAATTTAGAATCATTTAGAATTGGTCTAGAACTGACTAGAACTCTCCAGATTTACTTATTTAGAACCAATTTGGAATCATTTAGAATTGTTCCAGAATTGATTAGAACTCTCCAGAATTGATTACAACCATTTTAGAATCAATTAGAACTGTTGCAGAACTGATTAGAACTCTCCAGATTTGTTTAGAACCAATTTAGAATCATTTAGAATTGGTCTAGAACTGACTAGAACTCTCCAGATTTACTTATTTAGAACCAATTTGGAATCATTTAGAATTGTTCCAGAATTGATTAGAACTCTACAGAATTGATTAGAACCTTTTTAGAATCAATTAGAACTGTTGCAGAACTGATTAGAACTCTCCAGATTTGTTTAGAACCAATTTAGAATCATTTAGAATTGGTCTAGAATTGACTAGAACTCCCCAGATTTACTTATTTAGAACCAATTTGGAATCATTTAGAATTGTTCCAGAATTGATTAGAACCATTTTAGAATCAATTAGAACTGTTGCAGAACTGATTAGAACTCTCCAGATTTGTTTAGAACCAATTTAGAATCATTTAGAATTGGTCTAGAACTGACTAGAACTCTCCAGATTTACTTATTTAGAACCAATTTGGAATCATTTAGAATTGTTCCAGAATTGATTATAACTCTCCAGAATTGATTAGAACCATTTTAGAATCAATTAGAACTGTTGCAGAACTGATTAGAAATCTCCAGATTTGTTTAGAACCAATTTAGAATCATTTAGAATTGTTCTAGCACTGACTTGAACTCTCCAGATTTACTTATTTAGAACCAATTTGGAATCATTTAGAATTGTTCCAGAATTGATTAGAACTCTACAGAATTGATTAGAACCTTTTTAGAATCAATTAGAACTGTTGCAGAACTGATTAGAACTCTCCAGATTTGTTTAGAACCAATTTAGAATCATTTAGAATTGGTCTAGAATTGACTAGAACTCCCCAGATTTACTTATTTAGAACCAATTTGGAATCATTTAGAATTGTTCCAGAATTGATTAGAACCATTTTAGAATCAATTAGAACTGTTGCAGAACTGATTAGAAATCTCCAGATTTGTTTAGAACCAATTTAGAATCATTTAGAATTGTTCTAGCACTGACTTGAACTCTCCAGATTTACTTATTTAGAACCAATTTGGAATCATTTAGAATTGTTCCAGAATTGATTATAACTCTCCAGAATTGATTAGAACCATTTTAGAATCAATTAGAACTGTTGCAGAACTGATTAGAAATCTCCAGATTTGTTTAGAACCAATTTAGAATCATTTAGAATTGTTCTAGCACTGACTAGAACTCTCCAGATTTACTTATTTAGAACCAATTTAGATTCATTTAGAATTGTTCCAGAATTGATTAGAACTCTCCAGAATTGATTAGAACCATTTTAGAATCAATTAGAACTGTTGCAGAACTGATTAGAAATCTCCAGATTTGTTTAGAACCAATTTGGAATCATTTAGAATTGTTCCAGAATTGATTATAACTCTCCAGAATTGATTAGAACCAATTTAGAATCATTTAGAATTGGTCTAGAACTGATTGGAACTCTCCAGATTTTTTTGAACCAATTTAGAATCATTTAGAATTGTTCTAGAACTGATTAGAACTCTCCAGAACTGTTTAGAACCAAATTTGATTCATTTATAGAACTGTTCCGGAAATGATTAGCACCATTTTAGAACTGACTAGGTCCTGTTGAAACTCTTCAGGGCTATCTTAGGGCCATTTAGAACTGTCCAAAATCGATTCAGGATAATTTGGAACCGTTTAGAACGGTTTCAGGAATATTTTGAACATTTTTTAAACTGAATAAGCGACTAATTTAGTGAAATATTCCTATCAATTACTCATCAATACATTTCATTATATCTACATATTTTCTCCAATTATTACTAGTAGTTTGTAGAATATAGTTAATCGAAATGGGTGGCTTAGGAACGCGATCGATGGGCATTATATCGAAGTTAGAATCGAATTTTCCCTAAGTCCCTCGTTCCAGTCGGACATCAGCAACCTGTTTTACCGTGTAATTGATAAAGAGGATTCGAGCCGCGTTTCCAGAGGTCCTTCGGCTGCCCGCATGTTCTATTAAATTTAATCCCCGCGCGCGGCTTCATTACAGCGAGTTATTATTCGGGCGATTGCTAATCGAATGGATTTTTGTTAGCGGGAAAAAACTGGCACGGATAATTTCCGGCGTGAATTCGTTGCGTGAAATTTTAATTTCGATATGTGCAGGAACTTACTTTTTTTAAAGCTCAATAAAAATGAAACTAATGCAAGTATCGGTATAATTTTTTTATACTTATATAGATCAACTCATCAAATTTTTTTTGTACTATTTTGAAAATAATATAATCAAATGTAGTTAGCGAAATTCGCTCGAAAATGCATTGGAGAGCAATTATTTTTTTGATGAGGCGCTTTTCCATAAGACTTTAATTTTATCCATATTAAATCACTATTTAACGATCCCCGGTATAATTATAATAAAAAACTTTTTTACTGCCCGCTTAAAAGTTACAGCTCTAAATGGGTAACGAGCGGGAAATTAATTTCCCCCATAATACCTAACGATGACAAGCAACTATTTAATCGCAGAAACCCTCGATTATTTCATAAAAAATCGCCCGATTGAAATATCTAAAAAAAAACCATCCAATTCGACCCACAAAAGAAATTCATCCCCCAATTCATTCTCTTATTTAAAACCACCGAGATATACGGCTTTGAATAAATCACGGCGGGTGAAAACCGGGTCGCACAACCCCGCTTTTCCCGGCGACAATCGATCCCCGCAAAATCGATTCGCACGCAATCGATTAATCGATTCCGCCGCCGCGTTTTTAATCGCTGAAACCTTCATTAGGCCGGGCTTAGCGGGCGTATAGCGTTCGCGGAATCAATTTGCGCCCGGCATTATGATGAATGACGCAGCGCCGATGAGCTTGTGATCTCATTACAGGGATGGTTTCGATCTCCGTGGGGAAAATTACCTTCGGCGACGAATGTTTCCCGTTGAAAGCGGCGCGATCGATTAGAGGCGACCGCCGATCGCTTTCTTTGTGCGCCGAGAGTCGCTAAACAAACGGCGATTTGATGTTTGCCCGATGCCCGGGCGATTCGGCGAAATGCTAAATGGTTAATGGGGTAGCTGATTTAGCCGAAACGTGTCTCTAATTAGTTTGCGATCGATGGAATTGTACGGCGCGTTTGGGTAATTTTTTGGGACAATCTGTATGTAGAAGTATTGGATTGCGCATTGTGAACCTGCCTTTAGGTTTAGAGGTTTTTATATGCGGAAATTGCGGGTTTTTTGTGCCAGTATGCTAAATTAAATCGCTAAGTGTAGACTAGCCTTTAGATTCGGATGATTCTGGCGTTTTTCATGCGAAATTTGCGGTTTTTTTGTGAGAGAATGACGCATTAAATTGCTAAGTGTAGCCTAGCCTTTAGATTTTGATGATTTTTGGCTCTTTTATGCAAATTTTTGCGATTTTAAATGAAGTTTTTATGCCAATAGGCTGCATAAGATCGCCAAGTGTAAATTAGCCTTTAAATTTGGGGCATTTTTGGCAATTTTGTGCAATCTTGTGCATTTTTAATGGCAATTTTTATGTCAGCATGATGCATTAAATCGCTAAGTGTAGACTAGCCTTTAGATTTTGATGATTTTTGGCTCTTTTATGCAAATTTTTGCGATTTAAAGAGGGTTTTTTATAGCAGTATGCCGCATTAGATCACCAAGTGTAATTTAGCCTTTAAATTTAGGGTTTTTTTGTCAATTTTGTGCAATCTTGTGCATTTTTAATGGCTATTTTTATGTCAGCAAGCTGCAGTAAATCGCTAAGTGTATACTAGCCTTTAGATTTTGATGATTTTTGTCTCTTTTATGCAAATTTTTGGGTTTTTAAAGAGGTTTTTTATCCCAGTATGCTGCATAAGATCGCCAAGTGTAAATTTGCTTTTAAATTTAGGTATTTTTGACACTTTTGTGCAAACTAGTGCATTTTTAAAGGCAATTTTTATGTCAGCATGTTGCATTATATCGCTAAGTGTAGACTAGCCTTTAGATTTTGATGATTTTTGGCTCTTTTATGCAAATTTTTGCGATTTTAATGAGGTTTTTTATCGTAGTATGCCGCATTAAATCGCCAAGTGTAAATTAGCCTTTAAATTTCGGACATTTTTGGCAATTTTGTGCAAACTAGTGCATTTTTAAAGGCAATTTTTATGTCAGCATGTTGCATTATATCGCTAAGTGTAGACTAGCCTTTAGATTTTGATGATTTTTGACTCTTTTATGCAAATTTTTGCGATTTTAAAGAGGTTTTTTATCCCAGTATGCAGCATAATATCTCCAAGTGTAAATTAGCCATTAAATTTAGGGTATTTTGGCACTTTTTGCAATCTAGTGTATTTTTAATGGCTATTTTTATGCCAGCAAGCTGCATTAAATCGCTAAGTGTAGACTAGCCTTTAGATTTAGATGATTTTTGGCACTTTTATGCAACTTTTTCCATTTTAAAGAGGTTTTTTATCCCAGTATGCTGCATAAGACCGCCAAGTGTAAATTAGCCTTTAAATTTAGGTTATTTTTAGCACTTTTGTGCATTTTTAATGGCTAATTTTATGCCAGCAAGCTGCATTAAATCGCTAAGTGTAGACTAGCCTTTAGATTGAGATGATTTTTGGCACTTTTATGCAAATTTTTGCGATTTTAAAAATGTTTTTTATCGCAGTATGCCGCATAAGATCGCCAAGTGTAAATTAGCCTTTAGATTTGGATTATTTTTGCATCTCTAAGCAAACTTGTGCGTTTTTATCGGCTATTTTACATGCCAGTATGCAACATTATCTCGCAAACTCTAAACTACCCGTTAATTTTTGACACTTCTATAAAATCGAGTGCATTTTAAATCGTCTAATCTCCATGCCAGTATGCCGAATTATATCGCCAAGCGTAAACCGCCCTTTACATCGCGGCGATTTTAACACAGTTTTATGCAAACTTTCGCTACGTTTCGATCGGCTATTTTTTACGCCCTAATCGCGTTAGCACGCCGCACTGGCGCGGTTTTTTGCCACACAGTTCTTTGACAATTTACGTTTCGTTGTTGACGCATCCCGAACGCAACAACGACCGGGGGGGGCGGCGATTTCACGCGCCCGCCAACACAACGAACCCGCCCCCGAAAAAACCCAATTTTTCCTCCCGCGTCCGCCGCACAAAAACCGTCCGGTTTATCAGTTAATTGCGTAGATAATATTCGGGCGATTAACCCCCGATTCGGTGCATAAAACCGCCGTCCGTTGCGCCCCAAATCATGTATCGATTAATTAATATTCCATTTGCGGATATTAAAGCTAATCTACAATGCCTCCGCCGGCCGTACAGTTACAGGTAAATTACTGGTAATTACCTTGTTATTACTCTTACCGACTCGTTTACATTAGAATGCACGTATTGACAATAATAATATCTAATCAATTTATCAACCTAATCACCCCCTGTATAGCTGGTTTAATTAAACTATATACGTATACAGCAAAAAGTTTGTCCCTTAATAAAGCCCTTTATACACACTGTATATAATAAACTATACAAAAGAGAGACTTCTATAATAATTAATTTATTTATTAGAACGACATACTGGCAACAAACATCGCATATATATCGATACCGAACAATTTATCTTGGTTAATGAAACACCGCTCACTGTCAGAGAACGATATTGATCACCTCCTGGGCGAGATTCAATACAATTACGCCCGGCGATTATCTTAAATTACTATTTCAACTACGTATATACGTTAGTTATTCGAGCGTCCGCGGGCGCTCTTTTATGCCCCGGGAAAGGGTCCCCTAAGTAGTGTCGCCGTCATAAAAATTCTAAAATTCCGGAAAAATGCTCCGGAATATACCGGATCCCGGCACGTGCGCCGTTAAATCGAATTGATACGGTTAAAACTCTTATAAGAAACGGGAAAACTGTTTGGAATATCGGAGAGGTAATGTAATTATTGTAGTCGCCTCGTAGACATCTACGAGGTGGGATCAATATATTGTATAGTTGCAATTTATAAGTATGGAAAGCGCCCTGTATCAAAATCTCTTAAGAATATATTGGAGGCATAGTAATTATTGTATTCACCTCGTAGATGTCTACGAGGCGCGATCAATATATTGTATAGTTGCAATTTATAAGTATGGAAAGCGCCCTGTATCAAAAGCTCTTAAGAATATATTGGAGGTATAGTAATTATTGTATTCACCTCGTAGATGTCTACGAGGCGCGATCAATATATTGTATAGTTGCAATTTATAAGTATGAAAAGCGCCCTGTATCAAAATCTCTTAAGAATATATTGGAGGCATAGTAATTATTGTATTCGCCTCGTAGATGTCTACGAGGCGCGATCAATATATTGTATAGCTGCAATTTATAAGTATGGAAAGCGCCCTGTATCAAAAGCTCTTAAGAATATATTGGAGGTATAGTAATTATTGTATTCACCTCGTAGATGTCTACGAGGCACGATCAATATATTGTATAGTTGCAATTTATAAGTATGAAAAGCGCCCTGTATCAAAAGCTCTTAAGGATATATTGGAAGCATAGTAATTATTGTATTCACCTCGTAGATGTCTACGAGGCGGGATCAGTATATTGTATAGTTGCAATTTATAAGTATGGAAAGCGCCCTATATCAAAAGCTCTTAAGAATATATTGGAGGCATAGTAATTATTGTATTCACCTCGTATACATCAACGAGGCGAGATCAATATATTCTACAGTTGCGATTCATAAAGTAGCTTTTCTTCTTCGTATTTTATGTGACTTTTCAGTCACTTTTTTTAATAATCTCGAAAAATAAAAAACAATTTTCAAGTTATCGACTTTGCGTCTCGATCTAAGTCGGTCTAATGCCGCCCGTACACCGGACTATTAATTTTCGAGATCCGTGTTTGCTTTTCGAGACCACGTCGTTCGCATATTGGATGAGTTTTCATATCGTTTTATAGACCTATCCAAACTAATATCGAAGATATACAACGCCGCGCCGACGGGGTTTCAAATATCCGGCTCAATTTTATGTTTGACATAGTTGAATTAACTTGTTTGTTGCCGATGTGTTTGTATAAAAGGGATTTTTTAATAAGCTCTCGGGGAAATTTACGAGCCGAGTTTTTATTTTTATTATTTTTTTTTTTTAGTTGGAGCGAATTATGAAAGTTTTCCCTTTATATCGCACAGTGGTGGGGAAGTTTCATAATCGTATAAAGGGGTAGTTCTCTTTGTCAGAGTTCACTACATTCTCAGGATGATTAGAACGAATTTAAGAATGGTCCAGGAATGAGTTCACAATTGTTCAGGACACTTTCAGATACTATCCAGAATCATTTGAACCATTTCAGACCGTTTGAACAGTTCAAGATGATTTTAGAACTGATATGAACGGATTCAGGACTGTTTGGAATGCCCAGGAATGAGTTCACAATTGTTCAGAACAGTCTAGAACCATTTAGAAAGGATTCAGGACTGTTTGGAATTGTCCAGGAATGAGTTCACAATTGTTCAGGACAGTTTTAGATGCTATCCAGAATCATTTAAACCATTTGAGACCGTTTGAACAGTTCAAGATGATTTTAGAACTGATATGAACGGATTCAGGACTGTTTGGAATGCCCAGGAATGAGTTCACAATTGTTCAGAACAGTCTAGAACCATTTAGAAAGGATTCAGGACTGTTTGGAATTGTCCAGGAATGAGTTCACAATTGTTCAGGACAGTTTTAGATGCTATCCAGAATCATTTAAACCATTTGAGACCGTTTGAACAGTTCAAGATGATTTTAGAACTGATATGAACGGATTCAGGACTGTTTGGAATGCCCAGGAATGAGTTCACAATTGTTCAGGACAGTCTAGAACCATTTAGAAAGGATTCAGGACTGTTTGGAATTGTCCAGGAATGAGTTCACAATTGTTCAGGACACTTTCAGATACTATCCAGAATCATTTGAACCATTTGAGACCGTTTGAACAGTTCAAGATGATTTTAGAACTGATATGAACGGATTCAGGACTGTTTGGAATGCCCAGGAATGAGTTCACAATTGTTCAGAACAGTCTAGAACCATTTAGAAAGGATTCAGGACTGTTTGGAATTGTCCAGGAATGAGTTCACAATTTTTCAGGACAGTTTTAGATGCTATCCAGAATCATTTACACCATTTCAGACAGTTTGAACAGTTCAAGATGATCTTAGAACTGTTATGATCGGATTCAGGACTGTTTGGAATGCCCAGGAATGAGTTCACAATTGTTCAGAACAGTCTAGAACCATTTAGAAAGGATTCAGGACTGTTTGGAATTGTCCAGGAATGAGTTCACAATTTTTCAGGACAGTTTTAGATGCTATCCAGAATCATTTACACCATTTCAGACAGTTTGAACAGTTCAAGATGATCTTAGAACTGTTATGATCGGATTCAGGACTGTTTGGAATGTCCAGGAATGAGTTCAAAATTGTTCTAGACAGTTTAGAACCATTTTGAGCGGATTCAGAACTGTTTGGAATGGTCCAGGAATGAGTTCACAATTGTTCAGGACAGTTTTAGATGCTATCCAGAATCATTTGAACCATTTGAGACTGTTTGAACAGTTCAAGATGATCTTAGAACTGTCATGAACGGATTCAGGACTGTTCGGAATGGTCCAGGAATGAGTTCACAATTGTTCAGAACAGTCTAGAACCATTTAGAAAGGATTCAGGACTGTTTGGAATTGTCCAGGAATGAGTTCACAATTGTTCAGGACAGTTTTAGATGCTATCCAGAATCATTTGAACCATTTGAGACTGTTTGAACAGTTCAAGATGATCTTAGAACTGTCATGAACGGATTCAGGACTGTTCGGAATGGTCCAGGAATGAGTTCAAAATTGTCCAGGACAGTTTAGAACCATTTTGAGCGGATTTAGGACTGTTTGGAATGGTCCAGGAATGATTTCAAAATTGTCCAAAACATTTTAGAACCATTTTGGACTGTTTGGAATGGTCCAGGAATGAGTTCACTAGATATTTTGAAATCCTTTGTATTGCATTGAGCAAACTCCTCGTAGAAAATAATGAATAATATCAGCATAAAATTGAAACCTCTACAGGTATATCCAGTGGAACTCCTTCAATATTAAACAGATCATTAGCTCATAAGGAATCGTTTGTAACCAGATACTCGCTTCATCCGTTCTTTCTTCTTTTTAGGGTTTTCGTTTTCAATAATTCCGTCCGCCCATTTGATATGGAAATACACCATCGTTGCCTTCCATTATGCGATCTCGAATTATCCTCATCAAGGGTACGTGGGGATGAGCATCCACTTTTACGGCAATTTGCTCCCCCGGGGTTACGTTCGAGGAGCATAATTCACGCGTCTCCCGGGACCCTTCTTCACTCGCTGAAGGTCGCCCTTATGTTACAATTTTTCGTAATATACAGGGTGTATATTACCCCCAAAACCAACGCATAATGTCGCCAAATATCAGCAGAATCGAGTCAATGTTTTTCGATCGAAAACAGGAAGGAAAATTCGAGAGGCATGTAGACTGCGGAAAAGCAATATGTTTAACGTATTACGGCAGTTTTCAGTTGAGTTTCCCGTTTACCTATCGCGCATGCAGGAAATTTCATTAAATTTAACGACGTTCGCCGGAGTTTGGGCCGTTATAGAAGGAAATTCTGCGGGCAGAAAAAATCCGGTTTCCTGCAGAAAAAATTGATCTCAGCGACAACTTCATTAACAGTCATCGCCGGAGCAATTAGGCGGCTCACAAAGGGCCGAAGAGAGCCCGGACTAACCCCGGACCGGAGCCACTCCGAGACGTCTCCGTGCCAGAAATTAATTACGGCCGCTGGAAGTTTTATTCGCGACCTTAGAACGTGTTTGCTTTGATCGGTAAACAGACCCGACGAGAAAAAACTACCCCCTCGGACCCTTCGCCGGAGTTTTCGCTGGAAGTTTTCTTTTTATTAATAGACGCTTCGCTAAATTTCTAAGTATTTGTACGCCGAAGTTCGACAATTAACAGGGCGAGATGCTCTCTAAAGAGCGTAGGAGGAATCGGGAAAAATTAATTCGCGAAGCGGCTCATAAAGAAAGCGTCGAAATCAGCTCCTTTTCGGATGTATAAATAAAACATACGTACACAGGCATCAAACGAAACATTTCAATTTAGTGCCCTCCTCAAGGGTTGTTTGCCGGCGGTGTGCGAGCCGAACGCCCTCTAATGAGACAAGCCAGCTCCATATTTTTATATATTTACTCCGAAATCGAGCTCGATATCGCGCTGAAATCCCTTTTCTACACTCGCATCGTTCGGAAATATATAGCCCAAATCATAGCACTCTTCTTCTTTTATTTCACATAAAAATATCTCAATAGGACAAGTGACAACTGACAAGTGACCACTCACAATTAATTAGTGACAAGTGACGTCTGACGAGTGACAAGTGGCGTCTGACGGGTGACAAGTGACATGATGAATTAGGTTATGGGACATGAATATTAGTAGTAAAAGTATGATGGTGGAATGGAGGAAAAAATATGATTTTTTTTTTTTTTAGGAAAAATCAAGGCGTTTGATGGCCGGGCCGCAATGTTGATTCCATTATTCATGGTGGAGTTCGATCTGCATTATTCAAAAGGTAATTTACGGAGCAAAGGAGGATATAGTGGGAGTTTTAGATAAAGATTTTTATGGGCCCGGGAGATGGTTCGGAATTAGGCGTTAATATTGGAAGAAGTTCTTATCTCAGGTTCGCCGGCGTGTGTAATCAATAATAAATCGCCGCGGAGCCGGATGGTGTATTTGCAATTTTAAAAATCTTATTTACGACCCGGCGTTTTTAACCCTTTACCCCGTTGGCTCCGTCCCGGGGGGTGGGTATAAGATTAAGCGGGAGCTCCTCCACTCCAAAACCAAGCTCTATATACCTCTTTAAATTTCACATAAATTGAGCAAATTCATTTCTTTAATCTCACAATTGTTCAAGACAACTGCAGAATATATTGATCTCGCCTCGTAGACATCTACGAGGTGAATACAATAATTAAAATGGTCCTGGAAGGTTTCTAAAACTGACCTGGACAATTCTGAATCCGGTCTAAATTATTTTGAACTGCTTCAAACGATTCCAGTCAGTTTTTGAACGGTTCTAAACGATTCTGGATAGATTCTAAAATCGCCGTGAATAATTTGAAAGCAAGTCCACTAGAAAAAATTGGATAGTTGAACAATTCTGATGTCGTTCCTGGACGGTTCCAAACAATTCTGAATGGATTATCTTGAACTGCTTCACTGCAAAACCGAACGCAAAAAGCTTTTGATTTTTCAACCCCTTTAAATCCCCATAATTAAACGACCATATTGAGCAAATTCATTTCTTTAAGTTCCCAATTGTTCAAGACAGTTTTAGGAAGAAACTGCAGAATATATTGATCTCGCCTCGTAGACATCTACGAGGTGAATACCATAATTAAACTACTTAAAATGGTCCTGGAAGGTTTCTAAAACTGACCTGGACAATCCTGAATCCGATCTAAATTATTTTGAACTGCTTCAAACGATCCCAGTCAGTTTTTGAACGATTCTGGATAGATTCTAAAATCGCCCTGAATAATTTGAAAGCAAGCCCACTAGAAAAACAATTCTGAACTCGCTCCTGGACGGTTCCAAACAGTTCTGGATTATCTTGAAGGCTGCTCCACGGTAAAACCGAACGCAAAAGGCTTTTGATTTTTCAACCCCTTTAAATCCCCCGTAATTAAACGACCATTGAGTAAATTAATCGCGTAATTAAAAGCGAATAATTAACGAGAAATAAGTAGGGAAAAAAAGAACACGTTGGGGAATATCTGCAGTATGATCGATCGCGTGCTCGTTCATTTCTCGAAGGTAAAACGGGCACAATAGCGTCCGCTTCGAATGCAGACGTTCGAAATGCTCGATGCCCGTTCGAAGCGATTCAGCTCCCTCTCGCTCAAATCGCAATAATTAAATAATTACTCCACCTATTTCGTGTAAGTCTGGACGGTTTTTGCGTCTTTGTTCGAGCCCGGGGGGGCGCCGAAGACGCCGGGCCCCCTTGCGCCGCCCCCCCGGGGGGCGCGCTATTTATTTGCTTCATTTCCCATTGTTTGATGGCTTGTAGTTTACCAACTCGCTTTATTGTTTTGGCATGATTGTTTTAGGTAAAGCCACTTCTCGGCGTTTGGAATTGCTTCGATAGTTCCTCCATTGCTCCACTTTCGGAATACCGATGGATTTATAGAGGGAACTGGTTGAAAGTTTGTACATAATTTTCCCGGCGAGTTGGCTGCTCGGATGCCATTCAAAATGATTGTTGTTTTTTCAAACAATCTTCTTATTGGCCATTTTTTTGCATTGACTAATTGTCCAGTAAAATTTTTAACAAGATATCCAGAACAGTTTTAGAAATTATCCAGAATCATTTAGAAGCATTTTAGAGCTGACTAGAACCGTTTGAAACATTTCAATATGTTCTAAGAATCATTTAGAACGGATTATTCAGGGCAGTTTTAGAATCTATCCACAATCATTTAGAATCGTTCAAAAACTGACTGGGATCGTTTGAAACAGTTTAAAATAATTTTAGAATCATTTAGAACGGATTCAGGACTCTTTAGAACAGTTCACAATTGTTAATGACAGTTTTAGAAACTATCCAGATTTTTTAATGGAGTTGTTTTCAAATTGTTCTGAGCAGTTTTAGAATCTATCCAGAATCGTATAGAACCATTTGAAAACTGACTAATGAATTCACAATTGTTCAGGGCAGTGTTAGAAATTATCCAGAATCATTTAGAAGCATTTTAGAGCTGACTAGAACTGTTGGAAACAGTTCAAGATGGTCTTAGAATCATTTAAAAAGGATTCAGGACTGTTTGGAATGATCCAGGAACGAATTCACAATTGTTCAGGACAGTTTTAGAAACTGTCCAATTTTTTTTCTAATGCCATGGACTTGTTTTCAAATTGTTCATGGCAGTTTTAGAATCTATTCCACAATTATTTAGAATCGTTCAAAAACTGACTGGGATCGTTTGAAACAGTTTAAAATAATTTTAGAATCATTTAGAAGGGATTTAGGACTCTTTGGAACGGTTCACAATTGCTAATGACAGTTTTAGAAACTATCCAGATTGTTTTTCTTAATGAACCTGCTTCCAAATTGTTCAGGGCAATTTTAGAACCTATCCAGAATCGTGTTGAACCAAGTGAAACAGTTCAAAATAACTTGTTCAGACAATTCAAGTTTTAGGAACCATCCAGAACTAACCAGAACTATTTGAAACATGATTTAAGACATTTTTGACTATTTGAAAATTTCTTTCTTGTATTTTGGAGTTCCTGATGGATTCAGGACAGTTCTGGTGTAACCACCAATGCACAGCGAGTAATTTATTTTATTTTTCCCCCAAATTGTTGTAGTGGAATGGCGGGTGATTCCGGAATGCGCGTACGCTGTTAGTCCGGGCTAATCGCGGGATTACAAGTTCCAGGGTTGAATAGGTTCCGGGGAATATGCGCCCGGTAAGCGGTAATTTATGCGATTTTCGGGCAATAAATTTTTTTACGACGAATCATCCCTTATTATTTCATCCCTGCTCGCCTGCAGGTGGTTTTTATCAGCGTTTTCGAAACGTTAACGTCGCTTTTTACAACCCGATATGGATATTCGAGCGGCCATAAAGGTCCCAAATTCCCGAATTCCCAAAACAGAAATCCCCCAAAAGCAGATTCCCCCCTAGTTGTACTTCTAATATAAGAAATGCCCGGACGCTCGATATATTAATTTCACCTTTACCACCTTCTCAAACTGCTATAATGCCGAAAGACATTTCGCTAATTGAGTTCCCTTACATCTGCCAGCAGGAATATCGCAACTTCTCTGCTCTCTTCAAACGAAAATCCTTTTCCCTGCCCTCCTCTTCGCTCCCCCGTCGCCGCAGCGGCGCTACCCTTATTTTTACCACGCGTTTTACAACATTTATTCGACGAGGAAATTAAAACACCTAATAGTGGTAACGCAGGAATTAATACAAATCATTTATCCGGGGGTTGATTTTTGCATATTCCGGTCGATTGCGCTATTTTTGGGTAGCGATGGAATTATTATTAATGTCTGTTTACGAGCCGATAGCGCCGGGGAAAGCCCGGAAAAGCGGCCGTGCGAAGGAATATTAAAGAGCGCAGAAGTTGATTGGAAAAGCTCCGGTTAGGCGAAAATCGCGTTTGCTTTTCCTCGATGTTTGCATAGGTTAATGCTAAAATTTAAAATGTTCCACAACCCTAAAGGGATCATAAAAAATACTATGCTATACAGGGTGTTTATAGCATACATTGATATTCCCACCCTTAAGTATCTTTTACCCAATGGAGAAGACCACGACTTTTTTTTTATTTTTTTTTTTCAAAACTGAGAAAACTAAGAAGGCGCGTAATGAAATTTTTATTTTTTTCTGTGGCCAAATAAGGCCGCAATTAATTTTTAAAGTTTGAAAAACGTCACACAATCGTCATACACTCTGCTCCAATCAAAGCGAGAGTTGCAAAGAGAAGTCACATTTAGCAAGGTTGCCACGTTTCCTATTACTCTTCTTTACTCCTGCAAAATGTGCGTTTTTTTTGTATATTTATTGCAATAAACATTTTCTGATTTATCCATTTCTTCCATTACCTAATAGATAATTCGATATATTAATATAGAAATAACATCTTCATCTGTATAAATTGTAACCGATTTTCGTGTTAAAAACACAAATAATTGCCCTGAAAAATTTATTTGGCAACATTCTTGTCAACGTCAATATTATCAGTAAAGTGTTTTGTGCAATTCGTGTAATTTGTTTTGTGCATTTTTCAGAAAAATCTGACAAATGACAGTTTGATTTTTGTTCGTTTGTCTATTCTTTGTTAATGCGTTCGAAAATTCATACCATTTACTTATACAACAAAACGTGAGTGGTTTATGATTGGTTGATAAGGTATGAGTCAAAACCCGAAATTTTTAAATTTCAAAAGGTTATATCTTTTTAATTATAACACATTTTGAGCAACTGAAAACGGTTTTGAGCTCTAATAAATCATTTCTAATCGCATCTTTTGCCGAAATCCGCGTATCTCTCGTGCTCTTCTCCATTAATAGACACCCTGTATAGTTGATCATTCACATTGCATGTAAAGCTAGCGATATAATTTAATTTAAATAACATTCTAATCCCGAGATATGGTAGCATTATACACATTCTAGCATATATCAATGCCTTTCAATATTCATTTGAATACTCTATTGATAGAAACTGTGTTTGCTGGGATGAATAGACCCGTCGAAGCGGGAACAGATAAAAGGGCCTCCCTTACAATCAGCCCCAATAACTGCACTGCATACACGCCGGGCAATTTTTTCGAAAATTCAAGATAATATATATATATACAACGCGTCCCGGAAATTATGATTTTTAGGAAAACAACAGTAAACACAAACAATAAAAAAACGAAAGTTTTAATAACATCTAGCGATTCGCGCGAATGCAAAATTTATTCGCCGGCGGGAGAGGGTCCCGGAGTCCGCGAATTATCATCGCATTACCGGAGATAATCTCGCTGTTCCGCGTCACTTAAAAACTTTCGGCGACTAATAACAATTCGAGAGTCATAAAACAAAGTTATTTAACGGCAGCGCAGTCTGTTAGCAGCGATTTATCGACTTTCGCGAACAAGGAATAACACGTATATACAGGGTGTCGCATCACAAACTCCTAGAGCATGTAAAAATTAAACGAAAAGTTGTGATAAACATGCGCAATTTGTGACCAATAAAAAACAATTTAATAGAGGAAGCGAAGGAGGCGCTGGAGCGCTCAAAAAATCCCGGGTTTTCCCCGAAAAGCTAATGATACATATTACCCTAACCCCTCATTTATTCGGACAGAATCGGGTTGTGTTGCGTACAATATATGGATTATGTTAACATGTCGCCTGGATCTCGCTTCTCCTGGCCCGATATTTCGGGCTGTTTACGCCGCCTACTGATAATAACGTCGCATCGGGTTAGGTTCTAATAAGGGCTGAAACAATGAAGGCACCCCGAGGGCGCTCCGAGCGGGCCCCGGGGCCGTTCTTTCCCGATGTAATTGGCTCCAATCTGATGATGTACAGATATGTAGACACTTCGGTAATTGATGTGTGTAGGTGTTGTCTATACCGGGTCGGCTCGCGGCGATGAGAGGGTGTATATTAGAATGTTTTAGTAAAAAATAATAATTTATAAAAATAGTCTTGAGAAGTCCTGATGAAATTATTCTAAATGATTCTGGCATTGTATTTTTGTATGTTCTAGGACTGCAGTTATTGTGGACTATCCTGTACTAGTCCTGAATCGGTTCTAAATGATTCTTAGACAGTTCTTGTGTACTAAGGTTTATAAAGTAGGGATTACTAAAAAAAAGGTTTTGGATTGTTCTGAAAGTATTCTTAATGATTCTGGATTTTTTTAGTTCATCCTGGATTAGTTCTGAATCGGTTCTAAATGATTCTTAGACAGTTCTTGTGTACTAAGGTTTATAAAGTAGGGATTACTAAAAAAAAGGTTTTGGATTGTTCTGAAAGTATTCTTAATGATTCTGGATTTTTTTAGTTCATCCTGGATTAGTTCTGAATCGGTTCTAAATGATGCTTAGACAGTTCTTATATACTACAATGGTTTTGAGATTTCTAAAGAAAAGTTTTGGGTTGTTCAGTATTTTAAATGATTCTGAATTTTTTAGTTCATCCTGGATTAGTCCTGAATCGGTTCTAAACGATTCCTGGGCTGTTCTTATGTACTAAATGGTTTTGAAGTAGGGATTTCTAAAGAAAAGTTTTGGATTGTTCTGAAAGTATTCTAAATAATTCTGGATTTTTTAGTTCATCCTGAACTAGTCCTGAATCGGTTCTAAATGATTCTTAAACAGTTCTTATGTACTAAATGGTTTTTAAGTAGGGATTTCTAAAGAAAAATTTTGGGTTGTTCTGAAAGTATTCTAAATGATTCAGGATTTTTTTAGTTCATCTTTGACCAGTTCTGAATCGGTTCTAAATGATTCTTAGACAGTTCTTATATACTACAATGGTTTTGAGATTTCTAAAAACAGTTTTGGATTGTTCTGAAAGTATTCTAAATAATTCTGGATTTTTTAGTTCATCCTGAACTAGTCCTGAATCGGTTCTAAATGATTCTTAAACAGTTCTTATGTACTAAATGGTTTTTAAGTAGGGATTTCTAAAGAAAAATTTTGGGTTGTTCTGAAAGTATTCTAAATGATTCAGGATTTTTTTAGTTCATCTTTGACCAGTTCTGAATCGGTTCTAAATGATTCTTAGACAGTTCTTATATACTACAATGGTTTTGAGATTTCTAAAAACAGTTTTGGATTGTTCTGAAAGTATTCTAAATAATTCTGGATTTTTTAGTTCATCCTGAACTAGTCCTGAATCGGTTCTAAATGATTCTTAAACAGTTCTTATGTACTAAATGGTTTTTAAGTAGGGATTTCTAAAGAAAAATATTGGGTTGTTCTGAAAGTATTCTAAATGATTCAGGATTTTTTTAGTTCATCTTTGACCAGTTCTGAATCGGTTCTAAATGATTCTTAGACAGTTCTTATATACTACAATGGTTTTGAGAGTTCTAAAAACAGTTTTGGGTTGTTCCAAAAGTATTCTAAATGATTCTGGATTTTTTAGTTCATCCTGGATTAGTCCTGAATCGGTTCTAAATGATTCTTAGACAGTTCTTATATACTACAATGGTTTTGAGATTTCTAAAAACAGTTTTGGATTGTTCTGAAAGTATTCTAAATAATTCTGGATTTTTTAGTTCATCCTGAACTAGCCCTGAACTACAATTCTTGTGTTTTAAATGGTTTTTAATATTTCTACAGTTTTGTAGGTGCAAATTATTTTCGCATATTTTTTAGCCATTCATCGGGACAGATACACGATTATACTAAAAACCCTCCAGCCGCTAATTTGACACAAAACCCCATTATAAAGCACAAACTATCAGTTCGGTTTATTAATAACTTGAACCGCCATTGTTGTCAGATATTCCTGTGGCATTGTTTCGTTTTAGAGATTACATTGTTCCAAATAGGGCGTTATATTCGACGAATGGAAATTTATAGGGGCTTTCCCCACCGGAACCATTTTTGACATTCAACCGGAACGGGGGGATTCTTTTCCGGTTAATTCGCGTAAATTAATTGATAGAACTATACACCTCTAAATAATACTGTATTTGAGTCGTTAAAGCAAATTTATTTTTGGACATCCTGTATATAGTACACCCTAAAATGATACAAACATAGTTTGAACATCATTTTCATTAATTGTGAATAATAAAATATGGCTTAGAATTCCTTCTACGCTAAAGGCACGCAGTTAACCATAGTAGACCTCGCTCGCTGCGCGAGCTCGGCTCGATATAAATGCCTATGCTACACGAACAAACGGATTTTTGGCAGGATTTATTGTAGTGGTTAACAATGTTAAACCTATCAGGAGTTCGAGGAAGGGTTTGTGAAGTTCGTAACGGATATAGGGATTAAAATTTTCGGGTTTTTGTTTATGTTCCGGATCAGCGCGAGCGACTTTCCGGGCGGTTTGAACTCGCAGGTATACACCATTCGGCGAGTTTAATCAAACGCAATTAAATATTAATATTTATACGGCAGGAAAGTTGGCGCCGTCTAGTTTTCGGAAATCCGACCGCCAGCTATTTGATACAACATTTAACAAAACGGTCCCCGTCGAAACTTCGACGGAGCTGCTGAATAATTAATTAATTTCGGGGATGGTTTTTTCTCTCTCCGAGCGAACGTACGCGCCTGAATATATGCTCGACTAAAGCACGTGTTTATGTTGTATAATCTATCTACTTACTTGAATTGAAAATAAGCTTGTTTGGCAAATATTGAACGGATCCCAAGACCTAATTATCCCAATCGAATTCCACCTAAATCCTCTCAAATAATTTATATAAGTCGGTTTCTACAAGGTAATTTTTTCTCTCAAAACCATTTTTGGACTTTCTAAACTTCTACAGGGTGTACACTGTGTCCCATTTTGGTCGCGATTGGGGAGTATCTCGGTTATTAGACTTGATAGGACATTGCGGTTTTCGCGAACCTGTACTACTTTTTTGTGAAACTTACAATGGCACAAACAAATTTTTTAAATCTCTTTTCATTTTTGAGTTACAGGGCGATAATGAAAATTCTGACTTATTCAGCCACCCCCGTATCTCGTTTGCTATTGAAGATATTTTAAATGTGTAAACTGATTATTATAGATAATTTTACGTAGAATTCAGTGACGTGCTTAGTTTTTTTATGGGGGTTACCATTTCTGAAATATGACACCAACTTGTGTTTTTTTTAATGGAACACCCTGTATTTTTATTGGCCATTAAATTTGTAATTTTTTTCTCTTTTTAATGATATGGCGCATTCTATATTTTGAATTTCATTAGAACGCTCAAAAAAGAGAATAACTATTTTATTCGAAAAATGCTTAGGGGGCTATGCTGAAAAACCAAAATAAAATACTTTTAGAACAAAAATAGTTGTTGAGAATATTAAATAAAACATTTCTACGATTTTTTTGTTTCTCCGCATAGCCCCCTAACCATTTTTATAACAAAATAGATTTTCTATTTTTTGATCGTTTTAAGAAAATTCAAAATATAGAATGTGCCATATCATTAAAAAGAGAAAAAAATTACAAATTTAATAGGCAATAAAAATATAGGGTTTCCATTAAAAAAATTACAAGTTGGTGTCATATTTCAGAAATGGTAACCCCCATAAAAAGAACTAAGAACGTCACTGAATTCTACGTAAAATTATCTATAATAATCAGTTTACACATTTAAAATATCTTCAATACCAAACGAGATACGGGGGTGACTGAATAAGTCAGAATTTTCATTATCGCCCTGTAACTCAAAAATGAAAAGAGATTTAAAAAATCTGTATGTCCCATTGTAAGTTTGACAAAAAAGTAGTACAGGTTGGACACAACAGGACACAAAAATGGGACACAGTGTACACAAATATTTCCTCCCTCTCCACTTCTTCCTATGCCTAGATAACATCGCACCGACCCGGTATAAATCAATCAGCGCTGGTCGAGGCCTCCAGACCGGGGGATTTGTTTATTTATCACCATTGCATAAACGTTGCATGTTGCAGTAGTTGTTTTTTTTGTTCACAGTCGATTCGTTACGCGTGTTGTTTAATCGCGGCGAAAAGCCGCCGGAAAATGAATTAATGCACCAATTAAGCGCGTACGGGCGCACGCGAGTTCTCATCAACAATAATTAATTGAACGCAAACAAACGGGAGTTTTCCCCTATTATAGCGAATAAATTTGCGCGCGTATATTCAGAATTTTTTTGGGACACGCTGTATATGTTAGTGAATAATTAAATGTAACGTTTACTTGATGTATATATAGGTAATGTATATAAAAACCTGAGACCCTCGAAAAGAGGCGATGTTAATCCGGGTTGTTCCGGGTTTAAGGGGTGGGCTGCGCCCCCCGCCGGAGTTCCCGCCGTTGCGAAATTGATATCGCGCCGCGAGATTTATATGTTTTGCCTTTCGGCTTTAAACTTCGACGTTCCGAATGGTCTTCAGTTCAAACATCTACCAGGCAGATAGTATCTGGCCGGTAAGCTCTCGCTGTTTAACTTTGGAAAAGGGATTTTACATAAAGGATCCTTCCGGACGGTTCGCTTAATAAGATTAAGAAATGATTTCGGACGCCCGAGAGATACACGCTTTATACATACGAATCGAATTAATATTATAAACAGTATCTTAGTGTAATATTATCGTTTGTGCTAATAATTTCTGTATTAATGCTGTTAACACTTTGTTTTGCGCGATATCTAGAGCGCTTTGAAGATGGTGTGTTTAAAAGGAGTTTGGAAAATTTAAAGCAAATGAATTTAGAAAATTACTGAAGCAATTTGTAATGATCCAGATCGAATAAAAACTGTCCATAACATATTTAAAAACGCTTCTGAAAGAATTAGAACTGTTCAGAACACTTTTAGAATGGTTCAGAAGGAATTAGAAATGATTCTGAAGAAATTTGAACGTTTCAGAGTGAATTAAAACTGTCCAGAACTAATTTTGATATTTTCTTAAAAATCTCTGCAAATTTTTGATATTTTTTGATAGTTATTGCATATTTTTGATATTTTTTTGAAAATTATTGAATAATTTTGGTATTTTTTGGAAATTATTGAATATTTTTGATATTTTCTTTAAAATCAATGCAAATTTTTGATATTTTTTGATAATTATTGCATATTTTTGATATTTTTTTAAAAATTATTGCATAATTTTGGTATTTTTTGGAAATTATTGAATATTTTTGATATTTTTTGAAAATTATTGCATATTTTTGATATTTTCTTTAAAATCAATGCAAATTTTTGATATTTTTTGAAAATTATTGCATATTTTTGATATTTTCTTGAAAATCAATGCAAATTTTTGATATTTTTTTGAAAATTATTGCGTTTATTTTTATTTATATGTATATTCTGAATCAATTTAGAACGTTTCAGAATGAATTAAAACTGTCCAGAATAATGTAGAACTGTCCCGAACGAATTAGAACTGTTCAGAAAACTTTTAGAATGCTTCAGAACGAATTAGAAATGATTCTGAACAATTTTGAACGTTTCAGAATGAATTAAAACTGTCCAGAACAATTTAGAACTGTCCCGAACGAATTAGAACTGTTCAGAACACTTTTAGAATGCTTCAGAAGGAATTAGAAATGATTCTGAACAATTTTGAACGTTTCAGAATGAATTAAAACTGTCCAGAACAATGTAAAACTGTCCAGAACGAATTAGAACTGTTCAGAACACTTTTAGAATGCTTCAGAAGGAATTAGAAATGATTCTGAACAATTTTGAACGTTTCAGAATGAATTAAAACTGTCCAGAACAATGTAAAACTGTCCAGAACAATGTAAAACTGTCCAGAACGAATTAGAACTGTTCAGAACACTTTTAGAACGCTTCAAAAGGAACTAGCAATGATTCTGAACTTTTCAGAGTGAATTAAAACTATTCAGAGGCAAAGACTAAACTACCCATTAAACATGAAACAAGTACAGTAATTGTACTGGTGTTTTAAACGGTTCCAACTAGTTTAATAACAATTTCCAATCGCCCCCGCTCGAGCCGGATCGATCCCGTTTCGCCGACGCAGCGCCACCCCCATTAATTCGGCTAATTAACCATTCGGCCGTCGTATTTAATAACCGATTCGGCCTATAACGATTGATTTACGTCGGGACGCCACCTTTGACTCCTGCTCCCGCCGCAACCGGTTGACTCCTGCCGCCGCCCACGCCGCCGCCCCCCCGTGTCCGGCTGATTGTGTGCCTTATGTACACGTGTGCACGTTCGCCGGTGCGTGCTCGATCCGGTCGGGATGATTTAATAAATCGGCAATCCTGCTGCGGACGTCGATTAACTCGTCCTGCGGCCTGCTGCATGGGCAGGTAACTGCCTGATGTATTGGCGTGTTAGGGCACGGGCTCTGTTTGTGTTGGGATGTTCTGGAATTTGTTTGCAGGAAAAGCGATTTAGTTGTCCTGCGAGTTGCAGGACTTATATAAGCTGCACTCGTATAATGTAAATGTTTGTTTGTGATTAACTAAGATCGTTTGAAAAAATTCAGGACGATCTTAGAACCGTTTAGAACAGATCAAAATCCATTCAGAACAGTTTCAGGACAATTTGAAACCATTTAGAACTGTTCTAGAACTGATTGGAACTCTTCAGAATTATTTAGTACCATTTTAGAAATGACCAAGACCTTTTGAAACCATTTGGGACGATCTTAGAACCATTTAGAACTATTCCAAATCAATTCAGAACAGTTTCAGGACAATTTGGAACCATTTAGAACTGTTCTAGAACTGATTGGAACTCTTCAGAATTATTTAGTAGCATTTTTGAAGTGACCAAGACCTTTTGAAACCATTCAGGACGATCTTAGAACCATTTAGAACTATCCAAAATCAATTCAGAACAGTTTCAGGACAATTTGGAACCATTTAGAACTGTTCTAGAACTGATTGGAACTCTTCAGAATTATTTAGTAGCATTTTTGAAGTGACCAAGACCTTTTGAAACCATTCAGGACGATCTTAGAACCATTTAGAACTATCCAAAATCAATTCAGAACAGTTTCAGGACAATTTGGAACCATTTAGAACTGTTCTAGAACTGATTGGAACTCTTCAGAATTATTTAGTACCATTTTAGAAGTGACCAAAACCTTTTGAAACCATTCAGGACGATCTTAGAACCATTTAGAACTATTCCAAATCAATTCAGAACAGTTTCAGGACAATTTGGAACCATTTAGAACTGTTCTAGAACTGATTGGAACTCTTCAGAATTATGAGACTGTTTCAGGATATTCAAGAAAAATTCAGAACTACTTAGAACTACTATCCGTTTTGAAATTGTTCAGGACAGTTTTAGAACCATTTGGAACTGTTCAAAACCATCTGTCCAGAATCTTTTAGAACTGGAAAGAACTGTTTAAAACAGTTCGGGACTGTGCTAGAACCACTTGGAACTTTGCGAAATCGTTTAGAACGGTTCCAGGACTATTTAGAACTACAAAAAGGACTAATTCAGTAAAATAATCTTAAAAATTGTGAAATTTTCTAACGACCTACCCCGTATAAAATTCGCCCGTATTGTAATGTATTTTTTTTTTCTATCAGAGAATATCATGCGTAAGGGGGTGGTTTTTTTGAGCGATAAAACGCTCTTGATAAATCGCAAATCGATACCTGACGTTTCTTGTACGGTTTAGTTCGCTTAGTGTCTCAGAAGGAAAGCCCAAAACTTCGAAATTAATTCGGTATATATCCCGAAATATATCCTGTTTTGCTCAGTATATGTAAGTAATGTATAGTTTGTTAATGAAGGCGCAAAAGGGAGATTTGATAGTGGAAGTTGTTGTGGTTAATAACGCATTTTCTTATGTAGTTATCACAAAAAGTCAAAATTTCTCGGAAATTTGCGGTTTTTTCGAAATTGTTTATTCTTCAAAAAGTGTAGGGAATTGTTTTTTAAATAAAATGGCGGGGTTTAGTTTTACTATCTCAATCGGTTTAAGAGATAATGTGTACTTACTTGCATGTATATTTTGTATAAACTATTAGTATAAGATGCTCTAGCATCGATAAATGCGCTAAAAAAGCGAATATTCTTTTTCCCCCGAGCTTTTTACATCTACCTAAAAATATATTCAAAACACCGCTAAAGCTATAACGCATGTTTTAACATAATAAATTATGCAAAATCAATTTCCCTTCGCCTCGCGTTTTTTTTGTATTCGCTTGCGAAAAGTCGATGGCCTTTTATCATCGGAAAATGATATATAAGGGTGACTTTTACTTTGCGCGACATGTGAAAAATTTTAATCAATATCCCCTTCGAATTTCCCCGTTAAATCACCATTAAAATCTTGCGCGATTTCCCCGGGAAATTCGCGCCGAATTTAATATTTAGCGCTAATTCCGTTAGGTTTCCCGTCGAACGAAAAATCGTACAAAAAATCACCATCATTTTTACAATAGATATTAAACAAACGCGTCCCGGTTTATTTTTACCGTGCCCGGAGTTTCCCGGCAAAAGCGAACCGGATCAAAGACAAATAGACCGCCAAGCTGTTTTGTTTCCGCTGCGAGGCGTTTCGGATTAACTCCATTATGAACGATGAAAAAATAAACAAAAATGGAAAATCGAAAGTTCCCGGCCCAATATGGGAAGGAGCAAAAGCATATACCTCATCACTGTATTAAAGCGAGAGAGTGATAAATTAATTTGCATCACTAAAGTTCAGCTTCACGCAAGTATAATTAATTTTTATTATTTGTTTTTAGTATTCCGTTGGGGCCAATGAGTATAAAGACCATTATTGCAATCACAACGCACTGGTGTTGGTATATTATAAAACATATATCCAATTTAATTTAAACAAGATACGCCCGTGGAGCCAGAGTAAAGGTACATAGATAGAGCAAGCGCATTGTTTTCCCTAGCCATATTATTAATTATTCGAGCAGAACCAGAAGCGCATCTAGGGCGTTTAATTAGTCAAATGAGGCATTCCCCGTAATGGATGTGTACCGGAGGCATTATTATACATAAAAAAAAACTTAACAAGATTAACCTTCTATGCTAAGATATAGCAAGAAGACAATTTTTTGGGTTGCGCTATTTTTTGGACTTTTTTGGACAATTTTTGGACACTTTTTGGACAATTTTTGGGCAATTTTTAGATAATATTTACATCAACAGTACCTATTCTCCCCTAGTTTTGGCTCTACAACTACCAATTTCAAAATACTTTGTTTTTCTTCATCAATTTGGACAATTTGGGCAATTTTTGGACAATTTTTGACTATTTACAACAGTATTCTCCCTACTTATTTGCAGTATTTTGGTTCTACGAATAATTTCATATAATACTTTGTTTTTCTTTCTCAATTTGCTCTCAATTGGTGCAATTTGAACAATTTGAGCAATTTTTCCACAATTTAGATAATTTGGACAATTTTTATTATTTTCAACAGTATTCTCTCTAGTTATTTACAACATTTTGGTTCTATACCCGAATAATTTCATAATGCTTTGTTTTTCTTTATCAATTTGGAAAATTTGAGCAATTTTGGACAATTTTTGGTCAATTTTTGGACAATTTTTGACTATTTACAACGTACTCTCCCTACTTATTTGCAGTATATTGGTTCTACGAATAATTTCATATAATACTTTGTTTTTCTTTCTCAATTTGCTCTCAATTGGCGCAATTTGAACAATTTGAGCAATTTTTCCACAATTTAGATAATTTGGACAATTTTTATTATTTACAACAGTATTCTCTCTAGTTATTTACAACATTTTGGTTCTATACACGAATAATTTCATAATGCTTTGTTTTTCTTTATCAATCTGGAAAATTGAGCAATTTTGGACAATTTTTGGACAATTTTTGACTATTTACAACAATATTCTCCCTACTTATTTGCAGTATTTTGGTTCTACGAATATTCAATTTAGATAATTTGGACAATTTTTTATTATTTACAACAGTATTCTCTCTAGTTATTTACAACATTTTGGTTCTATACACGAATAATTTCATAATGCTTTGTTTTTCTTTATCAATCTGGAAAATTGAGCAATTTTGGACAATTTTTGGGCAATTTTTGGACAATTTATGGACAATTTTTGGGCAATTTTTTGACAATTTTTGGACAATTTGGACAATTTTTGGGCACTTTTTGGACAATTTTTGTACAATTTTTGGACACTTTTCGGACAATTTTTGGAAATTTGCACAAAAACTATGAACAACACGAATAATATTAACGAGTGGAGCACACGTACACGAACATCATGATGCATGAATTTTCCATTAAGAGCGAACCGTTATTAAAGAGCGCGACGTCGCAGCGACCCCTATGCAAACGGAATCTCCAATTCGGGCGAAATAAAGGGAGGGCTTTTGTGCGCCCATTCCGTTTAATAGGAGCGATCTATTATTCACAAACACTTGCAATTTCAGCGTCCCGCGGGATCGCGCGGCACACACGCATTTCCTCTTCGCATCGTCTTGCTGACAAAAGGCGGGCGGGGGGCGGCCGCTGGGGATGATCTACATTTAGCCGGAGAGAGACCGGCCGGGCACAATGCACCGGCCGATGAATGCCAATCCACCTGGGGAAACCCCGGGAGATGAGAACAAAAAATTATAACTAGCTTCTCTATATATACTCTAACTAGCCCGATTTCACCAACCAATAGGTAATACCTAAACTGGATGTAGGAAGTACTTAGTACGATGGGTGATAGGAAATACCTACAGTAACGACAGCTCATCAATTATTTGTAAAATACTCATTGATATGTGATGATCGCAGTATATCTATAAGTGATAAACAGGGGCAATATGAGAAACTACCCCCTGGTGGTGATTAAACGACCTTTGTCCGGCCGAAGGGCGCGCTATATAGGAAATAAGGGAAACGTCCATTCGCCCTTCCGTTATCAACGGCAACAGTCTCCCGTACCGAGCCATAAATTAGGGTAGCACTTTCTAAGGGCGAAAGGGACCGTCGGGGAAAAAAACCCTATATTTATCAGCAGATCCTGCGATTTGACGTTAATGTGATCGCTTTATTGCCTTTCATTGGATTTTTTTATTCGTCGGTTCTCGCGTAAATTCCTCCAACAGGTATACGGAAACACTTGCAGGGGTTAACTAGCCCCATATATCAAAATGTGAAATACGTGTGAAAATTTCGAGTCGAGTAAACTTCGCAGCGAGAGATTCCAAATTGGTCAAAGAATTGCCAAAAAAGTGTACATGAAAATGTCAAAAATTGTCCAAAAATCGTCCAAAAATTGTCCAAAAATTGTCCAAAAATTGTCCAAAAAGTGTCCAAAAATTGTCCAAATTGTCCAAAAATTGTCCAAAAAATGTCCAAAAATTGTCAAAAAATTGACCAAAAATTGTCCATAAATTGTCCAAAAATTGCCGAAAAAATTGTCCAAAATTGCTCAATTTTCCAGATTGATAAAGAAAAACAAAGCATTATGAAATTATTCACATAGAACCAAAATACTGCAAATAAGTAGGGAGAATACTGTTGTAAATAGTCAAAAATTGTCCAAAAATTGTCCAAAAATTGTCCAAAAATTGTCCAAAAATTGTCCAAAAATTGTCCAAAATTTCTCAATTTTCCAGATTGATAAAGAAAAACAAAGCATTATGAAATTATTCGTGTATAGAACCAAAATGTTGTAAATAACTAGAGAGAATACTGTTGAAAATAATAAAAATTGTCCAAATTATCTAAATTGTGGAAAAATTGCTCAAATTGTTCAAATTGCACCAATTGAGAGCAAATTGAGAAAGAAAAACAAAGTATTATATGAAATTATTCGTAGAACCAAAATACTACTAATAAGTAGGGAGAATACTGTTGTGAATAGTCAAAAATTGTCAAAAAATTGTCCAAAAATTGTCCAAAAATTGCTCAAATTTTCCAAATTGATAAAGAAAAACAAAGTATTTTGAAATTGGTAGTTGTAGAACCAAAACTAGGGAGAATAGGTACTGTTGTAAATATTATCTAAAAATTGCCCAAAAAGTCTCCAAAAATTCTCCAAAAATTCTCCAAAAATTCTCCAAAAATTCTCCAAAAATTCTCCAAAAATTCTCCAAAAATTCTCCAAATATTCTCCAAAAATTCTCCAAAAATTCTCCAAAAATTCTCCAAATATTCTCCAAAAATTCTCCAAAAATTCTCCAAAAATTCTCCAAAAATTCTCCAAAAATTCTCCAAAAATTCTCCAAAAATTCTCCAAAAATTCTCCAAAAATTCTCCAAAAATTCTCCAAAAATCATCCACCTCGCAGATCTCGCCTGTAAATTCATCCAACAGGTACTTTATATATAATGAAACACTTGCAGGGGTTAACTAACCCCATACATCAAAACGTGAAATACGTGTGTACGTCCCGGTGTGAAAATTTCGAGTCGGGCAAACTTCGCATTGTCCGCTTTAAGGCCTGTTAGGCACGCACCGTTCGAAGAACTCCGGCCGTAAATCTGGATGGGCGACACTTTTCCGGGGAATTTTCCGGGCGCGGAGAATATGCACGGGTTGTATCGCTTCATGCGCGAGGAGAGCGGTGATCGAATCTGGCGTGTTTTTTTAGAGATTCGCAAACTCCGCTGCGTGGAAATCACGGGAAGTTCGGTATTTCCTGCTAGGTATTCTGGAGGAAATCAAGCGGGTAGTTGTGAACTTCCTGCTTGCGAAAAAAGCGCCAGAAAATCGCGAAAAATGTTGGGTATAGAGAAAGAAAAGTTTTGTGAAATTGTACTAGTGTATATGTTGTGAAAAAATCTATTGAATTTTTGGTTATTGCGGTGTCCAAAAAGTTTCCAGAAATTGCTCAAATTCTCCAAATTCTCCAAAAATTTCCCAGTATTATGAAATTGTTATTGAATAGAACCAAAATGCTGTGGGTACCAAAAACTAGGGAGAATACTGTTGTAAAATTCCTGCACCAATTTAATAAAAGTAGAGAGATTTTTGTCATATTTCATTCACTATACATGTAGTTAATTTTTATCTGTGTTTTTTCTAATGTAAGTTTGGGATTGTTATTGTGATTTACGGCCGCTGGAAATCATTTACAAGCGCTTGATGGGCAACATTTAAATTCGACAAAAGCCAAGGAGACGTAATAGAGGGAACGAATTCGCTTTGCGAGAGCTGAATGGAGCTTGTATCATTTTTTATGTTTTTTTATTGACTCCTCCATTATCTGGCCCATTTGTCGACCTTGTTTTGATGACGAAGGAAAACAAGGCGGAACGCATCCCACGAACCTTTTAGGTAGTTTACTGGAGGAAAGATTGATTCGTCCGGATTCTCTCGCGAGAATTAAAATCCGAATCACAGCGGAAAACGTTTCATCTTCTCGTCGAACAAGTAATCGAATTACTTACTGTCGAATATGATTTTTTGCTATCTATGTATTCTACTTTTATTCGAGCGGATGGGAATAAAAAAGGGAGTAATTCCAATGCCAATGTTGTCAACGCGATGATGAGAAAAATCAATTTTTTGAATTTATTATGATTATGATGGACCAAATTGTGTAATTTCTCCAAATTCTACAAACTTTCCAAACTAACCCAATTGTCCAAAATTGTCCAAAAGTGTCCAAAATTGTCCGAAATTGTCCAAAATTGTCAAAAATTTGTACAAATTGTACTAAAAGTGTCCGAAAATTGTCCAAATTTGTCCAATAATCGACTAAAATTTTCCAAATTTGTCCAAAATTGTCCAAAATTGTCCAAAATTGTCCTAAATTGACCTAAATTGTCCAAAATTGTCCAAAATTGTCCAAAATTGTCCAAAATTGTCCAAAATTGTCCAAAATTGTCCAAAATTGTCAAAAAATTTGTCAAATTTTTCAAATTGATAAAGAAAAACAAAGCATGAAATTATTCGTGTATAGAATCAAAATGTTGTAAATAACTAGAGAGAATACTGTTGTAAATAATAAAAATTGTCCAAATTATCTAAATTGTGGAAAAATTGCTCAAATTGTTCAAATTGCGCCAAATGAGAGCAAATTGAGAAAGAAAAACAAAGTATCATATGAAATTATTCGTAGAACCAAAATACTGCAAATAAGTAGGGAGAATACTGTTGTAAATAGTTAAACATTGACCAAAAATTGTCCAAAAATTGTTCAAAATTGTCCAAAATTTACCCAAATTAACCCCAAAATCGTCCGAACTTGTCCCACTTGTCACAAATTGTCTCAAATTGCCACTAAACTGCCCCCAAATTGCCCCAAATTGTCCCCAAATTGCCCCCAAATTGTCCCAAATTGTCCCAAATTGTCTCCAAATTGCCCCCAAATTGTCTCGAATTGTCCAAATTGCCTAAATTATCCAAAATTTCCAAGTTCCCCAAAACATCCAAATTGTCCTATATAATTTGTGCAAATATTATAGTTCAAATTCTCCCAATACTGGAACACGCACAGAGCAAGGCATTCTAGATTGCCGATAACGTCCAATGCTTTCGAGGAACAAATAACCGAATTACAGTTCGAATATGATTTTCGCAATATTCTGGTTTTATTCGAGAAAAGCAAAAAAAACACGGGAGAATTTCGTCGAGGTGGCGTTGGGGCCCGTCCCGGCGGACATGACGCGCGTACGAGGCCATTTTTACGCAACTTGAGGACTCGGTCGTTCGTTCGGCTCGGGGACCTTCCGGTCGCAAATTGCGAACGAGCGCGAGCTTCACGTTCCGGTGATTTCCGGTCCTTTGGACCCGCCTGTAAACAACGGTACATTCTGGATTCTGGAGCTGCCGAGGGAATTTTTCTTCTCGCGCGACATTCGTTACCGTTGTAAGTAATTGAATCGAATTTCTATTGGATATAACTATATAACATTGCTCGAATAGTTCTTAATGTTTAGATTGTACAAAATTTGTACGAATTGACCTAATAGTGTCCGAAAATTGTTCAAAAATTGTTCAAAAAATTGACCAAAGATTGTCCAAAAATCGTCAAAAATTGTCCAAACCAAAAATTGTTCAACAAATCGTCATAAATAATCCAAAATTGTACAAAAATCGTCCAAAATTGTCCAAAATGGTCCAAATTTGTCCAAAAATCGATCAAAATTGTCCAAATTTGTCCAAATTTGCACAAAATTGCCCAAAATTTTCCAAAAATTTTCCAAAAATTGTCCAAAGTTGTCCAAAATGGTCCAAATTTGTCCAAACTTCGACTATAATTGTGCAAATTTACCCAAATTTGCCCAAAATTGCCCAAAATTTTCCAAAATTTTTCCAAAAATTGTCCAAAGTTGTCCAAAATCGTCAGAAATTGTCCAAACCAAAAATTGATCAAAAATCGTCATAAATAGTCCAAAATTGTACAAAAATCGTCAAAAATTGTCCAAATTTGTCCAAAAATCGACTAAAATTGTCAAAATTTGTCCAAATTTGCCCAAAATTGTCCAAAATTGTCAAAAATTTTCCAAAAATTGTATAAAAATTATCCAACATTGTCCAAAAATTGTCTAAAATTATCCAAAAACGGTCTAAAATCGTCAAAAATTGCTCAAATTGTCCAAATTTGTCCAAAATTGTCAAAATTTGACAAAAATTGTCCAAAAATCGTCAAAAATTGTCTAAATTTGTACACAATTGTCCAAATTTTTCCAAAATTGTCCAAAAATTGTCAGAAATTTGTCCAAAATTATCCAAAAATGGTCTAAAATCGTCAAAAATTGTCCAAATTGTCCGAAATCGTCAAAAATTGCCCAAAATTGTCCAAATTTGTCCAAAATTATCCAAAAATGGTCTAAAATCGTCAAAAATAGTCAACAATTGCCCAAACCGTTCAAAATTGTCCAAAATTGTCCAAAGTTGTCCAAAATTGTCCAAAATTGTCCAAAATTGTCCATAATTGTCCAAAATTGTCCAAAATTGTCCAAAATTGTCCAAAATTGTCCAAATTTTCCAATTTTTTTAATTTATTTTTAAATATCATTCAACTCCGATTTACTGGAACACAACGGGTCCAATGTATAGAAAGCCGAATCCGGCGGAATAACGGCCGTCGAACGGCCAATCGGACGAAAAATTCAATGGTCGCGGCCGCCCGTAAATCATTTCGCCGATCGCGGAGCGTCCGGAAAAAAGAAGAGGGCCCGGCGTAACCCACGCACAGATAAAAACGCGAAAACTATTTATCTCCGCTATCGATTCGTCTTTGTCTCGATTTCGACGGTTTATTTTGTCAATTTCCGCGCGATTTCCAACGCAAATCTCGCCCCCGTTCGCTCGCCGTCAATGCGCGATAATGAGATTACTTCCGCCCGGAATAAATCGGAATATTTTCGTTTCCAATAAGTGCATTAAATTCTAGTTCTGCCGGAATTTATACAACGAAATAATAGGTAATCGTTTCGTAGATAATTTGGAGAATTTGGAGAATTTGGAGAATTTGGAGAATTTGGAGAATTTGGAGAATTTGGAGAATTTGGAGAATTTGGAGAATTTGGAGAATTTGGAGAATTTGGAGAATTTGGAGAATTTGGAGAATTTGGAGAAATTGGGGAATTTTTGGAGAATCTGGAGAATTTGGGAAATTAGGAGAACTGTGAGAAATTGGGGAATTTTTGGAGAATCTGGAGAATTTGGGGGAATTAGGAGAATTGTGATAAATTGGGGAATTTTTGGAGAATCTGGAGAATTTGGAGAATTTGGGCGAATTAGGAGAATTGTGAGAAATTGGGGAATTTTTAGAGAATCTGGAGAATTTGGAGAATTTGGGCGAATTCGGAGAATTGTGAGAAATTGGGGAATTTTTGGAGAATCTGGAGAATTTGGAGAATTTGGGCGAATTAGGAGAATTGTGATAAATTGGGGAATTTTTGGAGAATCTAGAGAATTTGGAGGAATTAGGAGAATTGTGAGAAATTGGAGAATTTTTGGAGAATTTGGAGAATTTGGACAATGTTCGATTCAAACTACCATTATAGGCATTGCGCTTATTGGAGAAATTTGTACAATGCGAACAATTCGGTCAATTTGGATAATTTCGAGATTTAGGAGATTTTGAAAAATTCTGGACAATTTTGACAATGTCTGAACAATTTGGCCCTTACCAGAATTCTACAACGCCTCGCTGTGTTCCAATATTTTGAGAAATCTGGAGAATGTGGACAATTTAGTACAATTAGACTAATTTTTAAGACATTTTAGATAATTTGGCTAATTTTGGACAGTTTTGGACAATTATTAGACAATTTTTGAGTTTATGCAGCGAAACAATAGGTAATTATTTTGTAGATATAAAGCGAATCAAACAACCAAACAAACACAATAACATCCTCCATGTTCCCTCTACATATATATCTTCTTATTCTGCAAATTAGTCAATCCATTAATCTAATACGCTAGTCTAATAGAGAAAGTGTAAACCTGAATTAACGTCGATGTCTGCGATTTCGCGTATATGATGACGCTAAAACAGTACACACATACCCAATTTGTAATAGCACTATTTGCAGAACATCTATCAAACATTTACCGAGCTTCGATATGCGTTTAATTAGGCGATTAAACAGGTCGTTTTTATGCTATTTAATCAGTCAAGTAAATCGTAAATTTTCGCCCAGCTAATCACCCGCTGGATATCACTTTAATTTCCCCGCGTATCACAATAGAGCGAACTAATAGCTATCATTAGTACATAATTCATACGTAGCATTTAGTATATTTGAGCGAATTTAGTTATGGGGAGGCGGCATAGGGGCGGGCGGTCGCTAAAAGCATACTAATGAGATTTAAATATAACGGGTACAGCGAATTTATCTCGCAGGAAGATAATGGATTATGATGGGACGCGTTCGAATTCGCTTTGATGTCTTTAGGCGATTGAGTATTGGTGGATTTGGTGGAGGAGATCAGGCGCATTCACCAAAAATTAAATATGATTCTAAAACTGTCCTATGTCATTTCTATTTCTCTCTATTTCTGCTGTAATAAATGTATTATTGTAGTATAATAAATAAATTGTAAATACCAGTGAGCCAATTTTTGGGTATATTTTTTGATCAACAAACAACAAACATAAAATATATCTGTTATCAATTTATAGAGAGTACTGGTGGATTTGGTGGAGGAGATCAGGCGCATTCACCAAAAATTAGATATGATTCTAAAACTGTCCTATGTCATTTCTATTTCTCTCTATTTCTGCTGTAATAAATGTATTATTGTAGTATAATAAATAAATTGTAAATACCAGTGAGCCAATTTTTGGGTATATTTTTTGATCAACAAACAACAAACAAAATATATCTGTTATCAATTTATAGAGTACTGGTTGATTTGGTGGAGGAGATCAGGCGCATTCACCAAAAATTAGATATGATTCTAAAACTGTCCTATGTCATTTCTATTTCTCTCTATTTCTGCTGTAATAAATTTATTATTGTAGTATAATAAATAAATTGTAAATTCCAGTGAGCCAATTTTTGGGTATATTTTTTGATCAACAAACAACAAACAAAATATATCTGTTATCAATTTATAGAGTACTGGTTGATTTGGTGGAGGAGATCAGGCGCATTCACCAAAAATTAGATATGATTCTAAAACTGTCCTATGTCATTTCTATTTCTCTCTATTTCTGATGTAATAAATGTATTATTGTAGTATAATAAATAAATTGTAAATACCAGTGAGCCAATTTTTGGGTATATTTTTTGATCAACAAACAACAAACAAAATATATCTGTTATCAATTTATAGAGTACTGGTTGATTTGGTGGAGGAGATCAGGCGCATTCACCAAAAATTAGATATGATTCTAAAACTGTCCTATGTCATTTCTATTTCTCTCTATTTCTGCTGTAATAAATGTATTATTGTAGTATAATAAATAAATTGTAAATACCAGTGAGCCAATTTTTGGGTATATTTTTTGATCAACAAACAACAAACAAAATATATCTGTTATCAATTTATAGAGTACTGGTTGATTTGGTGGAGGAGATCAGGCGCATTCACCAAAAATTAGATATGATTCTAAAACTGTCCTATGTCATTTCTATTTCTCTCTATTTCTGATGTAATAAATGTATTATTGTAGTATAATAAATAAATTGTAAATACCAGTGAGCCAATTTTTGGGTATATTTTTTGATCAACAAACAACAAACAAAATATATCTGTTATCAATTTATAGAGTACTGGTTGATTTGGTGGAGGAGATCAGGCGCATTCACCAAAAATTAGATATGATTCTAAAACTGTCCTATGTCATTTCTATTTCTCTCTATTTCTGATGTAATAAATGTATTATTGTAGTATAATAAATAAATTGTAAATTCCAGTGAGCCAATTTTTGGGTATATTTTTTGATCAACAAACAACAAACATAAAATATATCTGTTATCAATTTATAGAGAATACATAGTACATAAATTTGATGTTTGCTGTACGCGATGAATTAAATAATGCGGATGTTTGCAAACGAAGAGCACATAGAAAAACCTAATTCCGGGAATAAAAGGACCTTGCGGGCAAACGGGAATTCGTTTTCGGAAAATGGCTTTTCGCGTTTTGCATGCAACATATTCATTCGAATACCGGCCAGTCGAATATACGGTTAAAATGCGACCGTTTTCCCCATGTACATCAAACAAAACCCGGCGTATTTTCCATAACGGAATTACGCAAACAATATTTATTTAATTTGCGATTTTTTTGCGCCTTTGATGCGGATTTGACGCTGAATTATACGAATGTAGCGACAAAGGGATGAAAAAAACAACGTTGTATCTAATTCATTACCGAGCGACGGGTTGACAAAAACATCATGTAAAAAGCTATATACAGGGTGTAGTGTAGAATTTCCCCAAGCCACAGCCAACTAGACACAATACACAATAGACGAAACGTTATTTCCCGCGTGCAATTGTAACTGTGGAGAATTACAGCCCGGAAAATCTATGTAGAGCGCATTCAGATCCACCTAACCGATAACGTTTTGAAGTATGGCCGGTCTATCTGAAATACGGCCAGTGCAGGTGGACGTTCAACGTTCGATAATGGCGGAATTTACGCTCCCGAAGAGGTCCAGGGACTTTCCTAAATATGCGTATGTGTGCGAGTGTATGTGTACACGAGCCGGAGGGCACGCGGGGCGGCGAAATCGGCTCGTTATGTGTGTAATTAGGGTAGGGACCGTTCGCCTCTACGGTTATTGCTCATATTTTCGGGCGCGTTAAATCGATTTCGCGTTCGACTGGCCCGGCGCTAATCAAAGATCACCTCTACATGTATGTTGGGACAATTCGGTGTATTGACCGGGCGGGTTTGCGAGGATTTTTGCACGTGATTAAGCATTAGAGGGTGGTGGAATTTTGAAAATGCAATGTACAATAACTTTGTGTAATTTTTGGTGGATGCGGCGGCTGCTCGACGCAAAAAAAGTGCCTAATTTTTGTCCAAAATTGTCCAAAAATTGTCCTAAATTGTCCAAAATTGTCCAAAATTGTCCGAAATTGACCGAATTGTTCACATTCTTCACATTTGGATCAAACATTGTCCGAATTATCCAGATTCTCCAAAAATTCCCCAATTTCTCACAATTCTCCTAATTCGCCCAAATTCTCCAAATTCTCCATATTCTCCAAAAATCCCCAATTTCTCACAATTCACCTAATTCCACCAAATTCTCCAAATTCTCCAGATTCTCCAAAAATCCCCAATTTCTCACAATTCACCTAATTCCACCAAATTCTCCAAATTCTCCAGATTCACCAAAAATTCCCCAATTTCTCACAATTCTCCTAATTCGCCCAAATTCTCCAAATTCTCCAGATTCTCCAAAAATCCCGAATTTCTCACAATTCTCCTAATTCCACCAAATTCTCCAAATTCTCCAAAAATTCCCCAATTTCTCACAATTCTCCTAATTCTCCGAATTCTAGAGAATTTGATTTAGGCTGTTCAAAACTATTTAGAACTGTTCAGAATCATTTTGAACTGAACAGAATCGTTTAAAACAGTTCAAGACAATTCTAGAACTACTTAGAACTTTGCAAAATCAATTACAACACTCACCAGGATAATTTACAACTTTTGATCATCCAAAAAAATCGACCAATTTAGTAAAATATTCCTCAAAATTGTCAAATTTATAATGAAGAATTCATACAAAATAAAATTGGCGCATTAGCAAATTTTTAAATATGCCTACTTAAGAATACCCAAAAAAATCTTGTTAATATTTATCAAGAAAAATTGCGGCACTTTTAAAGATTTTACTCAGATTAGAAAATACTGTTGATAGCCGCAGCTCGAACGAATTTTAATCTGAAATATTTCCTCATCCCCGGAAGATAACTTACGCCCGACTTGCCTTATATATAAAATTAGACGCCATACAACGTTAATTACGGCAGGCGAAACTAATTGTTTGCCAGTTACCATCCCGCTTTCATTTATTGTTATCATTGATCATTATTTAATCTTTGTTTAAAGCCAACGAATTCCTATCTCCAGGATGCTAATGCCCGACATTCCGCGATTACTCCAACGTTTCCTACGTTATAATTATAATTACTTTCGACTCGAATTTAATCCTAACGTTATTTCTCTAAAGATGGAATTAATTAGATTATTTATTTATTTCATGTTTATTGGTAAATAGGTTATTTTATACATTTTATTATTATTATTTATGGTAAGATGAAATGCTGAAAATATAATATGTTAGTAATTTAGTAATTTCAATTAAGTAATTTAATAATCTACTAACCTCAGGATCTGTGTTAAAAGTGCATACGGTAATTGCCCAAATTTTGTCCAGGATATCTTTAGCACCTGCAAAAAACTCTAAAATTGACCAACTAAACTGTCCTAAATTATCCAAATTGATGCCCAAATTGTCCAAATTCTTCATTTTTTTAATAAATTCTCTTACCGGATTCTCGGCCTTCTTTGGCGCAATTCAAGAAAATTTCCAGAGTTTTTCCTTTCGATTTTTCAGGCTCTAATTTTCGCACCAGAGCCTCATCGATTTCGAGCTTGTCGACGCTCAACTATCAACGTAAGCCGTGTGAATTAATAAACTTTTGAGGCGAAAATTTGCGGTATTTCCCCAAATTTTCAACCCTTACAAAAAAATACTCACTACTCCCGAATGTATCCACAAACAAGCGAAAAATCTCTACAAAAAAAACCAATTTTAACGATTTTTTTAAAAAAATTCGCATCATATTTTAATACTCTTATTTCATTATTATCTTTAAGCGTCCCCTTCCGGATTTCTGTCAAATCATCTTCGTTCACTCCGGTGAGCTGCTGGCATTGGAAATGCAGCTCATCAGCAATGTCTGCTAAAGCCGGGCTGTATTCCTGCACATAAATATTTACCAGGTACTTATTAATTATTAATATATTCATGTACTAACCTCCGGACTTAAAGTACAGCTCGCTATAGCGAAAAATGCGGCAAAAAGGACCAGTTTCGACATGTTTGGAGCAATAACGGGAATGGTTTTCGGTGAATTATAAATGCGTAATTTATATAAAATTTACGGGGGGTTTTCGCGTTTAATGAGGTGGGTAATAAATTAGTACCGTTGTGGCAGTTTTGTGGCAATTTTGTGGAAATTTTACGGCTAATTGCTCGTTTGCATTATCCTATCAAAAAACCTCGATAAAAAACGCTATGTTTGTTGTAGCGATTAATAATTAACAACGATCGATTAATTAGAAATTATTTATAAAAGTGTAATTACCTTCTATTGCAGCTTATTGGTACTAAAAATGTTTAAGTTACTGCTGCTGGGGTGTTTTGTTGTGCAGGTTTTCGGTTTGTTAGATCGGAAAGTAATTAATTTTCGCTGGGTAATTAATAGTAATTAATACGTATTTATTTCTAGGATTATGGTCCAACTTTAACAAGAGTTGTAGATGCTCTCCATGCTGAATGCAAGATAATTACCGGTGTTACTGAAGAGCAGATTAAAAGAGGCCAGGAAGGCAATCTAGATTTCGGTCCTGGCATGACAGTAAATTAATCAATTACTTTTGCGCTATGTAATTCACTTTTTTTGCGTTATATTTTAGAAATATTTGGGCTGTTTGTGGCTTCATTCGGGCGTTGTAAGTACGAATAATTCGAACGACAAATATTTTTTTTAATTTTTTTTAATTTGAGATGAGTGGCGATTTCCATCCTAATGTAGAGTTCTTGCTCGAATTGGAGCCTGCGAAATTGAAGGGAAAATACCACAAAATGTTCATCAAATGCTTGAACAAGGCGCATGAATCTAGTATGTATTATTTCATTGTTCATTCTACAGGGTGTCCCACGAATAGTTAAAACTATCTGTATATTGCAAACATTTTTTTTTGTGTCCTTAGATAGTACCTACCTGAAAAGTTTGGCTTCCAGAGCCTCCTAAATTCAAAATTTTGAAACTTTTGAGTGATTGAGTGAGACACCCTGTATATTATTGTTATTAATTTAATAATTTTAGATGAAACCGATTTCTTCAAGAAAGCTATAATAGCTAACAATTGTCGATATGAAACCGATCCGGAGGTAGTAAATTTTTTATCAATAAATATCTACTCATTAATTTATTTTATTTTAGAATTACTACTTACCATAAAACACGATATTGTTATATACAGAGTGTTAAAAAATTTCACCGTCAATAAAATCTCTAGTTACGTATAATTGTGATTTTTTTCGTGGTATCATTACTATCATTAATTCCTCAAGTTTGTTTACTGAATGGGTGTTTTTTTATAAAAATACGTAAAATAGTAAAGCGTTTAATTAATTCAAATTATGCAAAATAGTTTAATTAACATGAGGATATACCTTGCAAAATATCTGCAAATTATTCACCACCTTATCACCTTGTTACAAAA
The DNA here is from genome assembly GCA_917563865.1 of Phyllotreta cruciferae. NCBI lineage: Eukaryota > Metazoa > Arthropoda > Insecta > Coleoptera > Chrysomelidae > Phyllotreta > Phyllotreta cruciferae. The sequence goes on from OU830616.1 coordinate 1,190,712, forward strand.
TTTTAATTTTGTATCCAGAACTATGGAATGATGTAATTCTAAAAAATTGTTATTGTTAGTACATTCGTAGATATTAATATTTTTATTAATTTCAAACCTCAGCTTGAGCTTCGTAAACGCACAAACTAGCCACCCAAATTTTGTCCACAATACTCCCACCTGAACAAAAAAATATCCAAAATATAGAACATTTTTTTACATTATTTAATAATACTTGCCAGATTTCTTCCCCTTTTCAGCACATTTCGAGTACATTTCCACGCCTTTCCCTTTGAATATTTGAGGCTCCAATTTCTCTATCACAGCCGCATTATGATGCAATTCATCGTCCACCTATAAAACTCACCATAACAACCCCATAATGCATCCACAAATTCAACTTACAATACCCGTATGTATCCACATGCACACCAAAAATCTCTGAAAAACAACAAGCCACATTTATCCACTTGTTAAGCTTTATCCTGAAGCTTAAATCGAAGCTCATAGTATTGAGCAAAAGCTCCTAATAAATCCATTGTTGCCGATAATCCATTTAAAACTCATCACAACAACAGAAGTATTATAAACTACATATGAACTTTTTACTTTTAATGCCTCGCTGCCGGAGAAATCGCCCTCCCGGGCTCTGTTTATCTCCTCCTCGGTGGCCCCGGTGAAGGCTTGGCACTCGAAATGCACCTGTTTGGCGATGGCTTTCAGCGATTCGCTGTAATCCTAGGCATTATTAAATTAGAGGATTTGTTAAATTCGTTTGTGGACGCTCACCTGGAACTTCATGCCGCAGTGGACGGCCGAAAAAAGCGCCACGAGCGCCACAACTTTCCACATTTTGTGATGAAATTCGCCAACAAATCGCGCTTTATAAATGCTATTTAATTGGGATAATTTGTTATTGGGGAAATAAGTGCAGGGAATTATTGATTTTTTTTTTAATTGTAAACATTATTTATACGACAATTACTGGCGATTTTAATTGATGTTTGTTGGAAGATTTTGTTTACTCATTAATACATCCATATAATGATATACATATTGCCTAATTAATTACCTTGCTATAAGTACTCGCCCAAAATTTAGTACCTAAAGTAAGCCATTCGCTATGTATAAATTGGTGGTTTTTTCGCTATTTATTGTGCAAGTTTTCAGTACTATGGATCCAAAAGTATCTAATAATCCACATAATTAATTTTATTTATTATATACATTTTTATAACAGGATATCCCACCAGCTTTAAAGGAACTGATAATAGATCTTCGTGCTGAATGCGGTGTAATTTCAGGTGCAACAAATGAGCAAATTGACGCTGTAAGACACGGTGATTTCAACATTGGTATAGAAATGAAAGTAATTAATAAAATTAATTAATTAGGGCTATTAATTTATTTTTATATCGTAGAGTTACATTGCTTGTATATGGTTGCATTCTGGAGTGGTATGTATGGGTTATTAAAAATAATTTGTGTGTAATTGGTGATGATTTTATTAGTTTTTGGAAGGGTCTCATCACGCGAATATAGATTTTTTGAAATCGTTGGAACCTCCTAAATTGAAAGGGAAATTTCATAAATATCTGGCTGATTGCGCGGAGGAATATAACCAATCTAGTGAGTTGCATTTTGCAATTTTTGAACTGGAAAACGAATTATTTATTCATAATTTCAGCTGAACCAGATTACCTGCAGAAATTCGTGAACGCTGCAAAATGCTACTACAACAAGGACCCTGAGGTAATTTTATTTGAAATAATATTGGATTTATGATTTATTTAATTTGTTTTAGCATTTCATCATTCCGTAATATGACATAAAATTGTTCCAGAATTAAATTCGTATTATACCAAGCGTTTTTCGAAATGTTTAATTTCTTTCAATAAAATTTGTAGACGCTCCAGAACTTTCCACAAAATCGCACTTTATGTAAAAATTGGGTACATTTAATTGGGATAATTTGTTATTGGAGGAATAAGTGCAGGGAATTATTGATTTTTTTTTAATTGTAAACATAAATTATACGACAATTACGGGCGACGTTAGTTAATGATTGATGGAAGATTTTTTTTACTCATTAATATACCCACATAATGATATAGATATTACTAATTAATCACCTAGCTATAAGTACTAGCCCAAAATTATGTACCTAAAGACATTCGCGATGAATAAATTGGTGTTATTTTCGCTGTTTGTAGCGCAAGTTTTCAGTGCGATGGATCCCAAAGTAATAACTCACAAGCAATTTTTTATAATATATTTATTTATTTTTATATAACAGGATATTTCTCCAGCTTTGTGGGACCTGATGATACATATTCACGATGAATGCGGTGTGATTTCAGGCGTTACAAACGACGAAATTGAAGCTGTAAGACATGGCAATTTCAACATCGGTATAGAAATGAAAGTAATTAATAAAATTAATTAATCAGGGCTATTAATTTATTTTTATGTCGTAGAGATACATTGCTTGTATTTGGTTGCATTCAGGTGTGGTAAGTATGGGTTATTAAAAATAATTTGTGTGTAATTGGTTTTATTAGTTTGAGAATGGGTCTCATCACGCGAATATAGATTTTTTGAAATCTTTGGAGCCGGCTAAATTGAAAGGAAAGTTTCATAAATACTTGGCGGAGTGTGTGGAGGAATATAACCAATCTAGTGAGTTGTAATTTGGCGATTTTTGAACTGGAAAATGAATTATTTATTCATAATTTCAGCTGAACCGGATTACCTGCAGAAATTAGTGAACGCTGAAATATGCTACTACAATAAGGACCCGGAGGTAATTTTGTTTGAAATAATTTTATTGGATTTATTAATTTAATCAATTTGTTTTAGCATTTCATGTTTCCATGATTGTCGCTGGATTATTATCGCATGCAATAACAGCGTTTTTCAAAATGTTTTCTTTTAATAAAAAGATATTTTAATCCGAATTAATTTTTTCTCTAATAAATTTGTACAATGCATTTCGAAAAAAAATATTTTTTTATGCTTCTACATTTCCAAAACTCGCTTATTATCTACCTTAATGATTATGTTGTTCAATTATTAAACAATTGTAATCGTCTTCGAGTCGACATAATTGGTTCATATAAATCGACAAAATAATTAACACAACAGAAACATTCGAATATAAATAAAGCAAACGATAATTGAAAAACAATAATAGTACCTATTTTAGTAGCCGATACTCGCTAGTCCTGCCACAGGTAAGCCTATTTTATTATATTTACCAAATTTATATTATTCCAACAATTGTTTATCTATTCAATTAACAGCGTAATTAATTTTTTAGCATTACAAAATTAACATCAAAATTCCATTAATTTTCTAATTAAATTTTACAAGGTTTTTAACACATTTTTTTCAGCCCATTACTCCACAAAAATGCTCAAATACTTCCTCCCCCTGGCCGCCCTAATTGCAGCATCCCATTGCTATGTAGACCCCAAGGTAGGCAGCCAATTAACAATTAATAAATCAGCCATGAAATCGTATTCCCATTCGCAGGATTACGGCCCCGTTTTATCGCAAGCTGCGGCCGTAGTGCACCAGGAATGCAAGGTTATTTCGGGCGCCACCGAAGAAGAAATCCTGCAAACCAGAAAGGGAGATTTCAACGGCGGCAGCAACATTAAAGTAATCCTTTCAAACGACCACTTATCCCCCAAATTAACCATATTTTGCCTTTCCAGCGATACAACGCCTGCTTGTGGCTGCATCTGCAAGTCGTAAGTCATTTTTACTCCTTCTTTTGCTTCAAAACGTCAAAACTGACATCTGAAAGTTGACATTTGACGTGCGACAGTTGACATATGGCATGTGACAGTTGACATATGACATTTGACGTGTGACATATGACAGTTGAGATGAAATTTTGTTGTAGGCTGATGAGTCGCTTCACGGTAACTTGGAGAAGTTGAAGTCGTTGGAGCCGCCTCATTTGAAGGGGAAAGTGGCGCATATTTACGCGGAGTGCGCGGAAAAAATCCGGCTAACGGGTAAGTCATGCTTTATCTCTAAATAATGATGGTGAGATGAGGGAGGGTTGTTTATTTTGGGCTGCCCTTAGGAGAGACGGATTTCGTGGAAATGGCGTGGAAGTCGTCGAAATGTTCGCATGACGTCGATCCGGAGGTAAATATGAAAGTATGGAAATTTTTTGGGATTGTGTTTTTACGGTTTTTTTTGTGTTTTTCAGAACTACATCTTCCCTTAAAGAAATGTTGTGTTTTATAAAAGTGTAATGAAATGTCTAATAAAAATGTTTGAATCGAATTTGGTGCATTTATTTCCTTGGTAAATAATTTAAATAATAACATAATTAAAAAATGTTATTTTTACTTCATGAACTTTTTGAAAAAACAAAAACAAAGCAATTTTAATTTGCATGTTCCAAATTAATCCTAATTAAAAAAATATGAACTTAGAAATATGATTGTCTATCGGTTCAATATAAACAATTTTATCAGTTTTTAACTTATTTTGGTCAATATTTCTAATATAAATTGGCCATAGAAATATAATTAACTGTTATTTTGTGAGTACTCGAATACAGAAGGAAGGTTCACTATTCCTCGATTTCATTATCCTGGATTAATTTTCGAAATTCAAACATTTTTTTAAAGTTGCTCAAAATGTTTGGGTATTTATTACCGCTGCTAGCATTAATTGCAGCAGGATATTGTTACGTAGAACCCAAGGTAAGCCTATGAAAATACTTTATCAAAAAGGATAATCATATTTTATCTGCAGGATTACGGCCCAATAACATCCATAGTAGGCGCAAAAGCTCATAATGATTGCCAAATCATCACAGGAGTGACCGAAGAAGACAATCCTTCAAACTAGAAAAGGGAATTTCAACGCCACTCTTGAACTCAAAGTAAATTAATTCCCCGTTTATTAGCCACATTTTCAAACATTTTTCTATTAATTACAGCGATACAATGCTTGCATGTGGTTACATCTAAAAATCGTAGTAAGTACAAAATTTTATGATATTTTTAACCACTTAATATCCACATTATTTCAGACCGATTCCACGCTTACTCCAGATCGTGCTATGTTTAAGAAACTCACACCGCCTGATTTGAAAGTAAACGCCGGGAAAACTTACGCCGATTGCGCCGATCAAATTCGCAAATCCGGTAAGTACAGACCGACAGGTATAACAAGAGATTACAATGCGCAGTAAAAACATTGCTACAGACCGAAAGGCACAGCAAGAGAGTACAATACGTAATAAAAATATTGCTACAGACCGACAGGTATAGCAAGAGAGTATGATGTTCGTTAAAAACATTGCTACAGACCGACAGGTATAGCTGGAGATAAGAGAATAAGATGTGCATTAATTTTACGCTTTGTAAAGTATTATTAATGAGTATTAATGGGTAATTTTTGAATTTAGGAGGAACAGATTTTGTGGACCTGGCTTGGAAGGCTACAGTATGTGCTCATGATGCTGATCCTGAGGTAAATAAATCGTTTAAAAATATTTATTGTAGGTATACATACAATTTTGTTTTCATTTCCAGAATTTCATCTTCATATGAAGCATTTAATAATAAAGTAATAAATTTAAGTAAATTTTGAGTATTTATTTCGCACTTAAACCCGTTATTTTTGAGGAGTTATTATGTTATGGTGAAAGATAATCTAGCAGGGATTTCGGCTTCTTTCCGGGCGATATTGGCCTCTGGATTTTAATTAAAAAAATTTCGTATGCGATAAATTAAATTAGCTAATTACGTCCGTTTCGATAATCGAAATTCCATTATCACCAGCTCGCTATATTAACATATTTAAAACGAATTATTGTCGTTAATCGAAGGCTCTCCAGCGAGCGATGTTAGTGCACAAAATGGCGAATTTTAAACTGATTTTTTTGGCGTGCTGCGTGCATTTGGCCTACGGCGCAATTAGCGTAGACGTAAGTAAACTTTTCATTGGTTTAATCGGAGATTCATGGGGTTTTTGATGAAGGACTACGAGGGTGAAACGAGGGATGAAATTTTGGCGGTGCGAAACCGATGCGTCGCCTTATCAGGCGTCACCGAAGCCATGATAACAGAGATTAGAAACGGGTCGTTTAAAAAAGAAACTGCGATTAAGGTAAATAATGAAAATTAATTAATATCTACACCAGAAGGAGTCTCAAATTGTTTTTTTTTTGCAGGAATACGCTGCTTGTTTGTGGCTGAGATCGGGAATGGTACGAACTTTTTCAATTACATTAACAAATCCGTTGTGTTTTTATGTTTTTATTTTCGCCGTAGGTCGACAGGAAATTCAATTTGAATATCACAAACTTCGACAAGTATGTCACTTCTGTTGTGAATAACGATCGAGTGGTTGATATGTTCAAGCATTGCCACAAATTGTCGAAAAGTTTAGGTGAATATTTTTTGGAAAAATTGCGACGTTGCCGCGTCGGAATTTATTTCTTGCATTTAAAGATAAATTGTAATTACAGATAAGATAACATTTGTGGACAAAGTTTGGTTGATGACACAATGCGATTATTACATCTCTTCTGAGGTAATTAGTTCTATTTTTTTACTAATTATTACATTAATAATATATTTTCAGAAATTCGTGATGTTTTGATGGTTATAATTTCTTCCGCAAGCCACAAAAAAATATGGTAATGAATACAAGTACCTTGTGTTTCCTTTAAAGTTACATGATAATAAAGTTATTAAATTGTTTTCGTTGTCCTTATAGTAAATTGCTTCCTGTGTAAATTACATATTAATTATTAGTTAGAGGAGTTAAAGAAAACTTTCTTTTTAAAAATATTTTATATAATTTTATAATCCCACCGTTTTTAGCTTAAAGGTGGAGGTCAGAACGATAGTAATTTGTGTAATCTTTTTCTGCGTTACTTCTACGTCGCAATATTTTAATTAAACAAATGTAACTTTTTAATATCGTAGAAAAAAATAAATCCTCGTGCTCGTAAATTTACAATTGTAATTAAATTTAATTCGGTGTTAATTTAATGAATTATTCAAGATTTCGATAAAATCGGACGTTTTTTCTACTAGATTTGTTAACTATAAAACCATGAGAATGTAACAAACATTATTCGAATCTGATCTATTAAAGTGAACAGTTCATCATGAAACTAATTTTATTATCAGCTATTGTGTTGAGCTCGATTTTTCAATCGGCCTACTGCACACTCGATAAAAAAGTAAGTATTTTTTTACAATTATTTTTAATTTTTTCACAATTCTTTCCTTAAGGATTTTGGCGAAAATCTGATCAGAGTTTCTGGAATATGGCACAATAAATGCAAAATTTTAACAGATGTTACCGAAGCCCAAATCACCCAAGTTGTTAACGGAGTTTTTAATGATGAAGACAATCAAGCTAAAGTAGATAATAATTGCAATTATTTATTAACGAATAAATTTATTTATTTTGTTTTTATTTTAGAAATACATTACTTGTTTGTGGTTTATATCAGGAGCGGTAAGTTAACAATTAAATTAGTTATTTGTACTAATTTTTTCGCTTTAGATTGAGGCGGATTTCAAAATCAACAAAGAAGTACTGAAATATTATTTACCCCCTTCGATCCCCAACGCCGCCAATGGAGCCTCCTACGTAAAATGCGGAGAACAAGCCGCCGCGAAGGGTAAAAATTTAATTATTTAACGTAATTCCACGAGAAAAAAAATCTAATTAATTTCGCAGGTGATGATTTCGTGGAGAGAATTTGGGAATTGATGAAATGCAATTACCAACACAACCCTGACGTGAGTAAAAATTCATGCAATTATTCTTCTACCTGTTAATTAATTATACACTTTAATTTTTCAGACTTACATATTGTTTTAAATGGAGTAATTGTTAAGTATAATTTCTTGTTACATAAATAATAAAGAAGTTTTTGGTAAATTGTGTTTAATTAGCATAGTTTGTGACATACCTAAATGATCCAGGAAGTTGATATAATCCACCATGAATGTCTAAAAACGCCTTAAATAACCACTACACCCCCACAAATATCGAATTTCGAAAACCGTGTACTAAAACAAACTCGGCGAAGTTCATTCGAGAAAAACCCTCCAGCTCGTATCGTCGGAATTTCCCCGCGAAATTACGCCCTTCTACCGGCAGTAAACGGAAAATCCGGACTGGGAAAACACGCCGGAGTCGAGAGAAATCCTCCTGGCGTATCTGCGACGAAGCGCCCTGCTGGAGGGGGTGCCGGCCGGAGCAGCGCGGGGGCATATCATTATTTTGCAGCATCTGATCTTTTCCCGGCCCCAACCCTTGCTCCAAATCGCCCCAATTTTCCCACTATTTTTCCTACCTCATCCAAACTAATCACGCAAATATTCTATACCTAGTAAATTAACGTATAATTGGCGCAGTCAGTAGGATAGCGCACTTCAGCCACCTTTACTCGCAGATACAAAATATCTTTACTAATTCCAACCATCATGCCTCACCAATTCTTCAGAAGTGGTATAGTATAGACACCTGGATGGCCTTCTACTCTTTTAACATTCAGCAAAGGCCCATTACCACAAGTTTTTCAGCCATTTTCAGCAATCCACACGCAAATATTCGAGTAAGTAAATAAAGGTAATTGGCGCAGTCAGTAGGATAGGCGCACTTTGCTCGCACACATCGGCATTCCGGGGGTCGAAGACGCCAAGATAGACACAAGATTTGTTTACTAATTCAACGCCGGTCTATCTGGTTCATATTTAATTCAGCCGGCACGTTTCCTTTACCGTTTCTCCGTGCAACTTCTTGTCAATCCGCAGGCATCCCGACCCGGATCTCCGCGCGAAGGGTGGCGCCCGTTACAAAGAAACAAAGTAGCTTTTGAAGTGGTCGAAGGGTCGCCGTAATTTCCCCCAACGAGTTTTCGGCGCGGCCTCGCAGAGGATCGATGGAGGATCGAACTCGCCGAGTGATCGATGTGTTGGAGTCGTTAAGTCGGGGGAAACCCCGGCGTGATTAGTCTCACCTCGCCGCAGACCCCGAGAAGAGGTCATTAGGCTAACTGATGCTCTAGTAGCACCAGAAAGGGGTAACACTAATGGCTCCAAAACAATATTGTTATTTGACTTAATTTGGTATAAATTTGGTACTATATGGACATCTACTTTTTTTTTCAAGACATTGATGGCCTTGTACTCTTTCGACATTCAGCTAGTGTCCATCTTGCCTCACCAATTCCACACCAAACAAGATACCAACTGCGTATAATAGCAAAATCAATTTTCTTGTAGTTGACATAACCGTTGTTCTGGCTACA